>JADMNL010000024.1:395997500-397197500 GCA_016271365.2 Neoceratodus forsteri
GTGACAATTCCATAGCTGCCTCTTTTAATAATTTATTATCTATTCTATCTGGGCCACTTGCTTTATTTATTTTTAATCTATTTATATTTTTTAGAACTTCTTTGTTTATCACTCTTTTAAACCTGAATTTGGGTTCTTTCTCATCTTGGGGACTCTCACCCTTTACTTCATTCAAGGTATTAGTTTTAGTTACAAGATCTAATTTCAGATCGGGGAGGTTTATGAAATAATCATTCAAAATGTCAGCAGCTTTATTTGTTTCAAACACTTTTCCATTCTGACTCAATTTTACTTCACTTTGTTTACTATTTGGATTCATAAGATTTTTTATAACAGACCAATAAGCACCTGGATTTGTTGATTCTTTAATCCGCTGTTTATAACAACGAGCTTTTGATTTCCTGATTTCCTGTATTACTTGATTCCTTAACCTTTTGTATTGTTCCCAAATCTGTTTAATGTTTAATTGCTTTTTTCCAATAATGATTTCTAATCCTAACCTTTTTTTTTTTACAGTTAGCCATGGTAAATGTTTTATTCTATGATTTACTTTTTTATATGGGGCAAATTTATCACAAGCATTAATAAGCATTGTTGTAAATTCTAATACAGCCTCATTTAAATCTGGGATAAGAAAAATCCTATACCAAGGGAGTCCCTGAAGATACTTTCTAAATGATAAACTATTAAATTTTAAATAACATATTTTAGATATTTGTGGTACTGATTTTATGGAAATAGAATTTTTAATCGTAGAGAATACACACTTAACTATACTGTGGTCTCCTAAACTGGAGGCACATACACTTTTCTCCAAGATTGTAGATTCAGGTGAAACAAACATCAAATCCAAAATATTACCTTTACTTAATAAGGAACCTTTCATTGTAGGTGTATCTATAAGTTGTATCAGGTTTAAACAGCTCATTGATTTTTCCAACTTTTGACCCCTAGGACAACCCCAAGCTGCTTTGAAATCACCAGCCAGAACTACTTGTAGTTGACCCAGGTGTTCCATTAAAACATGTGAAAATTCGTCAAAATGGACAGGGCTTATTTTAGGTGGAGAGTAAACTACTCCAATAACCAATTTTAATTCTTGTATCTCAATTAACAGGTATTCAATGCCCTCAATTGACCCAGAGAACAAAATTTTGGAATTACCAATTGAATGATTTATGTACACCAAAACTCCCCCCCCCCGTGTTCCCCGATCCTTCCTAAAGTGGTAGAAGTCCCTTAATTCTATTTCTTTATATTCAATTCCCTTTTTTAACCAGGTTTCCATTAACATTATTATGTCAGTCTCTTCATGTTCTACCCAGGATCTAAAATAGTCCATTTTATTTATCATACTTCGAGCATTATCTAAGACCATTTTAATTACAGGACCTGGGTTCAATTCAATATCGCCACAGACAGCCAAGGACAATAACAATGCCCAGTTACTTGAACAGATATACCCTGTTTGGATTACCATGTCCTTAACACGGAAGTTCTTCTCTGATGAGGTTGAAAGGGTTTCATTGTGAGGTCAGCTTAGCTGTTTGTAACTTGAAATTATTACAACAATTTACATGAGCACTTGATCTTTTCATCAAAACATCAGTTCTCATGATAACAAACAGCTGAATGACACAGACCAAACCCACTATCAACCCTATCATCTTAGATGACAACATCTTTTTCATTTTACAGCTGTGTCCAAATACAAAGGAAATAATGTATAGATGCCTGTTTATAAAAGTAAAAAACAATCAGAACATTAACATTTTTATTTAGGTAACAGTACCTTAAGTAAGTCAATGTTGTCAAAATCTAAACCCCAAACTGGAGACTTATTTAAGCATCAAAGATCTTATTTTAAGGTTACCATATACTGCTATATAAGTGCTTATTAAGATATGTTTAGCAATTATGGTAAGCTTAACTAATAATATACTCTCAGGAGTAACTCCTCTATCGCTAATTACTACCAGAAATAATGCAAAAAATCAACAATATATTTAGAATAACTACTTTCTCATTTAATACTCTAAGCTTCTTCAAAAATCAGTCTGTAGTCTCAGATACTTTAAACAATGATCTGTTACCCCCATTTTATAAGTTTCCAGATTACCTGCTTTTTAAAATGTTACAAACTTATTCCTGTTTCTCTTTCAAGTGGCGCTCGCGACACTCACTCCCGCGCCATAGCAGCACAAGCCTTTTATGTTGTTACTGCCCCTCCTACTGCACTGATGAAATTAACAAAAGTCCCACCAAGCACAGCTGATGACACTCTCCAAACCTCCGTAATCAGACTCTTGCTAGCAGGGCTGCTGCAGGAAGGAGCTTAGGCACAGAAATACACTGTCACACACAAGCACAGAGTTCTTTTAGTCTGGCTGCAGCTGCTGTTAATGTGTACAGCGTAGCTGGAGAGAGATCTTAACCTCTGATGTGACTCCTCTATGACTAACAAGTCATCCAGTTAGGGAAAAACATGACTCCCTGCCGCCACTACAGCTAGGCACTTTGTGAATACTGCGGGGGTCGATGAGAAAGCAAAGGGGAGGACTGTGAACTGGAAGTGTATATATTGAGATCTGAACCTTAAGCATTTTCCGTGACTGGGCCTGACTGGGATGTGAACATAGGCAGCTTGCAGGTCCAGAAAAGCCAACCAGTCCCCTTGCAGCAGTGAGGGTATCAGTAAGGCTAGAAAGACCATCTTCAACTTGGGTTTCTCCAGGCACTTGTTCAGAAATCTGAGATCCCAAAGGGTCACTACTCCCATTTTCCTTTCAGGTGAGGAAGTATCTAGAGTAGAGGCCTTCCACTAAAGAATGGGGGTGGGGGGGGACAGGACTCTCCGCTGCATTTGCCTGCAGCAACTTTTTGACCTCCAACTCCAGCAGAATCCTGTCTGATAAAAGTTTTAAACTCTATGAATCCACCGTTTGAGGACCCAGTGAAAATGGACAGGCAACCTGGGCAGACCCATCAGGGTTTATACTGGGGCTGAGCCCTGGGGACTGGAGCCATGTCAAACCATTTGGAAGCTCTTCTGTCCCTGCCACTAAAGAAACCTCTCATCTGAGAGTAATCATAGGACACTGGCCTGAGATAGAAAGCATGGGAAAAAACCTTGTACCTGTACCCGCCTTCTTCCCATAGGCCTGTAGTAATGGAGGCCTAGTCTTACTGGGCATTGATTTTATAGGTGATTTAGTATTACTTCACCTTTTGCATGTAAGCCTGTCTTGTCACAGAAATGGGAGTTGCTTTCACATGGGACATCCATGTTTTCATCTGGGTATCCTGGGGCAGGCTAGTGGATCTTAGCCAGGCAAATCTTGCAAAGGAGATGACTTAGCCCATAATCCCAAAGGCAGTGTCATAACATCCACTGCTATATGGAACAGGTATTTGGTGGCATCAAGGGCAGGTTTGGCAGTATCCACCAGATCTTGTACTAGATTCCCCGAAGCCATCTCGCATCATGTCAATGCAGAGTTCCAGAGCACTTTCTGGCACTGGGTAGTGTGGACTATGTATATAGCCTGCCTGTAACATCAAGGATGCAGAGGTACACACTTTTCTACCCATACTGTCCAGCTTCTTTGAGTCTTTTCCTGGAGGCTGGGCTGTGAGAGGAACTAGCCTTGTCACAGGAAGTTGCCTGGACTCACCTTCATAATCGGTTTTTATTTGGAATACTGAAACTCAGTATCCTGAACTCTACAAGACCGAGTTTGGGAGACAAAATTTCAGTATCCTGCAAGGCACTGGATCCTGACCTGTGGGATCCTGAAGACACTTGCATTTAATGAGGAGGGGATTCACTCCCCACACACCCCACACAGGGGGCTCTGCCCCCACACCTCTCGTAACTTAAATAACTGACTCCAAGGGGGAGTGGACCTCAGAGTTAAAAAAAAAAAGTTACGCGGTGAAATTTTTGTAAATTGTCAGGTAGCTGGGAACAGAACCCTGGTGTACCAGACCATGCTGGCCAAGCTACTACTGGCTTTACCCTCCATGCCATAGGAGCAGCTTGGACAGCTTCTGCATCCTACAGTCTCTTGTAGTACCTCAGCAGGGGCAGGCCAACAGTCTGTTGCATCTGCTACCTTACCCCTGCCGGCATCCACTTCCTCCCTGTTGGGCATATAACGCATTGGGATCAGTGGAGTTGGGATAACACAGCTGTCAGGCAGTAGTGCCTGGGCAGGTGATTGTCAGGATTTTGATCCATGGGATGTTAAATAGATACCTTGTAATCTGGGCATACATAGAAGTACTCATCATCACCTCCGTATAGATGGTACTTCTTCGCAACTTTCTTGTAGACCCCAGGTTGACTCTTCTGAAGGATTTCTGGACAGGTAAGAGCAACCCCTTGGAGAGGGGTAAGCCCATCATATTTTAAAACATCAGGCTCTTCCTCGGCCTCTGCAGTTTCCTGGGAGGAAAGGCCGAGAGTGTTAATCATATGTGTAACCAACGCATAATTGGCTCCTCAGGGCCCATGCCCTGTCATTTTGTGTTCCTAGAAAAAACTCAACTCCCTGAACCTCATGAACCAGGAGAGCAAATAGGAACCTGGGAACAGCATGCTCGTAAGGGAATCCGAGGCCTGAAAAAGCCTGGAAAAATTGCCAAGGCTCAGTCATGTCCTCCACAGAAGGCATTTCTATTGTTGTGTCCACTGACGGCTCCTTTGCTTCTTCAGCAGTGATATGCTTTTTGTTTTTTTTTTTGTTTTTTTGTTGCCAAGCTTACTAATGCCCTCACAGAGGGAATTTTTATTGTGTCCACTAATGGCTCCTTTGCTTCTCCATCAGGAGGGGAAGCACATTTTTTGTGTGTGCAGGAACCAAAACTGGAACTGCACAAGGGATCTTTTGTGATTAGAGACATCAGCATTCCACCTGTGAAAGTCTAGAATCTGAGATTTGTTTGGGGGGGTCACTCATAGTGCTTACTGCATGAGGAATGATGTTCCTCGGACTATTTAGATGACACACAGACAGATTGTGAAGTCATAATCCTTGACTGCCCTGATACAAGTATGGCAAAAAAACCGTAATTGCCAGCTTAATCTGCCCAAAAAGTGAAAAACTCAGACAGACCTGAATAGGTTCCCAGAGAAAGCAAATGTGCTAAATGCAATGCGATCCTTCTGAAAGCAGGACCGCTATTAAAGAGCTAGCACAAACTTTTTTTTTGAGAGAAAAACCAAAATACAGCAACAACAAGTGACTTGGTTCCTAGCAGTTGGGAACTGGGATGCTAAGTTAAAAATGGCCAGTGAGGGAAAACGAAAGTAAATTGTGGTGAAATGAAAACCGCTACAGGAAATGGAGAGGATCCCCAGTTCCTGGGAACCACAAGAGAACTGCATTCTTACCTCACTCTTGAAGTATGTGTCTTTGGGAGTTTTTTCACTTGACATATAATTTAGTGAGTAGAGAATCTTCATGTTTTGTTATTCATTAGATTGATACATGGTGTAATATATGTGGGTTGACTCTCTGCCTGCTGCTATCTCTGGACAACCTCTGATCTTTAAGTTTGGTTCAGCTGAAAGCACACTTAAGATATTCAAGCTCTCTGATGTCACTTTAATTTTGTTCTGAATGCCTGTTTTAAACCAATGAGAATTATTTCAGTTTTTTTCTGCATGTTCTAAGTGTTAAAAATAAGGGATTTTCTAAATAACTGTCATTAAGCTTCCAAAGAAAGACTTGTTGGTCCGAAAGCTAAAGCTATTTGTTCTTTTTGTAATATCCTTGTTGGTCCAATAAAAGGTATCAAACCAATTGTTCTGGATTTGTTCAAGAGAACAGGAGAAAACTAAAACCTGACAGAAAATCAAATAATAACAAAAGCAGCACAGCACCGAAAAAAAAAAGAAAATAGACAAAACTGAAATGGAGCAGGAGAGAGCTCTCAGGGTGACTGATGTGCTCAGGCAGAGAAATAGATGTACTGTTGAGCTACACAGCACAGCACCACCGCAAGACCAGAGTTTCAATTCTACATGGCTAATTTGCTTATTTTTCTTCTCCTCCATGCACTCCAGGGCAGCTCAAACCATCTGGCTAGCTGCAGCATGTAAGCAAAATGAAGGATTCCTGGAGCTTGAAGTTACATGAAAATTGAGCCGTGAGGAGAGGACTGGACAGCAACGTGGGCAGGCAGCTGGGAGTATAACAGTATAGGCCCAAATGAACTCACAGAGCAGAGCAGTGCTACTGCGGCAGTCAGGTGGCATTGAGCAGTATGAAGCCAAGGGGTCAAGCCATACTGAGCCCATGAGGGGTTGTCAAAGGGGCACATACCAGAAGCAGCGATGGTGCACACACCCAAATGCTAGAGAAGTAAGAAGATGATTGCCATGAAAGCAGAGCAGGAATGCCAAGAATAATTGGGTAGACATGTGTAACCCCCCCCCCCACAAATGGGGGTTCCTGAAAAGTCTTCCTTGATCTTGCCTAAATGCTCATTGCCAGGCTGGTGTCCTGCATTTTAGCAGTTTAAATGTGATTGCCGGAGAGTGCCTCTATAGCCTCTGTGCACTATCTCTTTAAGAGCTGCCTGGATTGCACTCATAAGTAATCTGAGAGGGAGCTCTGTTGAAAAATGTAACTATTTGCTGAAAATCATTTAGAGCGATAATGATAATGCAGTTTGTCTAACCTGCTTTTTTTGCAGCAAGGACTGTCTTGTTTATCCCCACCATTTGATACGGGACTGGATTGGACCAATCAGTTCTGGTGGGACCTAAAATGAAGCCGACTACAGGAGCTGTCTGGAGTCAAAATCTGTAGGAATTGTAGTTTTGGGCTTTTGGCACCTTTCTGCACCTGAAGGGGGAGTCTTTATTGTGACTGACATACAGATCAGCCAACTAAACTTTTTAGATTCTGGGGAAAGTCCCAGGCTTGCTGGCAGTTGAATCATCTCAGTTGGGAGCTGAAGAAGCAAAAACTTGAGACAGTCAAGCAGCCGTCTGAGTAGTTTCGCGTGGGAGAACTGTGGAAAGGCCTGAGTTGTGGCCTGCATGTCTGCCTGCTGCCCCTGAGAGGGAGATAATAGAATTATTTCAGACTAAATCCAAGTTTGTGAGAACAAAGTAAGCCACTGATTTTCTACCAGGCTCATACCTGAAGAAGACCGAAGATTTTGCTGAATGCAATCGGCCTGTCAGGATTTCCAGCTGCTTTTGAATCCCCATTTTGTGCAGAGACTTTGTGATAGTCACCGGAGAGCGGTTTGCCTGGTACAGTAGAATTTCCTTACATGTAAATGTGCTGTGTATTGAAAGTGGGTCGTGATTTGGTTCCCCACTGTTTGAATTGTGTTCTGCTTGCTGGCATCAGAGAATCCTTTATACAAATGTGCTGTGTATTGAAAGTGGGTCGTGATTTGGTTCCCCACTGTGTGAACTGTGTTCTGCTTGCTGGAAGCTTTATCCAGCCTAATTGGACTGAATCTGGGTTCATCTCCATTCGGCCTGGGCCATGCCATGCTGGCTCTGCCAGACTACCCCACTGCACAGAAAAAGCCGCCAACGAGAGACCTGCCTGGGGATCATCCCCCTGCTCCACGTTTGAACAGGAATGACGCCTCAGTGAATCATGTGAGCCCTGCTTCTCCTGGCACTCCAGATTAATGACCTGCTGTCTCAATTTTCATCCAGCCTGTGTCCAGTCTTGGGTATCATGAATAATCATCAGGGTAGCTCCCTGCAACAACAGACTAATCTAAAAGTGTGTCATCTGATTGTCTTGTTTCTTTTCATGAACTGAGCCCTCCGGCTCTGGATTACAGATAGTGTGTGTTGTGCATGTTGTTTTCTTCCATCACAGGGCCCCAACCAGCTGCAGCATTCCTGGCTAGCCTACCATTCTCCATCTGGGTACCCAGAGTGTGTGACTGTTTATTGACCCTGAAGTGCATGCGTAACTGTTTGATTGATAGAGTCTTTAAGAAAATTAACCTGATTATGCCCCTTCCTTGTTCAAGTCCCTTAAATAAATCAGACCTAACTCTTTTTTGCATTTGCCCTAACTGTGGTTCCAGTTTGTGCAAGAGTACTGTGCTGCTGTTATTTGCTGTGTATAACCTTGTTTTACAGGGGGTCCACAGGGCCGAGCCAGAGGAAAGCCCTGGTGGTAAGTGCAAACAGTGTGGGTACTTGTGTGATGTATCAGGGGTATTGTGAAAGTGATTAGTGTGTATTGTTCTGGCCACTAGTAAGGAAAGAGGGGGAGTTACAGTGTCCTGGAGGGCTGTGCCCAGGTTAGCTTGACCACTACCAACCCTAACCTCTGGGTGGAGGCACCCGTTTCAGAACGCAGGCCCCTTAACCTGCTACTAGCCAGTCAGGTAGGGGTAGTAGCCGTTGCGATAGTGCCACCTAGGGGTTACACATGGAGCAGTATGAAGCTGGTAGGTGAAGGCATACTGAGCCCGTGAGGGGCAACAACTGGGCATATGCCTGCATGATGGTGGTGGCGGGGGTGACCAATAGAAAGCCTTAAAATATACAGAGTGGAACATGGGTCACAGAACGCAGGTGAGATGAACCAGAGCCAAGCTGCAGAGCCATCAGCGAACAACACAGTGGAACCCAAGGGATGGGAGCAGGTGCAGGGTAACAGTGCACCATCAGTAGCCACATAGGAGCAATGAGGGAAGCTGCAGCAGAGGAATGGGGAAAACAAGCCCAACAGTAAGCCTTACCAAAAAGGGAGCACCGTTAGCTAGGCAAGAAGATGAGAGAATCGGATTATTACCTACTGTTCGTTGCCAAGAATAAAGAGACTATTGGTGTACAAAGCTTACCAACTGTATATTCATCCCACTGGAGATGTTTATCCCAGCAGCTTTGTTCCAGTGCAAATGATGCTTGCCAGATGTATTTACTTGTTTAGAAATTGATACTGAGGAAAGGAACTCTGAGCCAAATCTCATTTCCAGGTGCAACTTGGAGTATCAAGTGGGACTGGAGTTACACTGACAACATAGAGTAAAATAACAGTAAGAAGGCTACAATTGCAATTCAAGAGTGTGCAATTAAAAATGACAAGGCTGAAATAAACAGAAGAAGCTATGAACAAACGAGGATTAGCACCACCAATGATCAGCAAATCGTAGTTGTAATAAACTTGTGGAAATCAGGTTTGCAACATCCTTGATAGGGTAGTGCATCAGAGAGCTAGGCAAGTGTTAGAGCAAGTAGAGATGGGCTGGTAGTATAGCCTAGAAGTTAGAGTAATGAGTTTGGTACATCCAGCAGACCTGGTTTGATTCCCCCAACCTCCACTTGCATACTGTGTGAACCTGAGCAAGTCACTTGACCTCCTCACTTCTCCTGGGTCAGCACTGAAAACAAGCATTGTATCTAGCTGGCCTTGCCAGTTACCAAAAAAGGAAAGAAAAGAAAGAGATTAGTGCCAAGCAGACTGGGGTGAAGAGAGTTCTGAAGTGCTGTTTAAGAGGGTTAAGAGGAGGCGTGGCAGACGGCATGAGGTAGAGAGTTCCAGAGGGAGGTCGTTTACACAGAAAAGGTGAACTAGTTGACAGAGATGTTACAGCAAGGAAGATACAAGGACAGCATGTCCAAGATGTATAGTGCATAGACAGAAGCAATAGGGTGAGAGTAGATCTGATAGGTCAAGGGGAGTATTGAAAACCAGTATTTTGAATGGAAGGTGGCAGAGTGAGAGAAGGGCACTGATATTTCAGAGATGGTACAGTACAGAGAGGTTCCTGCAGAGGGAACTGTGATGAGTGCATGAGAGGGGCGTCAGTGGCAAAGAGACCGAAGGAATGGAGGAGGGGTCCAGCTTGGCCAGAGTGGATTTGGCACCAGAGACCACATCTGCATGATCAAACATTGGCAAGTTCATCTTTAGGAGGATCTCATAACACACCAGGAGGACCAATTCCTATATAAGATACCAAGCTTTTTTTTATGTAATGCATTAACATGAGTTGAGAATTCTAACTTCTTATCCAGAAATGTGCCAAGGTACTTGAACTTGGTGACCCTGTCAAGTGTAGCACCATCCAAGGTTCAGTGATGTGGGTGGGTGGGTACTGAATCTAGCAAAACATTGTCTGGTGCTTAAAGACATGTTAACTGTCTTTTTGGAATTTAAGGAGATAAGTCATCACCAAAATGGACCAACTGATGTCAGTCAGTGAGGTTGAATTGCAACCAGCACTCCCCTCTGGGGTTGGACAGCCTGGCAGCATTCAGCTTCCCCTTTAAGGGGGAGGACTTTAACCGTCAGGCACTAGTACTCAAAGGAAACGTTTCCATAGTCTTCTCCTGCCCATCCCATGCTAGTCAGAACCAACCCCTTCCCCACAGTACCACCTACATAAGGCGAGCCAACCCACATCACATCAGTTCGAAAGACTCCCACCAAGAAAGCAGCCATGTCAGAGAAAAAAGTGCATTAGAACAAGGAGGCACGCTATGAAGCTGGAGGGGTAAATTCAGGAGGGATGTGAGAATGTACTTCTTCAAAGACAGTGTGCTGCATACATGGATGATACATAGAACAGCCTTCCAGCGGAGGTAGTGGGGTTAAAACACTGGTGGGGCTCAAAAATGCCTGGGACAGGCACAAGGGAATTGTAGACGCAAGGAAGGTGGGAGAGACTGTGCTGTAGCTCAAGTATGCTGTCTATAGCTAAAAATAAAGGTTAAAAAGGAAAAAAAATGGTGAGACTGGGTGGGCTCATCTGCCCTTATCTGCCATCACATTCTGTGTTTCTTTGTTTTTCTGTGACTCTGCTTAACTCCGGGAGAATAATGGGACCAGCAAAGAAAAGGTCAGAGCTCAGGAAAACTGTAAAATGCACTGCAGCCAATCAAATCTCCCAGTGCTGCAGCCCAGCACTGGCATCAGCTGCAGTTTATTCTGGGATTTCAGATTACGGCAAGCAAATGTCAGCTTGGGAGTCAGCAAAATAAGTTTGCTACCGTCTACTATACTGCAGTAAACAGTAAGTAAAAACAACATATATTTTTTCACACAAAGCGCAAATGGGACCTGTCCCACAGTTGGCTGTGGGGCTCTTACTGCCAACTGTCCCTTTCTAAAAAGATATACATGAGCTGTTAAATATTAACTCTCATTTGGTGGTAGAATATGTCCTGCTTTCATAGGGATCTTAAAACAGCTGAAAACTTTATTTGCTCTGTATTTTAATGGCTACGGCACTGAAAGCAATTACAAAACATTAGTCATCAGATGTCCTCCCCTCAGTGCAGGAGTGGCATAACCTGACTTAACAGGTGCAGAAAATGCTATTTATGACAGCATTGCAGGCAGGTTCATTGGCGCAGAAGTACAGCCACCACTTGCAGTGCCAATGACCCGGGTTCGGGAGCAAATTCAGGTCAACAGAGGGTCGGCCAAAGGGAGAATGATCAGGCATCAGTGGGACTGCTCTTCTTCTCCAGGGAGTGAGGGATGCTCTGCCTGATGCAGTACTGAGCCTTAGAGGTGGCTGACAGCTGGGCACCCAGAGAGACGGGTGCATGTGTGGGCATGTCGGGGTGACATTGCACGTCTGTCTTTCTGAGAAACGTATGGGAGAAAGAAAAGCATGGCTAGCCTGTGTGAAGGCATCGCCTCTCACATGCTCCATGCTCTATGGCTGCCTCTCCATCTGAGAATTCTGTCCGTGGCCCAAGGAGCCATGGGTAAGATAAGGATTTGGACAATAAATCCATGAGGCTGGGGTGAGGGACCTGTGGGGGTCAGTCCTTGATAGCAGTTCTAGGCTGGGGTGAAAATACAGCAATCTAACTATATATATATGGGGCGTTAGGGTTGAGTAGCCTGTGTAATATTAAACCTCAAATTTTGAACATTAATATCTTTGGCTCCCTTTAAAAAAATGAGCTGAAATTTTGTATGTGCTGCCTAGTAGGCAAAGTTGTGCTGTGTTGAAATTGTTGTGTTGGCAGCTTGGGGCAGCTTGTGAGGTTTCTGAGATCTGCATGTGTCATTTTAAGAAAACAAACAATTGTTTCCTATACTTAACATTGTTTGTGTTTTTTTTTTTGCTCTCTCCTGCAGCCTACATGGAAAGGAATTGTTACCCCAAACCTGTAGGGGACATGTGTCATGTCCCAAGGTAGCGCCTTTGATAGGCCTGGCGGGAAAATATTAAAGGGTTCCTGAGTTATAAGGCTTTAAATGTTACAGTTTTCTGATTTGTGCATGTGCAGTAGGGTTTTTGAGATAACGTTTCTCCACCAAGTAAAAATTTGTTGCCGCAAATGCTCCTTTTTGCTTTCACGCCACTGAACTGGCAAGGCACTATATATTTTTTAGTGTCATGCTAACTGCCACCTTGTTGATTTTTTCAATTAACCAACAAACATGAAAAAACATAAAAATGCTGTGATTTGAATAAACAAACACCAGATCCGTTTAGCTAGGTTTTTTTTCATCATCTTTTTATGCCCACTCCAGCTAGGGCTCAGTGGCGGTGTACCGCCTATCCGGGGCTCCTTCTCCCCCAATCAGGGATCATGCTGCACTGCAGTGAGGTGGGATTTTTCGTGGTTGCAGAAAGTAGCTATGTTGTCCAGTCCCTGTCCCCGAGGACACCGGCACACAGGACTGGAGTCTAAGCGATAAACTGTGGTGAGGCATGGCTTCCGCCACTCGCTTAACGACACCCTCCCCTTCCAACACTGTCAACTCATTGGCACGGTGCCCAACTAATTCCAGGATAGGAGATTTGCCAGTCAGCAACTCAATCTAGCTCCCCCCCAAGCTGATCCCCAGCGTTCTGGGCTTATTCCCAAATCTGGATTGCCAGTGTAGTGTGAGGTATGGCATCCAGCGCCTCAGCCCTCAGTGCCACCGGGCCAGCCGACCCATTTAGCTAGATTCTGATGTTAGTTTTTAAGTACACTGGCCAAAAATGTGTTCACTGGGCACCCAAAATCCCAGTTGCCCAGCTTAGTGAGAGGAGCACTTCCCCGGCATTCTCTGTATGAGAACACTGGTAATTTCTTGACTTCTGCAGCCGCAGCTGAAGTCGTGCTGCCGACTGCAATGTTATCTGTGACTCATCCTTTTCCCTGGTTTCTAGTGGCATCCCACACCTGCTGATTGCTGTATATATAATAACAAGAACTCAGATAACAGAGTCAGTAACCTATTTCAGGCTAGAAGTCTCCAAGTTGGAATGGCTGAGCGTATGGAAGGTTATACCTTCAGGTAGCACATCTCGTTCCACCTCAGTATCGTGGCACTCTTTTTCTCAATTCAGAGACTTCTGTCAGCAGCACAGTGTCCATTGTGGACTGCACAGTGCAAACAAAGAAAGGTTTTAGGTTCAGATTCAAACTACTCTGCTTTTATGGATCAAGGCAGGGAAATGGTGCACGCGACAGGGCAACTGTAAAAGCTACAAACCATGAAATGGAGAACATTTTGACCTGTGGAAGATTAACCTTTTTGCCTAGTTGCGTATCTGTTTTTTTCTCCCCAACATGTGACACGAGATAATGGGTGTGTTTGTTTGGGTTCTGGGAAAATCAAATGGGTTATTTGCCATTGATTCTGGTGGTTTAGGCAGTTCAGCTATTAGGTTGCTGCAGGAATGCTCGAATCCGCAATCTGTGCTTTCTGCAGATGCTTGTCAAAAACAAGGATCTGCACTCTGGAAAAAGAAAATAAAACATTCGACTGCAGGCCAAATATTTTACTACACTTGTAAAAGAACCATACTATTTCTTTCTGAATCCCCCCCCTCCATTCAGTTATTTCTGTGGCATGGAAATTGTACCCTGTAAGTCCCTGTGTAGTTACTGACTTGAGCATAGCTTTTTCTGAACTCAAACTTGTGATTACCTGTTGACCCATAAATGCAAACCCTATGATTGTAGCCATCCAAAAGATAAAATAAAGTCACTCAGGCAGGTCAGTGTCTCTCCAAAAACACAGTCCAAGCTGTTGACATCAGCATCTGTTGCCTATCTTTGAAAAACTACAGTATGTGTGTTCATGTAAAACTACATGTTTTTGTATTTCATCTTTTAGTTAGCAGGTTTTCCCCATCAGACATCTGGAAGCTAAAGAATAGGAAAGTGGTTGCAGAAGGAAAACAGAAACTGTGCCTAGGCTTGAGAAACCCAAGGCACACCCTACACCTGCTCTCCTGCTTGGTTTGGGAAGGTGGGGTGTTAGGGGAACCCTAACGCCTCGATTCCCAACTTTTGTTGCTTTGACCCTAACTGGAACCTTAATATCAGGATAGAAAGGGCTTTGCCCATAGATGTGCCTTTCCCTGATTCAGTGTAAAAATATTAGTCTGTTGCAAAGTTATAAAATGTTTATATTTTGGTTTCTGAGCATGCTCAGTAATCACTTTAGGATAGCTGCTTGGAACAAAAAAAAAATTGGTCCATATGAAAAAGGATTCTGTTTCATATGTGCCAATCCTTTTTTCATTTGGAAAAAATCATTTTCGTTTGCTGCCATCTTGTTTCCGTTAAAAAAAAATTCAACTCCCTCTAAAATGACATCCTGCATAGAGATGCAGACACGCATCTTGTTCATTGGGACCCTGTTTGGCGGAATCTGCACTTTAGTTGTGGAAAATTGAGCCCCAAATACATTTAAAAAAATGTTCTATCCCTTTTTGTTATTCGCTTCCACTTTTTCTGTATGCCCTTTTTCATTTATACGAAAAAGGATCCCTTCATACAGAAAAGCATTTGGGACGTAGTGGGCCCAATTCTGAAAGAGCCCTTAGATTGCCACAAAGTTCCCGCACTCAGGAACCATGTACTGATTCCATAAAATCGGAGGTCCCTGCACCACAACACCTGGGAAATGCCACAATGCCAGGCTAGTGCCAAATGTGAGGCACGCCTGCAGGACCTGCCGCATGGATCCACCCCCCCAAGGCACGAGCCAGAACTGTATGCCATGAGGGCTCCCAGGGCTGTAGTAGCACAGGGGATGCAATGGGGTGTTAGGGAGTGGGCAGGTATACCGGGGGATGATCGGGGACCCAATGGGAGTGCCCTTGGCAGCACCAGTCACCTACTGGTGTATGCTGTGCTGTCTGAGAATGGCACCTCCCACCAGGTGCCCAATCATCCCCCCTCAACATACCCACATGCCCCTACACCTCCACGGGAGACTCTTGTCCCATCTGCCCCTGGACCCTACATACAGAGCCCTCCCTGCCAGCTCCCAACCTTGAGGGACACTGCCATGAGGGGTTTACACCACCTCCTGGCTGGTCTAACGTGACCTCCTTCCTATGGCCATGGTGAGGCTTTCGGAATCCCTAGGAAAGGGGATGTTGCAGCCCTGCCGTGGCGCAAGCTCCCTTGCGACCTGGTGTACCCTGGTTCTGGTCACAAGGGTGGCGCAGTGCCCCTTTGCTATAGTGACATCCCAGTCCATTGCAGTCCGCATACCGCAATAGGGATCACTGCAACTTCTGGTGCAAGGTGCAGTTTGCGGCAGTGTTGTTTGGTGCAAGCACCTTGCACCGGACGTACCGCTTATGGAATTGGGCCCAGTGTTTTTTTCCATTTTTTTTCATTTGTCCTTTTTTATGCAAATGAAAAAGAATCCCTTCATATGTAAAAGGATTTTGGACTTAATTTTTTTTCCTGCTTTTTCCATATGACCTTTTTTGTTCAAAAGAAAAAGGAAGCCTTCATACTGAAAAACATTTTGGACTTAGTTTTTTTGCAATTCTTTTTTCATTTGCAGGGATCCTTTTTTCATTTAAAACAGAAAAGGATTTCTGCAAACAAAAAAAGGATTTTGCACACTGTCCCCATAATTATGTGTCTTTTTCCCTGTTGCCTAGTGGCACCCCCAGCCTCCAATTGCATTCTCTGTAATATTTTTTTCCTGGTGTCTAGTTGTGCCCTCATCCGTCCCCATAATTATTTTAGTTTTTCCCTGGTGTATAGTGACACCCCCACCCACCCACTGATTACCATCCTCATAATTGTTAAATGTTTTTCTGGTGTCTATTGGTGCCCCTCACCCTCTGATCATCGTCCCTGTAATTATTAAATTTTTCCCTGGTATCTAATGACTTCCCCAACCCCGATCGACATCATCATAACTATTTATTTATTTTTATTGAAATGTTTCACCATAATTTAATTTTACCCTGGTGTCTAGTGGCATCCCCCATCCTCCGATCGCTGTCCCAGAAAATATTATGTCTTTCTCTGGTGTCTAGTGGCACCCCCCACCCTCCAATCACCATTCCTGTAATTATTAAATCCTTCTTTGGTAGCTAGTGGCACCTTTCACCCTCCAGTCACCATTTCCGTAATTATTAAATCTTTCCTTGGTGTCTAGTGTCACCCCCCCACTCCCCAATTACCATCCCTATATATTACAATGTTTTCCCTGGTGTCTAGTGGCACACCCTACTCCTCCATTTGCTGTTCCTGTTTTTTTTTATTTTCCTGGTGTCTAGTGGGACCCCCATCCTCTGATCACCATCTTCATTACGTTTCACACTTTCCCTGGTGTCTAATGGCATTCCCCCACTCCAATCACCGTTCCCATAATTATTAAATATTTCCCTGGTGTCTAGTGCCACCCCCACCCTCCAATTGCCATCCCCTTATATTGCAATGTTTTTTCTGATGTCTAGTGACACCCCCACCCCTCTGATTCCCATTCCTGCATTTTTTATTTCCCTGGTGGGACCTCCCCCACCCTTCAATCACCATCCCCATTATGTTTCACACTTTCCTTGGTGTCTAGTTGCACCCCCTGCCCTCCAATTACTGTCTCCTCAGATATTGCAATGTTTTCCCTGGTGTCTAGTGGGACCCCAATCCCCTCATCACCATTTCTGTATTTTATATTTCCCTGCTGTCTAGTGCGACCCCTACCCTGTAATTTCTGTCCCCATAATGTTTTATTTTTTTATTTCCTTGGTGTCTAGTGGCAATCCCACCCTGTGATCACTGTTCCCATAATTTTATTTTTATTTTTCTGGTGTCTAGTGGCACGCCCCACCCCTCCAATTGTAGTCCATGTATTTTAATTTTTCCCCTGGTGTCTAGTGGCACCCCCACCTTCTGATTGCCATCCCTGTATTTTCTATAACCTGTAATAAAAAAAAAAGTCCCTCAGTGTCTTTTTTTTTCCATAGCTGTAACAAAGAAAGCAGTCCCTAGCTGATCTGGACCTCTATCCTAACTTTCCACTGAGCACCCATGACCCGCACCCCTCCTTCCTGACACACACATCCTCACGAAACTGAACAGGTTCCATGGTGAAGATCCACTCTCAGATTGAAGACACATCTTGTTATTGGAACCGTTGACTGCAATATGAGAACCTAAGGTAAGCGTGGTTCAATGAAGTTCAATGGGGTTTTCAACTCTGATGCATAACTTTGCCATTTGACCTTTATGGAACCCCACCTCATGAACAGTGGTGATTTAATTATGCAAATCTGGCCCAAAATGCAATTTCACAGTCGCTTATCAAAATCATGTTTCGGTGGGATTTGAAAATGTTTACTACCCTTGTTCATGAGTTGGGGTCATAAGAAGAGTATGTTGAAGATTTTGGGTTAAAACCTGTAAAAATGGCAAAGTTATGTGCATCCATTGAAATTTTGCTGTGCTCACTCACAGCTTTGGTAATTTAAAATATTTTGAGCCCACATTTTCAACATAACCATTTTTTTACACCACCTCATGAACGTGATAGCTGTCCGGCCAAAATCTATCTTCACACCTGTAGCGTGGAATGATGTTGTGGTGGTGTGGAATCACATTTTGGTGGGGATTTGAAAATTTTCAGTACTGGGAACATGAGGTGGGGTAATAAGAAGGCTATGCTGACAATTTGGTTGCTGTCATCCTAGAACTGGAAGTGCAGAGCCCAGAGGGCCCTGCACTTCCACAGCAACATACATATACGCATTTATGGAGGGATGGGTGCGCAGAGCCTGGAGGGCCCTATTCTCCCACAGGCAAATAAGGATATCATTACAGTATCTCAAAAAGTATGGCATGATGGGTGTGCCGGGCTCAGAGGATCCTGCACTCCCACAGGCAAATAAGGATACAATTATAATATCTCAAAAAGTAAGGAAACTATTTGCAAAGCAACTGCGATAATGCAACATTTAGGGTTCAGGCTGAAGCAAAAAAAGTAGAGAAATGTGCTTTTAGGGTTTCCAACCCTAAACCCCCACCACCATCCCTAAAACACATCGGGGTGCAGTCTTCCTTGGGGTTGTCAACCCTAATGCTCACCCCATGAAGTGTGTATGTTTTTGGAGTGTACAGAATGGGGTGGGCTTTAGGGTTGACAACCCCAAGGAAGACTGCACCCTTGATTTGATTCAGGGGTGGTGGGGTTTTAGAATTGGAAACCCTAAAACCGCATTTCCCCACTTTTTTCATTTTAGCCTGAACCCTAAACATTGCATTGACACAGTTTTTTGCAAAGAATATATACCGTATGCAACACAAGTGAGTATGCTAAAGGGGCACGGGGTCATTCTGCCACATGTCAAAACAGCGTGGCTAAAAATGCTGCAGTGAAATAGCACCAGACAAAAACAGAGTCAGACAAAACAACAACCTGTTCTGCGCACCATGCCCACTGAAAACAATGGGTCTTTATGGGTTTTTTGCAGGGGGCTTTGCCCCCGCACCCCTCAGAACTTAAATAACTCTGGGGAGGGTAAACTCAGGAGATGAGAGGTTTTTTTTTTAAATCATGGCAAAAAGTTGTAGCAGGGGAGATGGGGACTGCACCGTGTGCTGGTGCCCTAGCCACTCCTCCATGGGAGTGGCTCGACCAGGCACCGAGCACATGGCAACTTCTCCACCCTCCCATTCTGTGTGCAGCGACAGGAGTAGCGATATTCCCCTACCACTGTTCTACCCCATCACTGTAAACCCAGGAGCTTACTATACAGCGCGGTAAATACCGTGCTGTCTTACATGTGCGGTATTGACCTGGTACCCATTAAAAGGCACCTGTCAATGATATTTTTCCTTCCCTGGGACCTAGAGTGAGAATATCAAAATATTTTCACTCCAGGTCCACAGGAGGGAAAATATACTCACTGTAGGTCCCTATTGGTTGGAGCCGGCAGTGTGAGCACCACAATCAGAACGCAGCTTCTCAGTTTTTCATCGGTTCCTGCCCTTCACTTTAATTTCCTCAGGGACTCACACAAACTAGTTTCACTTTCTCCCCAATCACCTTTAAATTACAAATACTAATGTAAGCTACAGATTTCTAGTCAAAGTCTTCTCCCCTGCACTGCTCCAGATTTCCCCTGCCTACCACAACATTACTACTGCCTTCTAACCTTCTCCCCATGCTGAGAATTCTACCATCTCTTTCCAACTGGCACGTCACTCCACACCACGTTGGGAACCATGACTTCTTCCCCAGGTTATCTCTCCAACTGAAACCCACTTCCAGTACACGCTAGACCACCCACTTCACGAGGTCAGCACACTACTAAGACACACTGATGCAGAAACTAATGGCGTGTGCATCAAAACAAACGTAAACCACTCAAATATCCTGAATAACACTCAGTTATCCTAAAAATGAAAAAAAAAATTAAAGCAATAAAAGCACACAAACAGGAAAGGGCATTGCATAAAAGGAATATGCCATGGTCCTCTCTGAGAGAGCGCTGATATTTCCCCCTCCTGCAGTTTGACCTTATGACATCACTAGTGGCTTCATCACTCATGGTGTCATAAGATCAAACTGCACTCAAGGAAAATATCAGTGCTATTTCAGGAAGGGCCATGGCATATCCCATAGACAGCATTGCGTTGCTTCAAAGTGGATAAACATAAATCAGACTGGTTACCGTTGTTTAAATATTTAGAAGATAGAGAAGGGGTGCTGATATTTATTGTACTTATTCTGTTGTTGATGTTTGCCAGGTTGTGCCTGAACATAGGCAGCTGGTTGTCTAGTTCATCTACATGGTAAATTAAAACTAACTAAATATACTTTTGAATTGACCTGTTTAACTGAAGCAGATAACTAGAAGTGGGTTAAATGATGGAAGAGGATCTCCCCTCTGTTGGCCGTCTGGGTAGCCCAGCCCTGCTCACTCCCACGCTGGCGATGCGGGTTTAGGAGCAAATTCAGGAAGCCGGCTGGGCAAACTGGGGCTAAGAAGAGGCTGCCACATCACAGTGCTGCCACCCACAGGAGGAATGGCATCGACTTCCACCACACTAGCAACCCCAGCAGTGAGCCACGGAGCTTGACACTTCTGCAGGGACATGCTACAGCATGCAAGGTCTGACAGGGCATGGCCCAATATTGGGAGGTGGGAAGGGCCAGGAAAACAAAATGATGAAAATACCACACCGGCAAGATGATGCACCAGCCTACCATAGGGGCCACACAACTGAATGGGCCTTGGCTCCAAATCTGGATAGGGACACTGGGGGGACAAACCTCCCTTCCCTTGCCCTGCAACAGAGAGCAATCCATTTTGCCATTTTGGACTGTTGGAGCCAGGTAAGTCCTGGGGATGGGACTGGATGGTGGGACACCAAAAGAGGCCAGTGGGGAGAAGGAGGCATTAAAAGAGATTTAAAAATGATGGAAGAGGAGCTCTCTTGCATGTCAAAGTTAACCATTTATTAACCAGGGAATTATATAAAGAATAAAGTATGGGTCGGGGTGTGTAAGGAGAAATTTACATGCACCCGAGGGGTTAAATGTACATAAACCCCGAGAGCGAAGCTTGAGCGGTTTATGCATAGCATCTAACCCTGAGGGTGTGTGTAAACTTCAAGTTTACACACCCGAACCATATTTTATTTTATATAATTGCTGGGTCTTCCTTTTTGGCCACAGTAATTATATAAAATAAGAACAGAACAGAACAGACATCTGTGACTCCTGTGTGGCCGCCATCCGCTTTGGTTCAAGTGTGTGTCCACTGCCATTTTTTATTTATTTAAATGTTGTCTTTTTTTTTTTTTTGCTGTGGCAGGTGAAAGTTTTTTATTTTGGTTGTGAGACCTACTGTCACGTCCCAGTGGTGGTTCATCTCTTCTCAGGATGTGGTTGACGTTCAGTGGTCCAGGAGGAAGAGCTGTGGAGGGCACATGCGTAGACCGAGAGAAAACTGTGCATGTGTTTGCCCTAATAAACACTCCTTTATTATGGCAAATAACGTCATAGTTTTCCTTTGGTAAAAAGGAAGACCCGGTTATTATATTACAGTATTACAGAGTATCAGCATAGGGAGGATTATAAGCCCTGGACTTCCTCCCAGCACCCACCCTGATATACTGTAGTTCTGAAGGATGTCCTGGACTCGTTTTTATCAGTAAATATATTGTACTCTACTATTGTTTTTTTCCTTTTCTTTCAGTGAATCCCAATAAAAATATATGTTAAGGAAAAAAAAGAAACTGGATTGTTCAATTTATTTTAATATATTCTATTTTTATTGTTTACCATAAATGCAAACAGGAATAAAACATTTAACTGATATGGTGAAAGTCATTTCATGAGAAAAATAAGCATACATAATACAGAGGTATAGCGTTTGTAAGATATGCATCTGCATAGTCAGTGCAGGCGGGGTATTTAATAAGCTGAAAAAATTGTTAGTTGTTTCACATGTGAAAGTGCTAATCAACTGTGAAAACGCATAGCCCAGTGCACAGACTGATTAGTAAAATGAAAAATGCTTCATTTTTAATGTGTTTTTAATGTGTAAACTTGAATAAAATAGATAAAAAATGTTTAGCAGTCTAGTGCTATGAAATTCAGAAAATGGCTAGTATTGCCTGCTGATATGCGTAGCACTTTGCTTTGGGATATCAGCGATTTAATCCCCTGTAGAGCAGAATTACGCATGAGATAAAGCCCATTGTGTTTACAAAATGCTAAGCGGGGCCTGGCGAAATTGGTCAACACTGATCAATGCCCAACAGTGTGAAGCCCCATACCGCTTAGAGGAGCACCTGTGGCAGAAGTGCAGCCGCGGGGTAAGTATACACCTGTACCTCTATAACCTGTTACCCTACCCACCAAAGATCTGACACCCCATTCTGGGTGCCACACTCCACTAAAGGCTGGTTGTAAGACAGCCTCCTACTGTTGTACCCAGTGGAGATATTTCCTGTGTGGTGAAATACGTATTCCAAATACTCTTCTACTGTACATTTTTACATTTTTCCTATGCTTGTAAGTTATTCTTTCTGGACTAGAAAGGGTGTACATATTTGTACTCCACTGTTGCACTACTGTGTGTGTGTGTGTGGGGGGGGGGTTACTGTCTCTTTTACCACTTGGCCAATGTGAATTTTTTTTGTCACAAGCAGCACCTGTGTAAGCCATAAGAGTGCCTTTCCTTGCAGTGGGAGGCTCATTTCCCATATCTCCAAACTTCTCAGGACAGCTTCAGTTTTGTGCAAGCTGTGCTCTACTTGTGACCCAGCAGTCCAACTGGCAGCTGCAGTTTGGGTGAGGAGGTTATTTCGGTAGTTCGGGACACCGGGTGTAACAGATTCAATGTGGTACTGTGACTGGGATCTGGATCTTGGGATACCATCAGATATCAGCTGGATACTTGGAGGATACCGTCTTCAGTCCTCAGGACCTGAGTCATGCTCGGGGTACTCCGGATGGGCAGTCGGCATTGAGGGGCGTGTGCAGTTATGATCTGGTTTTTGCCAAGACAGGAGGACAGACTTCACCCATTGGACCATCAGGCGCTGCTACGGGGATCGACTGGCTGGAGTAGAGTCATGTCTGACTCATCAGGTGACTCCTCAGGCAGCCGGCAGGTGATAGGTGCAGATACAATGGTGAGGCAGTCGGAATGGGGGAAGGCTACTTTAACCAATGTCATGGGACTGGCTCAGCTCTTTGGGGGACAGACTACCTGCTAGACCACCAGGTATTTGTGTTCTGATGGGGGGGGTAATTTGAATGAGCGGTGTGTTGCTGCACAGCAGAGTGCAGTTCTTGAGAGGAGCTCTGATTATGTATGGTACTGCTACAAACACTGCATGTCTACTTCCAAATCATTGCTTAACTTGTGCATTTGTGTAAATAGTACACAAGTTAAATGATGATTTGTATGGTTTGGCAATAGAACAGGTATATCTGGAACTTATGTGTGTATACAGTACATCTGCAGAGCTGGGCATCTCACTTGTCATTGACATCATCAGCAGCCATTTTAGGGTTTTACAGTGCGGGATTTTTGAATCAGAAGAGGCATTGTTTACAATTTTCAAATGCTACAAAACTGTATTTATCCTACTTTAATAAATGCAGTTTCAGCATAAATGTAAACAAAAAACACTCTTTTACAAGCCTATGGAGTTATTTAAAAAAAATGTGTAAAAAGAAGGTTTAGGGTATCTTTAACAGTGAACACCGTAGCAACTTTGCACCACTGGAGTGCACCACTGCACATGCCAGTACCTCAAGGTGCGGCTTCTACTCCTCACAGAAGGCAGTGGTAAGTAGTGAAACCTAGGGGCCACTTTCACTTACACGACAGTAACCCTTCCTCACAGTGACAAGTGTAGCTGCTGCCAACATCTGTTTTCATAACATTAAACAGGTTTTTTATTATTTCTGGTAAATATACCCCCTAGGTTTCTAGTATTCCAGATGCCTAAATATCTGACTTCATTCAGGCACCACTGAAAGCCCCAATTAGAGTGCCCATTTGATGTATAATTTGTAAGAATTGTGTTTAAACATATTTTTAGATGAGTAATTAAAACATAGTCTGATAATTTATAATACATTTATAAAGAACCTAGGGGCCCTGATATTCAGAAGTGCGCCTGACAACTTGGGGATATATTCAAAAGGGATGAGCCATGGTGCATCTCCTCTGAATATATCAGGTAATGCACACTGCACAAGTAGGATGCGCTGGTGCATCCCCCCCAGACAGGGCTGAATACCAGGAATGGGAACTGTGTCAGCGCAACAGAGTTACGTTGTGCGCAAATTCCTGATATTCAGCCAGCAATATCCAAATGGGGCCATAATACATGCAAGGCACAAATGGGTCCATTTGCATGTCATTATGGCCTCATTTGCATGCGTTGTGCAGGGCAGGCCAGAGAAATGCACATGGCACCCTGCACAGCAAGCGGTGCTGCCAGAAGCGTTTACATGGCACCCCTGCCTGCCCCGTAGCCACAATCATGGTAAATAAAGTAAATATATAGCCCTTGCAGTCTAGTGGAACCCCCCTCCCTCCCCGTAGCCCTGATCACTGAAAATGAAATCAAAATATATCCCTGGTAGTCCAGTGGTACCCCCCACCCCTCCCGCTGCTCCGATCCCCGTAAAATAACATTTGCACATATCCCTTGTAGTCTAGTGGTCCCCCACCCTCCAGATGCTCTGATTCCCACAAATTAACATATGCGTATTTCCTGGTAGCCTAATGGTCCCCCACCCCTCCTGATGCTCTGATCCCTGTAAATTAACATATGCATGTTTCCCTGGTAGTCTAGTGGTCCCCCACCCCTCCTGATGCTCAGATCCCTGTAAATTAACATATGCATATTTCTCTGGTAGTCTAGTGGTCCCCCAACCCTCCTGATGCTCAGATCCCTGTAAATTAACATATGCATATTTCTCTGGTAGTCTAGTGGTCCCCCAACCCTCCTGATGCTCAGATCCCTATAAATTAACATATGCATATTTTCCTGGTAGTCTAGTGGTCCCCCAACCCTCCTGATGCTCAGATCCCTGTAAATTAACATATGCGTATTTCCCTGGTAGTTTAGTGGTCCCCCAACCCTCCTGATGCTCAGATCCCTGTAAATTAACATATGCATATTTCCTTGGTAGTCTAGTGGTCCCCCACCCCTTCTATAACCCCATGCTCGATCGTACATTAAAATCACCTCCTGGTGTTCCACTGGCACCCTCATCCCCCCACCCACACAGGACCCCAGCCCACCCAGCTCCCCGTCACCGGGCGGCAGCAGCATACCCACCCACATACTCCGCGGCTGCCTGCCAATGACAGCGTGACAGTATGGCTGCAATCCCATTGGTCCACAGTGGACCAATGGGCTTGCAGTGCATACTGTAAAAGTCATTCATAAATATGATAATGAAGTCAAAAGCCTCCTTATACAGTAGAAATACCAAGCCCAACATTGTCAGCCCATTCAGCAAGAATGGTGACAGTAACCATGGAATTCCCAACAAGCCCCAACACACTCACAATCCATAGAAGTATTAGCAATAGGGAATTGCTATCCAGGATATTTGGTCCAGAATCAAGGTTTTCATAAGTACTGTTGTTCAACCAGCTGTAATTTTGTCCATAACCTGTTGGATAAACATTGTAATCTGCCATCTCTTTCATGGTTTGCTCCTCAGTAGGCTTTGCTTCGAGCTACAGCCTCCTGTGCTGCTAAACTTTATCCGTCAGAAACTGGTAGGGTACGTGACAGATAATTGTACTTCTACAAAATTTTATTAATTTCAGCACAACATATATATTACACACAAGAACAAAAATAAAGCTGTCTTCTGCCTCACAGTGTTGCTGAGTTAACCTCCTTGTAATCCAGGGAACAATGCTGCAACCTGTAAACGCAGTGTGGAAAGTGTTTTCACATAAACTGCAACTGAACTGACGATGGGCACTGACGATGGCCTCTGGCCTGACTCTACCCACCTCCTGCTTTTCAGCCTAACCAGAGTCTGTTAGGCATTGTTTCATATCTGTGTTCAACCCGTATTGTGTAGGACCTGTACTAAGTAATTCCTAGCATTTGAATGTTTGCTTTTGCTGTTCTTTGTAACAAAACTTGAACTTTATCACTGATCAATTGTTAGTAATGTCAGTCTGTTTCTTATCTCTGTGACGTGAAACCTTTGTAAATGAGTCTATGACTCAAAGGTATTTTTCCAAATCCAAATAAATAAAATAAATAAATAAAAGTCAGATTCCTTGGATAAAAAAATGTCTTATTTGGAAATACCCCTAAATACTTAGAGCTTTCTTCATTCTTGCTGTGCTTGGCAACTGGCACGGCTTCTGAAAAGTCCAAGAGCAAGAAAGTATGTTCTTGTTTTAGAAGGGAAAAGAATTCTGACCACCCAGAACTAATTTGTAAAGGGATTCCCTAGTATGCACGGAAGAAAATAGTGGGTATGTGTGGGGGAGAGCGAGGGGCAGGGGCCCATCTGTGCAAGTGAGGGATTATGTCACATTTTCAGGTTACCAGAGGCCCTCTGCCTGGTTTAGGATTTTTCATTTCATGAAAAAATTGGCCAGTCTGAATGCTGGAGCTTGATATGTATTTATCTGGTTTTAATAATGTGCACTAGGGAAATGAAGGCCCATTTTCAGGTACAACCTGAGAGAGCACAGTGGAAGACAATACACAGTTAACAGCAACAGTTACAACGGGCATTATTCCAGAAGGCAAGATCAGCAATAAGTGTCTCAGTTATGGCCTTTGCCTGTCCTGCTCAGTCCTGGTATCTAGGTGTACCTCTTGTTATACCAAGCTGTTATGTACTGCATATGCTGTATTGACCACTGACTGCCAAGAAAAAGATCTGACAAAAAAAAAAAGATAGGAGACAATGACATCAATTGACAATAAAACAGTTAGAAAAAAGCAGCAAGTATGTGCAAAATATCAAGATTAAGGCAACAAGACTACCTGAGTGCAAAGTGTAACAAATAAAAAGTTACAGTGCTGCAAGGAAAATAAACTAATCAGTGGAATCAAAACAGCATAAGGAGAACCATTTAGGGCAGACTCTGGGTTACGTGCAGTTGCAGACAGAGTACAAAAGTAAATAGCTCTATAGTTTGCGCCCCTCTGAAGGAGAATGTAGTGGGGCAATTTTGTTTGGTGGTAGAAAGGGAGTTCCAAAGCCTAGGGGCAAAGGATGAGAAGGCATATTCCCCATTTTGGTGGCACATTTTGGACCAATGATAGTGGATGTGTCTACAGATTTTTTTTTTCATTCTCTGTTAAAGGCCCTATTCTACACCACCGCCATACCTGTCTCTAGGGGTTCTCCAAGATGACATAGCTAAGCCTTGTTTGAGCCCCGTGCTAGTGCCTTGCCTTCCTTCCTTCCTTGATACCCCTGACTGCATTGCCGCCTGTGGTCACCCAGGTGGCAGTATAGCAGCAAGAAGCATGATCCTCACTCCCTTGGAGGAGAAGAACATCCCCTAGAGACTCAGTCCACCTCCCCCGACCAGCCCCTGATGTCCCAGCTGTGGTCACCGATGTTGCAAGCAATAGCAGTACCGCTGCAGTGATGGGCCTGCTGGGTTTTCAGATCTGAAGGAGTAGAAGTGGTGGGCGCTTTGTAACAGAGAGGTTGGGGAGTCAGGAGTGGCGGGCACTTTATAACAGAGAGGTTGGGGAGTCAGAACTGGTGGGCACTTTGTAACAGAGAGGTTGGGGAGTCAGGAGTGGTGGGCACTTTATAACAGAGAGGTTGGGGAGTCAGGAGTGGTGGGCACTTTGTAAAGGAGAGGTTGGGGAGTCAAGAGTGTTAGGCACTTTGTAACAGAGAGGTTGGGGAGTCAGGAGTGGCGGGCACTTTATAACAGAGAGGTTGGGGAGTCAGGAGTGGTGGGCACTTTGTAAAGGAGAGGTTGGGGAGTCAAGAGTGTTAGGCACTTTGTAACAGAGAGGTTGGGGAGTCAGGAGTGGTGGGCATTTTGAAACAGAGAGGTTGGGGAGTCAGGAGTGGTGGGCACTTTGTAACAGAGAGGTTGGGGAGTCAGGAGTGGTGGGCACCTTGTAACAGAGAGGTTGGGGAGTCAGGAGTGGTGAGCACTTTGTAACGGAGAGGTTGGGGAGTCAGGAGTGGTGAGCACTTTGTAACGGAGAGGTTGGGGAGTCAGGAGTGGTGGGCACTTTGTAACAGAGAGGTTGGGGAGTCAGGAGTGGTGGGCACTTTGTAACAGAGAGAGGTTGGGGAGTCAGGAGTGGTGAGCACTTTGTAACAGAGAGGTTGGGGAGTCAGGAGTGGTGGGCACTTTGTAACAGAGAGGTTGGGGAGTCAGGAGTGGTGGGCACTTTGTAACAGAGAGGTTGGGGAGTCAGGAGTGGTGGGCACTTTGTAACAGAGAGGTTGGGGAGTCAGGAGTGGTGGGCACTTTGTAACAGAGAGGTTGGGGAGTCAGGAGTGGTGGCACTTTGTAACAGAGAGGTTGGGGAGTCAGGAGTGGTGGGCACTTTGTAACAGAGAGGTTGGGGAGTCAGGAGTGGCGGGCACTTTATAACAGAGAGGTTGGGGAGTCAGGAGTGGTGGGCACTTTGTAACAGGAGAGGTTGGGGAGTCAGGAGTGTTAGGCACTTTGTAACAGAGTTGGGGAGTCAGGAGTGGTGGGCACTTTGTAACAGAGAGGTTGGGAGTCAGGAGTGGTGGGCACTTTGTAACAGAGGTTGGGGAGTCAGGAGTGGTGGGCACTTTGTAACAGAGAGGTTGGGGAGTCAGGAGTGGTGGGCACTTTGTAACAGAGAGGTTGGGGAGTCAGGAGTGGTGGGCACTTTGTAACAGAGAGGTTGGGAGTCAGGAGTGGTGGGCACTTTGTAACAGAGAGGTTGGGGAGTCAGGAGTGGTGGGCACTTTGTAACAGAGAGGTTGGGGAGTCAGGAGTGGTGGGCACTTTGTAATGAGAGGTTGGGAGTCAGGAGTGGTGGGCACTTTGTAACAGGAGGTTGGGGAATCAGGAGTGGTGGGCACTTTGTAACAGAGAGGTTGGGGAGTCAGGAGTGGTGGGCACTTTGTAACAGAGAGGTTGGGGAGTCAGGAGTGGCAGGCACTTTGTAACAGAGAGGTTGGGGAGTCAGGAGTGGTGGGCACTTTGTAACAGAGAGGTTGGGGAGTCAGGAGTGGTAGGCACTTTGTAACAGAGAGGTTGGGGAGTCAGGAGTGGTGGGCACTTTGTAACAGAGAGGTGGGAGTCAGGAGTGGTGGGCACTTTGTAACAGAGAGGTTGGGGAGTCAGGAGTGGTGGGCACTTTGTAACAGAGAGGTGGGAGTCAGGAGTGGTGGGCACTTTGTAACAGAGAGGTTGGGGAGTCAGGAGTGGTGGGCACTTTGTAACAGAGAGGTTGGGGAGTCAGGAGTGGCGGGCACTTTGTAACAGAGAGGTTGGGGAGTCAGAACTGGTGGGCACTTTGTAACAGAGAGGTTGGGGAGTCAGGAGTGGCGGGCACTTTATAACAGAGAGGTTGGGGAGTCAGGAGTGGTGGGCACTTTGTAAAGGAGAGGTTGGGGAGTCAAGAGTGTTAGGCACTTTGTAACAGAGAGGTTGGGGAGTCAGGAGTGGTGGCACTTTGTAACAGAGAGGTTGGGGAGTCAGGAGTGGTGGGCACTTTGTAAAGAGAGGTTGGGGAGTCAGGAGTGTTGGGCACTTTGTAACAGAGAGGTTGGGGAGTCAGGAGTGGTGGGCACTTTGTAACAGAGAGGTTGGGGAGTCAGGAGTGGTGGGCACTTTGTAACAGAGAGGTTGGGGAGTCAGGAGTGGTGGGCACCTTGTAACAGAGAGGTTGGGGAGTCAGGAGTGGTGAGCACTTTGTAACGGAGAGGTTGGGGAGTCAGGAGTGGTGAGCACTTTGTAACTGGAGAGGTTGGGGAGTCAGGAGTGGTGGGCGCTTTGTAACGGAGAGGTTGGGGAATCAGGAGTGGCGGGCACTTTGTAACAGAGAGGTTGGGGAGTCAGGAGTGGTGGGCACTTTGTAACAGAGAGGTTGGGGAGTCAGGAGTGGCGGGCACTTTGTAACAGAGAGGTTGGGGAGTCAGGAGTGGTGGGCACTTTGTAACAGAGAGGTTGGGGAGTCAGGAGTGGTAGGCGCTTTGTAACAGAGAGGTTGGGGAGTCAGGAGTGGTGGGCACTTTGTAACAGAGAGGTTGGGGAGTCAGGAGTGGTGGGCACTTTGTAACAGAGAGGTTGGGGAGTCAGGAGTGGTGGGCACTTTGTAACAGAGAGGTTGGGGAGTCAGGAGTGGTGAGCACTTTGTAACAGAGAGGCTGGGGAGTCAGGAGTGGTGGGCACTTGGTAACAGAGAGGTTGGGGAGTCAGGAGTGGCGGGCACTTTGTAACAGAGAGGTTGGGGAGTCAGGAGTGGTGGGCACTTGGTAACAGAGAGGTTGGGGAGTCAGGAGTGGTGGGCACTTTGTAACAGAGAGGTTTGGGAGTCAGGAGTGGCGGGCACTTTGTAACAGAGAGGTTGGGGAGTCAGGAGTGGCGGGCACTTGGTAACAAAGAGGTTGGGGAGTCAGGAGTGTTGGGCACTTTGTAACAGAGAGGTTGGGGAGTCAGGAGTGGTGGGCACTTTGTAACAGAGAGGTTGGGGAGTCAAGAGTGGTAGGCACTTTGTAACAGAGAGGTTGGGGAGTCAGGAGTGGCGGGCACTTTGTAACAGAGAGGTTGGGGAGTCAGGAGTGGCGGGCACTTTGTAATAGAGAGGTTGGGGAGTCAGGAGTGGCGGGCACTTGCTAACAGAGAGGTTGGGGAGTCAGGAGTGGTGGGCACTTTGTAACAGAGAGGTTGGGGAGTCAGGAGGGTGGGCACTTTGTAACAGAGAGGTTGGGGGAGTCAGGAGTGGTGGGCACTTAGTAACAGAGAGGTTGGGGAGTCAAGAGTGGTGGGCACTTTGTAACAGAGAGGTTGGGGAGTCAGGAGTGGTGAGCACTTTGTAACAGAGAGGTTGGGGAGTCAGGAGTGGTGAGCACTTTGTAACAGAGAGGTTGGGGAGTCAGGAGTGGTGGGCACTTTGTAACAGAGAGAGGTTGGGGAGTCAGGAGTGGTGAGCACTTTGTAACAGAGACGTTGGGGAGTCAGGAGTGGTGAGCACTTTGTAACAGAGAGGTTGGGGAATCAGGAGTGGTGGGCACTTTGTAACAGAGAGGTTGGGGAGTCAGGAGTGGTAGACACTTTGTAACAGAGAGAGGTTGAGGAGTCAGGAGTGGTGGGCACTTTGTAACAGAGAGGTTGGGGAGTCAGGAGTGGTGGGCACTTTGTAACAGAGAGGTTGGGGAGTCAGGAGTGGTGGGCACTTTGTAACAGAGAGGTTGGGGAGTCAGGAGTGGTGGGCACTTTGTAACAGAGAGGTTGGGGAGTCAGGAGTGGTGGGCACTTTGTAACAGAGAGGTTGGGAGTCAGGAGTTGTGGGCACTTTGTAACAGAGAGGTTGGGGAGTCAGGAGTGGTGGGCACTTTGTAACAGAGAGGTTGGAGAATCAGGAGTGGTGGGCCTAAGTGAGATAAATGTGTCAACCAAGTGAGAAGGAATGTGCAGCAGAGGTGGGGAGCCAACCCAGGTTTGCGTATCAAGAGTAGGGATGGGTAAAGTGAGGGGAGGAAGAGGCAAACTGACAAATGTTGTTGAAAGTCACTTCCCATTTTTGAAGGATTGTTTTGGGGGCAGCCCTGTAATAAAGGGAGCTGTACTGCAGGCAGGGAAGAAGGATGCCTTGGGATATGGCTTGTATGGCCTTGGGAGTGAGGAAGTTGTGGACCCTAGAGGCCATGCCTAGCTTGGAGATCATTGCTTCACAGGTGGAGGTGATGTGGGTGGAGACGTCAAGTGCTGTATCAAGGGTGATGCCAAGTTATTCAAATTCCTCTACAACAAGGAGGAGAGAGCCATTAGAGCAGGTGATGGTAAGGGGGTTAGTGCATGAGAACCTGCAAGCCTTTGACCCAAAGATCGTGGCTTGGGTCTCAGTGACATGAGGAAAAGCACATTGTTGACCAGCCAGTTCTATACTAGTGGGAATTCTTGGCTGAGCTGGGTATTTAGCTGGGATGGGATGGGGGAGCTTAAGTATAGGGCAATATTGTTTGCATACCTGATTGTGGAACAGACTTAAGAGGCAAGAAGGAGATTATTAGGCCAGCCCACTGGAGCAGCTGGAGTGCTACTGCTTGTGACGCCGTCGACCCGGGTTCGGGAATGTGCCTGGGGAGATGGAGGGCCAGCCATGGGGGAGGAGACTTGAGCATCCAAGGACCGCTCGCCTTCTATGGGGAGGGAGGAGGACAAGGCTCAGTGCTTGACTGGCCTCTGGCAGAGGCCTGAGGCACAGCAAGAACCAAGCCACATTGAGGGGTAGGGGCATGACGGACATCGGCAGTAGCATATTGACATCTGGGTGCACATCACACCCACCACAAAGAATGGAGGAAAAAGCTCCCTGTGCACCAGGAAAATGGAGCACCTGGCATAGACCCTCACAACTCTCTCTGTCTGTCCTGCTTGGTGGCCCAACGAAACAAGAAGCTTGGGGTGTATGGGCCCTGCCTCGTCCCCACCTAGGGAGTAGGACCAAGGCTCCATGGGGGACCACTCATGGGCTCCAGGCAGGGAGAGGAGAAGGGGGCAGATGCCATAGATGACTCCTGAAGGTGTGGGGCTCAGGGAACAAGAGGAGAATAAATAGAAAGTTAAAAAAAGGAGGAGAGTATTAATAAATATGGAAAAAAGAAGTGGACCAAGAATGGAGTCCTGGGGACTCCTCGGTTATTAAGAACAATATTGGAGGATGCACCCACGAATTTGACAAATAGACCCTTATCAAGCAGGTAGCTAGAGAACCAGGCTGAGGTAGAGGAAGAGATGCCAGTGTAAGTTGGCTTGAGATGGAGGAGGGTGTGAACCACTAAATCAAAGGCTTTGGAATGGTCAATCAAAACTGCATCTGTGTGACAACCTTTGTCCATAGCAACCTTGACATCATTAATGAAATGGACTAAGACAGCAGCAGTGATGCACTCTTTCTGAAAGTCATGTTGACGGGGTGAGAAGGTTACATTTTTGGAGGTAATCAGTAAGCTTTTTGGCTATCACCTTTTCAAGTAGGTTACTCAGTATAGGCAGGAGGGCTATGGGATGGTATTGGGAGATGAGCTTTGAGCCACCCTTTTTGGGAGCAGGGACTACTTTTGCTGTTTTCCAGAAGATGGGAACAATGCTATATGTAAGGGAAAGGTTAAATATGTAAGTTAGGGAGCTGGCTAAGATGGGAGCACCTATTTGCAGAATTTTAGGTTTGTTCCATCAGGTCTAGGACTGCCACTGAGGGGGAGAGAGTTGAGGAGGGTAAAAATTTCCTTTCTCATGACAATTTTCTGCTAATAATGGGTGTAGGACTGGGGTGCCAAAGTGTTATCTGTAGCTTCTGGGGAAGAAGAGCAGCTTGTGTAGTGAGCACAAAGGTCAGTGACGTGAGTGTTGAAGCCATTAGTGATGGTGACGTAGTTATTACAGTGGGCCCCATCAATTATCTTGTCACCACAGGTTTATCTGGTGGAGCTTTGAATAAGACTGGCATGCAACAGTATTCTTTCCCTGTGTTTATTATTTCATGCCAGGTTGTGCCAACTCCCCTCCCTAGAATCACGAGTTACACCACACCCATGGTTATCTAGGTGGCAGTGATGCAGCAGAAAGTGCTGCCCTCACTCCCCGGAGCAGGAGAACATCCTCTGGGATGCTGGATCCTCCTCCCTCTAGCCAACTCCCTATATCCCGGGTTTGTCACCAAACCTGGGTTGGGAGCACTGTGAGAAGTTGCCCAACAATTGGGCCGATAGGCTGGCCAATGTTGGCCAACTTGGAAAGTCTGTTAACCTTAGCCTTCTATGAACTTTATAATCATGGAAATGTACTGGTAACTTAACTGTTCTTGCAATCTGGCACCCTCTTGCGAACTAAGTGCTGCACCTAAAGGAGGCAATACTGGTGCAGACATTTGAAAATAAAGTATACATTTAAAACATTTGTTAATTAATTAATAAATAATTACTGATGTGCAGAAAAACAATAAATGAATACATTTGTGAATTTTTAGGGTTTGGGCCATAACAAAAAGTATGTTGCTCTTCAGGAATCATCTTTTTTTTTGCTGTCACTCTTTCCATCTTGGCTGCCTCCCCTTTCATGTCTGCACCCCCAGCCCTGTAACCCCCGCTTTTCCTGGAACTTATCTGGCCTTCGCTCCTGTGGCCCCCCCCCACACACAGAGAGGGGTGGCAGGGAGCACTCTCAACCTGCCATTTCAAGGATTTAGTGGCCGTAGCCATGTCACCGGGTATGGGGCCTGTGAGGGGCAACAGTCATTCATGCCAGCCTAGAGTGTTTCACCCCTTTTTTCTGTGCCTCCCTCCTCTCCTGTGTGGCCTTGATGTGCACCATGCAGTTATGTCAATGGTGGCACCATGCACAATCCCATGCATGACGCGCCATATGTCTGCTACTCCTCCATTGCTTGCTGCACTTGCCCTCCCATCCTTCACTAGGGGGCAGTGTAACACAAAGTACCAGATTCCACCCCCTTCCCTGGAGGAGAGCAGTCCCCAGTCCCCTGGACACTCACCCTCCTCCACCTAGCCAACCCTTTAATAACTTAAGCCCATTCCTGTACTCACGTTATCGACATCACAAGCAGCGGTGTTACCCCTGCACCAGTGGGCCGACAGGAATCCTCTTAATAAAAAAAAATTTCATTTTAATTTGAGTGTGCCCTGTATATATGTGTTTATCAGATTAGTGAGTTACAGGATAACATTAATTGAATTACTACTATGGATATGGAAACAATAAATAAATACATTTGGGAATTTTTAGGGTTTGGGCCATGACAACAAAATATTTTGATCCACAGGAATCATCTTTTCTTAATAAAAGATCATTTTGAGTGTGCTGTAGATGTATGTTTATTAAATTAGTGAGTTACTGAATGACACTAGTTGAGCTATGACACTGTTATTACTGCGCAAAAAAAGGCTATGTTATTTTTGTCATTAGGAATTAACGCATTTAAATATGTGAAGGGAATGAAAAATTGGGAGAAAAAATATCATTCACTACTCTATGCAAACGACCAGAAAAATCTCTGGGTCAATATATTTATTTTCTTCTACTTACTCCAAGATGTTAAAAAAATCAAATTTTTCTGTGTTGGAAGAAAAAAAATGTAATTTTGTAGTTAAGGAAATGAGCATCAGTAGAAACAGCTGGCACACACAGATGGAATCAGGCAGTAAATGGTGCCATATGCCATCACAGGATCACCTTCAAACAGAGTATGTTGTGATCATGGGTGCAGAAATCATGCAGGAGTTTTAAAATCTCTTCGGTATTACTTACGCGAACAAATAACAGGATATGAAACAAAATGACCTTTTTGTGTTTTTTTTTAAGTGTCTGACTTTTCTTTTGGGATGCTCTGTCCCTGAACAGGAACTGTCTTTCATATGCTAAAAGATGGAAATGAAAACAGCTCTTAGCATCTTATGTTGCAAAATGAATTCTTCTGTGAGATTACAGAGAACTGGGGGAAAAGGAAATTGTGTGAAAATGTTGGCTGTCCAGTGTCGGGATGGGGAAGAGTCTTGACAAACATGGCTTAGAATTTACAACCACACACACACTCACACACATTGGGTTGGTGAAGCTTATTAGGAAATTCTTTCCAGGGGATTGTGGGGGTTAACTCTTCTCCAGGGAAATGCTCTTTGCTCTTTAGCTGCCATAGGAGGAGGGGGGCATGTCTGCTAAAACTGTTGATACCAGTTTCATCTGGAAGACATACACAGTCTCTTTGTACTGACTTCTCCTAACATTCTTTCCATAACAGAAAACAGAATACAGAATAATGGGGAAGGGAAAATGCTGAACAAGACTAGCAACAGGGTGAGCTCCTATCTTCACTACAAAAAACGGGAAGCTGGAGAACGAGAGACCAGAGTGAAAGAGAAGCCAATTCATCTGAATTTGATTTACTGACATGTTGTGTTATGCAACACAGAAGAATGTTCTTCATATCTGGGCCAGAGGTCACAAGAAAGTGGGAAAAAATAGACTTGGGGCTTGATTTTCAAAGAATTGCAGTATGATTTTTTTCTGCAAATAAGCTACTTCAGACACGACTTTCATACCTTATAAAATGTGGTCTAACTTCATGTCACAAGTGCATTAAGCTGCACATCAAAAATGTTGCAAGCACACCTCGCACCACTCCGGCGACCTGGGTTCGGGAATGGACTCGGGTCACCGGGGGTTGGAGGGGAGGAGGAGGATTGAGCGCCCCGTCGTGTGCTCTCCTCCTTCTCCGGGGGTGGGATCCTGGAGTGCTCTTGGGCACCTAATGCTCCTGTGCCTGTGGAAGCATGGGCATAGAGGCACCAGGTGGCTCTGCGGAGTCGGGGTGAGGAGGATGTTGTGGGCAGTTGACGTCAACGTGCGTCTGCCCATTGTCTCTCTGGACATCAAGTTCTGCATGTCGACATCCACAGGGGGAAGGAGGGGTTACGGGAAGGGACAGGGAAGAAAAATGGGAAAAAAACTCTCAGTCCTAGATGAGGAGTGATCCGCACCTCCGATCACCCTCTCACGGGCAGACCCTACTGTGTGCAGGCACTCCTAGGTAGAGTAGTCAGAAAAGAGGACTGGAGATAGCCTGACGCTCTAGGGGTAGACTCTGTGAGGGGTGCTGTTGGGGGGGGGGATTGCTCAGAGGTCTAAAGAAGTGGAAGGAGAGGGTAGCGGAGGCATAAAAAATAAAATAAAATGATGCAAGCATTATGTTTCTGCCATAAAGTGAGCAAAGTGTTGCAAATGCATCCGTATATTTGAACTTCACATGCAAGCACTGTGCCACATTTGCAGTGATGCAGCTGCAGCAGAACTGCTGCAAATTCTGCATCCAAAACTTTGAAAATCCAGGCCTGTTATGCCTTATTGCATGTTCTGTGCCTGTGAGAGGCCAGCAGACTGGACAGTTTCTCGAGGAACTCTCAAACATAAAAGTAGGGACACAAGTTCAAAGGAGAAGAGCCAGCACCAAAGGTCCCACACTCATGTGTGTGGCTGGCCCAAATGTACATTTTGTGTGCAAAAACATTTTGGTTTACTCATTTCTTGTAGTACAGTAGATTGTATCATACTAATTTGCTTAGTTCAAGGCTGACAGCTTCTGTTACTACAAATCCCAGAATCCCCTGCAGCTGACATCAAAGCAATAGACAGCAGTGGGGGATTACATAGCCTGCAGTGCATGTTAGAGTTTATATAAGCGCTGATCTTTTGTTTGCTGGTCCTGCTGCCCTCCCTGTGCTAAGTACAGTCACATGGGACTATACTTATCCTGCGGAGAAAAGCAGACCTGGAAAACATCAGACTGGAGATTACGAAAGCTCTGACATGAACTGCAGGCTATTAAATCTCCTACTGCTTCCTATTGCTCTGCTGTCATCTGCAGGGAATTCTGGGATTGGTATGAACAGACAATGTCAGCTTAGAACTAAGCAAAAAGAGTCTGATATAATCTATTATACTACAAGAAACGGTAAGTAAACCAAAATGTCTTTTACACACAAAGTGCACATCGGGACCAGCCCCACACTTGGGTGTGAGGCCCTTTGTGCTGACTGTTCCCCTTTAAATGAAATAAAAAATTAGATTTACCTCACCCAAACTAATAAAAAAATAAAGTGCTCACATTCAGCTTTATACAAAAGACTCCTGCAGGTCAGTCTTTCTGCTGCAACCAGCAGCTCCAGTTATTCAGCCTCCTCTCTCTCTTTCCTGTCATTTCTGTCCTTTCTGTCCTGTGTTCAGGTGTACCTCATTAGCACTCCCTGCCCCTTTGAGTAGAGCCAACTGCTCATATATGTAGTACAAGCCTGGGGCCTCTAAGGGCCAACCATAAAGCAGGCAGGTTTTGGTTTGCATCCCACCTTGACCCCTTCCAACACCTTTATGAGGTTGGGTGCCGGGTACGGAAGACATAATGAACATATATCCGTTCACATACCCTCTCCCACAAAGCTGTGCCTGAGGAATGCTTAGCAACTGCCACCAAACACTCACCCTCCTGGCAAAAAAGTCGACAATGCTATGCAGGGAAGCTGCCTGGTGGCACACTTCAGACGGGCAGGGTTGGTTACCCAGGAACTGAAGCTGGGCATCATGACCCATGACCAAGATGAATGTTCTCACCAACAAGTAATAGTGTAAGGCCATTACCACCCATATCACCATCAGGCATTCCTTCTCCAGTGTGGCAAAACGCGGCTCCCAGGAACCAGTTCCTGGAGAGCTAGAAGGTTGTGTGAATCCTGCCCTCAAAGTCTTCTGACAGGAAAGCTCCCAAACCCACCTCAGATACATTTGTAAATAAAATGAAGATGCGCATGACATCCGAACTCCGTATGGTCTGCCTTTCACACAGTACATTCTTAAAGTGAACATAAACAATGTTTTTACATTGTTTAGCATACTTGTAAATGTGGGCATGTGTAAAGTCTGTTTTATCACCTTGATGTGCTGCTTTATGTTTTTGATTTGAAATAGTCCTATTTTTTCCTTATTCAGGGCCCCATATTAATGCAGCCTTCTTCCTGCACAATATCATCTTTTAAGATTACTTAGCAGTTCCAGAACCCAGTGACATCAGTCGAGCTGAAGACTACAGTGAGTTAAAACACTGACAGCAGCTAAGCTGATTAAAAAATTGAACGGTTACCTGCTCTGCATCCCACATCTTCCTAGGAATCAACAAGAAACTGTACGGAAGCTCACCCTGTTCGGCGCAATGCCTGCCAAGTATTTTGCACCAGAATAATCAATTTCAGTAAAATGAGAAACTTGTAACTGTATAGAACTTTTTTATACATTCGAACAGCAATAACAAAAGTGCAGCTGGCAAATGGCTGTATGTCTCAGATCCTTCCTGAAAATAAATGCAATTACCAGTCTTTTTGTAGCAAATTAAGGAGTTTTATCTGATTGAATAGTGCGAGTGCATACAGAGCACTTCTTTCTTTGTTGGCTGCAAGCCATGTCCTCCCCCTCCACATTGCTAATTGTGGTACCTCACAGACCATAAACATCAATAAATACGGTAAAAGATTATCCCAGTCTTTTACCTCAGCAAACAGAAAATGAATGCAACATATTCTTTAGGAATTTATTAAAGCATTCCACAAGGGAACTGATCTGAGGGTGGTACACTGATGTTTGAATGGATCTAACCTTCAGTAAAGCATACAGCGCCTTCAAAAGTTTTATTTATTTATTTATTGAAATGTTTCACCAGGAAGGGCACACTGAACAACAAGTTGCTCATCTCATGGTGCATCCTGGGGGAGAGGGGACAGGAAGGAATACATACATACACACATACAAGCAATACCAAACAGGGTGACAATTCAATGTGACAAGGTAGAAGGGGGATAACACCTTTTATAGATACATTAGGGAGCAAAGAAAACTAAGGTAGGGATACTGAGGCTGAACAAAGAGGAAGGTGGTTGGGCAGAGAGCGACAGTGAAAAAGCAGGGATACTGAATGAATACTTCTGCTCAGTATTCACAATGGAAACGCAGGGGGGAAATACCTAATCCAGTCAATAGAAGCAATCTGGATAGGGAGGTTGATATTAGTCCTTTCACAGGAGAAAGGGTTCTGATAGAACTCTTAAAACTGAAGGTGGATAAAGCAATGGGGCCTGATGGGATTCACCGCAGAATTCTAAAAGAACTAAGGGAAGAACTAGTAACACCACTGACTACTCTTTTTAATAAATCATGGGAGGGTGGTGTGGTACCTGAGGACTGGAGGAGGGCAGATGTGATTCCCCTTCACAAAAGTGGGAGCAAGACAGAGGCAGGAAATTACAGACCTCTCAGTTTGACCTCAGTGGTAGGGAAAATGATGGAATCACTTCTGAAGGAAAGAATTGTTGAGTACCTAGAGGCCAATGGGGCACAGGACCCAAGGAAGCATGGATTCACAGCGGTAAGGTCATGTCAGACAAATCTAATAGATTTCTTTGACTGGGTGACCAAATCAGTAGACCAGGGAGGGGCTGTGGACATGGCCTACCTTGACTTCAGCAAGGCATTTGACACAGTCCCAGACAAAAGATTAATAAACAAATTAGCCAGCCTGGGAGTAGGTCCCAGGGTGATAGCCTGGGTAAAACACTAGTTGGATAACAGGACACAGTGGGTAATAGTAAATGGAATCCACAGTGAAGAAAGGAGGGTTACTAGTGGGGTACCGCAGGGTTCAGTACTGGGACCGGTCCTTTTTAATGTCTTTATAAGTGACATTGCAGAGGGACTGGAAGGGAAAGTATGTCTCTTTGCAGATGACACAAAGATCTGCAACAGGGTTGATACACAAGATGGGGTGGAAAGGATGAAAAGGGACTTGGCAAGGTTGGAGGAATGGTCAAATGTATGGCAGCTTAGATTCTCTTTTTTTTTTTTTCCAACTGTTTAACCAGGTGAGACACACTAAGCTGAAAACTTGTTTACAGGTGCAACCTGGGAGCACAGGGAAGTTAAGTGACTTGCTCAGGGTCACATAGTATGCAAGTGGGGGCTGTGGGATTCAAACCCAGGTCTCCCGATTTGCAGCTCAGAGCCTTAAACCACTGCGCTATACTGCCTCCCTAATTCAATGCAAAGAAGTGCAAAGTAATGTGCCTGGGGAAAAAAAAAACCAGGGGAAGAGTACACAATGGGAGGTGAAATACTGACAACAACAAAAATGGAAAGGGACCTGGGGGTAGTCATGTCAGATGACCTAAAGGTGGGCCAGCAATGTGAGAAGGCAGTAAGGAGGGCTGGGGGGATACTGGGATGCATAGGGAGAGGCATCACCAGTAGAAAAGAGGAAGTTGTTGGCCCTCTGTACAGACAGTTGGTAAGACCACATCTGAGTACTGTGTAAATTTCTGAGACCCCATCTCCGCAAGGACATAGACAGGGTGGAGGCTGTCCAGCGGAGGGATAACCAAAATGATGCAGGGTCTGCATCAGAAGACATATGAAGAAAGACTAAAGGAACTAAAGATGTATAGCTTTGAGGAAAGGAGGGAGGGGGGGACATGATAGAAACTTTCAAATACCTCAAGGGAATCAACAAAGTCCAAGAGGGTAGCATCTTTCAGAAAAAGAGATGTGCAAAAACAAGGGGGCACAATTTGAAGTGTAACCCCTAGATGGCGCTATCCCAGGGGCTACTACCCCTGCCTGATGTGCCACTAACAGGTTGAGGGGCCTGGATCCGATGGCGGGTGCCTCCACCCAGAGGTCAGGGTTTGCAATAGTTAAACTAACTTGGTCACAGCCCTCTGGGACACTGCAACCCCCCTTTCTTCCCACTAGTGGCCCACACAATATATCAGAATTACCTTCACAGTATACACTTACCCCAGGACTGGTTCAGGCACTGGGACCTCCTGTCAAAATAAGATACAGTGCAACAATCACAGTACAATACTTTAACATAGACAAATACACTGAGCAGTATAACTTTGCTGAAACAAGCAGCTCTGATTTATTTAGGGGATATAACAAGGACAGGGGAATCAGGTTAATTAGCTTATCACTTTACTCATCTACCTATGGCTCTGTGCACAGGCCTATCCCTACCAGTTACTGTCCCTGGGTACCCAAGCCCTAGTGGCTAGTCCAAACCGTGGCAGCTGGTAGGGGGCCCTTTCACACAGAGAAAAGAAAAACTAGTTAAACAGTCAGCAGTACAGTAATTCCATTTGGATTCAATGTGGCAATTCAACAGGGAGCGACCCTGAATTAGTACTCACGACCTCCAAACAAGATAGGGTCCTTCAATGTCAGCAGGGCTACTCTTGAGCTCCACAAGACTCCTCACACATTTATATGGCAAACTGCAACAGGCAAAAGTCCTTTAATGGCAGCAGGATTCACTCGAGCTACACAAGCCTCCTCACACATTTATATGGTAGACAGTCACAGGCAAAAGTCCTTTAATGGCAGCAGGATTCACTTGAGCTACACAAGCCTCCTCACACATTTATATGGTAAAAAGAAAGTACTATACCAGGCAGGCTGCTTCTCTATCCGATCGCAATTACTGCACAATACCAGGAGAACACACAGCAGATTCAGTTCCTGACAGACCGAGTGCAATTCAGCAATTTCTCCAGTCTTCTACAGGGTGAGCCTGGTTTCTACTCTTCAGATATCCTTTGATTCTCTTCACAGGATGGATTCAGTCCAACAAGCAGTTACACAAGCTGCAGACCGAACTCTGGGCCTATACACGTTCCCGACTAAAACTGCACACCGAAAAAGCACAGGGCTCCTTCCTCTTCACTGCCAGAGCTCAACTGAAACTCCAGCAGACAAAACCGGCACTTCTTTGAGTTCCTCCCAGTTCTTGGCTGGATTGGCTGTCACTCACAATAGACTGCCCCTGTTGGTCCAAAAAGGCGAAGTCTAAACTACATCTCCCAGAGTCACTGCCCATACAATCCTCTTGTGGCTGGCTCAGATTATGAGTCCAAGTTCTGATTCGTCCAAGGCACCATTTTAGAGCTACCTTAACCCACACTGATTGGTCCAGTTCAGCAGTTCAAAACTAGAATGGGGAACTAGGCAAACACAGTTCTGACTGCAAAGAAAGCAGGTTAGACAAACTTTAATTTCAGTATTACTCTAAATGATTTCTGGCAAACAGTTACATCTTTCAGATAGGTTCCCTTTGCACTCCTAGTGACTGCAAAAATGGAGTGAATTGGCAGCAGCTCGAGTGGTACTCAAGCAGAGAAGCACACAGTCCCCCCATATAAACTAATTATGTCTGCAAGCAGGCAGCTCTTAAAGAGACAGTACCAGAGGCTCTAAAAACACTCACTGATAAATGGCTTAAACGCCAAACACCATTCAGGCTTGGAGCATTCAAGCAAGCTCCTGGAAGTCTTTTGGGAACCCCCATTTGCAGGAGGGTTACACCCTTCCTGGCCTGGGAAAGCTTGATGTCCGCGTCAAGCAAGTACCCCCATAAGTTTTAACTGCAACCATATACATTTGCATTAGGCTCACACATGTAATCATCAGTCAATATATCATTTTACCAAGAACACATTTCTGAAACATTGCAGTACATCACTTTACACAGTATTACACACATTGTACCATAACTCAAGTTATTACCTCTTGTACATGAAACCTGAAGAGAGGGGCCTTCCTATCAGTTACCTTTGGGGCTGGACGGGGCAAGGGCACCATACTTAGAGGGCACACAAGTAACTTGAGTTAGCACTGACGCTCAGTTTGGGCAATGAGCCTGGGACACATACACTCCTTTATGGACAACATTGAGAGGCAGGTCCACTGGCCGGCCCAGGGAATCATAACTGAGGTGCACCACAGGCTTTACAGCTCGACCAGTCTTTCTAGGGGGAACTGTTACAGGCTCTGCACTCTGAGCCTCATTTTCAGCATTGTCCTCACTTGTCAGGGGAGTCTCCATGGGGGTAGAGAGGCTAGAACTTGGGGCACTTTCAGCTCCAGGAGTTACAGTTTCTGAGTCCACAACATTTGGCTCGCATGGAGAGCTTTCGGACACTGGCAGTGGACTGTCAGGGCACTCAAAATACTCTTCTTGTTTTGGTGTATCACCAGTCTGCCCCAATCCATCATTTTCCTCCCCTGAAAGCTCAAACAGTTCAACCATGCACAATGATTCCATTTCATCTGATCTGATGCTTTGCACTTCATTTTCTGGGAGCATTGGCTCCAGGGACGAAGCTGGGGGCTTAGACAGTCCAGAAGGACCAGCTTCGTCTCCAGTATTGACTAGGGGATTGCCCCGAAACAATTGACTCAGTTCGTAAGAAGGATAGAATTCAAAGTCACTCTCACTTTCTTCTGATATGGACTGACAGTCATGCTCAACTGGGACTTGTGGAGGGGAACACTTTAACTCTGCTTCTGTAGGTGCAGACTTTCTTGATCTTTTCTTAGCAGCAGCTCTAGTCACTGGTCCAGAGGGGGCATCTTCTGAGGGCTCAGACTCAATCAAGATTTGTCCAATGGGGAGTAAATGATTTCTATGCATTGTTTTTACATCTTTTGAATTATTCTCAGGCCTTACTTTGTACACTGGCAGATCATCTAGTTTGCCCACTACAATGTGAGGGAGATGGTGCCATCTGTCAGCAATCTTGTGTTTGCCATGCAGTCCCAGATTTCTTAGCAATACCCGATCTCCCTCCTGGAGTTCCTGTGCTTTCACCTTTTTATCATACCTTTCTTTGTTGGCCAGATTTCTTTTGGCAGCCATGATTTGAGCCAGTTGGTACGCATGAGTTAGCTGGGCCTTTAACTTTTGCACATACTGTAAATAGTTGTCAGCTTGAACCCCATCAGGAGAGACCCCAAAACACACATCTACCGTAGTCGAGCTTCTCTTCCAAACATCAGGCGGTGGGGGAGAACCGAGTTGCATCACTTTTGGTGCAGTTATAAGCATGTACCAGGGTGCTAATTTGTTGGCTCCATCTAGGCTTGTCCTTTGGTGCAGGGTGCCTAGCATATCTAGCAAAGTCTGGTTGAAACGTTCAGGCTGTGGGTCCCCTGGGGTGGTAAGGAGTGGGTCTGGACTTCGCACTCCCACAGAGAAGCATCTCTTTGCTCAGACGACTCTCAAAGTCTCTCCCTTGATCAGAATGGATTCTTTGTGGAGCCCATAGTGAACAAAAAGTTTTCTACAAGTACTTTAGCCACAGTGGATGCTTTCTGGTCTTTGGTGGGAAAGCTTGGGCATATTCGTGAAATGGTCAGTGACCACCAGCACATTACTGATATTTCTTTGATCTGACTCCAAACTCAGAAAATCAATACAGACCAGCTCCATGGGTGCACTGGTGGTGATGTTAACAAGGGGGGCAGCCCTCTGGGGCAAAGCTTTCCTTTGTAAGCAGCGACTACAAGTTTGAATGTGTTGCTCCACATCAGCCCCCATCTTAGGCCAACAGAATCTGGATCTCACCAAGTCAAGTGTTCTGTCTATACCGAGGTGCCCCATGTGGTTGTGCAAGGACATCAGTACTGAGTCTCGAAAGGCAGTGGGCAGCACTAGTTGTTGTTTGTCTACTTGTCCCCCTCTGTCTACTGTTTCTCTGTATAACAGTTTATTGATCAGTTTCAACTTAGGACCTTCTTTGTATAACAGTGCAGTTCTCAAATCAGTGGAGTGTAATTTGGACACATCTTTTCCTGCATAGAGGGCTTTAAAGCTGCTTTGATCATGGGATCGCTGGATTGAGCCCGGCATACTGTCATTGTCCAGCTGAGGCAGTGCACCAATGTCTATTGCAGAAAAGTGGCACAAGCAGGTAGAGTCACCTCAGAGGGTCCCAAGTAATCCACCATGCAGTCCACTGCGCCGTGGACATTTGTTCCTCCCTGTCAAACTTCAGCAGAGTGCCGAATGTCAGGTTCTGCCAATCGGACCCAATCATTCTGGGGAACAGGCCTCCGGGAGAGAGCATCAGCATCTATGTGGTTCAGACCTGCTCGTATTCGAGAGCATAGTCATATGTAGATAATGCAGAAAGCCACCTATGGCCAGTGGCATCCAACTTAGCTGAGGTCTGCACATAGGTCAAAGGATTATTGTCAGTTTTACTAGTATTTTAGCCCCATACAAGTACTCATGGAATTGGTCAACAATAGCCCACTTCAAAGCTAGGAACTCTAATTATGTACAGGATAGTTCTTTTCGGATGGGGTCAGGCTTCTACTGGCAAAGGCCACTGGTCTCAGGCCATTCTCGTGCTCTTGGTACAACACAGCCCCCAACCCTTGCAAGCTAGCATCAGTGTGCAGGACGAAGGTTTTCTTGATCGGCATAGGCCAGCACTGGAGCATGGGTAGTTGATATATGATCTCATGAAAAGCAGTCTCACAATCAGGAGTCCAGCGGGCTCAAATACTTCACTCGGACGAAAATACACCTTTTCAGTCTTGAGGACGCTGACTTTGGTATTTTTTGGGTTGTGGGATACCTTGAGTAAGGTTAAGTAAAGGGCGGATCACTCTTGAATAGTCCTTGATGTAACATGATAATAACCACAGAATCCCAGGAATCTTTGCAGTTTTTAGATTTTTGGCTCTGGCCAGGTGGTCAAGGCCTCAACTTTACTTGGGTCGGTCTCTATTCCTCGTGGATACTATGTGTCCCACATACTTTACTGATGTTTGAAAGAATTGACACTTATCAATGGACAGTTTAAGGCCAAAGTCCTCCAGTCGGTCCAATACCTTAAATAATCTGCTCTCATGTTCCTCCAGTGAGCTGCCAAACACAATAACATCATCTAGGTATACCAGGCACTCTAGTAAGTTCATGTCCCCACTGCACGCCCATCAATCGTTGAAAAGTGGCTGGGCACCTGAAACCCTTGAGGCATCCTCATGAATTCATAGAGCCAAGCGGACAGATAAAGGCTGTCTTCTCACGGTCCTCTGGGGCCATCAGGATCTGGTAGTACCCACTGCTGAGATCCAGCACAGAGAACCACTTGCTCCGCTTAGGCAGTCCAAAGCATCCTGAATGCGGGCATTGTGTACTGATCAGGGATAGTCCACGTTTAAGGTAAAGATAATCCACACACATCCTTACTGTCCCATTCTTTTTCCTCACTACCACAATGGGGAAGCATAAGGGCTTCTGGATTCTTGTATTACACCAGCAGCTAACATCTCTTGCAGATGCCGTCTCACATCATCTATATCAGCAGGTGCCAGGCGTCGAGACCTCTCACGAAATGGTCTTTCGTCATGCAGCCGGATATTGTGCTCAGCTCCTTGCACGCATCCTACGTCCCATTCCTTTAAAGAAAACACCTGGTCTGTCTGGGCGAGCTTCTCACTGATCCTCACTTTCCATTCAGCTGGCAATGGGGAGTCGCCGAAATCAAACAAGTCAGGCGTTACTCTGTCATTCTTCCTCGAACTCGTGCTGCTGGGTAGCACTGCAGTGTCTGCACGATGCACATTAGCCAGGATGCAACCTCTATTTATCGAAAATGCTCTCTTCAGACACATTGTGAACTTGACTATTACCTTCTGGCATAAGCATGGGCTCTAGCGGCAAAATACTAGGCTTGACCAGCAGTCCCTCTGGCAATTTTCCATCGCCTGGTGCATCCAACATTAATATTTTATTCTTAACATCCTTTCTGATATGGACCTCTCCCTGTAAGGTACACTGGGCATTTGGCGCCAGGATTAGAGACTCAGGATCCTTCTTCCATACAATTCCGACCGTTCCTCTGGTTCTATTTTTTCAGCATCTCTCTGTGCCTCATAGGCCTTCTTAATTAAAGCCAGAACTCTTAAAGCTCTACTAGTCTTTGACCCTGTTTTCATAACACAACTGTGCCAGCCTTCCAACATACGAGCATTTGTTCCAATCAACAAAGGGACCATCATACAGTCCAGTGGGGGACACACTAAGGCTAGGGTCTCTACTTGTTCGCCACCTGCCAATGGAGGTGGGGAAAGACACAAATTGGATATACCCGAATAGGGTAGGCCTTCTCACTTAACCCCCATACATGCAGTCCTTCTAATGGTTGTAAAGGGTCTGACAAATGCTTCTGACACCAATCCTGGAACATAATTGTCACTTGGGAGCCACTGTCTAATACAGCTCTTGTAGACACTCCATTCACCTTACAGTGGTCTCCATGGAGGGACCCACTATTCTGGACCAGTCTGGAGAGGCGGTAGTGGGGCCTGGGCAACTGACCTTGCCACAAAAAGACGTGAGTTAGCATTTTGGTGCCCTCACTGGGATCATTTTGCACCTCTTAACCACTGATTTGTTCTCTGAAGCTCTCCTTGTAGCCTATATGCAACTTTGTCAGTGTCTTTGGGACCGCGTATTCCTCTTCATGTGCCATCCTTCCCGCAATTATAGCAAACATACTTTCTGGAGTTTGAGCTGGCTGAGGCGCCACACTGGGAGCCAGGGCAGGGTACTACTAACTGGAAACCTTGGTGCCATCTCTGTCTGCGGCGTGATAAGCATTTGGAGACATCTCGTCAGTTTCTCCACTTCCATGGTCAAGGAATTGAGTTTGGAGCTGTTATCAGCAAGAGATACATGGGTGGGTACCCCCACACCCATAGCAGATGCAGTCGGATATAGGTCGGGGCCCGTACTTGCAGGCGTGGCCTTCATAAAGGGACTGTTTTTGAATTCCCGGATCTCTCTCAACAGTTCGCCCCATTGTGGCATATCTTTTTCCTTGTCAGAGCACTCATTGACTGCCAACCTCTGCCCCTGAAATTCACTTAATGGGCCACCCTCAGTCACTCGGGTCGTAGCCGCAGCTATTGGTGCAGGTCCCTCCCGAGGTCGCCTTTTCTCAACTCCTCGAATTTCTCTCATTAACTCATCATAGGAGGGTGGGGATTCCAGTCGATTTGCCAGGCGTAACTGAAGCAACAGCAGTTCTGAGAAGGGGGCAGACTTAAGGATCCTGTCCAGCCTGGTTCGGTCCAGTTCAATCGCTGGCAAACTACCCTTTCTGAGGCATTCTTGCAACAATTTTTCCAGCCGAGATACATACACAGACAACAACTCCCCTTGGTACTGTTGTGCATTTCTTACTCTCCACCATAGATCCTCATCAGAATCTGGGCTCCCATACACATTCTCCAAGACCTCAAGATAGGCCTGTGCAGTCACTTCAGGGTTACTGGCCCATTTAGCATGGATGGTAGCCAGGGCAGGACCTCGGAGGCTCTCACTAACCCTCTTTCACTTTTCGGCTTCCGAGCATTGCCATTCTAGCACTTGGGGGGCAACATAGTCTATCCAGGTCTCCCAGTCATCCTCCCCTTTGGGGGTGGGGAAGGTGCCAGAGAAGATCCTCAACCTTCTGTAAGAGTCGTGAGTAATGGCAGGTGCAGAAATAGGAGTCTGCATTGGTTCAGCCACCATTACGGGTACTGGAGCGGGAGAGGGTGTTGGGGGAGGAACACCCCCAGGTGGCAAGAATAGTTTCTTCAAGTCCTCCACAGTTTTCCTTCCCCAGCAACCATTTAGCAAATTTCTCCTCAAAAGTTTCAGACAGTGGTGGGGGCTCATTCCCCCCCGGGTCTTTACTGTACTTAGTTATCACTCTCCAGGCAGTGAGGGCTCCCTCTGGGGTAATGGTCTGTGGCACTTTGGAGCTATCTATGGGATCCTTAAACTCTACTAGGGCCAGGAAAGTGTGGGTGAGCAGATTAGCATGCCGACCCACCACCACAGGGTTTTGTAAACCTTCCACCTTGGAAAGTACTCCCTGTACAGTGTCCGTATTGATACCCAGGGGGATGTCCAGGATAAGCATAGCATTTTGGGGGTCAATCTCCTCCCCAGTACACCACTCCACCAGCCGGTGCACAGCCACTTCTGTCGGGGTACCCACTTTTTTTTCTTAACAGTGGTTCGTAAATATGGCCACTAGAGGACACACAAACCCAGCAGTGAGCCTCCAAGATGTAACCCCTAGATGGCGCTATCCCAGGGGCTATTACCCCTGCCTGATTTGCCACTAACAGGTTGAGGGGCCTGGATCCGATGGTGGGTGCCTCCACCCAGAGGTCAGGATTTGCAATAGTTAAACTAACTTGGTCACAGCCCTCTGGGACACTGCAACCCCCCCTTTCTTCCCACTAGTGGCCCACACAATATATCAGAATTACCTTCACAATATACACTTACCCCCAGGACTGGTTCAGGCACTGGGACCTCCTGTAAAATAAGATACAGTGCAACAATCACAGTACAATACTTTAACATAGACAAATACCTCAGGCAGTATAACTTTGCTGAAACAAGCAGCTCTGATTTATTTAGGGGATATAACAAGGACAGGGGGAAATCAGGTTAATTAGCTTATCACTTTACTCATCTACCTATGGCCCTGTGCACAGGCCTATCCCTACCAGTTACTGTCCCTGGGTACCCAAGCCCTAGTGGCTAGTCCAAACGTGGCAGCTGGTAGGGGCTTCACACAGAGAAAAGAAAAATTAGTTAAACAGTCAGCAGTACAGTAATTCCATTTGGATTCAATGTGGCAATTCAACAGGAGCGACCCTGAATTAGTACTCACGACCTCCAAACAAGATAGGGTCCTTCAATGTCAGCAGGGCTACTCTTGAGCTCCACAAGACTCTCACACATTTATATGGCAAACTGCAACAGGCAAAAGTCCTTTAATGGCAGCAGGATTCACTCGAGCCACACAAGCCTCCTCACACATTTATATGGTAGACAGTCACAGGCAAAAGTCCTTTAATGGCAGCAGGATTCACTTGAGCTACACAAGCCTCCTCACACATTTATATGGTAAAAGAAAGTACTATACCAGGCAGGCTGCTTCTCTATCCCGATCGCAATTACTGCACAATACCCGGAGAACACAACAGCAGATTCAGTTCTGACAGACCGAGTGCAATTCAGCAATTTCTCCAGTCTTCTACAGGGTGAGCCTGGTTTCTACTCTTCAGATATCCTTTGATTCTCTTCACAGGATGGATTCAGTCCTAACAAGCAGTTACACAAGCTGCAGACCGGAACTCTGGGCCTTACACACGTTTCCCGACTAAAACTGCACAAAAAAAGCACAGGGCTCCTTCCCTCTTCACTGCCAGAGCTCAACTGAAACTCCAGCAGACAAAACCTGGCACTTCCTTTGAGTTCCTCCCAGTTCTTGGCTGGATTGGCTGTCACTCACAATAGACTGCCCCTGTTGGTCCAAAAAGGCTCCGAAGTCTAAACTACATCTCCCAGAGTCACTGCCCATACAATCCTCTTGTGGCTGGCTCAGATTATGAGTCCAAGTTCTGATTCGTCCAAGGCACCATTTTAGAGCTACCTTAACCCACACTGATTGGTCCAGTTCAGCAGTTCAAAACTAGAATGGGGAACTAGGCAAACACAGTTCTGACTGCAAAGAAAGCAGGTTAGACAAACTGTAATTTCATTATTACCTAAATGATTTCTGGCAAACAGTTACATCTTTCAGATAGGTTCCCTTTGCACCCTAGTGACTGCAAAAGTGGAGCGACTAGCAGCAGCTCGAGTGGTACTCAAGCAGAGAAGCACACAGTCCCCCCATACAAACTAATTATGTCTGCAAGCAGACAGCTCTTAAAGAGACAGTACCAGAGGCTCTAAAAACACTCACTGATAAATGGCTTAAACGCCAAACACCATTCAGGCTTGGAGCATTCAAGCAAGCTCCTGGAAGTCTTTTGGGAATCCCCATTTGCAGGGGGGTTACAGAAGAAAGAGGGGGGACGGCTCAGAGGTAATGTGAGGAAGTATTTCTTCACAGAGAGGGTTGTGGATACATGGAACAGCCTTCCTGAGGAGGTCGTAGAGTCAAAAACTGGGGGTATTCAAAAATGCATGGGACAGACATAAGGCAATTCTAGTGGGGGGTAGGAGGAAGTAGGCTGTTGGTTAACTAGGATCTGCAGCTTATCCATTAGGTAGGGAAATGGGCAGACTAGGTGGGCCAAGTGGTCCTTATCTGCCGTCAAATTCTATGTTTCCATGTTAGGTAATATTACCAGAGTAGTATAAATATTATACATAAGAAGTACAAATATAAATCACAGACAACAATGCAGCAAAACAGCAATAGAGTTTTGAAATAAAGTTGTTTGCCCTGATTAGGTAGAATCGCTTTCCGCAACCCAGCTCAGAAAAACTCCTTTATTCATTCTTTGGTTGGGCCATACTGGAATGTAGGAGAAAAGCCTCTGGATATAAGGTGGCATAGTCCATTATAACCATACTATACTAATAGCCACCTGCACTTTTTATTAAGGATTCCACAAAACGTACCCCAATCCTTTCCAAAAGGGTGTCTGTTACATGCATAGAAATCAAAGGGGCCTTTTAATACTTCTTGGGTGCTACCAACTGGCACTCTGGGCATAAAACACAAAAATCTGCTATTTCCTTTCATGTGCATGACTATAAGAACAGAACAAATATTTTTTTCCACAGTTTTTTCCTATCCATAATACTTGCAATAGGGAGGGTGAGGGCCAACCTCTGTACATCACTCCTTGTAGATCAGGGAATCTACAGCTGATATTGCAAAATCCTTATTTGTTTGTCAGGGTCACTGCTGTGCAAAGTGTCTTTTTTTAGTTCAAACTTTGGAAAACATTGTGTTTTTCATTTGTCTAGCTCTTTACCATCTACCAAGGCTAAGCTCTGATAGGCATTTTTAAGAATCTAATTTGTTTATTTTTTAAATGAGGTTGGCCAGATTTTAAACAAGCTTGAATTTGACCTCCAGAAGGTTCTCCTGACCTCCTATATGCGGTTCCCAACCCCTACAATTTCAGACAGAGGGGTCCCTTCCTTTTTCTTCCTCTTTTTCTGTCCTTGGGATTTCCTGGCTTCCCTTCTGGTTTGTATAGTCAGACTCAATGAGAAAAATACTTGTTCTAAAACTTCCTGCTCTTTATCCTCCTGGGGGTACACCCTGTCAGTACTGGTCTTCAGGAGAAGGGTAGGGAAACCTTCCTAATCACAGCCGCATAGCACTGACCAGGGTAAGGTTCTTCAGTTTCCCAATTTTTAACCATACTGTGGCCCTAGGATATCTGTGGGAATCTCCATTCTCACAGGCAGTATTTATAAGATATCCACAATAACCCAGGTTGGGTTCTACTGCTAATTCGTAAACCAGTGTTTTGCCCCCAGCCTGAATCCACAAGAGCCATAAACATCTGATTCCCTCACTTGTATTGAGGTTGTTTATAGGCTTATGGCCTGGAAATCAATAATGCCAGCGCTGGGAAGCATTCCACAAAGTCACAGTCCTTGCTATCACAAAACTTACCGATATGCCCCATTTTACCACAATGAAAGCACACAACGTTAGTATCAGATCTATGACCAGAGTCCCTTCTTCTCAGACTACCACCCACGATTCATCTTGGATACCACTCGTCTTTGCGGTCTCTGATTTTTTGACCTTTAAGTAGTTCTCTATGACTTTGACAGTGGTGGCCAGTGTGGTCTGTTCATGTTGGCTCATGCAGTCATGTACTCGATCCGGCAAAATATTTCGGTACTGTTCCAGAACAATTAAGTTCTGGATCTCCTCTTTGGACTGCACCTCATTCTTTAGCCACTGAGTACCCAAGTCTTTTAGTTAAAGTGCCACCACTCTGGGCTGGGTCCCTACCTTTAAGCCCAAGGTATGAAATTTCCACTGGGAGTTCCCTTCAGGGACTCTAACCCCATTGAAGATAGCACCCTTTACCTCTCTGTAGTCTGTGGTGGCGTTGTCATCAAGGCTGTTGTAGGCAGCTCGGACTTTTCCAGCAGCACTCCTCCAATCATGGCAGCCCATTTGCAGATGGTCTTCGTTTGCTCCTGAACCTGCATCACCTGCATCAGGCTTACTGCACTACTGCTGGTCTACATAACAACCCTGTGTTACTGTTTCCTTTTTTTAACTCAGCGTTATTGAAAATGAAGCGCATTACAGAATTGATTACATTATGCAATACAATGTACCACATTTTACATACACCTCACTTTTTTTTAAATTAAATCAGCTTTATTGATTTTCAGGTTAAATACACAACAACAGATACCATTCAATGACAGATGCAGACATTCACAACAGCACCCCCTCCATATACACCTCACTTAACAATATACACAGCGACATACTTCAAGGTGTTACTGTTTTCTAATTACTTTTTCAATTTAAATGCAATCTGAGCTGCGTGTTGACTAAACATTTTGTTTATGAACCAAATTCAGAACAGTAAGATGAGAAGATTAACCCTCGCATTCAATAAAGGCAATTCAAGTTTTTTTTAACATGCAGAAAGAGAAAGGGCAAATTTTTAAACCAGAAAAGGCACACTGAGCCAGAGTTTGTTTCCAGGTGCAATCTGGGAACACAAGGATGTTAAGTGACTTGCTTAGGGTTATACAGTAAGTAAGTCGGGGCTAATGGGATTCTAACCCAGGTAGCCAGTTTTACAGCTCAGTGACCTTATCCACTATGCCATACTGCCTCCTAGTCAGGATCTATCAAATTCAAAACATTTCAGAGCCTGAATTTAACTTTATGAGTATCAAACACTTCAACACACCCAGAGATGTTTCATTCTCCACCCTACCCCCCTGGTTTCCATTGTCCACTACCCTGTTAGCAGTTCATGACATCTCGGCACCTGACTTCAACTGTATGGGCTCAGGTTGGGTGTTTTCTACAGACCCTGCCTAGCCTCACTTATTACTTAGCTGCAGGTGGTGCTGAAGAGTGACACATCACAATCCCCTCCCCCCCGTCTCCAGACAGGGAGTGCCTCCCTGCCCCACCATGCACACCCTACTCCATCCCACTGAGCAACAGACCCAGGGTCATTTCTAAACTTGGATATCCTGGTGGGTCACATAGTGCGTGGTCACAAAGCTGATGAGGTGGCCAGCATCGGACACCTTCAAAAACAGAGAGGCAAGACAGTACCCATTTCACTATCTGAGGCTTAGAGTTCAACTGCGATGCATTATATTACTACAAGACTTCAAAACATGTTCACTTGTATCGGGAATGAATTTCATTAGAACAGAATTAATCTTCATAGGGTTTCAGTGCACCTGAAGAAGAGTCTTCTGGGATTCTCGAAGCACACAGTGTTGCTTGTCTTGCAAGTCTAATAAAGGATATTATCTCAAGGCTTCATATAAGGTTTTTAGTTTACTTAACATGGACTACAAACCAACCCTTGAGGGGGGCAATATATTTTCCAGCTCTGACTTGTTAACAGGCTTATATACAAGGGGACAATTTTTGATATATGTATTTGTATCCTGTTGCATGCTCAATAAGAAAAAATATATTTTTACATCTCAGATTTGTTTCTGTTGTTAATGATGACACAATCAAATAGTTTGAGAGTTACCAATGTGTACATTTGAGGAATGTTGCACAGCAGGGTGGGGGTTGTGCTGGGATAATCTCACACTGGGGGTGCATCGGCACAAGACCAATTGCACCACCATGATGCCAACAGCTGCTACAGGTCCCAGCCATGCACAGGCAGTAAGGGGTGATCGGGCCCACAGAGGTCATCATGGTAGTGAGGCAATACAGTACACACCTGCAGACCATACGTCTGTAGTGCCCAACAGATGCCAGCACACACAGGCAGCACTGTGGGCATGGTGGCCATTGAGGGGAGGGTGTACGGGTGGCCAGACCTCATCACAGCCCAAGTGTGGCCACAAGACTGGGACATAGCATGCAGTGCACATGGGCCAGTAGTGGGAATCCCCCACCACCTGTGTGTCTGTTGGATCCTACGTGCCCCCCCCCTCAAATACAGCACAATTGTACAGATGCCACAGCACACACAGCCGGCCATGTATATGTCACTGTGTGTATCCCATGCCACAGGTGCAGCATCTGTGGATCACACAACAAAGCGTAACAGTAATGTCCACAGTCAGTAAACACCTGCACGTTGGGCCTGTCACTGTGTACGGTGCAGTCAGCATCACTGCCCCACACCATAGGCAGTGCTGTGTCCCTCACACTGCTGGCCCCCTTGCTACTGTAGTGTCTACTGTGCACGGTAGCATGCCCTACCATGTGACAGTTGCATGCAGCACCACCACCACCTGTGCCTATGCTGTCTTGTCCCCTGGGGTACAATATGCTATGCTGTACTGATTACATGTAGCCTGCAGCTATCATCGTGCATTGCCAGACTGACCTACGGGGGAGCTGCTGTCAGACTTGGCCAGCCCCTGCACTTCCAGACTGACCTACAGGTGGCTCTGTGGGACCCTGCAGTAACACTGGGCAAACTGCATGCAAATCAGGGCATAATGAGATGCTAATCTGGATGTTGCCCAGAGACTACCTAAGTAGGCTCATTTGCATCATCCCTTTTGAATATGGCAGAAGTTTAGCATGGGGGCCGTGTGTTTGCACCAGGCAAACAGCTTAGCTCCGCGCTAGTCCCGTGCAAACGCGTTAGCTCCGCGCTAACGGTTCGGGGAATATTATACTGTTTTGCACACTGTACTTTCCCATAGGCTGCTCCCTGCCACTGTACTGGGTCCACACATTTGCTGGAACACACATTGGCCACATAGGTCGCCTCTAGCTACCTTCATGCCGCTGTGCTCTGTGTTGCTGGTGTGATCTGCATTTCTTGGTTACTATATTCAGAGCTATCTTATTCCAGGGCTAAGGTTGCCTGGCCTCATTCCCATGCTATATTCAGAAGCTGTTTGCCTAGGGCTATTCTTTTTGAATATAGCTTGCTTTGTGCTCCAGGCTAAGTTTGCCTGCCGGGCAATGTTAATTTAGCCCAGGGACAAAGCTTTGAATATCTGGCCCCTGTAAGCTACAAGGCCCTCTACACACATTACAAATAACAAGCAATGTGCCGATAGGCTTTAAGGTACAGGAGAGGATGCAAGTTGCAACAGCAGGGATGGGGTAGTGTCAGTACTCTGAGATTCAGGTGAGGAGTCAAGGAGGATAGGTGACCCAGCAGTCTATGTAGCAAGAGGCCATAGTTTGTTATGGCCCAGGGGAGGGGCTTGATTGGGGCAACTGGGGCATGAAATCAAGAAAGTATGATGATGACTGGGTAGGCAGGCTGTTCCAAATGGAGTGTGGCCTGAAGGTGACTGAAACTTACCCTAGGTTTCTCCTGCAGTGTGGAATCCAGAAATGGCAACTGTTCTCAGACCTAAGGAGATCTGTGTAATTTGTTGCCAGAGTAAAGAGGTCCTTGAAATGTACCAGTTTTCCTGCCCACTACCTAGCCCCCACTAGGCAGTGTGCAGAGAGTGCCTGTTTGTAAATGGTGCAGTGGAGAGTTTGGGGTGGGGGTGGGACAGACCAATACAAATCTGCATAAGGCATTGAATAATGTTGAAAATTAGGACAGGGCAGAGGAGTTGGCACCAACATAGACAAAGTCACCATAGTCAAGCAGGGGTAAGATGGAGTGCTCAATCACCAGCTTCTTGGTATGAGGCTGGAGGCAGCTCTTTACCCTGTAAAGAGCTTTGAGCTTTGTGTGGCACTTGGCTGTTACATGGGATATGTGGCCAGAGCAGTCTGGATGTTGCTTCAAGTGCACGCCTAGATATTTGTATGAGGTTATCGAGTCTAGGCATTCACCCTAGGAAGAACACAGGTTTAGTGAGACAGGTGCGGTACTAAGCTAGCAGCTGGACCCAAACATCATTGATACAGTTTTCTTTTGGTTCATGACTAGTCAGTCTTCATGAAACTATTTTTGGACTGCGGAGAAGTCCTTAGGCAGGGACTTTTTGATAGAGGGGCCGGTGGGGCCAGATGCGTAGACGACTGTGTCATCAGTATACATGTGTATGGTGCAGGAGGAGAGAGCTACAGGGAGGTCATTTATGAAGACTGTGAACAATAGTGGGCCTAGGACCAAGCCTTGTGGGACCCCAATGGTGACTGGTAAAGGGGTGATGTGGTTCCAGCTAGCCTGTTGACTGAGATCACTCGATAAGGTAGTAATGGAACCAAGCTATAGAGGATGGTGAGATGCCAGAGGCCATAAGGTTATCCAGTAGAAGACTATGATCTACCATATAGAAAGATGTAGCTAGGTCAATGAAGATGGCCCCTGTTCCCAAGCTCTTGTCCATTTATTTATTTATTATTTATTCAATTTTGGTAACCGGGTAGGCCCACTGGGCCCCGGAGGTCCCTTTTTCAGGGGCGACCCGGGGTTAGTTACATAGAGCTGAGCAGGTACAATCAGATAATGCAGGGTAGGACAATGCATACAGGAAGTTCAATGACAGAATACAGTTTTCATAACAGAAGATGGTGACATGGGGTATAACAGCAGTGGATCCTGCTAGGCATATTGCAATAGGATGAGAAGTATAAACACATAGTACAAAAGACCAAACAAGCATTATAAGCAAGTAGTGCAACTAACTATACAACAACTACCGTATAGGACATAATCAGTACAGGGTAGGACATATGGTAAGGTTAGTACGAGAGGTTGTAGAAGTACAGTCAGGTAGTACAACATTATATACAAGCAATTCAGTATAGGATGTCAGGTATGGGGTTACAATGGTAAAGACCAGTTTTATACACAAACTCAACTATGGCAGCTCAGCTAGAGCAAGGTAGACTTTTTGTAGCCCGAATATAGGTGGCGGGTATAACTATCCTTCAGGATAGGAGCAGGAGCTGTGGTTTAGGAGGTGTGCACGTAGTCCCATCTGAAAAGTTGCTAGGGAGGGGGATTCCTGGAGTTGACAGGGGAGCTTATTCCACAGTGTAGGGGCTATGTGGGCAAAACATTTACTGCCTGCAGCAGATCTAGTCCTGGGTACTTCTAGTAGTGTTTTGCTCGACGTGCGGAGAGGCCTGCTGGACTGCTTTGGGGCAAGTAGCTTGATGAGCTCTACGGGAGGATCATCGGCGAGAAGTTTATAGGTCCAGCTTAACAGGGGGTACTGGAGTCTAAGGTTCAGGGTGGGCCATTTGAGTGAGGCGAGAGCTTCACAGTAGTGGGTGCTTGGATGGGCTTTTGTGGCGAATCACATGATTTTGTGGTACAAGGTCTGCAGTCTGCCCTGCTCAAGCTTTGCAATGCCGAGCAGGGTTGGGGCTGCGTAGGTAAGAGTAGGTAGGTAGGAGGACACTCTAGATTGCCAGTCTTGTCTCGGGTGTCATGTGGGTGCTTAGATGGTAGAGCAGCCTGAGTTTTTGGTGGATGTTTTTTGTCACCAGATCCACATGAGGCTTTAGGGTGAGTCCCTGGTCTAGAGTAAGACCCAGCTATCTGAAGGAATGAACCACCTCGATTGTGGAGCCAGTCATGGTGACCAATGGCAGAAGATGCACCCTGGAGGGACCCAAGGATTTTGGACCAAACAGGAGTGCTTTGGTCTTGTTTGGGTCAAGCACCAGGCGATTCTTGATCAACCAGGTTTCTGCCTGTGTGAGGTCTGACTGGAGCAGGGGTCCGAGATCGTCCAGGTGCGACGCTGTTCTGTAGAGTACTGCATCATCACTGTACTGCACCACAGAGCTGCTGCCACAGTGGTGGTAGAGGTCGTTGATGAACAGGGAGAACAGGGGACGGCCCAGGATGGATCCTTGAGGTAACCCCTCATTTAAAGGTAGAGGGTTGGTGGTTGCACCTCTCCATTTGAGGGAGCAGCCAGTCAGGTAGTTGTGGAACCAGTTCAGAGAGTGTTGATCCAGTCCAAATGTACTCAGCTTAGCTAGAAAGAGTGGGTGGTCTACCAGGTCGAAGGCCTTGGTCAGATCTATAAAGACTGCCCCCGTGGGGGTGCCTTTGTCCAAGGCCACCAGGACATCAGTGGTGAATCTGACGAGGGCTGTATCAGTCCTGTGTTTCTGTCGGAAGCCGTGTTGTGTCAGGGCCAGGAGCCGGTTGGCTTCAAGGTAATCCCTTAGTTGGCCATACATGAGCCGCTCCGGGATCTTTGCAAGGTGGCAAAGGATAAAGATGGGCCTGTAATGGCCAATTGTATCTCTAGATCCACCCTTGTGGATTGGGACCACATGGGCCTGCTTCCAGGTTTTGGGGACTACCCCCTCTTTCAGGGATCTGTTTATTAGCAGGGTGACAGGTAAGGCTATGGTGGGGGCAGCAGCTTTGAGCAGCCATTCCATGCTGGAATGGATGTGTCTGGTGACACACAAGAAAGAGGTGGAGTGGTTAGAATGGAAAAGGCCCAAGCTGGAGTAGAAATTAGAGAGTTGCCTGTTCACCAACCTCTCAAAGACCTTCAATAGAACAGGTAAGAGGGATATTGAGCAGTAGTTGGAAGGCGCGCCCACAGCTCTACTATTGTGAATAAGGACAACTATCACATGCTTCCATTTGTTTGGAAAGAAACCTTCTGTGAGGGACCTGTTGAGAATGTGGGTGATGGGAGCAGCAACGGCAGAGGCACCAATGACCAGGAACTTCAGAGAGACTCCATCATCCCCACAGCCGGAGGAGGTGTTAAGCACAGAGATTTCTTTGTGCAGCTCTTCAACTGAAATCATCTGGAGGCAGAAACTGCCAGTTATGCAAGGCTGGTGTTGGGGGATGGGGAAGGTTGGGTGATAAGAGCCCTCAGACCATCAGTAGAGTACAGTATCTGTTTAAGTCTTTAGCAGTCAGTGTGGAGCTAGAAGTGGCCTGGTCCTTTGCTGAAGATGAGGCAGTGTTAAGGAGGCTGTGGATGGTTTTCCAAAATTTAGTTGGGACAGAAACTTCACTCATGAGCTTGCTTTGGAAACAGGTGACTTTGGCCTTCCTTGTGAGTTTAGCGAAGAGGCTGTGAAGGGAAGTGAAGGCAAGCCTGTCATAGTGGAGACCTGAGGCTTTATGTCTGGCCTAGGCTGCTCTCTGCATTGAAAACTTTCAATTAAGTCAGAAGTGATCCAGGACAGGTGGCTGCCATGGACTCTGATTCTTTTGACTGAGGCATGCTTGTCACATATTTTAGAGAAGATGGCAGTAAAAATAGTTGATACCTTTTCTGGGTCCATGGCTCCTATGGTAGGGGCCAGTTGTCTGACAGCAGGTCATGCAAGAAAACTTCCAGCTTAAACTTTTTGAAAGATCTGGCAAGATGACCCTGGGGGAGCATTCATTGTTTTGACCTTGCAAATACAGTAGGTCAATGCAGTGGTCACTAAATATACCAGGGAGGGGGTCAGCAACCAGGATTCTCAGTGGGTGGGACACCAGAACCCAGTCAATTGTGCTGTGGTTGTTAGTCCTAGCATTAAAACAGGTGGCAGTGGCGCAGGCCCATTGGCAAAATGGTTGGATTTCTGCTTGTGACGCTGGTGACCTGGGTTCGGGAACGGACCCGGGTCATTAGAGGGCCAGCCGGGGTGAAGAAGAATTGAGTGTCCCTTGAATAGCCTCCTTCTCCGGGGCTGGGCAGCACTTGTGCACGAAAGGCACCTTAGCGGAGGCTGGAGCTGCACCACGCCGATGATCAATAGAACGTCAGGACGGGGTGGACACAGGTCATCATTGCACGTCCCCATCCTGCTTAAGGGGGACAAAATCCTGAACTTCGCCATCTACATGATGCTCTGCCCCCATGTGCCTCGATCAGCCTCCGGAGCCAATCCCCTGACCAGATATAAGTACCATGGCCCTGATATAGGGTGTCAGTGCTGCGGCCCCGCTCTCTGGGGGGGATGCCAGGGATAACTGGGGGATGCAGGCATAATCCGGAGGTGGAGGTGACGGGGGTCCATGACCAGAGCAGAAAAAATACCGAGGGGAGTAGTAGGGGCAAAAAGAGATAAAAAAAAAAATAGGTGGCAGAAAAGATCACCTGGCTGAGGTTCAGAGCTTTAATGTTTGAATGGAGACTGGTGGGGTTTAGATCTGGCCATCCAACTGACGTTGAAGTCCCCAAGTATGATGCACCCTCTGTTGGGTGGTGGATCTAGCACTTTTTAGAAAACATTCACAATCACATTTGGAGAGCACCTGGGTGAGCTGTATGCTCCTGTGAGGATATTGGGAATGGAATGTGGCCCAGTGAGGACCCCCGAGATAATCTCATGTGATTTAGCAGTGGATTCATGATGGGATACGCTGACATTGTGTTTGCAGGCTGAATAAATTAGTACCCCACCTCCTCTTTTGGAGTGGTCCTGCCTGTGAGAGTGGAAGCCAGGTGTATCAACAGCCAAGTAGGCAATGCAGGGACAGAGTCAGGTTTCTGTGAGAATGAAGAGGTCTAGGTCATTTAAAGTGACCCATGCCTCTACCAGGTCAAGCCTGGGGTGCAGGCTCCTGATATTTGCGTGAGAGATTTTGAGGCCGTTGTGTAAGGGACCACATCACTGATAAGGTTATGAGGTGAGCCAGGTTTACTTCACATCACCCCAGTAAAAGCAGTAAGAGAAGGAGAAGTTGTCTGCCTTGCAGTGGTGGTTTATCGTGAGGAGTACTGACTAGCAGGAGCAACATGGTACTGCAGAGACTTCAGCCTCAGTAAAGCCTCTGGTATATGTCAACTTTCTGGCAGTATACCTGGATGAATGTTCGAGCAGTGGTCATGTATAGAGGGCTTGAAGGGCACCTGTATGAAGCTGACAGGGAGCAGTGTCAGGGCAACAGTTGCCAATATTGTGAGTAGAGATATGCTTAAAGCAGGTACACACAGTTCATTAATATTAGTCAAACCTCAGTAAGCCAGCAGAACCTAGAAAGGGAGTTACACGGCAACTGGTTTAATGTCAAGGGAGCCAAGCAAAGCAGGCACAACTCTTCCAGCAATGGCTAGTGTGGTAGAATTACCTGAGCGTTTAGGTTAATAGTCCCCAGAATGGGAGTTGCAGGGTTACAGCTTCGACAGTAGCAAAATTAGCTCCAAGGCAACGGTGTAATTAGGAACAGGAGACAAGTAATAGGCTGACTAGAAGAAGTAACTAGACCCAGTGCTTATTGCCAGATCCCAGGTAGGGAGCTTCAGGCTAACAGGCTGGTAGGTAGTAAAATTATTAGCACAACATAGTTCATAAAGTGCTTTGATTATTGAGCATAATAACTGCTGAATTTCTCACAGCACAGCTCTGGATCATCAGTCCCAATACAAAAATAAACATATCAAAATAAGTATATAGAAACATAGAAACATAGAATTTGATGGCAGATAAGGACCACTTGGCCCACCCAGTCTGCCCATTTCCCTACCTAATGGATAAGCTGCAGATCCTAGTTAACCAGCAGCCTACTTCTTCCTACCCCCACCCCCTAGAATGGCCTTATGACTGTCCCATGCATGCTTGAATTCCACCACTGTTTTTGACTCCACAACCTCCTCCGGAAGGCTGTATATGAACATATACTTAACACCATACCAAGTTATATTAACACCATACCAAGTTATATTAACACCATACCAAGTTATGTGCTGAAAAAGAAGCAACAGGACCCTGGTGCAAATTATTGACCTACACCAAGGGGTTGCAGGGTAGCAGTAAGGCAAGCAGCAAGCAAATGTTGTATAACAGTGACCAGTTACATAGGAACACAGAATTTGACAGCAGATAAGGACTGCTTGGCCCATCAGTTTTGGCCAGACTGCATAAAACTAGACCCTAGATTATCCTCAGGGGTATCACTGAATGGCAAAGCTACACAAACATTCTGCCCTGTGTGAAATAGGTAGCGAACAGAGTAGGAGAGTACACCTGTGATTTACTGTTAAACTAACAGCCACCAGCACAAAGGCATCAGCTTAGGAACAGTAGATGGCTAATATTGCAATAGACTGAACCAAGCAATGAGAGCCTCCCAACTTAGATGGCGCTAGTGTCCAAGTCCTTGAAGTTTTCAGTCTCAGAGGCCGGATTCTGCAGGGAAGGGTGCACGCTGTTGGGGAAGCTTGGCCAGCTGATGGCTGACTCCACAGCTGACACCCACAGTGTGACACCCTTTGCTCTCCTGCCCTTAGTGCTATCTTTAGAGGGACTGTAGTGAGCTCCTGATTGGCTGCAGGCAGCTGTGGGAGGCAGGGCTATGGCACTGGACTCCCGGGGACAGCAATCGCTGTCGTGGCATTTGTGCTCATAAGAAAGACCACCTTTTGCTGGTACAACTTAAAGATGTAAGCATCTGGGATGCTTTATAGTTGCGCCACAAGCCCACATTGCACAGCTTAAAATCCAGTCAAAAATGTCCCAATTGTTTGATTGCTGTGTATCGTGCCCAACCACTTGCATATATTGCACTCTAAGGCCCTGTCCACACTACCCCTCTGTAACGTTACTGAGTGCCCAAACCGTTACCGCAACGGTTTACATTTACACCTGTAACGTTATAGAAGGCATTTTCATAACCGTTGTTGAAACCATATGGAGGTGGTTTCAAAAACGGTTATGAACCGGTCACGCCCGTAACGCTATCGGCATAGTGTGGACGCTGCGGCACCGGTCCCTCAGCGCAGCACGAAAGCTGCATTGTGGGATCGGGTGCCACGGTAACGGTCACCCGCTCCCCGAGTAGGGACCAGCGGTGTAACGGACACCGCTGTAGTGGATAACACCGCACTGTTCTCGGTTGTAACGGTTTCATCCGCTACGGGGTCAGAGCGGTGCAGTGTGGACGGGGCCTAAAACATCCACCCCAGTGCAAAGCATCATGGGTAGCAGTATAAGTATTCTTATGCGGGGCAGGCTGGCAAGGCTTTACCAGACTGAAACTTGCCCAAATAGAGTTTTCCATTTGTTTCAGTTCTGCACAGTTTTGTGGATGCTGGTGAGCGCTGATATTACGGACAGTGCCCCCTGGGGGAAAGACATGGCACTGCAAAATCAGGGAGCACCACTTTGTTTTAAAAGCAAAATGGTTCAGAAGGTTGGATTTCTGAATCAGGGGTAAGGTCGGAGTCTTACACTTAGCCAGTGGTCAAAATGCTTGGCTGAGCTAGGGATATACAGACCTGAAAAAGAATGTGCCCTTTTATTTTTGGGAGAATGGCCCTCCTGCCTCCCATGGTCTTGTAGTAAGGTTAAGGGAGGGGGTTAATACAATTCTGATTAATTCACATTTATTTATTATGCATTTATTTGAAATTATTCCAACCAGGATATGCCCATGAGATGTCACATCCCATTTTCATGGGGATCCCAGGGAGGACGGTAGCAGTCAGTAGGTTAACATAGTCCCCCAAGAATAGTTACATACATGCTAAAATATGCATAGGAAAAATAAACTAACAAGCTCTAAAGCTAAGTACGTTCATACAGGTGTAACCCCCCTGCAAATGGGGGTTCCCAAAAGACTTCCAGGAGCTTGCTTGAATGCTCCAAGCCTGAATGGTGTTTGGCATTTAAGCCATTTATCAGTGAGTGTTTTTAGAGCCTCTGGTACTGTCTCTTTAAGAGCTGTCTGCTTGCAGACATAATTAGTTTGTATGGGGGGACTGTGTGCTTCTCTGAGTACCACTGAGCTGCTGCCAATTCACTTCATTTTGCAGTCACTAGGAGTGCAAAGGGAACCTATCTGAAAGATGTAACTGTTTGCCAGAAATTATTTAGAGTAATAATGAAATTACAGTTTGTCTAACCTGCTTTCTTTGCAGTCAGAACTGTGTCTGCTAGTTCCCATTCTAGTTTTGAACTGCTGAACTGGACCAATCAGTGTGGGGTAAGCTAGCTCTAAAATGGTGCTTGGACCAATAGAACTTGGACTCATAATCTGAGCCAGCCACAAGAGGATTGTATGGGCAGTGACTCTGGGAGATGTAGTTTAGACTTCAGTGCCTTTTTGGACCAACAGCAGCAGTCTATTGTGAGTGACAGCCAATCCAGTCAAGAACTGGGAGGAACTCAAAGGAAGTGCCCGGTTTTGTCGGTTGGAGTTTCAGTTGAGCTTTGGCAGTGAAGAAGGAAGGAGCCCTGTGCTTTTCAGTGTGCAGTTTTAGTCAAAAACGGTGTAAGGCCCAGAGTTCCGGTCTGCAGCTTGTGTAACAGTTTGTTAGGACTGAATCCATCCTGTGAAAAGAATCAAAGGATCTCTGAAGAGTAGAAACCAGGCTCACCCTGTAGAAGACTGGAGGAATTGCTGAAATTTGCCCTCGGTCTGTCAGGAACTGAATCTGCTGTGTGTTCTCCTGGGTATTGTGCAGTAATTGCGATCGGGATACAGATGCAGCCTGCCTGGTATAGTGCTTTTTTTATATGGATGTGTGAAGAGGTTTGTGTACCTCAAGTGAGCCCTGCTGACATTGAAGGACCCCTATCTTATTTGGAGGTCGTGAGTACTAATTCAGGGTCGCTCCTGTTGAATTGCCATTAAATCCAAATGGAATTACTGTACTGCTGACTGTTTAATTCTCCTTTCTCTGTGTGAAAGGGCCCCTACCAGCTGCCACGGTTTGGACCTAGCCACTAGGGCTTGGGTCACCCAGGGACAGTAACTGATAGGGATAGGCCTGCACAGAGCCATAGGTAGATTATTAGAGTGATAAGCTAATTAACCTGATTTCCTTGTCCTTGTTATATCCCCCTAAATAAATCAGAGCTGCTTGTTTCAGCAAAGTTATACTGCCTGAGTGTATTTGTCTATGTTAAAGTACTGTACTGTGATTGTTGCACTGTATCTCATTTCACAGGAGGTCCCAGTGCCGGAACCAGACCTGGGGGTAAGTGTATACTGTGAAGGTAATTTGATATATTGTGTGGGCCACTAGTGGGAAGAAAGGGGGGTTGCAGTGTCCCAGAGGGCTGTGACCAAGTTAGTTTAACTATTGCAAACCCTGACCTCTGGGTGGAGGCACCCGCCATTGGATCCAGGCCCCTCAACCTGTTAGTGGCAAATCAGGCAGGGGTAGTAGCCCCTGGGATAGCGCCATCTAGGGGTTACACAGTAATGAAACCAACCCAGTAAATTTGATTCACTGCAGACACGTGGCATTTTACTGCAGAGAAGCTACATAAATTGAAATTGCAATCAAATAACATATGCTGGCACTGAAACAATAATATTTGAAAGAGATTGGAGGCACTGTGGTCTAGCAGTTAGAGTACTAGCTTGGGAAGCATAAGACTGTTGGTTCAAGCCTCACTAGAGCCAACTACTCAGTGTGTGACCTTGGGAAAGTCACTTACCCTCCCAGTGCTCTAGTCTGCTACAGAAATAGGTGAAAAGCAAGACAGCTTTGGAGGAGCACCTGTGTCTCCCCACCTTAACTGCCAGATCACACACTGAATGGAACTTCACCCAAGCAAAAGCTTAGTGTTAGACACCCACAGCAAGATTCAATTCACTGCAATATTTCTTTTATTTAGTAGATTTCATGTTTGAAAGCAGGCATGATGCATTCATTCTTTGGCAAACATTTCTACTGCACGTCATGTTAGGCTTCCCAATGTTTCATTCCACTCATTTGTAACTTTCTCAAGGGATGTGGTCCTATAAATTTAAACATAGTAAGCAGAGTCATTCTGAACTCTACAGTAAACTCATACAATTCCACAGAAGTGGGCGGGATTTGCATTTGTGCAATTATAGTTTGTACTCATTTTATATAGTTCTTTGCTTAAGAAGCACTTAATCTTTGGACAGCCTGCCAATGCAGTGGTAACATTACTGCTTGTGACGCTGATGACTTGGTACAGGAATGAGCCTGGAGCATCAGAGGGCCAGCTGGGGGGGTAGAATGAGTATTCTACAGATAGCTCTCCTCCTCGGGGGTGGGGGGATGTGCTGTGGATTCCCAGTGCACAAGTGGTATCCAGTGGAGACTGAGCGTACACCGGCTGGGACCACACACTGATGGTCAGAGGCCACAGCAGACATTTGCAGGCAGTATAGCATAGTGGTTAAGGGCACTGAGCTGCAGACCTGGGTTTGAATCCCATCAGTCCCCACTTGAATACTCTGTGACCCTGAGCAAGTCTCTTCACTTCCTTGTGCTCCCAGGTCGCACCTGGAAACAAGCTCTGGCTTAGTGTGCCTTTCCAATCCCCCCCCCCCCACCATGTGTGGGTCCCATGCTGACATCATTACATGTTCACACCTCCACAGGAAACAAGAAGCAAAATCCCTTGGGCCAGTTACATGAAGACACCCCTGGATCTCCACCTGAATGATGCCCCAGGTGTAAGCCTCAGCTGGGGCCTCAGGCGGATCTCGGTCTCTCCCTATGGAGAGAACCAGTGCATGGGGCAAGCTGTGGGCCTCCCAGTTGGGGGAGAGGGATGCCAGGTGGAAATTGCAGGCACTGAACAAGGGGGTACATTCCTGCTTCTCTCTAAGAGGCAGAAAGGAAAAAAAGTAAAAAAAAAAAGCACTTAATAATTTTGAATATCAGATAAACACTCACTGCTATCAGCTAGTAGTGTTTCTTTTAACTGAGCTATGTTCCCTGCAGCTGCATGTGTGCACGCTGCAAGCATCCTGAAACTGCCCCTTTTATGCTCAGCACTGGCAATCAATTCCTCCTCCATGCCCAGGAGGCAGAAAGTACATACAGCGGAAACCCAGGCATGGGGCCGCATCAAATGATGTGCTTGGCTGCAGGTGGGTCCAATACAGACACCCCGCCTCCTGCAGACCCACTGTACGTGCTTGGGCAAGCTGAGAAGCTCAGCTTATGAAAATAAAGTGCTATGATTATTGAGCATAATAACTGCTGGATTTCTCACAGCAAAGCTCTGGAGCATCAGTCCCAATACAAAAATAAAAATATAAAAATAAATCTATGAATATGAGCAGTGATGAAAAATAAAAAGCATAACCAGGGACTGATATAAAGTGGTAAACCAAAATATTTCCATAACCCACAAGAAGCACAACTAATTAAAGCAATTCAATAAAATAGCAAATAGCCTGAAGCCTCCTATATACAGTGAAGCCATTCGTAACTGCATTATTAAATACATAAATAAGGACTTAATCCTTAAAGCCCATAGACTGATGCAAGGTACCTGTGTCAAACATAAATGGCGCAAGTGGCACCTTGCGTCAAAACATGAGCCCTGAGCTATTCACAAAAGCAGCCTGCGCCAAATGCAGGCTACATGCTCCAAAGGGAAATTGCACCAGCGGTGCACCACATAATAGGCTGTGGCATGGCGCTAGGGGGCTTGTGGTAGATGCAGGCTGTGATATCCCTGAAAATGGGATTCTCAAAACCTCTCCCAGAGGGAGAATGTCTAAGGGTACTTAGAAATATCCCTCTGGGAGAGTGTTGTACCTTGTGGCAATGTGCTGCGGACCCCCTTCCCCACCAAGCTCCAATCCCCGAAGTCATCGTTGTCATAATAATATAGATGAATACCCCCTTTTCCTGGTGATCTGGTGGTCCCCGATGCCTGTCCCCAAGGATATTATTAAAAGTAACTCCCCTGGTGAGAGCATCCCCCCTCCCCCATCCCCAAAGTCCCCGATGATATTAATATTAAACACTCCCCCAAGGAAATCATCCCCTCCCAATCTCTGATGTTGCACCTTTGTGCAAATAGAGTAACACCCCATTCCCTGATGATCTAGTGGCCCTCCGATCCCTGAAGTCAATGATATAATAATAGATGATACTCTCTTTTCCGTGGTGATTGATAGCCACTCATCTTCGATGACACCCATTACATAGAGATGAATACCACCTTTCCCTGGTGATTTAGTGGCCTCCCACCCCAGAAGGTAGTGCCCACCACCCTGCTTCCCCATCCCATAACAGAGCCAGCACTGGCACAGATCTCCTCTCACCTCCATGGCCGGTGCCAGCTGAACTGTCATTGAGTGCTGTACTGTATAGTGTACGCAAAGTGCATACACTATACAGTATAGCACTCGACAGTTCAGTTGGCACCAGCTGCGGAGATGAGAGGAGGGTTGTGCCGGTGCCAACTCTGTTATGAGATGTGGGGGAGTGGGGAGGTAGGCACACCCTGTTTGGGAGAGGGAGGTGGGGGGCCACTAGATCACCAATGAAAGGTGGTATTCATCTCTATATGTATAATGGGTGTCATCGGGATCAGGGTTGGGGGAGTCTGCTAGATCACCAGGGAAAGGGGGTATACATCTATATTATTACAATGGTGACTTCGGGGATCGAGGAGGGAGGCCACTACATCACCAGGGAATGAGGACACTACTCTGTTTGTACAAAGGGATGACATCAGGGATCGGAGAGGGGAATGTTCTCAACAGGGGAGTGTTTAATATTACTATCATCCGGGATATCGGGGATTGGGGAGGAGGGATGCTCTCACCAGGGGAGGTATTTTTAATAATATCCTCGAGGATGGGGATCGGGAAGGGGGTTACTATTCACAAGGGACTAACTTGAGCAGTGCACAGCCACCCCACAGCTTGTGGCACACCTGCAGGATGCACCATCTGTGTGGTGCGCTGCCAGGGCTACCGTAAGCTGTGGGACTTTGCCGCCAGGATCTGGCCTGATAGAGAATTGGGTGCAGGGTCCCTGGTGCACGGGGCATTGATGCAAGCTGCCTTTGGAGGCAGCTTGTGTCGATCCAAGGGCTTCTTGAGAATGGAGCCCATAATGTCACCTTAGTCAGAGTCCATTCATACAAACTTTTAATGTACCTGCAACTTTATATTGTACTGGTAACTTCTACCTCCCTTATGTCTACCCATGGGGATAGTCTGATAAGGAGTGGAGGAAGGGGGAGGAGGAATGGAAGGGGAGCCATGAATGAAAGCAAAAATTTGGAATGGGTTTGTTACTCAACAAAATCTTGCTGCTTAGTCATACCCCACAACCTATCAATGGTTCCTAGCCTCTCGATCCAGAATGCCTCTGTTGTGAGAAGGAGGCACTCCCAATCACCCCATCTCCAGGGTTGTATTACCTTTTCCGTTCCATAAAACCATAATATGGCCACCTGGTGGCCTTCTAGGTCAAGAGGCTAGAAGCTCAGGATAAGTTGTGGGGTATGACTAAGGTGCAAGATTGGAGACACATTATGTAGTGGGATTCTGATCTGACACCACAAGGGTGATGCTCAGACACTTTGCAGATACCCAGCGGTGCTCTACCCATCCCCCTTTCCACATTAGAAGTGCTTAAAGATAATTTCTTACCTCTTTGTTGATTAATAAACCCACTCAAATCTCCACTTTTATTCCTGGCCTCTCCTTCCCTTCCTCCTCCTCCTCCCCCCTTCTCCCATTTCCCATCATACCAACCACCCTCCCCCTGCCCATTCCTCTCCCCCACTTCTGCCAACTCCTCTCAAGTGTGAAGGAGGTAGAAGTTTCAGGTACTGTATATAGATATATTATAGTGGCATGGTAGCACCACTATAGTTAGGGTTCGACGGTCACTTTTATGGTAAACCCAACATTTTGCCAATTCTTTGTCTCTGTTTCTTAGAAATGGCTTGGGTATTTTGTCTGAAAATTTTAGGGCATATCATGCTTGGGTGGCAGACATGCCTTTTGAAGGTTTGGTGAAAAAAATATAAATCTGTTCAAAAGTTATGAAATATCAAAGTTTCCCATTATTTCCTATGGGAAAAGTTATATGCCCATGTGAAAGTGTGTTTCTGTTTCGTAAAAGTGCCATTCTCTTCCGCAATTGTGGAATTCTCTTTTGAGGTTCTGCCATCTTGTTTTCAGTCAGCGAGGCAGAAAAACTTAAATAATTTAAATTTGTGGTACTTGGTAAACACCGACATTTGTGTTTACCTAATCGGGGGCCCAAGGAGTCAGATTCTGGGGTCAGTTTTTCAAAAAAAAAGCCCAGAAACGTGTTTATTTTAATCCACAGAATTCTACTTGTACAAATTGTGGAATTCTTTTTCAGGAAAGATGACTCCTCTTTTGCAAATTGCAGAAAAGGATTCTGTTTTACTGCAAAACAGGATTCTTTTTCCACAATTTGCAAATGAGAATGTTTTTATATAGTTGTTTCTTTGACACTTCATAGCAAATAAATGGTTTGGGAAATTTGCAGGGTACTAATGACTTGCCTCACAGATATGCCTTTTGCAGGTTTGGTGAAAATATATTACTTTGCTATGGAGTTCTGCAGCTTTAAACTTTGCTTAATTTCCCATAGGATTACATTGTAATGGGTGGTGTACATAGTCGTTTCTTTATCACCACACTGTGAAGAAATAGTTTGCAATTTTGCTGTCATATTTCCAGGGTATAAAGGGCTTGCCCTACCAGTGTGCCTTTTGGTGATTTCATGAAAATATATTAATTTGGTATCAAGTTACACAGGTTTCAAATTTTGCTGATTTTTGTATAGGATAACATTGACATGTGAGGTGTTTTTTTTTTGGCGCTGCACACTATGGGATGGGAGAGCAGGGTCTACAGGTCCCTGTTCTCCCACAGGCAAAGAAGGATAGCACTACACTGTCTCAAAATTTGTATACATGGATGGGACCACAGGGCCAGAGGGCCCTGCGATCCCACATGCAAATACAGATATCATTAAGGCCTGATGGGAGCGCAGGACCCAGAGGGCCCTGTGCACCCACACGTCAATACACATACCATTATGGAGTGGTGGGAGTGCAGGGCCTGGAGGACCCTGCGATCCCAAAGGCAAATAAGGTTACGATGAGAATTTCTCAAAAAGTAAGGAAATTGTTTGCAAAAAACTTTGTTAATGCATCAGTTAGGATTCCAGTGACAAAGTTTAGAAATGAGGTGCTAGAGTATCCAACCATAACACCCCACCTGATTCCCACCCTCGACGCACCAACAGGTGTCGGGATTGTGCTGTGGGATTGTCAGCCCTAATGCTCAGCCCTTTCTCCTATACTGTACCATGTCACCTTCCTTACACATTGAATGGGCTGAGCATTAAATCTGACAACCCCACGGCACATGCCTAATGCCTGTTGCTGCATGGAGGGTGCGGTGTTAGGGTTCGATGCCCTTACACCACATTTCCAGACTTTTGTCACTGTAACACTAACTGATGCATTAATGAAATTTCTTTGCAAAGAATAAATATATATATATATATATATATATATATATATACACACACATATATTTACACACACACACACATATATATATATGTATATAAAGAGGGGGGAAACAAATGATGGCAAAGTGTTGTATATGAGGAAATAACATCATCGAGGGGTTGAACAAGCCATAAAGCCATGAGCCCAAAGGGCGAGTGGCCTTTATGAGCTTGTTCAACCCTGAGATGGTATTATTGCCTCACATAGGACTTAAAGATGGACACAAATTAGTCAGGCTGTAGTATCTGCAGCATGTATCCCTTTATTTGGTATTAATTTGGAGAACTAATTGTTACATTTTAGTAGTAATGATGATGCAGTAATTGGTATTCATAGTGTTCATGTCAGTAATTAGGGCTTGTAGGTATTGTTCATGTGCTGGTGCTTGATTTTGCCACATATTTGATGGTCCTGGTTATGTTTTGGGGGCTTGCCTTTTTGGTGTGTTTTGAATATTTGCATCTTGCCAGCATGTTTGTTCCTTTCAGTGCTCTGTGGGGGATTTTGCCATGTTTTGAGTCAGCACTGGTGGTGTTTGTGGGTTGCTGCAGTAGTATCTTGTTATGTGCTGCATTGGTGCATTCATTGGTGGCTGCAGTGGTTTAAACTTAAATTTTCAAGGCTGCGCCACTTGTGATTTACATAGATACATAGGCAGTGTCGGCAGACATAGGACTGTGGCCCACTCAGTCTGCCCATTTCAGCTTGTAAGTTCAATTTATGTTTTCCTAGAAATCTGTGGCCCCTTACCCCTGACCTCCAGAATTCCTTTATGTCTATCCCATGCATTCTTAAATCCCATGATTGTTTTAGTCCCCATCACTTCCTCTGGCAGGGTGTTCCACTTGTCCACCACCTGTTCTGTGAAGAAATTCTTCCTCATGTTTCCTGTGAATCGTCCTCCCTCCAACTTTATCCCATGCCCTCTAGTCCTGGAACATCTTTCTCACTTAAAAATAGTGTATTCCTGCACCCTGTTCCTCCCTGTAAGATACTTGTATGTCTCTATCATATCCCCTCTCTCCCTCCTCTCCTCCAGGGAGTACATATTCAGTTCCTTCAACCTGTCCTCATAGGACTTGTGATGCAATCCATGTACCATCTTTGCTGCCCTCCTCTGAATCTTCTCTACCCTGTCTATGTCCTTACGTAGGTAAGGTCTCCAGAATTGTACACTGTACTCCAGGTGGGACCTCACTAGTGTCTTGTATAGTGGAATTATGACCTCCTTTTCCTGCTGGTGATGCCCTGCCTATGCATCCCAGCATCCTATTTGCTTTACCTGCTGCCTTGTCACACTGTTTCTACCTTGAGGTCATCAGAGATGATAACCCCAAGATTCCTTTCCTGCTTGGTGCATGCTATATCCTCACCCCCAACTGATACATTGTGCCAGGGTTTTGTGCCCCATATGCATTATCTTGCACTTTGCATTGAATTTCAACTGCCAAACCCTGACCATTCTTCAAGTTTCTGCAGGTCCCTTCTCATTCTGTCTACACCCTCTGGTGTATCTACTCTGTTACAGAGCTTTGTGTCATCAACGAACAGTGAAATTCTGCCTTCTAGGTCCCCGAATGTCATGGATGAAGATGTTGAATAGGACCGGTCCCAGCACTGATCCCTTGTGGTACCCCACTGGTCACTCTTCCCTCTGTGGAGTGACAGCCATTTACCACCACCCTCTGTGTCCTGCCACCCAGCCAGTTACCTACCCACCACACTACTGTCCTGCCCACACCCATATTCCCCAGTTTGTGTAATAGTCTCTATGTGGCACAGTGTCAAGGTCTTGCTGAAGTCCAGATAGGCCATGTCCACTGCCTCCTGATCCACCTCCCTAGTCACCCAGTCAAAATATTCAACGAGGTTGGTCTGACATGACCGCCCCCTGGTGAAACCGTGCTGCCTTGGGTCCTGTAGTCCATTGACAACCAGATGTTCCACCAGTCTCTCCTTCAGTAGTGCTTCCATGATCTTCCCCACTACCGAGGTGAGGCTGACTGGTCTGTAGTTTCCTGCTTCCTCTTTGTTCCCACTTTTGTATAAGGGGACTACATCTGCTGTCCTCCAGTCTTTGGGTACCTCCCTGTTTCCAGTAATTGGCTAAACATGATAGCCAGAGGTTCAGCCACCACTTCTTAGTTCTTTTAGGACCCTGGGGTGCACCCATCTGGCCCCATTGCTTTATCAACTCTTATTACTCCCAGTTCCTTGGGACCCTTTCGAGTAAAGGGACTTGTGTCCATTTCTGCACCATTCTCACCCTTGTACTCCCTTCAGACCCATTACTCCTCTTCCTCAGTAAAGACTGAGCAGAAATACCTGTTCAATATGTCAGCTTTACTGTTGTCATCCTCCACGTGGCTCCTATCCTCCCCTTCAGTCTTACTACCCTCCTTTGCCTTTCTTTTTTCACTTATGTACCTGTAAAGGTTTTGTCCCTCTACCCACTGATTTTGCAATGTGTTCTTCTGTCTAAGCTTTGGCTTCCTTACTGACCTCCCTGCCTCCTTTGCTTCTCCTGGTACTTCTCCTATCCCTTTTGCCTGTGTCTTTTTGTATTGCCTGAATGCAGTCTTTTTGGCTTTCACTTTCTTTGCTACCTCTTTGGAAAACCATAATGATATCCTCTTCCGTTTTCTCTTGCTAACCTACTTAATGTATAATTCTGTTGCTCTTGTAATCCCTATTTTAAATACTGCCCACTGTTCCTCAACCCCTGATTCCTGCCCCATTCCCCTTAATGCCTCTTTCAAGTATCTCCCCATTTTCCCAAAGTCTGCCCCCCTAAAATCCAGGATACGTGTGTTTTGTGTGGTTTGGTTCTGCTCTTTTGTGATTTCAAACCACAATGACTGGTGGTCACTGTTCCTCAGGTGCTCCCCACTGTTCCCCATCACACTGTCCCTGTTTGTGAGCACAAGGTCCAGTATTGCCTTCTGCCGAGTTGGTTCCATGACCAGTTGCTTGAGGAAGGCACCGTGAAGGGAGTCCAGGATATATCTTCTCCTAGTTGATGCTGCTGCTGGGATGCTCCAGTCCACATCTGGAATATTGAAGTCTCCAACTAGTACTACCTCACCCTTGTCTGCCATCCTTTGGATGGCTATTATCAGCTCCCTATCTGTTTCTTCCTCCTAGGCAGGTGGTCTACAGACCACACCTGTGCGGATGGCTGGCCCCATTTTCCTTTCCAGCTTAACCCACAGTATTTCTCCCCCATTTTGTTCCTCCTGGATCTCTGTGGCCCTTATGTCATTTTTCACATACAGTGCCACTCCTCCTCCCTTTCTACCTATATCCCAAGATGTGGAGCAAAGACTGGAGGACAGCAGATGTAGTCCCCTTATACAAAAGTGGGAACAAAGTAAATCTGTTAGCACTCTTTGCAAACTGTGTGAGAGGCCTTTCAGCACCATGCAATTTTGCTTAAAGTTGAACCAGCATATGCAGCCCATGATGCTTTGCATTGTGTGGGCATGTGTGATTTTGTATTTTCTTGAAACTTGGCTTCCCAGCCAAATGCCCTTTGGGGTAACCCTTGCCTCAGTGTTTGCGCACAGAGGTTCTTTATCTTGGGATATATATGCAAATCAGATGAACATTTATTTCGGCTTGTTCTGCTTTAAGGAGGAATGCATGATGCCAAAGGGCCTCCCATACAATCTGCAAAGGATGGGAGCAGAAGACACAGACATGTGTTTCATCCTATACAGGACTCATCAGTGTGACTCATCTGCAACTCACCCCAGGGAAAAATGAACCAGCCTTAATGTGGTCTTAGGGGTTTGGGTCATGTAGGCCACAAAATAAAAATGCAAGCTGAAAAAAACAATGAAACTCAGCACAAAAGCACTGAGGCATGTGTGTGTGTATGTGTATGTGTATGTGTGTGTATATATTTATAAAATGGAGATAATAATATCCTCCAAATCCAAACTTCTTATTGTATAAAACACATCAGATGACTGTGTGTATATCAGAGCGTGACTGCACACCTCCATTTCTAACCTCCTCCAAAACAATTTTGATATTTTATAAGATAGATAAATCACTCTGAGGTGTGCGGTCATGCTCTGATATATGCATGCCTTTGGTTGACGCACACCAAGGCATGCATATATCAGAGTGCACTACACACCTCAGGTGGTTTATCTATTACATACATATATATATATATATATATATATATATATATATATATATATATATATATTGTGTGTGTGTGTGTGGATAGATGTTGATTTCAAATGTTTCACAAGAAAAGATATATTAAGCTTGTAACAGCTTGTTTCCATATGTGTTCTGGGGGGGAGAGTATACATTATATGATGTGCAAGTGAAAATACATACTGTAAGGTGCAGTAGTAATGAAAATAACTACAGAAAAAAAGTCAGACAGCAAAATGAAGTAACAATAAATAATGGTGTGCAGTACACAATTTACAGGCAGAATATTCATGGCTGCAAAAATAAAAGTGAGATGCAATACACGCAGATACAAGTGCTATACATTGCAGGGGCAATACTCCACACAAACTGCTGAGGAGCGAGCTAACTATGCCAGTGTAGGAGGTAGACTCAAGAGCACAGTACTACCAGGTGGATTGACTAATTAAGGCACAGTTAACCATGGTGGGTTAGAAATTGCTTCCTTCTTGCACTCATAGTGCCGGCATTATGGCACCGGGAAATCAGGGCCCCAAATGTGGGATGCACACCCCTTCCTGAGGTCTGCCCACCCCTAGAGTTGGAATCTATAAGTGGGGAAGGGTGGGAGTGCAGTGGGCACAGTCCCCTGCAAAAAACATGATTGGCAACATTGAAGATTGGCACCCTGATTGCCCAGTGCTGGCATGGGCATGTTCCGGTGGTGGAACAAAAATTGCTCACAGCGTGGGGGGGCGCAGGATGATATCAAACAAACACAGGAAGATGAATGCAAGGGTCAGGGATCAGGAACAGTTGCAGGAGAGGGTGGCAAAGTCACGCAGAAGGGATTTGACAGAAGAGAAGGATAAGGCTTCATATATGTTTGTATGTATGGACTCTGACTAAGGTGACCTTATTTACACAGATTTGTGATTGCAGAAAAGGACCACACCAGCCCATCTAGTCTGCCCTTTACACCCTCCCCTGCCCTTCTCCCCTGCTCCCAACCCAATAGGTCTGTCCCATGCTTTCTTGAAACCGCCCACCGATTTGGAACCCACCACCTCCTCTGAAAGCCTGCTCCAGGTCTCCACCACCCTCTCCATGAAGAACTACCCCCTGACATTTCCTCTGTATTTCCCACCTTCTAACTTAAGGCTGTGCCCCCTCATGTTTGCTCCCTCCTCCTTTTTGAACAAGCTCCCCTCCTTCACCTTATTTATCCCCTTCGAGTACTTAAAAGTCTCAAACATGTCCCCTCTCTCCCTTCTAGTCTCTAGTGGGTACAGATTCAGCTCTCTCCATCTCTGCTCATATGACTTTCCCTGCATCCCACGCACCATCTTTGTTGCTCTTCTCTGAACCCTCTCCCCCATCTCCATATCACTTACATAGGTGCGGTCTCCAGAACTGTACCCCGTACTCCAGGTGCAGCCTCACCATAGTTCTGTACAGTGGCATGAGCACCTTCCTCCTCCTCCTGCTAGTAAAGCCCCTTGCAATGCAAGGCAGCATACCGTTCACCTTATCCACTGCCTTACTGCACTGGTTCCCCACCTTAAGATTCCTCAATATAATAATCCCCAGGCCCCTCTCTTGTTCTGTTTCCTTGAGTTCCTCCCCCCAATGAAGTAAGTTGCTTTCATGTTCTTCCACCCCAGGTGCATCACTGCACACTTTTTTGCATTAAATTTTAGTTGTCAGGTTTCCGACCACTTCTCTAGCTTCTCCAGGTCTCACCTCATGGCCTCCACTCCTCCTTGTGAGTCCACCCTATTGCGGACCTTTGTATCGTCCACAAATAGGCACACCCTACCCTCAGTCCCTCTGCTAGATCCCTAATGTAGATGTTAAAGAGCAGGGGTCCCAGTACTGACCCCTGAGGCACCCCGCTGAGCACTACCCATTCCCGAGAATGTACCCCATTTACCACCACTGTTTGACACCTTCCCATCAGCCAGTTTTCCACCCACCTAATAACTCTCTGGCCCACCCCCAGGCTCTCCAGCTTGTTTACCAGCCTGCTGTGTGGGATGGTATTGAAGGCCTTGCTGAAGTCCAGATAGGCCATGTCCACCACCCTGCCCTGGTCCACTACCTGTGTCACCCAATTGAAAAACTCTATCAGGTTAGTCTGACATGACCTTCCATTTGTGAAGCCATGCTGCCTTTCATCTTGCATACCATTGACTATCAGTTATTCCACCACCCTTTCCTTCAGTAAAGTCTCCATTGCTTTCCCCACCACCGAGGAGAGGCTGACAGGGTGGTAGTTTTTGAACTCTTCCTTGTTTCCCCCTTTATGTAGTGCAACTACCTCTGCTCTCCTCCAGTCCCTGGGCACCACCCCTGTGTCCATGAACAAATTGAACAGTCTTGTCAGAGGTGGTGCCAGCTCCTCCTTCAGCTCCCTGTGTACCCTTGGGTGCAAGCCGTCTGGCCCCATTGCTTTATTCACCCTTAGTCTGCCCAGTTCTTCCCTTACTCTAGCTACTGTGAACTCCAGAGAATCCAATTGCCTGCAGTTTTCTCCCTTTCTCTCCTGCACTGGCCCTCTCCCCTCACCCTCTTTCATGAAGATCGAACTGAAGTAGTTGTTTAATGCCTTCACTTTTTCGAAGTCCCCTTCCAGTTTTGTTCCACCCTTCCCCTCAACCTCCGTATTCCTTGCTGTGCCTTTCTCCTCTCTCTCTCCCACATACCTAAAAATGGTTTTAGCACCCCTTCTGGCCTGGTTTGCTATCCTCTCCTCAGTGACCTCTTTAGCCCTCATCTTTTGTCCTGTCTCCCTTCTCTTTTTCCTATATGCCTCCCCATCCTCATTCCTTTGTGTCATCCTGTACCTCCTGAATGCCCTGTTTTTTTCCCCCGACCACCCCCGCCACCTCTCTTGTAAACCAAAGTGGTCTGCTTCTTTTTCTTCTTCTTTTTCTGACTCACCTGATGCATATGTCAGTGGCTTTTAGCACCCCTTCCTTAATAGCTGCCTATAATTCCTCCACATCTTCCATAATCCCCAACCTTGACATTTCTTCCCCACTAACCCTCCTCATCCTGTTAAAGTCTGCCCTCCTGAAGTCCATTACCCTAGTTCTCGTCCTGTTTCTTTTCCTGCCCATTTTTAAACTGAACCTGACAGCTCTGTGGTCACTTGTGCCTATTTCTTCCCCCACCTCCATCTCCTCCACACTGTCTCCATTAGTGAGGACTACGTCCAACAGGTTTCCCCCCTAGTTGTCTCCCTAACTCGTTGGTGCAGGAATACACCTTGTAGTGCCTCTAAGATCCCCCTGCTCCTAGTTGAGGTTGTATTTAACAATACATTTATGTATTGCTTTATGTAAGAGGTTTTGGAATATTTGTTTACTATTACCACGTCATATCAGTTCCTGGTTAAGTTTTTTCCTTTTCATTTCTGCTCATATTCATATACTTATTTCTTAATATATATATTTTCATTGGAAAAAACTCCATTAATGCATCAGTTAAAGATTCTGTTACAGCGACAAAAGTCTGGAATTTGATGTTAGGGTTACCAACGTCCCACCCGCCCTGCCCCATCCTCTACACATCAACAGGTGTCGTGGTACTGGTCATCGCCCCAACTCACCTCATTCCATATGTAGACAAGCTGAGATGCACAGTATAGGAGAATGAAGTGAGAGTTAGGCCCGACGACTTAAGGCACACCCCAACGCCTGTTGGTGTGTGGAGGGTGGAGGTGGGGTGTTAGGGTTGGTAACCCTAACATCTAATTTCCAGGCTTTTGTCACTGTAATGGAAACCCTAACTTATGCATTAACAGAGTTTTTTTTGCAATGAATTTCCCTTCTTTTTTTGGGAGAAAGTGTACTCTTAACTGTATGTGGTTGTGGGTGGGGAGGCTGTGCTCACATCAGCTATGCATGCATATTGTAATTGTCTCTGATTTTCATGTGGGCCCTGTGCTCCTATGTAACCATAAGTGTAGAGACATTGTAATTAACCCTCATGTCCCTGTGGGAGCGCAGGGCCCTCTGGGCCCTGTGCTCCCATCATGCTTCCATCACGCCATACTGGTATCCATTTGTTAGAGCTCAGGGCCCACCCATCTATCCATTAGTGTAGAGACATTGTAATGAACCAACATCTCCCTGTGGGAGCTTACTGTATAATGGAGGGGCCTACACTCCCATGATTGCATAATGGTGTCAATATGTGTTAGCACAGGGCAATCTGGACCCTACCCATAAATATAGAGACACAGCACAGGCCTAGAGACATTCCAAGTAACCCTTGTGCTGAAAATGGTACAATATATCTCAGTAACCAGAGGAAAGTTGGAAAAAATTCCATCGCAGTTGTAATCATGGCCTGGTAACCTGCATGCGTGTAAGCTACCTTTAGCAAAAAATCCATATTTCAAACCGTTTTTGACATATAGGTGCCAAAAGGTACTGCGGGTGCCACAATGTTATCCAATGGGGAATTTCTCAACTTCGGAATGTTATAACTATGTAACTGATTTAAATTTTATTAGCAAAAGGCACATCTGTGGGGCATGCCCTTTCTACCCTGCACATTTCAGCCCCAAAGTCCAAACCATTTAGTTGCAGTGAAGTGGCAAAGAAACAGCAATTTTTTGGAAGTACTTTCACAAATTTGTAACACTGTCACAAATTTTTCCAAAGCTTTCATGAAAGACTGTTGCTGTTTGTGAAAGTACGTTTGCTAACACTTTCACAATTTGCGAAAGTTTTGCAAACATACTTTCACAAATAGCAACATCACCAATGGACAAATTGTAAAAAACATATTTCCAAGCATAATTTTAAAAATCTGAAGCCAGGATCATGTTCCTAGGACCCCGATTAGGTAAGCACAATTGAGGGTGTTTACCAAGGGGCATTATTTTTTGAATTACAATATTTTTTTCTGCATCACTAGCTGAAAACAAGATGGCAGCAGCATGACACTACTAAACCCATTTGCAGCAGTAAAAGGTGCTTTCGTGAAAGCAAAACCTACTTTTGCACGGCACATATATATTTTTCCCATAGACTATATAATGGGAAATGTTAAAGTTGTATAACTTTTGAGTGGATTCCTATTTTTCACCAACTCTTCAAAAGGCACATCAGTGACCCAGACCCCATATACCCTAACAATTTCAGACCAGACCCCCAAACCATTTTGGACATAGCCCCGAGCAAAGAATTTGCACAAAAATGGTAAATTTCACTTTTTTTGGCACTCCACAGCTCCACAACCACAACACTATAAGGGGATATGCGTCTACGTGGGAAGAGGTAACAAGTGGGGTCACTCAAGGATCAGTCTTGGGACGTATATTATTTAACATTTTACTGTCATCAATGCAAATACTTCCCGGGGTTTGGTCATGTAAATATGCTGATGATTGCAAAGTTGATGCAATTGTCCATAATGAAACATCAGCAAAATATTTCCAAGATAATTTGAACCACTGGCAAACTGAGCAGCTGATCATAAACGATCATTTAACATACAAAATTGTATAGTGATGCATTTTGGATCAAATAATCCAGGTTTTCAGTATAAATTGAACAACATTCCCTTAAAAGAAGCAGTCAATCAATAGGATCTTGGTGTCTGGATCTCAAATTATTTAAAATTTGATTATCATGCAAGTCATACTATAATAAAATGTAACTAGATAATCAGAAGCATCTTAAGATCAATTAAAAGTAGAGAGGCTTAAGTTATTCTCTCCTTAAACTCAGCATTAATTCGACCCCACATTGAATACTGCTCTCCATTTTGTGCCCCATATTCTGTCCTAGGGAAAAACAAGATGGAAAAAGTTTAAAGAAAGTAACTAAAAAGATTAAGATGGTAGGACTCTTGAATTATCAGAACAGATTAAAACATCTGAATCTATACTCTGCTGAATATAGGAAACTGAGAGGTGACCTATATCTGGCATTTAGAGCTAGTAGGGATGATGCTTTCCTAGAATTAATTGGATGAACAAAAAAAACCTGTGATATATAATATAACTAGATCTCATAATCAAAAATTCCTAGGTGAAACTTCTAAAACATTAAAAAGAAGTCAATAGTATACCCAGAGAATTATAGGTATCTGGAATACAATTCCCAGTAATGTGGTTGAAAGTGAGAATATAAATAGTTTCAAGAAGAGACTTGATGCTTTTATGGGAGATAGAAGATTTGTTAATTCCACCATGCCAAAGTGACATGTTGGCAAGTTCCACTATGGAGATTTGTCCTCTGAACTTGTTCCTGACCTATGAACACCCACCAGATTGAAACTTGCCAGATCCATAGATCTACTGTACCAGATCGCGCATGCAACATTTCAGGCAAATCGGTCTAACGGTTGCAAAGTTATTAAAGTGCAAACTTTTGGGTTTAACATAGAAGTGGCCTGGCAACCCTAACTGTACTGGCACTACCATGCCAGTATAATTTCTTTTTTTGGGACTGATGATTCAGAGCTTTGCTGTGAGAAATTTCATGGTGTTCTATGTTGAATAATCATAGCACTACATTTTCATAAGCTGAACTTCTCAGCTAGCACAAGTCCTTACAGTGGGTCTCCATAAGATGGGTTGTCTGTATTGGACCCACCAGTAGTCAAGGGTGTCACTTGACATGACCCCCCCATGCTTAGGCAGTATGCACGTCCTGTCTCCCAGGCATGGGGAAGTGAAACTGCCTGTGCTGAGCACAACAAGCAGGACCCCACTGGAAACAAGATGTTCTGTCTCAGCTAGGTTATCCTGGGTAAACCATAAAATACAAATGCTCCATTTTATCTGGTTGCATCACATTCTGGGAAGCGGTATGGAGTGAGAGTGCCAAAGAATATTGGGTAGCCCTGCTCCCAAAAGTCTACAAATAGCCATCTTAGGTATTTCCACTGATTTTTCCTCTTTCCATAAGCACACAGAGATGTGTTGTTTGGCTGCTGTTTCCACTTACTAGAGAGAAAAACATGATACTGCTGCACTGGCAGGGTCAGTCCATGACTGAATTGACTCAGTGAGTGACTTGGCCCTTGGGGCCAGCAGTGAGGGCATAGCTCATTGTTTATGGGCATGCCCTTGTTGGCCCTATAGGGCTACAATTTTCAGATCAAATTTGAAACCTGGATTTCTTAACAGCAGATCTGAAATTCAAAATCATTTTTTTTTTCGCCTACATTTTTCATACTGTCCTTGCTATTCAGACTTTATCATCTATGCAGAGACATGCATTTTGCTAAACTGCTTGCTTTTCTATAGTGTTTTGAAAAGCAGACTCATCTCTAAATTGTTTAAGAACATGAGATTGAAAAGTGATACTAACTTGCTTGTAAATAGTACATCATTTACTTTATCAATTCTGCATAGCCATCTGTCAGATCTGACAATGTGGGCCAGAAAATATTTACTTCATAAAATGTATTGCATAAAAATATGACAATTTCTTGATACAGATCTGGTACCTCTCAACATTAAGTGATGCCATCTGTACAGTACTGGGACACCTACAGGTAGGTACCATCACCGGAAACATATTACTCCCCATCGTCAAAGGTTTCTGTCACATCATCCTTACAGCAATGGATCTGTCCTCAGCAGCCAATGAGCAGCCTCCTGCATCATCTACCATGCTTCAATAATCACGACATGAGAAGCCAACCAGAAGCAACTTCTACCAGATCTAATTATCTACCATCAGACTGGACCATCGAGAGAGAATGACGGTTAGCATCACCCCCTCTACTAAGCCAGGTGGAAACTAATGTTTATAAGTGACTGCAAGCCCTTGTCAAATAAATTTCCCAATTAACATTCCATTTTTGGCAAGTGAATAAAAGAACTGGGCTGGAGATTTTTTTTGCAGGGTGGAGGCGGGGTGGGGGGCTGAGAGTTAATCAAGTGGCTAACATGCATGCATATAATTGTGCTAAAACTGTTTAAACTGTCATCATTTGGACTGGATATATGCCAAGCTGAAATCAGGACTGCTGTAACAAGAGTATAAGTTAAAAAGGGACAATTTAAAGAATGCACCTTCACCCACAGAAACATAGAAAGTGATGGTAGAAGGGGTCCATGCGGCCCATCTAGTCTGCCCATAATCATAACCCTTCCCTTAACTGCTTTTCAGTGTTATGGTGCCCTTGTATCTATCCCATGACTTCTTGAAAGTTTCCACCATTTTTGCCTCTACTGCCTCCCATACAAGGCAGTTCCATGGCTCAACCACTCTCTCGGTGAAGAAGAATTTGTGTGTGTTGCCTCTGAATCTGCCCCCCCTCTAGCTTCATGTTTCTGGTTCTTCTGGTTCTTGAGTGATTTTTGATATGGAACAGGTTCTGGACCTGCATCTTGTTTATTCCTTTTAGGAATTTGAACATCTTGACCATGTCTCCTCTCTCCCTCCTCTCTTCCTCCGCTGCTCCAGGGAGTACATGTTTAATTCATGTAGCCGCTCCTCATATGATTTGTCATGCAATCCGTGAATTATTTTAGTAGCCCTCCTCTGTACTGTTTCCAGTTTGGTAATATCCTGCTGGAGGTGAGGTCTCCAGAATTGTGCGCTGTACTCCAGGTGTGGCCTCACCATTGATCTATAGAGTGGAAGGATGACCTCCTTTTTCCTGCTGGTAATCCTCCTGCTTATGCATCCCAATATAGCACTTGCCCTCAGTGCTACTTTCTCACATTGCTTGGTAATTTTTAGGTCATCTATTATAATTATTCCCAGATCCCTTTCTTGTTTATAGGCTTCCAGTTCTTTACTCCCTAGGTAGTAATCCACTCCTGTGTTAGTCCTTCTGAGGTGCATGATTTTGCATTTTTTAGTATTAAAGTTTAGTTGCTACATTCTTGGCCACTTTTCTAGAGATTCCCGGTCAGTCCTCATCTTCTCCACTCCTCCAGGGTTGTCCATCCTGTTTCCTATTTTTGTGTCATCTGTGAACAAACTCACCTTGCCCTCTAGTCCATCAGAAATGTCACTAATGAAGATGTTGAATAGGACTGGGCCAAGCACTGAACCCTGTGGTACTCCACTAGGTACGTCTCTTTCCTCTACGAGTGAACCGTTCACTAATACCCTCTGTGTCCTACCAGTAAGCCAACTCCTTACCCAGTTTACCACCTGATGACCTACTCCCATGCTGTCTAATTTGTTTAACAGCCTTCTATATGGGACCAAGTTGAAGGCTTTGCTGAAGTCCAGGTACACCCATAAAAAGGAAGAAAAAAGAATCATAGAAACAAAATTTGGTGGCAGAAAAGGAATGCTTGGCCCACCCAGTTTGCCCAGATGGCCCTGCCTACCTAGGTTGTCTCTGCAGAACATATGTGGTCTCTGGTGGCCCTCCCTCTTCCCTGCCTATTTACTTATATTCCCCTATGTCTATCCCATGCATGCTTGAAGCTGCCTACTGTTTTCTCCTCCACCACTTCTGCTGGCAGTCCATTCCAGGCATCCACTGTCACAGACTCACTCAGCAGCTCAGCAGGTCAGCCCTCTACTCCCAAAGTGCCAACCTCTGAGCATAGTCTTGTGAACAGTGAACAGAACAAGGTAGCCCTCTTGTCTGTTTTGTGGATTCGAGCCACCTTAGTCCCAAGTTCTGGAGGGATTCAAACTTGTTAACCTCTTGTTAGCAGACCCTTTTGGCTGTCAATTGTCAGGCTCAGATAATTCTGTATTCGGGGGGCCAGATATCTTTGCCTATGGGCACCTAACCAGGTATTACAAAATGAATCCTTTTTGAACTCTATGTAAGACCCAGAGAAACTCTTAAACTGTTTCCTAGTTTGGTACGCCCATAAACTCACGCACCGTGTCAACTTTAAAACCATCTAACTTCACTTAAAACCAAAGAAATGTTTCAAGGCACACCAGGCAGTTTCTGTTTTTAAAATATATCTTTACTAAACAAAAGGTAAAATAGTAAACAGTAATATACAGAACTCTCATCACAAAAAACATACAGGTCATTAAACAAAAGGTGAAAAAGTGCAACTATATTTCTTTATCCACACAGAATACTTATCTTCTAAAGGCTTGATGTTGCTGTTTCAAAGTCAGGTAAAGAAGTCACTCTATGAAACCAGAATCATAGTTTTAAACGCTGCTTTCTCCAGCCCCCTGGATGAGGTCACTGTACTTTCTCCCCATCAGGATATTTTACTAAAAATATATCTCTACAGGAAACAGGATCCTCATCAGGCAGTGAGATCCTGTTTTTCTCAGCATGACATCAATTCTCAAATGACACCTCTTTGATGAAAAAGGGTCTTCCTGATCTTCACAGATATCAAAGCCCTTTTAATTTCATAAAGAAGTGTCATGCCCTGCTTTCCTTTCCTGTAAACGTTGTAAAATGGATATGTTCTTTCCTGCCAACTCAGCTTCTGATAATAGAACTAGCTAAACAGGATGTCCCTGATTTTAGGTACCTTTTAGCCCTGCAATTATCTTGGCCTTGCAGGTGTTAGATTTTTTTTTTATCTAATTTCCTGTGTGTGTGGTCATCTCACATACTGAGATCGGGGGGGGGATGTGTGTGTGAGTGAAGGAGGTCACTCCAAGTACACTGGCATTTCCCACAGACAAATTCAATACCACGTTTCTGTTATTTTTAAGAAATAAAAAATGATACAGCACTCAGCGCTGGCTGTCTATGTCACATCCACCACTCTTTCAGTGAAAGTAATACTTCCTCACATCCCTCATAAACATCTCCCTTCTAGCTTCATTGCATGCCCACTGGTCCTGCTGCCGTTTCTTATTTGAAAGAGACTCCTCTCCTGCACCCTGTTCAGCCCTGTGAGGTACTTGTAGGTCTCTATGTAGGTGTCAGCATGGCTCAGTTGGTAGTATATCTGCTTATGGGCAGAAGGTCATGGGTTCTAGTCCCACACTGGAATTGGGCCCATGGCTTAAATGCTATCATATAACTGCAGTACTAGAAGGGTGTTGTACCTCACATGGGACTTTAAACCGGAGTCCCTTCTACCCATCCCTGGCGCTGTGCTGGTGGGTGTCCAGGTGGAAGTAAAAGAACCCAAGGCATGTTTTGCAAGAGTAGGAGTATTTCTTATAAAAGAAAAAGAGAATATAATACTGTCTATAGCAAAGTTATACAAAGGATATCAAATCAAGCACACATTGTCAAACAGCAAAAATAAGGGAAATGAAACATGAAAATACAAAAACAAATCTCAAGAGTAGGAGATTTTCCCTGGTGTCCTGGTCAACATTCCCCTTCCCAAAAAAACAGTGCATGCAATTGTCCAAGACTGTTTTGGGGGGCTGATGTGGGAAATAGCTGCCACTACACATTCAGTCACTTAACTACCAGTCTAGCATGGCTGTAAAGCACTTTAGGATACAGTGTGCATGAAAAGCACTATATAAATGCTACTGCTTCTTCTTCTTCAGCTTCTTCTCTGTCATGTTCCCTCTTACTCTTCTCTCTTCCAGGGTGTACATGTTGAGATCCCTCAGTCTCTCTTCACAGGGCTTTTGGTGCAACCCCAGAATCGTTTTAGTTGCCTCCTCTGAACTGCCTCAACCTTGTTTATGTCCTTTCTGAGGTGTGGCTTCCAAAACTGGACACAGTACTTCAGGTGCGGTCTCACAAGCAAGCGATACAGTGGCAAGACCACCTCCCTTCTCCTAGTGGAGATACCTCTACCTATGCATCCCAGCATCCCACGGGCCCTACCTACTACTTTGTCACACTTCCCAGCCACTTTGATGTCATTACATATATGATAATCCCAAGGTCCCTTTTCTGCTTAGTGACTGTCAGCAACTCCCCCATCCTGTACTTAGCTCCTGGGTTTCTATGCTCTTGGTGTATGAATTTGCACTTTTTGGCATTAAACCCCAACAACCATGCTCTTGACCACTCCTGAAGTTTCCCAAGGTCCTTACGCATTCTCTCCACCCCCTCCTGAGTGACCACCCTGTTACAGATTTTGGTGTCATCTACAAAAAAGGTATAAATTGACTCCCAGTTCCTCTGCAATGTCACTTATAAAGAAGTTGAAGAAGACCGGTCCCAGTACTGAGCCCTGCGGGTTGCTTTTCACTCATTAGAGTGGATCGCACCCCTAGGCTGCTCAATTTCTTTATCAGTCACCTAGGCGGCACAGTGTTAAAGCCTTTGTTAAAGTCCAGATAGGCCATGTCCACTGCCCTCCCCGATCTATTTTCAGGGTCACCCAGACAAAGAAATCCTTACTGTAACTGGCTTCTAAAGTGAAAGTGCTGGTACCAATGTCATTGAAAGAAACTGTTGCTTAATTACTTGCTAGTTGCCTTTATACTATTTTTATCTGCATGTATTGCAAACAAATGTTAACTGAATAATTTAACCTTCTTCTCTATTGAATGATATAGCACAGGCTCTTGTATTCTGTTCCTATCCAGGGAAACTCATGATATTGTGGGATTCATCTGAGGTCCTGTAAATTAGGATTAAGATTTGTTTTGTGGCTAGTACAAAATAAATCAGTTTGCCTCTCACATATTTTGCTTTAAAATTTGGGTTGTGGTAACACACACCGGATTATTTTTGCTCATGTCCTACATTTCCACCAGATCTAGGACCAGTCTGAGACTGGCCTAAGTATACGTGTGTGGGCTACTGGGGTTAAGAAAAAGTGGCTGCAAAACAGAACAAAACAAGCACTCCATTGTTACTGGTATTGAAGGCTGTGCTTCCCATTCCAAAAACAGAGAGATCACCTTCCTGGCACTACAGAGACTGCAGTAGTGGGCCCAGGAACGTGCTTCCTCCAGCAGACTTGGTGCCACTCTAAATCTCAGGTGCTGTACAAATAGGGAATGTATCTTTAAGAGTAAAACAAGCAAATAACTGCACCATGGCAAACCAGTCAGTCAGTAGAATGAAAGTGCTCAGAGAGTATTTATGGTACAAACCATGAAATAGTGCAAAAAATACATAAACAACAACATTCCAAAAGACAGGGAGATGCATGAAAAGCTAAAGGGGCCGCAATAGCAAGCTGTTCACATGTAGCTCATGCTGTTGTGGTCTCCTTTAGCTTTAGGTGCATCTCCCTGTTTTTTGCAATATTGTATGTTCGTCAGTGCACTTTAGAGTTCTCCGGCGTGTCCTCCCATCCCTTTCAGGTGGGGAACTGCTCTCTGGTAAATACCAAAAGTATGCACTTTCATGAGCACTCGTGAACTGTCAGGAGGAAATGGACAAACTGACTACAGTCTCAACATTTTGTCTCCACACTGAGGCTTCTGCAGACACCACTGAAACACTGGGCTTGTGGATGGTTCATCCGTTTCCTCTTGCTGGTTCACCAGTGCTCATCAAGGTATATTCTTTTGTTAGTTATGCATTTGTTCATGGTTTTCATAATACAGACTCTCTAAACATCTTCATACTGTTGACTGACTGGTTTGATACATTGTCAGTTTTTTGCTTGTTCTGCGCCATGAAGCACAGCTGCCACTCTGGATCCTCCGATGTCTGGGGAAGAGGTCCCCCCCCCCCAACCTGCCATGAGCATTGAACAATGAGGTAAATAGATATGATGGAGTAAGCAGTTGATGGAGGGGCTGGATGGTCCCTGACAGTAAGAAGAGAAGTGTGTCTAGAGGGAGAAAAAGCTATCTACAGAAAAGAAATAACGCATTGAGCACTTTAATTTGAGTTTGTCGACAAGAGGTGCATGTTCCTATTGTTGCCTCTACTGGATGGATACAAGGATCAGTTTTCAGAGTTTTTCATTTAAAGCAGCAGTACTTGTTAAGTGGCAATTAATTTACTTATACCGATTTTTTGCATTAATGTATTCCTGTCATTATTAGATTCATCACCAGTATGCTATTACTTCTCTAAAATGTATTTAAAATGGCCATAATAACTGGGGAGCATTTTCTCCTATAGGGAAACCCAGTTATAATGAATATGTGCTGGGTTTCCCTCATTGTATACATCTGCCCACTGCCACCGGACAGACTCGCTCACCGCTCCCACCTGCACTGAATGTGGAGCTCAACAGCAACTTCGGTCTTCTTTGTTGGTAAGTTCAGGGTTCTCATGATTAGCCCTTACAAAAAAACCCAAAAACAATTAAAGTAAAAACGTCATTTCAGCCCCACCAAAACTGAACTTGTGCTATGCCAGCAGTTCCCATAGCAACATAAGAGAACAGAGAGAGAGAGAGAGAGAGAGACAGAGATAGATATTGGGGGTTGAAGATCAGTAGTCACAAAGTGAAAAAAAAAGTAAAACTTCTGCTGTGCAGGGACTTAAACAGCAGCAGCAGTGCTGCTTTAAGGCTATAAACAACAGCACCATGTACTGGCCACACTGTTTTTTTTGTTTGTTTGTTTTTTGTTTGAATTAAAAGGAACCAAGCTAGAAAACCCTCCTCAGCAATTATACAAAAGAAAACATGGAGTGGTGTGTGTAAAACTTGAATTTTATACACATCATCAGTATTGGATGCTTAGATAAAACCCTCGACCTTCACTCTCGGGGTTCATGTAGCATCCAACACATCGGGTGTGTGTATAAAATTCTCATTATGTACACCACGCCATGTATTATTATATGTTTCATTGCTAATTTTATAATTAATGACTCAAGTCATTAAAGATGGCCAGCACTAGCAACTGAAAAAAAGAGAAGAATCCTTTCCCCTGAGGTTACTTTTTGATGTTACAAAGGGGGTTCAAACTGTGGCTGTATTAGGAGGATGCTGCTGCCTATTTCTGATTATAAACAGCACACAGCCACACCTAAATGTTTAATTTAATCATAATGGGTATGGCCAGACAGCAGAGACTTTCAAAAACTTTAAAACCCCATATCTAAGTTCTGGAGTGAAACACAATGAAAAGAAAAATTGGTTTATTGCTGTTTTCCCAGAAATATATTAGTACCAGAAAAACAGTATGCCGAAATTTTTTCCACTAACAAATACTAATGCTTTAAGTAACACATGTGTTTAGCTTTACATGTCAGAAAAGTTTTCAGATTTTAAGGCCCACCAGGCACAAATGTTTGTTCTAGGGCTGACCTGGGAGCACTGGGAAGGTTAAGTGGCCTCCTTAGAATCCCAGAGGGTAGCACCTTAATAGAGCACAGGAATTTGAGCGACTCTATTTGTGCGACTTCTGCTGGGTGAAAACACATCGGGCAACTGTAATTTAGTAGCGCATATGTGATTTGAGTAACTAACTATTATGGCGACTGTGTTAAGGTAGCATATCTGTCAACTGAGCCACTCACAACTACAGTGATCCAAATAATAGCTTACCCCAGTATCCAGGTGTGTCGTGGAGTAGTAATCTAATAGATAGGGGGTCATGGGGGTGCAGGGGTGTGGAGCCCCCCCCCCGCATGACATGGGTGTATTCAGGAGGAAGAGCGCATGGCAGAGGTATGCATGGAGCAGGTGGTGTCGGGCCCAGAGGATGGCAGCAGTCGCAGGCAATACTGCGACTTGATAGAATGGATAGTGCAGGTAGTCGCTGAGTATCCGACTTGTCCGTGGCAGGAATATTTGTGTGGCATCACATGCAATCTGCAGGTACATGTGTGAAATGTAACACTATCATGGTAATAAACCGCTCGCCCCAGATTAATTTGTCGAAAAACACCATCACTGTGAATTGCGGTCGCTGAATGTGCATTTGATATAATGCAGTCACCCCAATTTGTAGTCGCTTCATACAATTCGCTTAATTGACATGGAACAGTCACACAGTATGCAAGTGGAAGTCGTTGGAATCAAACCCAGAGCTGTTGGATGTACCAAACTCATTCACAGCATGTTACTCTAACCTGTAGTCTATACTGCCAGCTCACAGTTGCACTTGTATACATTAGTGTCATTGTTTTACATATATGTATGTACAGTGGATTTTGCAAACTCAATGAAAAGGTAATTATAGAAAAAAGGAAAAAGTGTCAGGTTCTTTTGGTTCAGAATCTGATCAAATTTGTGTACTGCGGATCTACGTGATAACGGCTATCACCAATGGGCCATAGCTGTTAGAGCAACGGCACATCACCCAAAAATATTTAGGTGGTGTACTCCCTGGTGCACAGCAAAATGGTGCCGGGGAGTTGGGAATTTTTGTTTTATGCCCCCCGCAGCCCTCTACTTAGGGATTCTCAGCTCCAGGGGGGTGCATGTTGGGGAGGAGGGTGCAAACGTGGCATAAATAAAATTTCGGGCTGGGCACAACAAAAAGTACCTGTACCCAGACCCGAACCCACCCACCATGCTATGACAGCAGCTCACCATGGCACCACCCCCTACAGCCCCTCTGTCCCTCCCGCCCCACGCTCAGTGTGCTCACCCCCCCCCGTGCGTGTAGGCATGTAGTGACAGGATATCGCTATTTCACACATCCCCCCATCCAGTCACTCGCCTTCCCCAGTCACCCCGATGACAGGCGCTGTGATTGAGTCACCCTTTTGGTAGGCACCCAATCGCAGTCGCCCAAGTCATGGGATACCGTAAACTGCAAGCGTTAGAATTTCAAAGGTTTATTACAATCACTGGTGCCGGGACGGTTTGAAAAGTAATAGGGCCAAGGATGTAAGGCATAAATTCTCCCCTCTTAAATACATTAACATGACTGCAAAAAGTGATAGGACCACTTATGAAAGTGGTAAGGCTGTGGCCCTAGTGGCCCCCCCATTCCGGCACCTATGATTACAATCTTTTATAACCTCAAAACCATTTAATATTCTGCTATTCTTAATGTTTAAATATTTTATGTTGTCATGAAGCAAACGCTGTATATGTGGCATGCACGTATTGGAACCACCCTAAACTAGCAGTGCGATGGCAGGTCACTTTAAGTTATACAGATGTCATGCCTTAAAGCAGTAGTAATAGTTATTTGGCAAAAAATGTCACCCTATCTCTTTTTTTAGCAGTAATGTACATTTGACAGTCTTAGATTCTTCATTGGGGAATTCTAGATGAATTCTGCTAACTTTAAGATGGTGATAATCAAGGCCCCTAGAATTCTGCGGCCACAGAATTTTGCGCAGAACTTGCAATCTACCGCAGAACTTCTGAGGTGCCGCAGAATTCACTCTTCTTGGTGATGTTTTATTAATATTTCTGTTTATACATAGAATCTGGTTCCTTCCTCTCTTTATATCCAAACCCCCCCATATGTTCAGAATGTTATGTTATCATTGCTATAACATCATACATTAGCTTATGAAATGGCTACATTCTGCAACAGAAATGAACAGTTACTTATCTACCACAGCTCCCACTGCCAGAGACGGTGGCACAGCACATCATGCATGGTGATATTTGTTCAACCTGCACTACAGCCTAATACAATTTTCAGTCTTACATTGTTGCACTAGGGCCAGCTTAAACAAAACCTTGTCAATAGTACAGACCTGTTAAGTCCATACCTCACTTTGTACAAACCTGTTTGTGCCTTTAAGGTATGGAGACGCTATCTGAAATGAATAACTGGTAAAATGAATTTAACTGTCTAAATTTTTAAGAAAAATAAAATAATTATGCCCAGAAAAGTGAAATATAAGAATGTGTAGACCTGTTGAAAGAATGGACCTGTTAAATAAATAATTGCACTATACGCATTTTTGCCAGGGTTATTGATTACATATTGTCATTCATTGATAGAATCACCTAAAAGTTATTGAGAAATGTTGTGTGCAGGGACAGCTGTTGGGCCAGAGAGTAGCATGCTGTGTTTCTGTGCCAGCAACTCAGGTTTGGAGATTAACTCTGGGAGCTGGCTGGGCAGCACAAGGATTGGTGGAACACATCACTGCGCGGAGCCTGGGAAGGTGTGGTGCAGTGTTCTGTCACATGATGGACACATTGTGATGGACCGGAGAGCTGTATCTCACAGTTGGTTTACATACATGTCATGGCCTGATGGTGTTACACAGTGTGTCAGGGAAAGCAGGTTGACATGAACAATTAGTTTTGCAATATCTCCTCTATTTCATTTCCAATGGGACCTGTATGAATGAGGATGCAAGTTCATGGAAATAAAAAAATATATATATATATATATACATGTACACACACAGTATCTTTGTCTCTCTCACCACACACACACACGCATATTTGTATGTATGTTACAGACTGCATATAAATATATAAGTGATACACAGTGGAAACCTCATGAGTGATGTAGAAAGCACATTCAAATATATAAGTGATAGACAGTGGAAACCTCATTAGTGGGATAGATAGCATGCATATAAAAATACCTTATTTATCACATAAGATCCCCTCTGCATATGTCATTTATGCAACAGGCTAGGACCTTAAGGGAGAGACATTTGTTTTGCTTTTTTAGGCATAAAATTATTTTTATAAGTCTGTTATTTTTTGAACTAGTGTTACTGTGCTTTCCACCATCCTGATTACTATAACCACTGCCATGAAAGTGAAGTCAGGATGACAAGCTGACACTGTGATGTGGTAGTTTGTTAGTGCCGCAGAACTTCAGCAGAAATTACAAACCACCACCGCAGAAGTTCTGCGGCAAATGATAGTCTTGCCGCAGAACTTGGTCCCACTGTGCCGCAGAAAAGTAGGGGCCCTGGTGATAATTACGGAATTTGTAACGGGTGTGGATCTGCAATAAAGAGGGCAGCCCCCAGCATCTTTTACAATTCTCCTTCTTGGAGATGACACTTTAACTGCACCTGTCGTATTCATGATGAGGATATGTCAGGTTGTAACGAGCAAATGTTTCTGACAACAAGCAGCACAGCACCACCTCAACCTGCTTACATCTCTGATGGTGGGCCTGGAAAAGGAGCAAGAACTTTGAAAAACTTCAGAATCTTCTCTCTTGCTTCAGTAATGAAATAAGCAAAAGGAAATCAGGTATATTTATGTGTTGGTTTGTCTTAACTGCCAACTAAATTATTGACATTTTTGTTTAGTAGTTCTGCTGCTTTAACCCTCAGCATTCCCCACTAAATCTCAGATATGTGTTTTTCTGATTGGTTGACAGTTCACAGGAAACCAGACAAATGCTTACTGAGATTTTTGGGTCTCGGAGGGTCAGGTTTATGCAGATCACCAGTGTGTTTACCCATGTAGGGGAAGGGATCATGGTGATAACAGAGTATAAGTGATGCATTATAGGTTACTTCTTGAGATTTCTCATAGTAGAAAATATGGAGGCAGTGTGGTCTACTGGTTAGAGCAGCCGCTTGGAAACCAGGAGATCACAGGGTCAAACCCTGCCAGAGCAAAATATTTACTGTGACTGTATCACCTTACCTCTCAATGCTCCAGTTCTCTGAGCTACAGAAATGCATAGAAACAGGACCCCACTGGAAATGAGGTGTTGCATCTCAGCTGGGCTACCCTGGGTAAAGAAATCATAAAATATAAAATAAAAATCTAAGTTATGTAAAGCTGGAAAATCCAGACTGCCCAAACTGCGCAAGATGACTTTTATTCCAAAGATGACCTCTCACAGAGTACCTATGAACGTATCACAAATCCCCCCTGTTAGCTAGCACTACTGATAATTGGAAGGCTGGGCCTGTAGCTCAATAAATAAACAACCAGCCATTCCCACTTCTTGAGCTACATAAGCAGTTCCTCTCAGCCTCATTGTGAAGCACTTTTTCTTTGCAGCCGAAGGCTCTGTTCGTCTGTCTTCTGAGCTGGTTGGGGCCTACCCCCCCCCCCACACCTTGCTGCTCCTGCTTGTCTGCTGGATTTCTATGTTTATTTCCTGCTTCTGGTTTGCACTTTGTCTTCGGCTGTGTGTGCTTCTTCTGTCTTTGTTCCCTGTTTTCTGTGTTTGTGTGTCTTTGGTTTTGTCTTTTTGGGGGGCTTTTGTTTCTAAGCTCTGTTACTCCCAACACTCACATTACTGCAATGCAACTGCAATCATTATCTTTGTGTTTCAGCCCTACCATAGCTGCACCATGTTGCATACTCAATTGTTTTCACCTGTCTCAAATTACTCTGACCCTAGCTATGCAGCTCAATCATTTTCTCATTCTACTTGCAGCAGCTTTATTGCACTGCCTGGTTATACCAGCTTTCAGAAGCATTGTGTCTCCTTATTTATGTTTATTGCAGTTTAACAACTCAGTGTACTCCACTCAGATGTTGCTCTATGTTTATTCACCCTGTTATACTCTGAGGTCAACTAAAGTTCCTACTGAGGTTCTTAAACTAGCTTTAATGTCTGCATGTGGTTCTCAGCCCTTCTGTCACTTTCTTGTTTGTCCTACAGTTGGGATTGGGAAGTGTTTGGGGAGTCGTGGCCCCATGTGGCTAAATATTTGTGTTTTGCATCTGCCTTCACTGCCGAAAATCCTCAGAGTATTTGTCACCTTGATTTGGCTTTTAAGTGCCTGGCTGGCTTGTCCCACAATTCAGTGCTGTTTCATTGCTACTATGTTATGCAGACCTACATGCAGGTCCACTTATTACTACTCTGTTTACTGACCTACGTGCAGGTCCACACTTGCTTACGCATTCGTTGCTCATTGCTTATGCAAATCATTGCTTCATGCCTACTGCCATCCCCTCAGCTTCAGCTTCTGGAATTCTGCTGCATTCAGTTCTGCATTGGACCTTGCAAGGTCTCAGCACTCCTTGCTCATTATGATCTCAGCACACCAGTGCTCAATCAGCTCACCAGCTTCACAGCTCTCAATCTAATTCTGGGGCATGCCAGTCATTCTATTCTGGTGCAGGGTTCCTGCAGCCGACGGTCTCGTTCTACATTTAGTCTGCATCTTGAGCGTGTCCAACTTGGGGCGGGATCCTTTTCACTTTGCCCATAGCTAGGAATGTCCTTGCCCCTGGCTTGGCTTTAGCTGCCTGCAATGCAACAGCAGCTCCTGGTGTAGAATTTAAGATGAGAGGTGAAGGGTGGTTATGATAATCTCCTTTGGCTCTAGTGTTTCACTATAACAGTTGTCCATTGGCTTAAGTGGTTTCCCTATCAAGGCACCTTCACCGCATTCTCCCTATGACTGCCTCTGGTTCACCTGGATTGAGTTTAGGGTGGGTAGGCCAGGTGAGTGCCTCAGTAGTCGCTGCTCTCCTCCTCCGCCTTGGTTGCACGTATTGTTGCAGAGTTTTCTCGCAACCTTCCATGGCATTCCCACTAGAGGGTTTGAGTGAGAGCCTTTCTCAAAACTGGAATATTTTCCACCTCCCGTTAATTGAGTTTTACAAATTGCAGCTGCAGAGCCATCACTGAATAAACTATCCCAAGCCTGGAGGGAAGGTGACCTAGGTCTTGGATCCCCAGAGATTTCCTCCTCATACTGTTTTTTTCTCTCCTCCGTTGCTTCAGGTCATAGCTGCTAGCATAGTAGTGTCCCCTATTTTCTTTAGGTAGGTTCCACTGATGGATGGAGGTGGAGGATGTCCTGCCATTCCTTCTCTCCTTAGATGATCCCCTCATTCTCTATGCAACCCATCATTATCATGCTACGCAAACCTGGGCATTTCATTATGTTATCAAACTGAGCATCTCATTACGTTATCAAACTGTAACCCCCCTACAAATGGGGGTTCCCGAAAAATCTTCCTTGAGCTTGCCTAAATGCTCACTGCCAGGCTGGTGTCCTGTGTTTTAGCAGTTTAATTGTGATTGCCAAAGAGTGCCTGTATAACCTCTGTGTACTGTCTCTTCAAGAGCTGCCTGGATTGCAGTCATAAATAATCTGAGAGGGAGCTCTGTTGAAAGATGTAACTATTTTCTGAAAATCATTTAGAGTGATAATGATAATGTAGTTTGTCTAACCTGCCTTCTTTGCAGCAAGGACTGTTTTGTTTATCTCCACTAACTTGGTTCTGGACTGCGAATTGGACCAATCAGTACTGGTGGGATCTAAAATGGAGCCGGACTACAGGAGCTGTCTGGAGTCAAAATCTGTAGGAATTGTAGTTTTGGGATTTTGAGCCTTTTTGCACCTGAAGGGGGAGTCTTTGTTGTAACTGACAGGAGGATCAGCCAACCGAACCTTTTGGATCTTGGGGAATTTCCTAGGCTGCTGCAGCTAGTTTCAGTTTTGAGCTGAGAAGTGAAGAAGTAACAGTTCAAGCGATTTTGAGCAGCAGTTCTGTATAGTTTTGCATGGGAGAACTGTGAAAGGGCTGACTTTTGGCCTGTCTGTCTGCCTGCTGTCCCTGAGAGGGAAAATAGAGTTTATTCAGACTGAATCCGAGTTGTGAGGACTATAGCCACTGGACTGTGACCAGGCTTTAACCTGAAGAAGACTGAAGATTTGCTGAATGCGATCAGCCTATCAGGATTTCCAGCTGCTTTTGAATCCCCGGTTTGTGCAGAGACTTTGTGATCATGACCGGAGAGCGGTTTGCCTGGTACAGTAGAATTTCCTTACATGTAAATGTGCTGTGTATTGAAAGTGGGTCATGATTTGGTTCCCCACTGTGTGAACTGTGTTCTGCTTGCTGGTACCGTAGAATCCTTTACATGTAAATGTGCTATGTATTGAAAGTGGGTCGTGATTTGGTTCCCCACTGTGTGAACTGTGTTCTACTTGGTGGAAGCTTTATCCAGCCTAATCGGACTGAATCCACTTTCATCTCCATTTGGCCTGGGCCATGCCATGCTGGCTCTGCCAGACTACCCCGCTGCACAGAGAAAGACACCAATGAGAGACCTGCCTGGGGATCAGCCCCCTGCTCCATGATTAAACAGGAACGATGCCTCGGCAAATCGTGTGGGTACTGCTTCTCCTGGCACTCCAGATTAACCACCTGCTGTCTCGATTTTTCATCCAGCCTGTGTCCAGTCTTGGGTATCATGAGTAATCATCAGGGTAGCTCCCTGCAACAACAGCCTAATCTAAAAGTATGTCATCTGATTGTCTTGTTGTTTTCTTTTCACGAACTGAGCCCTCCGGCTCCAGATTACAAATAGTGTGTGTTGTGCATGTTGTTTTCTTCCATCACAGGGCCCCAACCAGCTGCAACATTCCTGGCTAGTCCACCATTCTCCATCTGTGTACCCAGAGTGTGTGACTGTTTATGGACCCTGAAGTGCATGCATAACTGTTTGATTGATAGAGCCTTTAAGCAAATTAACCTGATTACGCCCCTCCCTTGTTCAAGCCCCTTAAATAAATCAGATCTAACTCTTTTTTTTGCATTTACCCTGACTGTGGTTCCAGTTTGTGCAAGAGTACTGTACTGCTGTTATTTGCTGTGTATAACCTTGTTTTACAGGGGGTCCCCAGGGCCGGGCCAGAAGAAAGCCCTGGTGGTAAGTGCAAACAGTGTGGGTACTTGTGTGGTGTATCAGGGGTATTGTGAAAGTGATTATTGTGTATTGTTCCGGCCACTAGTAAGGAAAGAGGGGGGTTACAGTGTCCCGGAGGGCTGTGCCCAGGTTAGCTTGACCACTACCAACCCTGACCTCTGGGTGGAGGCACCCGTTTCAGAACTCAGGCCCCTTAACCTGCTACTCGCCAAGCAGGCAAGGGTAGTAGCCCTTGGGATAGCGCCACCTAGGGGTTACAAAACTGTCTATGCTTCTCTACTACTACGTTACAGTTACTGCTGCTAAGTCACAGTTCCTGCTTGCTCATAAGCTTTGTGTCACCTCATTCTTTGGGATATAATTGTACTACATTTCATTTGGGGATTCCAAAGGTACCTTTAGCCACAGGAATCGTCCAAGGAACCCTCTCCAAGGGTTTCTTGCCTTTTGTACCCCTACAGGGTGGTAATTCCTCTGGAATAGAGATTGCAAACAGCCAAAACCAAACTAACACAGTTGCACAAGCATAACACTATACTGGCTGTGCAGGACATTGAATTGGATGGTTGGGCCTATACTGTAGTTCAGTGAACAAGCAGCCAGCCACTCCCACTTCTGTGTAAGCAGTTCCTCTCAGCCTCATTGTGAAGTACTTTTTCTTTGCCCCACCATCCTCCCCTTCTCCTCTGGGGCAGCACTTCTCTCCTTAAGGGGATTCCTAAGGTATCTTTAGCCATGGGAATCGTCCTGTGGCACCTCTAGGGGTAGAACCCTCTCCAAGGGTTCCTTGCCTTTTGTACCCCTACAGGGTGGTAATTCCTCTGGAATAGATAGTGTGAAATAAACTAACACAGTTGCACAAGCATAATACTATATTGACTGCGCAGGACATTGAATATTTATTTTAACTGAAAAAGCATCACTGATTCTCAACTTTCAAAGAAACTCATGCAGAGTCACTCAGAGTCTGACTGGCCTGCCCAGGTACCAGTAAATATAAACATAGAATGTGTCAGCAGAATAGGGCCACCAGGCCCACCCAGTCTGCTGAGTATGCCTAGCATGGCACTGGGACTTTGCTATTGCCATCCGCCCACCCTCTCCCCGTGTCTAACAGCCCCTTGTGTCTATCCCATGCTCTCTTAACCCCCCCACAGTACTTGCCCACACAACCTCTTCTGGGAGTCTGTTCCACTTTTCCACCACCTTCTCCATGAAGTAGAATTTTCTGATGTTTCCCCTGAAGCCCCCCTCCACTATCTGCAAACCATGCCCCTTTGTTTTTGATTGCTCCCTTATCTTGAAGATATCCCCACAGGCATTCCCTTCTACTGGGTATCTAGCCACCTTCCAGACTCTACAGATCTTTTATTTATTTGAAAATTGGTAACTGGGAGAAGTACACTAACCCAAGACTTGTTTTCAGGTGTGGCCTGGGGGACGGGAGCAGTAGGAGAACAGCAGTACCATACATAATAACAAGTCAATTGAAACATTTGATAAAAGTTGGCACAATTAAAATAAATACACAAATAGTAAATTCAGTGAATAAAGTGTGGGCACAGCTCAATAAAACACATATACAAGTGCAGATGTAGCAACAATACACAGTGAACAAGACAATATTGATAGGGACTGTGTTTGCCTGGCCTTGTACTGGAGCGAAGTACAGGGTTAGTGAGGAGTGAAACCAGGAGGTAGGTAGCAAGGACCCAGCTGGCTGCCTTACCAAGGACAGTTAAAGCTTGGGTTGGGGAGGTGTCAGGAGGAAGGGTAACAGGAATGGGTGAGATGGGGTTGGAGTTTCAACTGATGCCTGAGAGAGCCAGGGGATGGTGAGAGGCGGAGGGAGGAGAGTTGGTTCCAGAGTGAGGGAAGTCGATAGAAGCAGGAAAATTGCCCAGTGGAGGAATGGGGGTGCGGGGTGGTAAGAGTGCAAATGTCCCTGGAACAGAGGAAACAGGACGTGTGGAGGGTTGCTGGGAGAGGAGAGATGAGAGATAAGAGGGGAAGGAACCAAACCAGTCTTTGGATATGTAAGTGGTACAGTGAACCTAGTGACGTGAGGGCAGAGGGAGGATGGACAGGGAGAGATACAGGGAACAATGGAGGAGTTTTTTTTTCTTTTATTAAACCAGGAGAGACACACTAAGCTGAAACTTGTTTACAGGTGCGACCTGGGAGCACAAGGAAGTTAAGTGACTTGTTCAGGGTCACACAGTATGCAAGCAGGGGCTGTGGGATTCAAACCCAGATCTCCAGGTTTGCAGCTCAGAGCCTTAGAGCACTGTGCTATATTGCCTCCTTTCTTTCTTTCTTTCTTTTCTTTCTTTTGGAAAGTGGCAGAAGGATTTGCAGAGGGTGCCCAGTCTGGGAAGGGAAGCGGAAGGGGCAATGCCATAGACCACATCCACATAATCGAAGACCAGAGAGGATCATTTTGGTAACAAGCTCCATGTGTACATGTAGAGATATGCACTCTTTCCTGCGGTACAGGGGTACCAAACTTGCATTTATCATTAATCACAATATGATGACATTTTTTCCTGTTGACAAATACTGCTTCTTCAAGAGACTCACATGTAATGCATGATATCTCTGAGGGCGGTGCTTTTGAAAAAGCATTTGTGTAACACGAAATGCATTAGGCGGGCAAATGGAGGGGTTGATAGTGCTATACTATATTTGCACCTGCACTTCTTGGCACAATTTAATGGGTGAAATAAAGGAATTTTTCCATATTAAAGACCTGCCTGCAGTGCCTTGTATTGTTATGAAGAGGAGGTGAGTGCCCTGGCCTTTTCTTTTTCATTTTTTGACTGCTTGCTGCTGAGCACTCATATCCTGGAGTGACTTTGTTTGTTTCTTTGATTTTGTCTTTCTGTTTTGCTCTGTATATCTACTGATAAAATCCAAAAGTAACAAGTTAAAACAAATTACCCATTCATGTTCTCAGTTCTCCTACTTTGGAAGCTGGGGATGATACTATAGATAAACCATAAAATAAGCCATCTGTAAATTTATCATCATCTGTAATAATTCCAGTTCAAATGTTAGAGCTCTTCTGATTGGGGCAGGCTTACTAATGAGCTGATAATTGGAAGCAGCAATCTTCTATCTGCACCCAGTTTGTCAAATAATTGAATGACTAGAGCCCGCTGTCATGTAAACTATAAATGCAATTATTTCCTGGACTCCAATGGAGATGGAAAATTGCATTAAAACTTGCTTGTTTGTTGTTATTTGAAAGTTTTTAATAACTGAGTGTTTTTTTGGTGGGGGCAGTTGCATTTGGATTTGTGTAAGCAAGGGTTGAATGTCAGGCTAGGCCTCATGGTGTACAAAATGAGAACACCTGGTGCCTCCTTCACAGGTTTCTTAGACCATCCAATTTGGAAGGGCTCATCACTGAGAAGTCAAAACAAGGGCTACAAGTGCAGTGAGGCAAACCATTTTTGTAGCTGAAAGGAGAAAAACAGCCTGTGCACACAGAACATTCTGTTAATTACTAGGGGGTTAGGAAAAAGGCCACGCTCTTCGGGTAGATGTGCCTCTCTGGATACAGAATAATTCTGACTTGCCTCCCACCAGTTGACCTTGCACATACAGCTTGGTTGTTAAGCAGACGGATGGAAACTCAGTTCACTGTAGACGGGGTGGGGGTGCAGGGACAGCATTAGAAATCTGGGAAAAATACTCCAGTTCTTCAAGGACAGACGAGTTTGGGCTGGTCTGTTGGGATTTTCTCTCCCTCTTGGTGTGCTAGTGGGATATATAATGAGGGCTTTGTCCGATACCAGCAGGCCCCGACTTGGTGGAGGGTTTCTACTGGAATTGTTTTTATATAATATGATTGCATGCAGCGTGCTTTGCTTGGCTTTCCTTTTTCTCATATATATGAATTTTTTATAATGTTTGGGTAAAGTGCTGTGGTCATTGTGCCCCAGGATGTGAGCGCTGTAGATTTAATTGAATTTTGTTTAGCAAGGATAGCAGGGGTCGTAAATGAGTGTCTTTGCAGTCCAAAGGTCACTCTCTAGAGACAGTGTGACATCATAAGTTAATGAGCAGAATTTTCACTGATTTTGCATTAGGGTGTGCACTCTGTGAGCTCCCTGTGTTAGCAGCCATTTGAACAGCGTTAAATGCATTAAGTATGGGTTAGGAAGAATGTGCCTGTAAATAGGTACTTTTTTGAAACTCAAAGTGGACAGGAAATTTGTGCTAAATGGCAGCTGTTTATAAAATTCTTATTCTAAGAAATAATATGCATTCTCCTTAAGTATCCATATTTAACTGTACCTGAATAAAAAGTGATAGGTAAAACTGTAGTTTGCATTGTTGTGTTTTTATGGGCAGCATTCTGTTACAGTTCACTTCATGGAATCACTGATGTGGAGTTTTTACTAGGTTTACTAGGTGTATGTGGGGCATAAGGTGAGCATTACATAAAAGATGGCAGCAGCCAGGCTGGGCTAGCCGTCTGCTCCCAGTTGTATTCGTTCTTTTGGTAGCATTGTCTGCCATTTTGCTCACTACCTGTGTTCACGTATTTTGTGTTTTTAATTGTGTGGTTAAATGCCTGGTGTGACCCGTGAACTACGACGTTGCTCCGGTGTTTTGTTTTAATTTTTAGGAGCATTCTGCAGGCCTCTCAGATGTTCAGGGAAGCAGTGGTAGTCGCTTTTGACCCCTGCTTTAGGGGAATACTGGGTGTACTGTGTGTGAGCCCATACACCTATTGGGCTTGAGCCATTTTTCTGGCAGTAACCACGTATTCTGCTGGACTTTGACGGTTTTAATCAGGGGACGGCTGTTGAGATTTTCAGCCCCTGGCCTAATAGTGCTGTTCATCGCATTGCGTCCAATTGTGCGTGTGAGGTTTTTGGATTTTGGATCTTTGGATTATCCCTTGAAGCGTTATGTGCCTGTTACTACAAGGACTAATTGGGATCTGTCATCTGTGAGGATGTATTTGGACAGAGTGATTTCATACTTCTTTGCTGACCCTTGCACTTCATTTGTGGTGGCTCTTCTACCTGCATTGGATCGACTTTGACCTGTTTACTGTTGGAATTGTGGGCTCCTTCAGGGATCTCGTTTTTTTTTGGCACTCACAGGGTTGGGGAGTGGGGCCAGTCGGAGGATCGGTTCTTTGTTCCCCTTTCCTAGATTTGTGGGGTGGTCAACTGGAGGGCTGGCATGGCCCATAGTTGTAGTGATGTGCCATTAATTCTTTGAGATATTTTCCCTTGTAAGTAGCTGAAGAAAACTGTTGGCCTTTGGAGGATCCTTTGTTTTTGGAAATCTGAGATTGAAGATTGGGATTTGTTGAGTTCTTGACCCTGTTGGATATTTGAATGGTATTATGAACCTTGTGATCAATTTACTGAAAGCTGTGTGTTGGACGTCTATTGCTACCCAAATTCTTCTGGACAGCAAGTACTTTTTAACTTCTGTGTATTGCCAGCCTGAATTTCTCCTGTCGTCAAGTCTTATTATTTTATTTATGGAAATTAGTCGAGCAGTGAGAGAGCTCAGTAAAAATTGTTAATTCCACCCTCATACTGATAATTGTGAGAGATTTATCTGGAGGGTGGATTATGAAATTATTTCCTCATATTTATTTTTGGTTTGTTTAGTTTATTATTTTACATTTGAGTTTTTTACATTTTACATTTTATTTATTAATTATCTGTAAAATCATCCCCCACTGATATTTGTGAGAGATCTCTCTGGAGGGTAATCTTTCAGATTATTCCTATGTTTTCATAGTTTGTTTCTGATAGTAGCACCAGTAAGTGAGATGTCTGGGTGCATTAAAACTAGTTTTTTCTTTTATATATTTTGTCCCCCAGGTAGTGAGAGGACCTGTGGAATGAACATAGGATGTGGTAGGAGGCTAGGTTTCTATATTTTAAGTTATTTAAGTTAGTTATTTGTTATTTTTTTTTAGTAGGTATAGATTATTTAGTTGGGGGTCGGGAGGTGAAACTTAAGATAGGCTGAATTGTAGGGGTATTATATTATTGTTTTTAGATTGTTTAGTTAGACTTAGAGTGTAGGGTTAGGTTGTGGGCCTGGGATATGTGTCAGTCTGTTACCCCCCTCCGGTCGTGTGCTATTCAGCTTCCGCTCTCCATGCCCTCTGCCCTTTTTGCCCCTCCCTTGTTTTTTTCCACCTATTAACATTGTCGGGCCTTGGGTATTGCCTGAAGGAGGGGGGAAGGGGTGTAGGGCATGAACAGTGGAGGCTGGAAGAGCGGGATGCTCTCATTAGGGTGGTTAAGCCCAGAAGACGCCCTGAGGCGAAGTGGAGGTTGGAGCGTGGGCCACCTTGCTTGGTCCCCATACCCAAGGGCACCATCATTGGTGATGGGCAGGTAGTCAGGGCATCCCAGGAGTTCTGTCCAACCTGGGCGTTGTTGTGGAATGCCAGGTCTGTCCGGAACAAGACCACTGTGATTTCCGATCTTGTTGGGTCGACAGATCCAGCTTGTATCACCAAAACCTGGCTGGATGATAATGTGGGCCCAATACGTGAGACTGCAATTCCAGCTGGGTATACGGTGATACACTGCCCGAGGTTGGACCGCGGGTGGGGAGGGGTTGCGGTCTGTTGCAAGACCAAATTGGAACTCATTAGTGTTCCAGTTGAGGAGGCCAGTTCATTTGAATGTGCTGAAGTAGCAGGTGTGGGCTATTGAATTGCTCTCATCTACCATCCACCTGGAGATGGGAAGCAATTCCTTAAGGAAGTTGCGGACTTCATCGTCAATATGGCATTTGAGTCGCCCAGACTGATGATCCTGGGTGACTTTAATGCCTGGATCGACAACGAACTCTTGTAATTTGGACAACACTTCCTCCAGTTGATGAATTTACTGGGCCTGACACAGGTGGTTACCACTGCTACTCATAAATGTGGCCATTCTCTTGATCTGGTCTTCCTCCTGGGGATCGAGGCCTTTGACGTGGGGGTGGGACCAGTCAGTTGGCCTGATCACTACACTGTGAGATTCAATTTTGGCACTCCCCCTTGTAGGACAACCCCTGTGGAGATGGTCAAGTACCGACCTTTACGGAACATTACTTCCGTCCGATGGCCTTGCTGTGGTGCTTGACCTATCACAATTTCCTGTGCATTGCAGTGATCCAGAGGCCTTGGTTTTGGCTTATAATAATGCCATTACCTCAGCCCTGGATTCTATTGCTCCAGTAGGTGTGCATCCTCTCTCCCTTCAACCTCAGACTCCGTGGTTTGATGGAGCCTTGAGGGAGTTGCGGTGACTAGGATGCAGGTTAGAATGTTGTTGGTGGAAATCCGGCTTATATGCTGACCATCTTAGACTATTAGAACATTATTGGTTCTATCAGTCAGAAATCTCTCATAAGAAGGCAGAGTTCCTGTCCGGGGAAATTTCTGCCATTCAGAATCGACCAGCTCAGCTTTTCAGAACTGTGGACAGATTGTGCAACCCAACCTGTCTACAGCTCCGAAGAGCTTTTTCGCAATTACAGTGTGTTGAGCTTGCTCGGTTCTTTGCTGATAAGGTGGCTGACATTAGGTCGGAGATCCACTTGACACATTCTATGCGAGTTGCTAGAGATCAGGGCTTGGTCACTATCCCTCCGTTTTCCTGGAGTACCTTCGACCACCCGGAAATCGTGGATGTTATGCAGATTGTCCAGGGGATGCGCCCTACATGCTGTAGTTTAGATCCGAGCCCTACATCTCTGATTATGGGTTGTGGTGATTCTATCAGCCCAGTTCTGGCACAGATAATCTGGTGTTCCCTCAACTCGGGTGAATATCCCTGTTCCTTGAAAGAGACGGTGGTGACACCTTTGTCGAAGAAAGCTTCTCTGGACCCAGACTTTCTTGCAAACTACAGGCCTATCTTGAATCTCCCCTTTGTGGGGAAGTTGATCGAGAAAGTAGTGGTGGCCCAACTGGGGAACCATTTGACCATCCATAGCATCTACGAACCTCTCCAATCAGATTTTCGAAAGAGGCATAGTACCGAGACTGTGCTGGTTCGGGTGCTCAATGATCTCCTGATGGCGAGAGACCAGAGAAAACGGTCCATTTTGGTACTCTTAGATCTGTCATCAGTGTTTGATACCGTAGACCATGGGGTCCTGCTTGAGCACCTGAGATGTATCTGTGGTCTTTCTGGTTTGGTCCACAGATGGTTTACTTCTTACCTCACTGTAAGAACTCAGAGGGTAGTTTCAGTTTTTTTTTCCTCTGATCCTATCTCTGTCTGTCTTGTGGGGTTCCTCAGGGCTCAGTACTGTCCCCCATGCTGTTTTCGGGGTACATGCTTCCCCTCGGAGACATTGTGAGATCGGTATGGGCTGAGGTTTCATTGCTATGCCGATGATACCCAGCTATACCTATCTTTTGCCCCCGACCAGGAAGAAACAGTCTCGGTATTTAATAATTGCCTCAAGGAAATCCAGGATTGGATGAGGCCCAGTTGGTTGAAGTTGAATTCTGGGAAGACGGAGGTGTTGGTTTTGAACCCTGATCGCTGGATAGGGGGACTTGAGGCAGGCTCCCCTTTAGGATTGTTTCTTGAGGGCACGGAGCTTCAGGTTTCTGAACAGGTGCGAGATCTAGGGGTGATGTTGAATGCAGGGATGACACTTTGGACTCAGGTGTGCCGTGGTCAAGTCATCTTTATACCACCTGAGAAACGTCGCTAGGATCAAGCACCTTGTTCCGTCCGGTGAGCTGCCTACACTAATCCATGCCTTTATGACCTCATGTTTAGATTACTGCAACTCGCTGTACTTTGGGCTTCCGGGGGTTGACATCCGCTGCCTGCAGCTGGTGCAGAATTCTACAACCCGGTTGTTGATGGGGACCTCTAGATCTTACCATATCACACCGGTGCTGCAGGAACTGCTCTGGCTGCCAGTTCAATGGCGGATCACCTTCAAAGTCAGATTATTGACTTATAAAGCCTTACACAAACTGGGCCCTGACTACCTGAAAGAGCTACTGATTCCTTACTACGCGGTGAGACCGCTCTGCTTGGCTGATGAGGGGTTGCTAGAGATTCCGAGGGTGAGCTTAAAATCTGCTGGGGCCCGTGCCTTTATGTTCGCGGCCCTGTCCCTCTGGAATTCTCGACCCCATCGGATTAGGCAGGGCATGACCGTGGGGAGTTTTAAACAGGCCCTAAAATCTTTTCTCTGGGTCGGAGCATATGGTAGTGATGATTGTTGATCTGTATTGGATATTTTATGATGATGTTTCTGTTTTTATTGTATTTTATTGTTTTATTGTACTGTGCCTTGATATTTGAAAGGCGCATAATAAAATATTATTATTATTATTAAAAGTAGGCATAAGCCCGTCAAGAATGCCCCCCCATAATTTTTGTGGCACATTTAAGACTTAGATGTTTTTTAACCAGTTATCCAAACCCTTTTTGAATATTTCAAATATTTTACTGTCTTCTAAATATTGTGGGAGTTTGTTCCACAGCCTAGGTGCCCTTATTGAGAAATAGTTTAACCTTCTGTTGGATTTTGCTTTTTTTACCTCAAGTTGTTTGGTGTGAAGTCCTGGTACTAATTTTCTTTCTGAAAAGTAAATGCTGCATTGTTGCCTTAAAGATGGTGTTTGTAATATTTTATAGAGGGACAAAAGGAGTATAAACCCAGTTTTAGAAGTCTGTTTTGGTAATCCAGATGAGATAGGTGAGGAACCATTCTGGTGGCACTTCTTTGTATTTGCTCTACCCTATTGATGTATTTTCTTAGGTATGGGTACCAAAATGGCGCTCCATAGTCAGAGTATGGTCTAATGTAGATTCTGTAAAGTGGGATTGTGCACTCTTCGGTCGTTGTAATAAATGTGTGATCTATCCCTCTGTGTAGTGCATTTGAGTATTTTTGCTAGTTTGTTGCAGTGGTCAGTGGAATTGAGTTTGTTGTTAACTATAATCCCGAGGTCTTTTTCACTGTTAGATACTTTTAGTGTAGTGGAGTTAAGATGGCATGTTTGCATTGGATTATTTCTTCTGAAATAGAGTACAGTGCATTTTTCATTAGTAAAGTCCATTTCGTTTGTGATGGCCCATCTCTCGATATTAGCAAGGTCATCAGTCGATTGATTTATATGGTATACTGAGCCTACCCTCCTACCCAATTTTGTGTTGTCTGCAAATTTCGAAAGTATATTATTGGAATTTAATTGCATGTTGTATATATATATATATAGATTGAATAATGTTGGTCTAAGAACAGAGCCCTGAGGGACTCCGCTAGTCACCTCACCACTATCAGACAATACCCCATTAATTCTAACCTGCTGTGTTCTATTGGTTAACCAATTGTCAACCCATGTAACTAGGTAGGTCGGGATTCCGAAGTGTAACATCTTGGTGATAAGTTTGATATGTGATACTCGGTCAAAGGCCTTGCTGTAATCTAAGAGGATTATATCCATTGGTATGTTAGAGTCTAACCCATAGTTTATATTATTATAAAAAGCTGTGAGATTAGAAGTACAAGAATGGCCCTGCTTGAATCCGTGTTCAGTGGTGTCATTAATGTTGAGTAGTTGAAGTTCAGTTTCTAGTATGCTTTTAATTATTTTCTCTAATAGTTTACACGGTACCGAGGTCAGGCTAATGAGATGGTAATTTGCTGGGTGGGATCGACATTCTTTTTTGAAGATGAGTGTTACATTGGCTTTTAAACAGTCATGAGGAACTGTAGATTCTTCAAGGGATTTGTTAAATATTATGGTTAATGGGAGTTTTATAACATCTGTAGTTTCAATCAGAAGTTTGGGACTGATGCCATCTGGTCCTGGACTACTTTTTTTGTTTAAAGTCGTTAGTGCCACCTCTGTGTGTTCATTAGTTATTAGAATTTTTTTAGATTTGTTTTTAGTTAATAATGGATTAGGTTTGGTGCCCTTTTTTAAAAATACTGAACAAAAGTATTGGTTAAGTTTATCAGCTGTATCCTTATCAGATGTGATTATGTAGTTGTTGGTTTTTAATGGGCCAACTTGCCTGGTGTTTCCCTTTTTATTATTTAAATATGCAAATAATGATTTGTGTCCATCCTTAGTATGTGCAATTTTAAATTCTAGGTTATGTTTGGTCAGATGGATTGCTTGTTTGAGTTTGTTTACTGACATCCGGAAAAGTAATAGGCATTTTTCTTTGTTACTATGGCAACATTTCTTAAGTTTGTAAAAAACAGCTTTTTTGTGATTATTTTTTAATGTGATTATTTAGCCAAGGGGGTATTTGCCCTTTATTCTTATATTTATTTTTCTTGGGAACATAATTTGTTTCAAGGTTCACAATAATGTTTTTAACAAAATTCCAAGATTCTTCAAGGGGTAATAATATGTTTTCCCATGGTATGTTGTTTAAATGTCTACTATAGTTTTAAAGTCAGTTTTGTCATAATTTTTGAATAATATATTATTAGCGGTGTGTTGATAATAGTGTGTTAGACTGAAGAATATTGATTTATGGTCACTAGTTCCCAGTGGATCGGACAGGGAAAGGTTAGAATTGTTACTGTCGGGGGTGGATATTTAAAGGTCTAATATGTTATTGCCTCTAGTGGGTTCATTAATAAGCTGGTCAAGTCCAAGGTCTATCATAGTAGAAAGAAAGTTTTTCTCTGACAAAGAACTTCCTGTTAGGGTTTCCCAGTTTATGGAGGCAGGGTAAGTTGAAATCACCCATTATTAAGCTGTTCCCTTTGTCTGCAGTGTTTTTGATTTTTTTAGTAAGGTGTCAGTGTAATCTGGATTTGCCTTTGGAGGCCGATAACATGTGCCTAGTGTTACTTGAGGCCTTCCTTTAAGTCAGACATTAACCCATAAACTTTCTGTAGAGGTCTTAGAAGTGCTTTCATATGAGGGGGATGTCATTTCTTACATACATACAGACTCCTCCCCCCTTTCGGTCTATATGATCTTTCTGATAAAGCTTAAACCCGGGACTTTTTTTGACCATTCTGATTCCGCCAGGTTTCTGTTATTGATATGATACCTAAATATAAAAGGTGGCATTTAGCTTCTAATTCAGCAATTTTGAGTGTGTTTAATGATCTGGTGTTAAGTGAAAGTACATTACATTGTTCTTGTGTACATGAAACGGATGTTAGAGACTTGGATCCAAGTCCATTCTCCCCCTTTATAGCTAGTTTAAATAATTTGTAGTGAATGTGGCAAATCTTTTACCCAGGATGGTGCTCCCTCTTCTACTTAGATGTAGCCCATGCCAGCAAAAAAGCGATGGCCTGTCATGAAAATCCTCCCCGTGAGTTAAGCATGGAATATTCTGTTTAAGGCACCATTTTCTAAGCCACCTATTCAGTGCCTTAATTTTGTTTATTATATAGGAGGTGGCTCTAAGCACTGGAAGGATCTCCGAGAAGCAGACATCACATCCCTTTTCCACTAGGATATTGTGTAGGACTACAAAATATTTTTTAAGTTCAGTTAGAGTTGTCTTGTTTATATCGTTAGTGCCAGCATGAATGACTACTATTGGGCTGTTTGTTTGTTGAGAAAATAATTTGTTTGTTATTTTTATGATGTCAGATATTCTGGCCCCTCTATAACTGGAGCAAGTGTGATTGTATTTGTCAGGATTACATATTAATCGATCAGTGTGTTTAATGATGGAGTCTTCTAACACAAATATGGGTTTTGGATTGTTGGTTGGTTTACAGATTTAATTTGTGGCTTGGTGATGTAGGTTGCTACTATGTGAGCAGTGTGAAAGACCTTGTTTAAAGGTAGGTAGTGATTTGGGCCTGATACTGAGGTTAGAATCGGGGATTGGTGCCCTGGTTGATGAATCGCTGTAATTTGATTTTATATTTGACGGTGTGAAATCATCATCAGTTTGTAAAGGGTCAAATGTGTTGTGTATGGGAAGGAGTGATGCACTGGTGTGTATCTGTCTTCCTCTCCTTTTTGTTTTGTGTTTTGGCACTATAGCCCATGTGTCATCAACAGTTATGTGGTTAGGTGATATAGCCTCATCGTGTATAGTTCTTGAGGTTTTGGGGGGTGTTATCTCAAGGTTAGATGCCATTAAGTCTATATATTCTTCCAGTTCTGCTATGTCAGAGTTGTCTGATACCCAGGTCTGATGCCTTATTATTTCTTGTTGTAGTGTATCAATCAAAAGACACTTATGGCAAATAAAACCCTGAATCTGTTCCCCGCTCTCAAACATTGTACATGTTTGGCAGCAGTTGCCGAGAACATCATTGCTAGATGTCATGTCATTTTTCCATTTTGTTGTATTATAATTTACACTTGTGGTATAGGCAATGTGAGAATAGGAATGATAGTTACTTACAGGCCCTGTGTCTCTGCTGCCCTGGTTGACATGGCCGACATGCAACGCGTGTTTCTCAGCACGCGTCTCCTCATGGGAGCATTGCACTATGTAGCTGCCGACTGGAAGTGACGTCAGATGTAAATTACAACAGTTTCAGCAATCTAGTGGTATATTATGGGCTCTAAAATACCTCCTGATAAGTGTAAAAGGTGGTATTTCTGCAGAACACTGCTGTTCTGCCCACTCGTCAGTACCAAGATTTGGAGTGCCCCCTTCCTGTCCTCCAAAATCCCACAACTCATGTGGCCAGAGCCACTCTAGTGAAACTGGGGTCTGTATGCACGGTCACTAGCCCACCTCTCTCACCAGAGAGTCACAACAGCTCAGCAGTATAATTAAAATAAAGTAAAATATCAGCTTCACATGCAGTGACTGTCTTCTAGCATCACAGCCAATAACCTGCACTACTATGTCATGATTTGTGTACAGACTGCTAATTATGAACTGTTGACCTATCAGAACCCTGTTTAGAGTTCTGTGCACAAACCATGACATAGTTAAAAGTCCAAATTATTGGTTTCATGAAGAGAACTGTAACAGAATGCTGCCCATAAAAACAAGCCAATGCAGAATATAGCTTTTCATATCACTTTTTATTCAAGTACAATTAAATATGGATAATTTAGGTGAATGCATATCATTTCTGAGAATAAAAACTTTATAAACAGCTGTCAATTAGAAATTATTTCCTGTCGTCTAAATCTGATGAGCATGTCTCCCACTGTTCCGTATGTTAATATATCTTTGCAGACCACTCTCATGGTTGTAAGACTGGGCTTGCTCACATTCTTAGGGTACAAGAAATGCAAATCAAAGGTGAGTGGTTCTGATAACCTAAGAATGTGAGTGGGCTGGTGGCTCAGTGGCCCTGTGAGTAAGGCAACATGTTTCCATGCAGGCAATCCAAGCTTGGGAACAAGCTCAGGGAGCCATCTGGGTGGCTCAGGGGATGGGGAGGCACTACCTCATGGCAGCACCCCCAGCCCGGGGAGAGATGTTGCGGATTCCACCACTCTGGTAACCCCTGTGATGGGCCAGAAAGCTGATCTCCTCTGCAGGGGAGGTCAGATGCATGATAAGATCTGTTAGGGTTATGCCTATCAGGGAAGGTAGGGCAGGGTGAAAACTAGGAAGAAGAAACCCTACAAGGAAAAATGACACCTCTCTGTTGCCTCATGCCCTGCACCAGTGTCCAGGCACAGGTGCAGAATCTGGGTGCCCTGTCATAGAGGGGTATTACTTGGGGAATAAACTGTAGTCAGGTCATTCCAGGGGATGACGTGTGGCAGGACTGGGTGACAGCAGAGAATAGATGGGGCCTGCAGTGACAAGAGGGCATAAATGTTAATAGAAAGAAGAGAATATAAGTGAGACCTCTCTTGCAGCCGCATGAGTGGTCTCCAAGGATGCACTGATTGTCAGAAAATGTCAAGTTAAACACTGCATTCTGATTGGCTGTTGCAATTCCACTGGCATATGTTTATGTGCCAATATCCCCCTGTAAAGAAAAAGGTCCAACATGTGATCTGGAATTTGGACAAATCACATACAAAATGTATTGAGCCACTTCACTCATTCTTGATTTCCGATACAAACATGGCTGCCACCATTACTCTTACATACCATCCTTGTTTGAGTTTGAGACCCCTGTTTGCCTACAGAGTGGAAGAACAGAATTCAACAAAAGAGTGGCAGAACAGAATTCAAAAAAAGTTGGCACAGTGGACAGAAGTTTTTTTCCCTGAAGGAATAGGAAGTTGTGTGTGCCAAGGAGGTATGGCACAACATTCAGGTCACTGATGAGAGGTCTTTTCAGCAGTATAGGAGGAAGTATAGCATAGTGGTTAAGTGTACTGAACTGCAAACCTGGAAAGCTGGGTTTGAATCCCATCAGCCCCCACTTGCATACAGTGTGACCCTGAGCAAATCACTTAAAGAGCAGCTCCCTACCAGTATTAGTAGCGTCATACTGAACAGTAAATTATAACTGACCTGGCCAGGATTCAAACAGTGCATATTCCTCAATTTCTTGCAGTTTGTGAAAAAAGTAATTTTACTCGAAAATGTATTCCCCGACCCACTGGGATAAAAATCAGCTGGTTCCGCAATCCTACGGCCATGCCCCCAGGCCAGCACACACAGCCCCCTTTGTGATGTAAGTAATGCTAGAGGGCTGCGTAAAGGCTTCCATTGACTGGAATGGAATGTATGACTTGAGCAAGTCACTTGACCACCCAGTGCTCCAGATCATCCCCTGAAAACAGGCACTTGTGCCTAGTGGGCCTTACCTGGTTACCAAAGACTAAAATAAAAAAAAATAAAAAAATGGGGGTGATTTTCTCAAGGTTTTTACACCCATTAAATGTTGGGATTTTAAGAAATCAACCCAATTGCTCGACTAACAGGGACCCTGTCTGTGCTGTCCATTATCATGACAGGACCCCTGGACATTTAGGGCTGAGCTTAGAAGGTGTATTTTCAGCTCAGTAAGCTGCTAGCTAAAACAAACATTCCTATTGAACTCAGGTCTTACGACGAAAAACGTGTATTTTTCCAAAAGTCCAGATTAGACCGGTTTTCCAACCCAGTTCTAGACACAAAGGGAAAGGGAACATTGTTTAACCAGGAGTAGCACACTAAGCCAAAGCTTGTTTCCAGATGCAACCTGGGAGCACAGGGAAGTTAAGTGACTTGCTCAGGACATGCTCAGGATCACACAATATGCACCTAGGTGGTTGTGGGATTCAAACCTAGGTCTCCAGCTCTGCAGCTCAGAGCCTTAGCCTACTGTTGACTCTGTGATGTCAGAGTGACATACTGAATGATGTGTCATGGTGGGATGGCAGCTGAAGGGTCTTAAGATTCGAAAATAGCAGCACTCCTATTTCTGAAAAAAGAACTTTCCAAATCCAAAATTAATGCTTGTCAGACTTTAATATGACATAAAAATGGAAAGTCCACAACAGTCACCCAGAGCAGAAAAGCACCTTGGCACGTCATCAATTCAGACTTTGTCAGGAAGTAGAGACTAACAATACAGAGGTAATTAAAATACTGTATATAATCAGCAATGGCATCACCCAAAAATATACCTATCAGTGAATAATGTAAAATACAAAAGCTTCTTTAAAAACATATTGTCACAATTGCTAATATCAGATAGAATACCAAGTAAGTCCAAACTAAAATTAAAAAAATGGACTTTCATGTTGCATCAGCTTGATATTGAAAGGCTATAGCCTGTAGTTCAATGGCTGAAGCAACAGCCCCGCCCCCCACCTGACCTGTTTAAACTCTTCCTTCCAGTTTCTTTCAGACGTTTTTTTCTTTGCAGCCGGAGGCTCTGTTAGTTTGTCTTCTCCCTTGGAGTCTGCTAGGGCTTGCCCCCCCACCACCATCCCTGATTGTGCTTTGGGCTCTGCTTGGTTTGTGCTAAACTCTGTTTGCTGTGCTTCTCCTGCTTTGGCTAGCATTTGCTGCCTCTGGCTGCTCTATGCTCCTTGTGTTGCTTGTTTTTCAGTTTGTGTTTTTATGTGCTGTTTTTTTTGGGGGCTTTCTAGTTTTCCTAGAATCCTGTTGTGCTTTGTTTGTATTGTGCCAATCCTGTGCCTGTGTTCTCATGCTTCCTTTTTACTCACCAGATGCTGCAATCCCTCAGTCCACTGCAATGTTATATTTATGCTTCAGTTCAAGCTACCAACTCTCAGTTTTCTTCCAATTGGCATGGTATGCTTCAGCTCCCACTGCTGTATTTCTGTTGCCTCCTGTGCTCCTACCATAATTGTTTGCACCTGGTCCAAACTCACATTGCTCAACATAGCTGCTACTCCCTGTCTTTGTGTTATTCAGGCTCCTTTGTTGCTATTTCAGAATAGCCTCTTATCTCTCCCAGGTCGCTGGCTTCACCCAGCCTCCTTATTATTAACCTGCTACCTATTCTACAGTACTTTACCAAACCATACTTCTACCAAACACCTCGCAGTCAGTTTTGACTTCTGCCTTACTAAAACTTAAACCATTTAGTTTTGTCTTTTGGGAGTGGGGTGGGGGTTCTACCCTACCAACATCACAGTTGATCCTATCTATACTGCAACTTTCAATCATTAAATTATCTGTTTGGTCTCATGGTGCTCAGCTTGTGGCTTCCCTGTTACTCCCATGATGGGGGACTGTGATGTTGCGATGGGGCATCGTGGTTCTATATAGCAGGAGCATGCTTTTATGTAAGTTAAGTGAATCCTGCTCATTTGCCTACTTGGTTTCTTAGTCATCTATGCATAAAAATCTTAATCTTGTAGCCTACATGGCTTTCACAATATTTATTGAATGGATTTCAAGATTTTCATTCAATTCCATTACTGCATTGCAATTGCTCCTTACTCAAATAACCTGACTCCACCTTAAAGCCATTTAAGGTATTCAAGCAACTCATATAAATCCTCTATTTATGCTGCAACCATAGCAATCATTGTTAAACTTCATCAATCCAATTTACCAAACTTCACTGAATCAATTTCTGACGTCACAGCCTAACTGCTTCACAGCCTCTCATTACTTGATCACTTACCTTCTATGACACCATTAATTTGGCTTCTGTAGTGGAATTGGTCGGCTTGCTTTCGCTGGCTTTGCTCATATAACTCAATCATATTAAGCATGCCTATCCATTAACCTCACCAGTCAGTCATATCAGTCTGTCGTATCAGTCAATCATCTCAGACAGTCATACCATATACCAATACCTGACAGTTGCGGGCTTCAGCCGGCCACCTCATATGTAACGCTTTTCATAGTTATCTATCTGCTGTCCTTTGTAAATCAGTGGCTTGCCAACCATGACCATTAGTTCCAATGGCTATGGGCTTCCCTGCAGCTGATGGTCTCTCTCTGCACTGAAGTCCGCATCTTGAGCACGTAACGCTTGGGGAAGGGTCCTTTTCATCTGACTCATAGAGGGAATGTCCTCGCTCTGGGTAGAGCTTTTAGCCATTTCTGATGTTGATGTCACCTCTTGATGTAGAATTTAAGACTTCAGCTATGAGGGATGGGGCCCTTACACCCAAGAACACACCTTTAGTTAGCCGAATTGGGTTTGGAGGCACCCGCTATGCTATTCTCCCCATGACCACCTCTGGTTCACCTGATCTGATCACAGTCAGTAGGCCAGCTGAATGCCTCAGTGGCCATTGCTCTCCTCCTCCCGCCTTGAAGGTCCCGCTCTTCAGAGCTTCCATTCTTGCAGAAGTCTCTCACAACCCTTCATGGTGTTCCTGTTAGAGGGATCATAAGAGCTTTCCACCAAATTGGAATATTTTCCTCCCCTTGGATTGCATTTCTAAATTGCAGCTGCAGAGCTGTTACTAAATAAAACACCCCTAGTCAGGAGGGAGGGCAATCTAGGCCTTGGATCCACAGAGGTTTCCCCCATCAAAGTTTTTTTCCCCTCACCTCAGTGCCAAAGGTCATAATTTTTAGTTACCCCCTAAAATTACTTGGGTAGTTTCTGTAGTTATTTAGGTAGGTTTCCACTGTTGGATGGAGATGGATGGTGGCCCTCCTTTGCCATTCCCTCTCTCCTTTGGAAGTCATGCCCTCTTGTTATAATTCATTCAACCTATGTTAAAACTGTTACTCATTTCAGTTATCTCTGACCATTACCCTCATCCCCGATGACCATGTGTAAATTCCCATCTTAATATATTCCAATCTCAATACCAACTCATACTTCTACAATGGTTTCTAATCTACTTTCTTTTTGGGATTTTCCTATGCTACCTTTAGACAAAGGGAATCCTTCCCATGGCACTCCTAGGGGTGGAACCCTCCTTCAGGGTTCCTGCCTTCAGTATCCCTACAGGGTGGTATTCCTGAGGCCCAGAGAGGTGAACAGCCACAACAAAATTTATTCAACAGCTACAACAAAGTTTATTCAGCAAGTTGCATTAGCACAACACCACACTAAGTTGCATAAGTACATTGAATTGAAGGGCTATAGCCTGTAGTTCAGTGGCTGAAGCAACAGCCATGCCTCTCCCCCCCCACTGGACCTATTTAAACTCTTCCTTCCTGCTTCATTCAGAAGCTTTTTTCTTTGCCCCACCATTGGCTCCTCCTCCAGCAGTTAGCCACTCTCCTGGGGAAGGCATTTCCTCAGCTACCTTTAGCCTAAGGGAATCTTTCCTGTGGCACCTTTAGTGGTGGAACACTCCTTCAGGGTTCCTGCCTTTGGCATTCCTACAAAGTGATATTCCTAGGCACAGAGAGGTGAAAGGCTATAACAAAGTTTATTCAGCAGCTACAACAAAGTTTTTTCAGCAAGTTGCATAACTACAACACCACAATAAGTTGTGTAAGCACACTGAACCACTAATTCTAGTGATCACCCATGTATAGAAAATCATCTGGAAAATTCCAGGGGCTCCACATGAAGTTTGCTTGTACCACCTGTCACTTTAAGACATTTCATGTGTTTGGAGAGTCCTTTATTTGGAAATAGGAGTGCTGCTATTTTAGCTCAACTGTGCATGACTGTATTATCCTTGACTAGAGGATCTTAAGGTCTGGCAGAGTCTAAAAGAGACAGTCATGTTTGGGACTATGAACAAGCTACCATCTAAGGGTTTGAGCCTGCCCAGATTCATCAAAGTGTCTTGTGTGGTAAGTCATTTTACTTTGTGTGTGTGAGAGAGAGAGAGAGAGAGAGGTTTTCCTTTTCCTGTGTATAACCTACTGTTCAAAACAATTTTCTTTTTGTTTCTGTATCATTACTGTTCCACATAGTCTTGCTGTAACATCCTGCAGTATATGTGTAAACATCTAGAAGTAGTAAAATATTATGGTTTTATATACTGTACTTTATGTTTTTGTGACTGAGTCTTTTGAGGTACAGCTAATTGATTTATAAGTGACAAAACTGTATTTCAACCTTTGAAGAGAAGGCTACCATTACCAAATTCTGTTCTAAAGTAAGGAATTCCAGCTGTGGCATAGAGGGGTGGGTCAATTGCCCATGAGCAAGAAATGCTGTACTGTGTGAGCAGTGGCTCTGGAGGGATCAAGACATGGAGATACTCTGAAATAGTGACTGTGCTGAGTGGGGGAAGCTACTGATTACCCTTGCAGGCATCTGAAGGGTTCAAAAAGCTGGCTGACATGCTGAGTCTGAGAAAGACCAGTTTGCTGAAAACTGGTGTTAGCAGTGGGATCTGAAATAGTTTTGTCAGCATAAGGTAATCTGTCCAGTCACAGAACAGGATATACAAAAGGGGACTAAATATTCTACCAGTTTATTTTTGTTGTTGTTGTAAAGCAAGAGTAGATAGATAGAAGACATTATGCCTAGGCCATATGAGAGCAGTCACTGCTACATCTGCAGGAGCTGTGCAGAAAGAAACAAAATGGCTTATGAGGAGGGTGAAACACGAATGGAACCAATAACCATCCTCGAAAAAAATGACCAGGAAAGCTGTGTGAATGGGGTCACTGCAAGCCAAAGTTGTGAGATGGAGGCTAGGGAGAATGCAGATTAGCCTAAGCCTTTGACTCGAGCAGCTGAGCAGGCAGACCAAGTACAGATGTTGGAGCTGGAGTTTGCCCTGGTTAAGGAGAAGGCAGGAACTGAGAGACAAAAGGCAGCAATGGATCTGCAGAAGATGAGGCTAGAAGCAGAGGAGGAGGAGAAGCAAAAAACTGAGGAGTGAAAGATAGAGGGCCAGCATGTGATTCAATGACAGTGAGAGGAGTGAGAAAAGCAGTGCCAACACAAGATCCAGATGAAAGAGCATGAGCATAAGAGAGAAATGCAGAAGCTGAGCCAGAGGACATCACCACAAACTATGAGTAATGGCAGGAGAGGTTCGACCCATGAAGCCAAAATTAACTCTCAAATGATTCTCAGATATCGGGAGGGGGAGGATCTGGATTTGTTTTTAAGATCTTTAAAGAGAATCTGTGGGCAGTTTGAATTGGGCAGGGCTTCTTGGGCAACTCACCTATTGCCACTACTTATTTTATTTATGTATTAATTTAATTATTTATTTAAAATATGGTAACTGAGAAAGGCACACTGAGCCAGGGCTCATTTCTGGGTGTAACCTAGAGGCAGAGCTGGATTTACTGTTACGCAAACTATGCTTGTACGTAGGGCTCTTGTTTTCTGGGGAATCCCTTTGCTGAGCTTGATTTGCGTTTTTTTAGTTGCCTTGGTAAATCTAGTTTAGGTTGGCTGCTGCTCCTACATGTCTGAGTTATCTCAGTCGGGGGGGTCCGACTATCTGAGCCAGCTATGTGATGTGCATCCCCATCCCCTCTATTCATCTGCAAGAACTTGCCATCAGCAGCTGCGCAGAAGGATCAGTGCAGCTGTTCACTGATTTGGTGCATTTTCAAGTCTTGCACTTTCTTGTGGCTTGTCTGTGATCCATGGCCCACATATACTGTATGTCGAGGTTGGATCGAAGCAAGTGTGGATGATTAGAGGAGCTGTGTAGGCAACTGTTTCAGGAGTGGGAGAAGTTAAACAAGCAGCAAGCAAGGACTCATAATTGGGAGCAGTCGAGATGTCAAGTGGAGGCAGAGCCCAGGCCAGACAGCAGGCTGCAACAGAGCATTAGGTAAGAGTCCTGGGGTGGGTGAACACCACCACCATAGGGGGAGAGGAGCACCAAGCTCTGCTGCTTGGAAAATTATTTTACAACAAAATAGTCTGCAGGAAAAGAAAAACATAATCTTTGGGAGACAAAAAGACATGTTAGAGTTCCACTGAGGAGGGTAATATATATATATATATATATATATATATATATATATATATATATATATATATATATATATATTATATACACACTGCAAATCACAAAAAAGATGTGCTGCTATTTTCTATTTTACCTTTGCACTGAAATTGGGAAGTAAAAAAAAAAGTTTTCTGCCTGGTCTTCATTTAAAGAGGACTCAAGAGCTGGTTTGGAGGAAAGAAATGCAGACTGAACACAGACTGAGGAAACGCATGTAGAAGGCTCATTCACATAGTAACCACTTACATCAGCGCCATCCACTTTGTTCCCACTGCGTTTTCAGAAATACTGCTGTCCTGTTTCCTAGAGCTCAAGTTGTAAGTCGGCACGGCATGGCCCTGCTGTTAGTACCATTACATTCCTTGCCCCTGCAGTGCATCACACGTGTGTTTTTTCCTCCTGTGTTAAAAGCCTTTACTTCAGCATTTTTGTGCTACTATTGTGAATCTGAAAATCGAGTTGTTTGTAACAAATATTATTATTACATCATCCCTAGTTCCTAACAAGACAAACAGCTGGACTGAAATCTGTGCACCTTGCTGCCTGTCTACCCATTGATAGTTTCTTGCTGGTGTTAAACTATGTGTGCTGGTAAATAGTGTGCAGTGCAGATATTATTTCTAGAGGGGCACTGGTTAGGTATCGGGTTGCTAGAAAACTGCGGAACATTTTACCCGACAATGCAGAGACTTTTAGCAGAAATTGTGGAAAAACTGTGGAAGTTCACTATACATCTCACTGCCCCAAATAAATATTTTATTGTTTGCTGTAGTTTGTATTGATCACATAAACTGTTAGATAAATGTATTGCCACTTGTAAATGCTTTTAATATGAAGGAAGGGGCGTGTTTTGAAATGCACTGCAAATTAATCTTTATGTATCATGTCTTCTGAAAATCTAAAGACATCTAAGTCATGCAGTGCTAATTAGATCTTATTTAACAATTTACAGTCAGTCTGTACTGAATAAATCCTAAAACAACATATTTTGCCGGTTTCTAGATGTTAAATAATGAAGTCTGTTTAACAACTACTTGCTTTGGTGCAAGAAAAAAATAAACGGATAACCAGGGTGCCTAATAAAGTTCTAGTAAAAAATTGTCATTTTGTTAAAATAATTGCTGTTCTTAATCAGCACTGTAAGTACATTTTAAAATCACGTGAAAAAAGTATTAAATCATACCAGTAGCTTTTCATTACATCACACAACAGTTTTTAATACATGGTACTTTTGCTCCACTTGGTTTGCAGTGATTTTACTTGGGTTACAATTATTTTGTCTATTTGAAGGTAACGATTTAACTATACTTAACCTGTTCAGCAGGTTTTCAGACATGTTTGGTTTTTGTAGGCTTTGTATGTGAGTTTGCAGTTGTGGCAGATTGACATGTAAGGAATCACTGTCACCAACCCCCCCTCAGAAGCACATTTAAGTTTATGATTAGCAGGGCCACCCAAGCTCCTCACACATTTGAGTCAAAATACTTTCAGATTGAAAATATTTATACAAGGAAAACCTGCCCTACCATTCAGAAGCAAGCATTGTGGTTAATGCTTCATTTAGGTGAATGAAAGAGAAGGGGAAATTGTTTAACAAGAAGAGGCACACTAAGCCGCTTTGAAGCTTGTTTCCAGGTACAACCTGGGAGCACAAGGAAGTTAAATGACTTGCTCAGGGTCACACAGTATGCAAGTTGGGGGCTGTGGGATACAAACCCATCTCCAGGTTTTCAGCTCAGAGCCTTAAACCACTGTGCTATATTGCCTCTTTGGCACTTTGCACCTCTTCTCACACCTATTGTTTCAGCCTCTGTGTCAGCAAAAATGTCTTCGATAGTCTGCTTCGACACAGATGTTAAGTGCTCAAGTGTACATATGCAGAGAATTGTGAAGCCAAAGGATGGAAGTATGAATCACATGAAAGCAGTCACATTGGACCCCTTCTCACCTCACACTGTATTGTTTTGCTCAAATCCAAGTCTGTGTACTAAATTGTTAGCATAACTGAGTAGATTTCCTTGAGAATTTAAATATTTTTTATACAATTTCATTCAAAAATTCAGTAAATGTCAGAAATTGTGGATTTTGTGCGGAGAAGGGTGAAAACTGCAGAAATTGTGGAAAAATTGTGGACTCATTTTTCCAGTGGCTCTGGTATCAGTCTATTTCAGAAGGGTAAGTGAAACATTCCCCTCTTGGGGGGGGGGCACATCACACCTCCTTGGTGGCCTGGTTGTATATATCATGATCATAACCTCGCACAGATTCAACTTCCCTCCTTCATACCACCCCATTTTTGTTTTCTCTGACCTTGAGATGTAGTCTATCCAAGGACAGACTAGGACTAGCAGCACTCCTACATTCTGGACATGTCATTCTTTGGAAAGTGCTGACCTTCACGTTTGTGCACATTGCAGGCGGACAAAAACCATTTGGTGGATCCTAGTGGGTAGTGTTGTTGGCACAACATATTGTAATTGCAAGAATGGTGAAAGGGGGATCTGCAGGAGGTGTCCCAGTCTACAGAAACTGATGCAATGGGTGATCCTTGATTTGTTCTCCCCTTGAAGCAACCGATTCCCAACATTCATGGTATGGAGACTCACTCAGTCAGACAGAGTTGGAGTGTGTTATAGTATTTATGATTTTTTGTTGAGAGTCCTCTTTAACATTGAAGTGGTTGAAATGGCAACTCAGTAAGTGAAGGCGGGGCACTGCTGGGGTTTGGCTTTCTGGTTTCTCGGGAGGGACTTTCATGTGAAACATTCCTCTTGTTGGATTCTGGCTGCATGGGGTTGGGGGGGGGGTGCTGGCCAGCTCAGCTGGAGACAGAAAGTTGTTGCAGTCACAGAGGGTTAGGACATTTTGGCCAGCAGATTGCAGTTGGTCTGACTGGTCGGAGGCTAAAGAGAATGCCCAGTGGGTCCAGAGGGGACCCAGGAGGATGGGGAATTGCCTTGCAGGGGCTGAGTGGCCAGGTCGAGGGATGCCAGAAATAAGACAAGTCACAACAGTGGCATTCAGTAGATCAGTACATGAAAGTTTTACTGTGCGTAAGGGTTTAAGTCTGGATTGGAAGTTCTGGGACTTTTTCATTATTGGAGGCCTTGACTAAACATTTGAATAATGCTGCCAGATTCTCATTTTATTACTACAAGCCCTGCAATAGCCCACACTACATTCTTATTCCTGTACACACACACACACACACACACACTCTCTTTCTCTTTTCTGCATTTGGCCCCCAGATTTCTTCAATCTCTTTCAATTTACCATGAGCTCTCAGTGCATGCCCTGCCAGTGCCACATGTTAATAGATTTCATTGTAAAGTATTTTGGAATACAAAATGGATTAGTATGTGTTTTGGGGTGCAGCAGTGTGTCATAAAGGCAGGGCATTAAATCAAATTCTCTTCCTTTCCCATTGGCCTTTATTATGAAAGGTTTAAAGGGAATCTTTAGGTTCAGGCTTAAAATTTAGGAGTTGGCCACCTCCATTTAGCAGTTCTTCTTAAGGGACCGTCTGGTGTGAATGCTGGGCTTAATTTTAATTTAAAATGCAGCAGTATTCTCGGGCTGGCAATCCCTTTTCATTTTCGCTGTGCAATAATGATTATTGCTCTGTACATTTATATTGCTATATTGATGCGTTTTGCTCCTTCCGTCCCCCAGGATGCAGACAAGAACTGAGCTATTAGCAGCTCAGAATGCCTCTCCTGCTTAAATGTTTGAAATAAAATAATTTATCAATGCTTGTGTATTCTCCATGATGTCAGAGCCTCAAAGCAACCATATACTTGGAAGAATACTGGTGATGTTCTGACATCACATAATGTGCCCACTGAAACAATAGCACTGCTGCACAACACCAATATGCTTATGTGCATTTGATTAAAATTTAGCACAATGATGGTGGCAATGAGCACTGTAGGAAGAATTGCTAAATGGGGGGGAGGTATTAACAGTCCATTTTTAAGACAAACCCAACAATGAGCATCATAGAGTTGGCCTGTGGATTGTTTCATCAAGTTTTATACTTGTATTTTAAATTTGCTGATTAAAAACATTGTGCTGTATTCAATATGTTGAAAGCATTTAATATATTGAAAGTAGTAAAACAAAATGTGGAATGGGTTACTCAAGTTTAGGTGTTTACTGTTTGTGCAGTATGTTTGGGTGTGCTGCTGTGCCACCTTTAAGGGAGGAGCAATGCAGAAGGGGGCCCATGGTTACTGCTGTGCATAGGACCCATGACAATGTACATCTGGCCCTGCCCAGGGGAAGGGAACAGGGAAACAGTCAAGTAAAGTACAAAAAGCAATGTACAACATACAAAAGTATCAATGCAAAACAAGTGTAGTGCAAAAATGGCAATGTGTGGAGTAGCAGAAGTGGGTGGCAGATATAAAATCCTCTCATATCCCTGAAATTCAATCAGACATTAGGTTAAATATATCAGAGCAAATAAATAAGGCAAAATAAAGGCTGGGGAAGAGAGGGGAACATGGGGCAGGTCAAGTAGGGAGCTCACAGGAGCAGGGGAGAGAAGGTAGGAGCTTAAACTGATGCTTAAGGGAAACTGGGAAGGGTGAAAGATGGATGGAACATGGGAGGAGGCTCCAAATGTAGGGGAGATGATAGGAGAAGGCAGACTGACCTGCAATGGAGTTGAGGGTGAGGGACAGAGAAGGTGTGAGGATCCCTGGAGTGAAGGGAGTAAGAGGCAGATGGAATGGGAGAGAGATGAATGTGGATAGGTATGAGGGGAGTGTTTCAAACCAGGGTTTGGAGATGAAAGATACACAGTGGTGCAGGAGATGGGAGGGGAAAGGGGAGGATGGAAAGAGAGTGCAGTATCGGATGCAGGGGGTGGGTTGCTGGCAAAATGACAGAAAGCATTACAGAGGATGTCCAGCCTGGCAAGACAGGTGAAGAGAGCAGAACCGTAAACCACATCTGCATAATCAAAAACAGGCAGCACCATTTTGGCAACAAAATCCTGGCAGACAGGCAAGGACAGAGCACCAAGCTTGGGGCTGAGCTTCACAAGGATGGATTCAATGTGGGCAAAGAGATCAAGTCTGCTGTCAAGCCACACACAAAGGTACTTGACAGATTATAACTTCTGAAGTGGAGAACCATTCATGGTGGAGAAAAAAGGCAGGGTAGAGAGCCTGGCCAGTTTTTGGCTGGATCCAAAGGTCACAGACGCAAGGCATTAGAAGCGTTTGCTAGAATGGACACTGATGACTGCATGGACTATGATAAAGTGAAAAATGCCTTGCTAAAGCATTTTGAGTTAGCCCCTGCAGCCTATAGACAACAATTTAAAGGGTTAAGAAAGACACCGGGGGACAGCGCAGCTGAAAAGTGTGTGCAGCTAAGTAACTTGTTCGAGCACTGAGTAGAAGGGGGCAGAAGCTTGCTCTGCAAAGGAAATAAGGTTTATTTCTTCTGGAACAGTTTCTAAAAAATGTACCTGAGGATCTGTGAATATGGTTGCCAGATAGAACTCTAAACTCTACGAGGGAGGGAACTGGGAGGGCTGATCAGTTCATATCCAGCCGACCATCCTTTCACTGCAACGGTAAAGAGGGAGGGACATCAGATGACTTTAAGAGAACCTGGGGGTGAGAGCAGCCTAAAGGAAGCCATCCTGTGCCTGAACAAAAAGGGAAGCTACGTGCCCTCAAAAGCACAGAGACAGGTGAAAGCAGGTGCTATATCTGCCAGAAACTGTTACATTTGTCTTACGATTGTCTGAAAAATATAAAAAAAAACAAAGTACAACTGTGACAATACAATTTCCCTGATTAGCGTCATGACACCATGTTTCAGAGACACTGAGTCCACCTGGCACCTGCTATCTACCACACCCCCTTTCCTCCTCCCTCTCTATAGGTACCCAAAACATTCAACAGGTGTGCCGTCTAGGAGCAGGTAAATATTCCTTTGATGGTCACCACTTGTCTCTAACCTTCAGAGACTCGCTATACTGGTCCCCTTCCTTTCAAGTATCTTTGTTTTTGCCTTCCCTTGGCCTTTTCCCCTTATGTATGCTACAAGCCTACCTCCACATTATCTTCCTCTGTGCTTGCTCTCTATGCCTCTCTCACAAGGCTTTCATCAAATTCCATGTTAATGTTTATGCTACTCTAGGTACCTACCTGTGTTACTACAGCATTATATTGACCCCTGTCCTACTCCCTAATTGGATCTTTTTCCTCCATGTATTGATGTGAGCATTGCTTACTTTGTGTAACCTCATGTATAGTGTGTGTACAATTTACACTATGTACTGAACGTGAACATGTATATACAATTTTAATATGTGTACTGAATGTGTATATTGTCCAGGTCCACCTCTAAAATTAGTTTTTTCTCAATGGTGTTTCACCTAGTTAAATAAAGATTTTGATTGATTGATTGATTGATTAATTGGCAGAGGGGACTGGGAACAAACAGGATGCCTTCTCTTTTTGGGCATCTCAGTGCACCGCTGGGACACTGACCGCCACTGATGAAGCAGTTGCGCATGTGCCTGGGGCTTCTCCACAGTGATCCCCCCACACAGACACCCTGCTGGTGGCTGTGAACTGCAGACCCACTACCCCACCACTGAGACAAGCTAAATGGATACTGGCCCAGTAGGGCTACTATGCATCCCTGGGACCAGCACACAAAATTGAAGGGGGGGAGGCATGGAAATAAATACATAAAGACTTTTGCGCACAAGGTTCCTACAGAGACATGGAAACAGCCGTCTTGCTGCCCTCTGAGCCTGCCAACCAACTAATCAGAGGGCTAGAAAGCCCTAGCAACAGAAGCAAAGGATTGTGGGGGAACGATGCAGTCTGCACCTTTCCAGTTGTACTGGCGGGCTAAAAGAGCAATTAAAGTGCAGGACAAGGCAGAAGGACTGATGGACAGCCCTGCCTGACCAATAGGACACTGAGTTGAAAGGGAGAAGTCTCTGGGTTCTTGAGGCTGTCATGGCAGATTTGGAGAGAGACTCAGAGAGGAGCAGACCTGCTGCTGCTTGTGAGAGCTGGAGGCCTACCAGGCCCAGATCTTGGGAGTTCTGTCCGGGGTTCATCCTTCTAAATACTATGAGCCTTATCCTGGACTTATATCTGTGCAACTGTGCCTGAAGGGCAGTTTCAGAATGAAGCTGCTGTGAGAAAATCTAAATTTTGAGGAAAGTTCTGAGCTGAGGAGTCAGTAATAGAGAGCAGCGCCTCCACCGAGCTGCTACAGAGCCAGATATGGGGGGCCTACTAGCCCTTACTGAGTGGAGTGAATTGGGGAAAGGGGAGTCACAGGTGCATGCCCTGAGTTCAAGGGTTCTCTCAATCCAGAAAGGAGGTGGACCATGGGGGTCTCTCCTGGGGTCTGAGCTCCTTAGGAAACACGAAACCTCTATGTAGTGCCACTGGGTGCTATGAGTGTTGAGCTAGAAGTCTTTTGTGCTGTGAGCATTAAGCCAGAATGGCTGTGCTGCTGCCAAGCATCTGGGAGAGTCCGAAGTTCTTCATATCTAGGCCACTGGGGCTTACTGCAAAATGCTGTCTGACTTGCTGCTGTCTGCTGGGTCCCGTCTTGTGTGAGCTACTGCATTCATGGATCATGTGAGTGTCGGTGCTGCTGGCTGGGGTCCTTTGTACTTTTCCCTTTTGTAATAAAATTACCTCATTGGGATTACAAAGTTGGGTTTTCCAAACATTTGGAGCTTCAAGTTCTTTAAATTGGGCTAGCACACTGTGGCCTGTTGGGGGATTAAATGGCAAGCTTGCTAAATTTCATGAAGTGCACAACTGAAAGAACCCAGGTACCTTGGCCACCAGATCTGCAGCTGTACTTTAGTGCAATTCCTGGGTACCCAGAATCACTGGTACTTGTGCCATACTTAAAATCACAGTTTTAATACTGATACCAGCAGAAAAGTGTAGCTCACCCTATGTAGGATAATTCACCCTTTCCTGTCCCTTGATTGGGTGAGTGCATCAAAGACTATGTGGGATCTGACATGGTGGTAGTGACCAACAGTGCTGTCACTCCCAGACAGTATTTTTACAGGGTGGGAGTGCTCAAGATGAACTGCCACTGCCTAGCCCCTTGATTTCCTCCAGCTTCCAGGCCTGTGTTCGTAAATAAAAGCATTGTTAATTTGTTGAATTTCACTTCTATGTGTGTGCCCACTTTTTGTAACCTGATCAAAGAGTTTATTGGTGAAGGTAACAAGTGACATATTGGTCCCCAGAGGGTGGTCCAGTCCAATGCAAGGAGGTGGGTAGGTACTGCATCCCAGGGACTGGCACTGCACACATCTGGCCCACTTATTATCTCTAGGTGGAGGCACCACACTATTTCTTATTTGTTCTGTGACTAACCCCCTCCCCCCACCCACCGTAGGAGAAAGAATGAAGACAACCCTTTCAACCAGGTGGGCCCTGTACAGTCACCAGGCAGGGACGCAGACCTGGGCACGGTGACCCAGAGGTAGCAGTGAGCAGAATTTTTTCATTTTACATAGCTAGTACGCCTCCTGAAATACTGCACAATTTTAAAAGTAACCAGCTGCTACTTGTCGTACCATATCATATCCTTTCACAAACCCTAATTCTTGCTGCTTTTTGCTCATTAGAAGATGTACTACTTTGCAGAAAAGGCTATGCGGCAGGGGCACAGCACTCTGCTTGGTAGCTGAGTACTTCTCCTGTCGTTCCTCCTCATACCCTATCAGTATTGTGACCTCCATGACTGCGACATCACACATGACAAAGATGATCAAGTTTGCCCAGAGCTTAGCGGTGGCACTATAGCACTGATCCATATGGAGTGGTTACCATAGCAGGCACCAGGCAGGCAGTGCACCAGCTGGGACCCAAGCTCTGACCCCAACAAAGTGAGAAGCATATAGGAGAACTCTAGATATGTCATCCTCCTGGTAACAGTTATAGTAATAGTATTTATTTGTACAGCACCCTTCCAGGTAGTAGCAACAGTAACAGTATTTTATTTGTATGGTACCCTTCTTGATAGTAGTAATAAAATTAGTTTTTTTATTTTTAATATGCCATTTTGGGTAGCCGTAACAGTATTTTATTTCTATTGCACCCTTTCAGGTAATAGCAATAATAGTAGTATTTTTGCATGGTGCCCTTCCAGTTGGTGGTAATAGTAGTAGTATTTTTTGCTTAGTGCTCTTCCAAGTGGTAGTAATAGTAGTAGTAGTATTCTTGCATGGTGCCCTTCCAATTGGTAGTGATAGTAGTAGTATTTTTGGCATGGTGCCCTTCCAATTGGTAGTAATAGTAGTAGTAGCTTTTGCTTGGTGCCCTTCTAACTGGTAGTAACAGTAGTAGTATGTTTTGCTTGGTGCCCTTCCAATTGGCAGTGTAGTAGTATTTTATTTGTACGGTGCCCTTCCATGAAGTACTAATAGAAATATTATTTTATTTGTATGGCACCTTTTTAGGTGGTAGTTGTAGTAGTAGTAGTAGTAGTAGTAGTAATAGTATATTATTTATACATTGCCCTTCCAGGTAGCAGTAACAGTATTTGTTTGAATGGCATCCTACCAGGGTGTAGTTACTTGTAATAGCATTTTATTTGTACGGCTTCCATTCAGGAAGTAGTAATAATAGTACTATTTCAGGGTTTTATTTAACTCTAAAAATTGATTAGCGTTTTGCTCATAAAAGTTCTAAAACATTGTGAAAATGAATAGCACTTGCCTCACTGTGTTTAACAAACATAACACTTCTAGAAAACCTATATAAATGGTTTCTGTACAGTTAGTATTGTCCCAAGAAAAAAAAGTGCTAATCAATTATTTTAAACCCTGTATTTTGATCTGTATGGTACCCTTCCAGGTAGTTGTATGTATACACTTTATTTATTTGTATCAAACTTTATTTAACCAGGCATTCACATCATTGAGCAAGCTCATTTGTAAGATGGTCCTGGACACAAAGTACAAGTTCATTACAATAAACAATGTCAAGCCATAACAAAAAAACATACAGGGATCAGACAAAAATCTTAAATTACAGCTGCAACAAATAACAAGACATAATTAATTACTGATTGTGTACATGCACGGTCATGCCCTAGTGGTAGGTTTGGGGACTACTGTGGAAAGGGGAGGAGAGGAGGTTGTAGGAAGGAGGGAGAAAAGGGAGGCAGGATACAGTGGGGACAGTGGGATGGCAGACACATAAGGGAAGGGGGGGAACCTACTAAGATATAGACCCCCTGGAGGATTTCTGCAGGGGGAAGGGGAGCCAGGGTGGAGGGAAGTTATGCTAGGAAGAAGCTGTCTGCAGGGGGAATAGGAGGCCAATGGGGTCCAAGAGATGGGTGTATTCCATCTATATGTCCATGTTACCTAAAACAATCACATACAGTATTCAGGCACTGATAGAGCCACTGTCTGAATAAATGGAGATTGGGCAGGAGGGAGCATTTAAGTACTTTATGTTATTCCAGAGTGATGGGAGGAAAGAAAAAATTATTCACCTTAGTAATGTTGTTTCTTCTAATGGAGTCTTGCTATATTATGACATATGCAGTTTGTCCCAGCCTTAGAACTGCTCCGAAGCTGAAAGAGTTAAAGTCCATGCCAGGCATAGAACTTAGAGCTCGAGCCCGTTGAAAACTCTATCTGTTGTTCTTCAAACTTAAACTGTCAGATCTTTATGAGCAAAACTCACTAAGACTCTGTGTGGAAGCTGTAAACCTACACTAGCCAACTGGCTACTTAATTAAATAAACACATTTTTTGGTGCCACAATGAAGACTCAAGTCAGGAGACCCAAAAAATGACAAACACAACAAAGATCATCCCAAAAAGAGGGTTGAAAAACAAGGTGGGCATCTAAAAAGTACCAACGCTGCCCTGCCCACCCACATCCCCAAGAGTAAGGTTCTGAGAGGGGCAGGCGGGGGGAGGTCATAATATAGCAAGACTCCATTAGAAGAAACAACATTACTAAGGTGAGTAATTTTTTCTTCAAACAACACGAAGTCTTGCTATATTATGACATATGCAGACTACACAGCAGTACCTCCATGGAGGAGGGACAGAACCTACTTAGGAAATAGGCTCTGAAGCACAGTTGTGTTGAAACTAGCATCACTCCTAGCCTGGATGTCCAGGAGTAATGCTTAGTAAAAGTGTGCACTGCTTTTCCAGGTAGCTGCTTGACATATCTCTAGGATAGGGATGTCCCTGGCAGCAGCCAGAGATGCAGCTGTACCTCTGGAGGAGTGAGCCCTCAGGCCTGAGGGAGGAACTTTACCCAGTTTTTCATAGCAGAATTGTATACAAGAGACAATCCACCTGGCAATGGATCTTTTAGTGGCAGGTTTCCCTTTGCCAACCTCACCATAAGTGAGGAACAGTTGGAGGGAGTTAAACTTGTGACCTTTGGTATGATCTATGTAGTAGCTAAGGGATCTTTTGACATCTAAACTGTGCAACCTCCTCTCACCAGAAGAGGAATGGTCAGTAAAGTACACAGGGAGAGATATAGATCAGGGGTTCTCAAACGGTGAGGCCAGCCTCCCTTGGGAGGCCCCAACCTGTTTCAGAGGAGGCTCAAGCAAGTCTGAAAAAGTACTGTATTTAAATTTTGAGTTTTATATATTTTGTGTGAAGAGATGAAGCAAACTGAAAGAGGATAATAGTAGGTGAATTTTATGTATGACTTTACTAATAGGTGACAAGAGAAGGTGAATGAGCCAAGGCTCATTTCAGGTGTGCCCCAGGAAAGGTAGGAAGTGAATAAATTTCAAAAGGTAACTGCAAAACAATAAAGAAATATACAATGAGTAATAGTACAACAAATATGAACAATAAATTAATAATGAGTGGTGGTAATTGATCAATTTGTAAACTGATGGCAGAACAGCCCAAAAACAAGGGTTGAGCACAGAAGTGCTTAGAGCAGTAGCAGAAAGGAGAAAAGTAATCCCGAGATGTTGCTTAGGAGCAGAGAAGGAGGGGGAGAGGCAAAGTATGTAGGAAGGTTATTTCATATAGAGAGGAAACAGAGGAAGTAGTCTGACACATGAAGGTACTGCAACAAGGGGTAACAATGGTTCAAGAATGAAGATAGCAGAGCAAGTAGGTTGGCCTGTGGGAGGTGGGGGTTACAATAAGCTGAATAATAATATTTGTTTATTTTATTTATTTGTTATTCAGATAACACCTTTGAGCACAGGAGCTCTTTTTCAAAAGTTCTAAGTCAGTATAAGACAAAGAACTAAACGTGAGCCAAGAACTCAAAGGGGTTTCAGTTTATTCATGGTGTACTGCGCTAAGTACAGTATGTTATTTTTCCTTGGGGAGGCCCAAGATTATTTCAGTTTTTTGGGGAGGCTCAAAATCTTTTCCATGGATTTGGGGAGGCTCACTGTGACAAAGTCTGATAACTATTGATATAGATTGATTAAGGTGGGAATCTGAGACCACCTTAGGCAAGAACTTTCCGTTAGTCCTGAGGACTACCTTATCTCTGTGAAAGGAGATAAAAATCAGGCTCCACTGACAATGCTTGTAACTCACTTATGCGCCTGGCAGAAGTGATGGCTACCAAAAACACAGTTTTCTAAGTCAAATACTTGAGCTCTGCTGAAGACAAGGGCTCAAAAGGGGGTTGCATAAGCTGGGCAATGCAAATATTAAGATCCCAGGCAGGGGAAGGATCCCTGAATGGGGGTTGGTGAAGCAACCCTTGAAAAACTTGGAGAATACAGGATGAGCTGAAAGAGAAGAGGGCTTACCTGCTGACAAGAAAGCAGACACGGCTGCCAAGTGTACTTTTAGGGTAGCTGGTCTCAGCCCTAAAGTATTTAAATGAACCATATAATCCAGGACTGTGGGTAAGTCAGGAGATTCTGGGGAAATATGCTTCCCAGAGCACCATATGGAAAATCTCTTCCATTTGGAATTATAAGTAGCCCTGGTGGAAGGCTTCCTAGAAGCCTTCAGAATATCCAATACACCTTGGGAAAGGTGTAGGTCAGCAAACTCTAACTCTTCAAGAGCCAGGCCTCGAGATTGAGAGATTTGAGGTTCGGGTACCAAACCCTCCCCTGAGCACAGGATAACAGATTGTGATTCCTGGGAAGACACAGGGGAAGGTGGATTGCTAAGGACATAAGGAGTGGGTACCAGGGCTGTCTGGCCCAGTCTGGAGCAATCAGAATCATCTTGCAGGATTGAGACCTGATTTTGACTAGCACTTTGAACAGGAGAGGGAAGGGTGGAAAGGCATAGAGAAACTTCCCCTCCCAACTGAGAAGGAAGGCATCCAGGGGGACTGAGACCTACACTGGGGGCCTGCAACAAAAAAGGGGAAGTTGGTGATTGTCTGGGGCTGCAAAAAGATCTATTTGGGGTGTGCCCCATCTGGCAAATACCACCTCCAGAACTAGGGGATCCAGAGCCCACTCGTGATGGCCTTGGGAAATCCTGCTGAGAGCATCTTCCAGGACATTGTCCTTGCCTGGGAGGTGAACTGCTACAAGGGAGGTGTCTAGGAGTAAGCCAGAGACCACAACTTCATTGCTTTGGTGCACAAGGCCGTAGACCGAGTGCCCCCTTGCTTGTTGATGTACCACATTGTGGTGGTATTGTCTGTTCTGACTTGAATAACCTTGTTCTGAACAGATTTGGAAAAAGCTTGAAGTGCTAGAAAAACTGCTCTGAGTTCCAACAGATTGATGTGGAGCAGAGATTCCTGAGGGGACCACAATCCCTGGGTGGTGAGGTCGCCCATGTGAGCTCCCCACCCCAATAGGGATGCATCTGTAGTAAGGATTAAGGAGTGAGACTGAGGGGTAAAAGGGACCCCCTGTCTCAAATTGCCCTGGTCCTGCCACCACTGAAGGGCCTAGATCAGGGTTCGAGTCACTGGAATTAATTTGGTTAGCGGGTCCTTTCTTTGAGACCAAAAGGCTCTCAAATGGAACTGGATGTCCCTCATCTGAAATCTGGCTCCCTGCACTGCTGCTGTCAAAGCAGCCATGTGTCCCAGGAGCTGTAGAAAGTGCCTTGCTGGTCGAGACCTGCAGGGTGAAGGAGGAAGCCAGAGAAATCAGGGTACTTGCCCTTTCCAGAGGAAGGAAGGCTCTGGCTTCTTTTGTGTTCAGTTCTGCACCTATTAAGGTGAGAAGCTGGACAGGCTCTAGGACTGACTTTGGAAGACTGAGAAGGAAACCTAGAGAAGTTAGCAGTTGCTGAGTTACTTGAAGGTGTAACCTGACTTGGTCTGGGGACTGACCTACTATGAGCCAGTCGTCCAAGTAAGGAAAGATGACAATTTTTTGCCTTCTTAAGTGGGCAACTGCTACTGCCAGGCATTTTGTGAATACCCTTGGGGCAGATGTAAGGCTGAAGGGCATTGCTCTGAACTGGTAATGACCTGAGGGCAGTTCGAATCTGAGGTACTTTCGATGGGAGCTTCTGATGAGAACATGAAAATAGGCATCCTTGAGGTCCAGGGACACTAGCCAGTCCCCTGGCCTTAAAGAGGGTAAAATAATTCCCAGAGTCACCATTTTGAATTTTGGTTTTAAAAGGTGCTTGTTTAGATACCTGAGATCCAGGATGGGCCACCATTCTCCTGTCTTTTTTGGGGTAAGGAAGTACCTGGAGTACAACCCTTTGCCTTGGTGTAGGGGTGGAACCCTTTCCACAGCTCTGAGAGCCAGGAGGGTAGAGACGCCTGCCTCCAGGGCAAGAGCTCTGAAGGATTTGCAGGTGGAAAGGATCTGATTCTCATCTTTGGAAATTTTTTAGTTGAGAATCAGTCCCTGGTTTACTACTTCCAGGACCCACTTGTCTGATGTTAGAGACTCCCAGTCCTGGACAAAGTAAGCCAGCCTGCCCCTACAGGTAGTGGAGAATCAGCCCTGGGCACCCCATCAGGGTGCCTGTTTGGCAGGGGCTTTAGGCTGAGGGGTGGAAGCAGGCCTGCCTGCACCCGCCTGCCTCTCCCTTTAAAGAACCCTTCTGTGCAAAAGCTGAAGAGGAAGCCTGGGCTTGGTAAAAGGCTCATGAAAAGGCCTACCCTGCCCCTGGGAGGCTGCCTTGGGAAGTGACTTGCCTTTCCTTGGCCTGTGCACTCCTATAGGTGGTCCTATATTCATCCATTTTCTTCATGTATCTCTGTTTGCTCCCCAGAGAGTTGCCCACAACAGGGAAATCCATGGCCTTAGTCTGGGTATCCTGTGACAGGCTAGTATATCTGAGCCAAGCCATTCTACGGAGAGCCACAGATGTAGCCATGACTCTGGATGATACATCATTAGAGTCCACTGCAGCATGGAATTGCACCTTGGATGCCTCAATACCATCAGCGGCCACCTGCTCCAGCTCTTTTGCCAGCTGGACAGGAACCTGCTTTGCTAGAGCTAAAACAGTATCCCATCTGGATTTTTGATATCTAGCAACATAAGCCATATAATTAGCCTGTCTGAGTCCTAAGGAAGCTGCCATGTACTGTTTCTTTGCCATGGCATCTATCTTTCTGGAGTCCTTGTCAGGGGGGTGAGAGGCTAAGGGCACATTTGCCTTGTCACAGGCTGCAGCCTGCACCACCCCCACGTGGCTGCATTGTTGTGTAAGGAACTCCGTATCAGGGCCTGATAATGCATACCTTTTGTCCATTCTTTTATTAACAGGAGGTATGGTGTGAGGAGCTTTTAAAATCTTTACTGTCTGTTTCCAAAAAGATTTATGCAGAGGAATAGACAGTCTCCTAGACTCTGGGATGTCCATCATTTCTACAAAATCAGGCTCCTCCTGATCATCCACAGCTTCCTCCATAGGGAGCCGGAGGGTTTCAGCCACTTTTTTATAAAACATGAAATGAGAAGGGGACTCAGAAAGCCTAGGGGGAGACACTCCTGAAGGTCTGTCTGGAGAGATGTCCGGTTCAATGGGCACATCCAGACTTTCAAAACCACATTCACTCTCCTCATACTCCTCTTCCCCCTCCTCTGGTTCATAAAATTCCTCTAAATAATACTCTTGAACCGGAGGAACTGACCAAACCGAGTGCTTACCTGATGATGCCGGTTCGGTCGGAACCATGGAGAGTGACTGAACAACTTTTATTGCTTTAGCTATTTCTTCAGCGGTTGGAGAGGGAAGTTTTGACTCCACACCAGCTGATTTTCTAGATTTCTTTGTTGGAACCGACTCCTCAGAGTCAGCTCTCCTTTTGCCCGAGGAAGTATCGCCCTGGTCAGAGGGCACTCCCTCCGGTTCAGTTGAAACCGAACCGGGCTGGCCATCTGGGTCAGCGGACTTTTGGCCTCCTGCTCCTGAGTCTACCAACTCTCTTATCCAGGGTAGCTGCAGGAAAACCTCGCAAATCTGGCAGTCTGAATTGAGGTGGTCAAACCCCAGACAATAAACACATGTGGTGGAGGGTCAGCCTGGCAAAGGCTTCCCACATACAACACAGTGCTGAAACCCAGTGGGCCCGGTTTTTCTTTTGGGTTTCTCAGACATAGTGCCAGCCTAACCAAAAACTTGCCCGTTTACGGAAATCTGCCAAGCAAGACTCCCTTATCGGTTCCCAACTGTGTCACGGGTCGTGGAAAAAAAACGTGATTAAATCCATTTTTTTTAGAACCGATAACAACCAGGAACCGCACTTCTAAAAGACTGTAATGTAATAGAAGTAACTTGATTGGTTCAAACCGAACCGATGAAAATGTTTACAAGTTCCACACAGAAAAAAAAAAAATGTAAAACCTATCTAGTAATTACAATACCACAGATAGAGCTTGAACCGACCGGTTGCGGTTTAATTTCGGTTAAAAAACCGAAAAGTTTTATACTTTAACCGACAAAATGAACCGAGCAGAAGGAGGAATCTCCGGAGCAACTGTTCAGTGAGGCGGAGTAAAGAATCTGACAGTTTAAGTTTGAAGAACAACAGATAGAGTTTTCAACCGAGCTCGAGCTCTAAGTTCCATGCCTGGCATGGACTTTAACTCTTTCACCTCCAGAGCAGTTCTAAGGCTGGGACAAACTGCATATGTCATAATATAGCAAGACTTCATGTTGTTTGAAGAGTTGTATATCCAAGGTGTGACTTCATCCTCGATAGGCTGAGGAGGACACAGGTGGAGTTTTGGAGACCATAAGTGCCCACAGACCGTTCAAACGTGTTACTGATGTAGGGTGGGAGCTTGTTTGAGGCTGCCCTGAAGAGCCACATGAGGGCTTTTCTTTGCCTCCTCATGGAGAGGGACGGACAATCAATTGCCTTTTAAAGCAGGTAGTGATGAATCCGAAAGGGCATGTCAAGTATGAACTTCAAGGCACGATGGTAAAGTGTATCAAGTTTTTGGAATGTATTCTTGAGGCAGTGACTGTATAGAAAGTCAGCATAGTCAAGCAAGGGCAAAAAGGTAGTCTGGACCAGCTGCTTTCTAGCTTCGCAAGTGAGAAGATGTCTTATGTGGTAGAATATGTCAAGTTGCTGTCTTAGTTTTTTTGAAAGCTCACTTAGGTGAACACTAAAACTAAGCTTGTTGTCCAACCAGACTCCCAGATATTTGAAATTATCGACTATTTACAGGGATTCGCCAAGGAGGGTGAAAATCTGGAGGATACCAGGTGTCCCCAAAATGGATAGGAGTCACAGGGAGATGATCATGGCTTTTGTTTTTTTTGGCACTGAGCAAGAGCTTAAGGCTCAGTAGATTATGCTGGAGCATGACAAAGTCCAGCTGTAACTCCCTGTGCGCAAGATCTAGAGAGAGGTTTATTGTGTGAAGGACTGTATCATCTGCGAAAAGATGAACATTCCCAGCAAGAAGGCCAGAGTCAATGCTATTAATATAGATAGCGAAAAGGATAGGCCCCAAGATGGATCTTTGAGGCACACCTCGGGGCAGGGCTTTAAGTGGGGACAGTTCCCCTGTACTTTGATTTGTTGTCTTTGATTTGTGAGGTAACAGTGAAACCATTTAAATGCAGTGTGGGATAGCCAATGCAACCCAACGTATCAAGCAGGATGGAGTGATCAACCATGTTGAAGGCTTTGCTGAGATCTAGAAAAAGTGTGTAGATATGTTGTCTCCTGTCCAGAGCTGTTAACCAGTCATTTGACACTTTAGCTAGAGCCGACACAGTGCTGTGCTTTGGCGTGAACCCCGATTGGGCTGGGTTAAGGATATTTTCACAATCCAAATACTCCCTGAGTTGTGAGATGACAATTTTCTCAAGTAATTTGGACAATACAGTGAGAAGCGAGATAGGCCTGTAATTATTCCAAGTCTGTGGGGTCCCTTGATGTGAACAAGGGGATAATACGTGCAATTTTCCAACCAGATGGTAATTCTCCTTGGATAAGTGAGCTATTAATTAGATGAGCAATTGGTGCTGTCAGATAATAGTATCCTGCTTTTAAGAAGAAGGGTTCTAATGAGTCAGCACCAGCACTCTTTTGAATGTCCAGTGAAAGAAGAAGGTCTTCCACCTGTTTGTATTAGACTGGCTGGAAGTTGAAGGGAGGATGGTCAATCTTAGGAACAGGAACAGGGCTAGTGCCTGCACAGGCGGCACTCAGAGAATTCAATTTACTAAGTGGAGAGATATCAAATGTGAGGCCTGCTGTTGCAAAGTGGTTATTAAGCTGATTGAGTATCTCAGGCCTGTCAGTGTAGGAGTTATTGTTCACCACAATTTTAGCCGGGATTGGAGTGGCGGGGGAGTGTCCTTCAACCTCTCTCAAAATTTGCCAAAACTTGGCAGAGCAATTTTTGTTTTCCTCTAGGGCGGATTGAAAAAAACGCGATGTTTCCAGCCTTACCAGCTTCGTGCAGGCATTCATGGCTACCCGAAAAGCGAGCCAGTCAGATTCTGACTGTAACTTCCTTGCCCTTTTCCATAACGTGTCTCTGGACTGCAGGGCCCTCTTCAGGGATGGGCTAAACTAGTCGGGTGCCTGTTTTCTGGATTTGACCTTTTTTAAGGGAGCATGTTTGTTGATTACCCTTAATAGCAGATCCTGAAAATACCGAACGCTCCCATCACAGAGGGTGCTAGATAGAAACTCTGCCACTTAATATTGCTTAGATCTGTCAGAAAGGCAGAGAGACAGAAGTGGTGTAGGCTGTGCTTTAGTTTGAAGGTAGAGGTGGAAGGGAGGTGAGGAGAGCACCTAACACATGCGACAGCACAGTGGTCACTCAAGTCACTGTGGAAAACCCCTGTATGGGTGATATTGTGTAGCTTGTTGACAAGCATAAGATCAAATAGAGAGTTATGGTCAGGGTTTTTTTGTTGGGACGGGTGACCCCAGGAGTAAAACACTGGCTGGACAACAGGGCACAGAAGGTAATTGTAAATGGAGTCCATTCTGAAGAAAGGGGGGTTACTAGTGGGGTACCGCAGGGTTCAGTATTGGGTCCAGTCCTTTTTAATGTCTTCATCAGTGACATTGCAGAGGGACTGGAAGGAAAAGTATGCCTTTTTGCAGATGACACAAAGATCTGCAACAGGGTTGATACACAAGGAGGCATGGAAAGGATGAAAAGGGACTTGGCAAGGTTGGAGGAATGGTCAGAAGTATGGCAGCTAGGATTCAATGCAAAGAAGTGCAAAATAATGCACCTGGGAAACAAGAACCCAGGGGAAGAATACACAATGGGTCGGGAGGTAGTAACAACAACAAAAAAGGAAAGGGACCTGGGGGTAATCATATCAGATGACCTTAAGGTTAGCAAGCAATGTGAGAAGGCAGTAGGGAGGGCTGGGGTATACTGGGATGTATAGGAGAGGCATCATCAGCAGAAAACAGGAAGTTGTTATCCCTCTGTACAGACAGTTGGTCAGACCCCATCTGGAGTACTGTGTCCAGTTCTGGAGACCCCATCTCCGCAAGGACATAGACAGGATAGAGGCAGTCCAGAGGAGGGCAACTAAAATGGTGCAGGGTCTGCAAGAGAAGCCATATGAGGAGAGACTAAAGGAGCTTAATATGTATACCCTTGAGGAAAGAAGGGAGAGGGGGGACATGATAGAAACTTTTAAGTACCTCAGTGGAATCAACAAAGTCCAAGCAGGTAGCATTTTTCAGAAAAAGAGACTTGCAAGAACAAGGGGACACAATTTAAAGATAGAAGGAGGGCGGTTCAGGGGCAATGTGAGGAAGTATTATTTCACAGAGAGGGTAGTGGATGCATGGAACAGCCTTCCTGAGGAGGTTGTGGGGTCTAAAACTGTGGGAGAATTCAAGAATGCATGGGACAGACATAAGGCAATTCTTGTGGGGGGTAGGAAGAAATAGGCTGTTGGTTAACTAGGATCTGCGGCCTATCCTGTATGTAGGGAAATGGGCAGACTAGATGGGCCTAGCGGTCCTTATCTGCCGTCAAAGTCTATGTTTCTATGTTTCTATGAGTAACCTACGAATGCCCATGGTCATCACAGAAGTTCTTAAGCCTGTTTGCGCAGGTGTCATTCCAGTAATAGTACTAGTATTTTATTTATATGGCACCCTTCCAGGCAGTAATAATAGTGGTAGCATTTTATTTGCATGGTGCCCTTCTAATTAGTAGTAATGGCAGTAGTGTTTTATTTGTATGGTGCCTTTCCATGTAGTAGCAAAAGCAACTGAATTTTATTTGTGTGGCACTTTTCAGGTAGTTGTATAACAGTATTTTTATTTGTACATTGCCCTTCCATATATAACAGTAGTAACAGTAATAGAGTGTTATTCGTATGGGGCCCTTCCAGGTAGTAGTACTAGTACTAGTACTAGTGTTTTATTTGCGTGGCACCCTTCCAAGTAGTAGTAACAATATTTTATTTGTATGACGCCCTTCCAAAGCACTGAACACGTATAAATTACAGGAACATACATGGTACAGGGAGAGCAGAAGTAGAGTAAATTACAAAACAGAGATGAACCCAACAACAAATGGATGCTGGTAACAAAAAGTGCAAACAATGCTGAGCCTGCCGGCCCGGTGGCGCTGAGGGTCGAGGCGTTGGATGCCACACCTCGCAGGCGACCCGGGTTCTGTTACGGACTCGGTTGCCGGGGGTCGGTTGGGGGACGGAGGATTGAGCATCCCAACGGATGCTTTCCTCCTTCGGGGTGGGTTACCAGGGGTGCTTAATGCACCCGACGTCCATGAGGGCTGGTGGAAGCACCATCTCTTGGGGCATTGGCGGCTCCTATACGGGGGGGAGTCGGGGAGGGGAGGACGCTGTTAGGCACTTGGCAGGTGTGCGTAAGCACGCACCTGCCCGAGCCAGCGTTCTCAGGGGGATGGAAAGGGAACCACAGAAAAATGGAAACCACCCTCTTCAATCCTAGATGATGGCAGCTCTAGCCATCCAGTCCAGGAATCGCAGGCAGACCCTGCTGTGTAAGGTGCTCCATGGAGGTGAGAGGAAGGTAGGAGTCACTGGGGGACACTCTAGGGGCAGACTCGGTGTTGGGGAGTGGATGGCATGAGCAAACCTGAAGGAATGGAATGACGAGAGTGATTAGGAAGGATAAAAAGAAATTAAAAAAAAAAATGCTGAGCCTTAAAGTGCAAATATAAATGTGCAATAATACACAAAGTAAGTGACAATAACATGCAATAACCACATTTCTGCTTTGTTTCCTACCTTACAATTCACTCAGGGTGTGCAGTATGAAAGGAATAATATATAACAGGAAAATGTAAAGAACACACAGCAAAATCACCAGCACTGGAACCTACCACACAGGATCTACAGACCTGAGTTACACGAGGTAACGCAAGGATTTTTTTAACTGCCAACTCCACAGCCAACAGATGATCTGCTTCCTATGTGATCTTCTCTCAGGGTGTTTTATGCATCTCATATTTTTTGCTAAGAAAAAAACTCATGTATTCAAAAATATATGCAACCCCCCTCTCAGTGTCTAGGGGTATGGATGGTGCAGTCCGAAGGGAGAGGGGGCCGCCAACACAGAAACTACATCTAGCTGCATTTTACCTGGTTCCTGAAGAATGAAGACGGGGTGCCCAGAGGCAGGGCCACGGCAGCTGCCAAGGGATGCAGATTAGTCCAATTTAACACGCTGCAACAATGAGCCCAATATCCACATGGCAGTAAAGGGCATAAAACAAGTCTATTTAATAAAGAGAACAATAAAACAGCCACTCAATGGCACGTGGGAGTTAGCAGCAGATCATTCTGGGTACAAGCGTACCTATTCCCTGTTACTTTTTCCAAGGTCAAGAAGATCTTACAGGCTGCACTAAGGGCTGGTGGCAGCTACATTTTCACAGGTGCCAAATCAGGCAGGCAGCTTTCCCAGTACATCTACTCCAGTTCCTTTCTACTCCTGACTTTCTCTTTTCACTGCCGTGTGGCCACCCATATGTCTTTGGTCTAAGAAATACTAGGCTGGCGTTTTTTCCCCCAAACACAACCTGCACTATTCAGCCTCTTGACCAGGGGGTGATCTACTCCTTTAAGTGCCACTATGTAAGGGCGGTGCAGTTGAGAGTGCCAGAGGCATTGGACTCCTCTGAGCAGCTAACATCTACTGCCTGCATTAAGCAGATCTGTCTATTCGGTGCAGTGTGGATGATGAGAAAAGTGTGGGACAGTGTAACACCAGCCACGATACTGCATTGGCATCAGAAGAGGTGAGTTTACTGTGGGGCAAGAAGAAACTAAGACCGAACCCAATCCTGAACAGCTGGCTGACCGCCCCCCCGAAGGCTTATCAACTGTTTGATCAGCTAAGCCGAATGAGTATGCCGACCGTACAGCAACACCATTACAGCGAACACGTCAATGGTCACAATACTGACAGTTCGCTGTAATGGTCTGCCCGAGACCACAGCACTCTGTCCCCTAGTCCTGCATCCCCTCTGTGAATCAACTTTGACTCGGAGTTGGAATCCTATAGATTGGGGGGGTGCGGGGGTGAAGTTCCCCCCCCAGTAGAAACAGTACCAGGGTCTCTTGCTGGATTTATGTCAACTGCAACTTGCAGTCCACATAAATCCGTCGCTGTGATGTCAGTCGACAACATAGTTGTCAAACCGGCATCGTTTGGCCATGTCGAATGGGTGACAACAAATGGCAGAAGGCCAGAAATAGACATCACAAAACTCCTGAATTTATTGCAGCACAAAGATATAGTGGAGGAAGAGGAAGAACATTAAGATGACTGTGCTCCAGATGTAACACCAGGTAATGTGCAACAAGCTCTTCAAACCCCAAGAATCCTTCACTTATGCTTAACAGATGCAATCATTCCCCTGGAATGAGCCACCCTGCAACTTTAAGAATTTTATGCTAACTATGAAATTTAGAATGAAATTCAAACTCTGCTGCATGGTCATGCTCACTTCTGCACTCTAACGTCAGCTTTATTTCTCTGCCCGAAGAAAGCAGTCACCCCGAAGTCTTCTTTTCACTTCTGGCTGGTTAACAGTTTATTATTGTATTATTTTATAGTGTTTAACTGTTTTAGTTAACTTTTCAATACTCTGCATTAGTCACAGTGTTATTCATTATTTACTGTGTAAGTTTAATTTTTCCTCAAGTTCCCTATCAGTTCCCAAGAACCAGAGAAGGTCATTTTCAGCATGATTCCAGCTTTCAAGGAACCACTATTTTTTTCACTTTTAAAATGAATAAAAATTAATTTTTACTTAAACAGCTTCATGGTTTTACTTTAGAGTATTCTTGGTTCCTTGTTTTTGGGAACCAGGAAGAGAATTGGCTAATTTTACTGAGAAACTTCTTTTGAGGTATATTTAACTTGTGGTTTTATCTTTTGAGGAGCTGAACCGCATTTTTCTTCTTTAAAGCCCTTTTCTAACAATTGTTGGGCTTTTGATAATTACACTTTTTCTATTGGGAGCCACAAACATTCTTCTCAGGGTCACCAGTGTTTGGCATGACTGACAGACCCAAAAGGAAGACAGGACCCACAGGTCTTAAACATTCTAACGTTTCTTTTCAACTCATGGCAGAGGCACACTGCCACGAGTTGCGTTTAAAGTAACTGGATCCAGACCATGATGTTGCTAATTGTGAGCTCTGTATTAAGCTTTGCTCTAAAACACAAAAGAAAAGGGCTAAAAAAATATAAAGACATTATGGCTTCTCATTCTGCCTCCCTGTCACCTAAAGGCTCAGAGGAAGGTTCAGCCCCCCAAAGTAAGCAGCAGTCTCTGTCAAAGAGGATGGAAAGAAAGCTAAAGCTGCAAAAGTTGGTTCAGAACTCAGGGTGTCTGAAAGGGGAACCCTGAATCCACTGAAAAAATTAAAGAGCCTCAGAGCAGACACTGGAGATGGGGTCTGCCAAGAAAAAAAAAAAACATGTTGCTGTCCCTCCTCCTGAAGAAGGAAAGGAGCTGAGTGGGCACAAATAAAATGCCCTCAATGAAGGGCAGGACAAAGGCATGGCACTTTCTCCAGGCATTCCAGGCTATAGAAAATTCCATGAATATTCCTGTCCCAGCTCCCCAAGCTCCAGTTCCATTTCCAATGCCTGTGGAGGAGGATGCTGAAATTTTACTATGAAAATGAGGAAGAAGGAGGAAAATCCATAGAACCTGATGAAGAAGAAGAAGAATCAGCATTTATATAGTGCTTTTCATACACAGTATCCCAAAGCGCTCTACAAGCAGTGCTAGACTGGTAGTGAAGTGACTGAATGTGTGGTGGTGGCAGCCATATCACACATCATCACCCACACGCAGCCTGGATAATTGCATGAACCAGGTTATGGGAAGGGGAATGTTGGCCAGGACACCGGGAATGCTCCCTGCTCTTTGCGAAGAGTGCCCTGGGTTCTTTTACTACACCTGGACACCCATCCAGACAACACCAGGATGGGCAGAAGGGACCTCGGTTTTACGTCTCATCTGAAGGATGGCACACCCCAGCAGTACAGCACCCCCCAATACTGCACTCGGATGCCAGTGATTTTTAGGTGCAAGTCCAATCCCAATGTGGGACAAGAACCCATGACCTTCTGGTCCAGAGGCAGATGTGCTACGAGCTGAGCCACGCTGGCACCTGATGGTCATCTGGAGCAAGAATTTGGCTCTCTTTCTAGGCCTTCAGGTGATTATATCTCTACTATACCTTTGTAAGGCATATGGTAAATACCCTTAACATCTCCTCACAGGGAACTGAGGAGGATGAGGATGAGGTAGAATTCATGGATACGATGGGCTCATCTCCCAGAAAGAGGTTGATGCTGCCCATCCATAAATCCCTCAGGAAAGCCACTTGTAAAGTCATGTCAGCACCCATCTCGACTGCTGGCACAGATAAAAAAAACTGAGAAAAAATATCAGGTGGACAAACAGGGCTCTGAGTACCTGGATTCCCACCGTGATCATGAGGGAGTGGTCCAGACTGTCGCCTGTAATAAGGCCAAAGTGCCCCTTTCCTTCCACCCTCCTGAAAAAGATTCCAGAAACTGGATATCATGGGCAAAAAATGTTATGCATCAACTTCCCTCCTCCTAAGGCAGGCAGCGTATCTGGCCTACACAGCACAGTGCCAGAAAGCCCTATAGAATTCCCTACTGGCGTGGAGCGAAACGGCTACTGGAGACTTGGCACAGGATATGGCTGACACAGTGAGATCAGACATAGATGCCACAAAGTACCAGTTCCATATGGCAGTGGACACAAATGACACTACATCTAGGGTCATGGCCCATGCAGTGCCCTTAAGGAGCTAGTGGATCCAAAACAGATAGGAAAATGATACAAATTTTAGGAAGTAGTCGGTTGTAACTTTTTATTTCTGAAACATTTTTCTTTTTCCTTTTGCTCCTTAGAACGTTTTCTATGTGATAATATTGTGCTGGTGGCGTGGAACAGCTCTCAGCCTGGAAGCTGTCATATCTATCTCTAATCACCACCACTGCATTATCAGCACTGTGAGGTCACAATGCTGAAGCTGATGATGTAATGGGGGGGGGGCAGAGCTAGATATGTCAGCTGCCAGGCAGAGTGCTGTTCCACACATCACAACTACTGACATCAATTAAACAATCGTCTTATTAACCAAAGGAAAAATAAAAAGTACCTCAGATATAAAAGGTAATGGTTGACTGCTTTTAAAAACGAATATTAGTTTTAGGAGTACACTAGCTTTTTAAAGAGGTTTGACTGGCTGAGAACTACCAATCTATCCCAGGACATTCAAATAAAAGTAATGGATTGCCCCTGTGAAGGAAATTTCCTGTTTGGTGACAAGACAGAGGCTTACGTGAAAAAGGTGAATGAATACAAAATCACCTATATACAAACAGTGAGGAAAAAAAGGCATCCATTTCCTACAGGCCTTATGGAAGGGGAAATAGGGGTAGGGAATACATAAAAACATAGAATGTGTCAGCAGAAAAGGCCCACCAGGCCCACCCAGTCTGCCCAGTATGCCTAGCATGCCACTAGGACTTTGCTGTTGCCTCCCACCCGCCCATCTCCCCAGCTCTAACAGACCGTTGTGTTTATCCCACGCTCTCTTGAATCCTCCCACAGTTCTCACCCCCATAACCTCCTCTGGGATTTTGTTCCAGTTTTCCTCCACCCTCTCCATGAAGCAGAATTTCCTGATGTTTCTCCTGAACCTTCCCCCCACTATCTGCACTCCATGCTCCCTTGTTCTCTGCTGCTCCCTTAGCTGGAAGATGTCCCCTACTGGCACCCTCTTGATACCCTTGATATATCCGAAGGTTTCAATCATGTACCCCTCTCCCTCCTTTGCTCAAGGGAGTGCATGCCCTGGTCCTTCAGCCATTTCTCATATGACAGATGACTAATTCCCCTTTCCATTTTTGTCGCCCGCCTCTGGATGCCCTCCACCCTATCCACATTCTTCCTGAGGTATGGCCTCCAGAACTGGGCCCCATACTCAAGGTGAGGCCTAACAAGCTGCCAGGTACAAGGACATTATGACCTCCCTCTTCCTACTAGTTATTCCCGTACCGATACATCCCAGCATCCTACTGGCCCCTGCCATCTTCTTCTCTCATTGTTTTGCCACCTTTATGTCCCGTGTAATGATTATGCCTAGGTCCCTTTCCAGCTCGGTGACCTCTAGGGCATGCCCCCCATATGGTATTCCGCACCCTGGTTATTCCTGCCCAACTGCATGAGCTTGCACTTTTCTGTGTTGAAGGACAGTTGCCATTCCCCGAACCATTCCTCTAGTTTCTCCAGATCTCTGCACATGCTCGCAATTCCCTCAGGCATGTCCACTCTATTGCAGACCTTTGTGTCATCCACAAATAGACACACTCTTCCCTCCAGTCCCTCTGCTATGCCCCCTTTAAATATATTGAAAAGGAGTGGCCCCAGTACTGACCCCTGAAGCACCCCACTGGTGACCATACCCTCCCCTGAAGTTACTCCATTAACAGTTGCCCTCTGTCTCCTGCCTTCCAGCCAGTTTTGCACCCACCTAACCACGAGTGGCCCCAGCCCAAGACATCTCATTTTATGCAGTAACCTCCTGTGTGGCACAGAATTGAACGCCTTTTTGAAATCTAGATAAGCGATGTCTAACGACCCCCCCGTGATCTAGTACCCTGGTGACCCAGTCAAAAAACTCTTATCAAGTACATTTGACATGGCTTTCCATCAGTGAATCCGTGTTACCGCTGGTCCTGTAGGCCATTGGCTTCTAGGTACAGTAGCTTGTGATTCTCTTCTTTAGCAATTTCTCCATGAGCTTGCCCACTAACAATGTTAAGCTCACTGGCTAATAATTTCCTGCCTCCTCCCTGTCTCCTTCCTTATGAAGGGGGACCACATCCACACATTTCCAGTCATCAGGTGCCTCCCCTGATTCCAATGATCTGTTGGAGAGATTGGTTAGAGGTTCTGCTAGCACCTTACTAAGTTCCCTCAGTACTCTGGGGTGCACACCATCCGGCCCCATTGCCTTAGCCACCTTCAGACCTTCCAGCTCCCTCAGGACCCCCTCCACCTGGAACAGACTGGAGTCAACCCCCCACCTCATGTTCCTTGACTTTCTTGAGCTCCCCCTCTTTCTAGGAGGCAGCAATCTTGTAAATGAGCCTTGCTCAATGATGCTCACCTGAATAAATAAAGATTTGATTGCTTGATTGATTGATTGATTGATTGATTGATAGATAGCACAGTGGGTTAAGGCTCTAAGCTACAGATCTGGAGCCCTCGGTTTGAATCCCACAGCTGCCTAGGTGCATAATGTGTGACCCTGAGCAAGTCACTTAACTTCCTTCTGCTCCCAGGTCACATCTGGAAACAAGCTTTGGCTCCTGGTTAAACAATGTTCCCTTTCCTTTCCTTACCATGAATACTGAGCAGAAATAGCTGTTGAGTATTTTTGCCTTCCCCCTGTCATCTCCCACCAACTCCCCTTCCCCATTTTTCAGCCTGACTATTCCCTCCCTTGACTTCCTCCTCTCGCTCACATGTCAGAGGAAGGTTTTATCCCCTTTCTTGACTGTGTTGGCAATCCTCTCTTCTGTTCTTGCTTTTGCCCTCCTGACCTCCTTACCTGCTTCCTGCTGCTTTTCTTGGTAAATAGCCCCATTCTCCTTGCTCTGTGTCTTTTCATACCTCCTAAATGCTTTTTTCTTTGCCCTAACCTTCTTGCCACATCCCTATTAAACAAGACTGGCTTCCTCTTCTTCCTATTTTTATTTACCCTTCTGACACAGAGCTTAGAGGCATCCTCTATTGTCCCTTTTATTTAACCCCACATTTCCTCCACTCCCCTTAGTCCCTCCACCACTGCTAATGCTTGCTGGACTCTTTCCCCCAGTTTTTGAAAGTCTGCATGCCTAAAATCTAGGACCTTCACTCTAGACCAATGGACTTCAGCAGTCGGTTTTACTGTGAACCAGACAGTGCTGTGGTCACTCTTGCCCAGCTTCTCTCCTACAGATATCTCTCCCACTCTTTCCCCATTCGTCAGAATCAAATCTAGGCTCACCCCCACCCTGGTCGGTTCTCTTACTAGCTGCTTCTTTAATGCTCCCTGTAGGGAATCCACAATTTCCCTGCTACTGGCGGATGCAGTTGATGGAATGCCCAAATCCATGTCTGGCAAGTTGAAGTCCCCCATCAGCAGCACCTCCCTTTTAGTGTGCCATCCTTTGGATTTCCTCCATCATTGACCTATCCACCATATCCTACTATGCTGGTGGCTTATATATCACCCCAATGCGTATGTTTTCTCCCTTGCCTGTGGCCAATGATACTGACAAGGCCTCAGCTCCCCCACCTAACCTGCAGTTCCATAGCCCTAATGTGTTCCTTCACATATAGAGCAACCCCCCCCCTTACCCACCCTGTCTTTCCTATAAATACATACCCCAGAATTGCTATTCAGTCCTGGCCCTCATGGCCCCACATCACTGAGTTACCATGAAGTCCAGGTCCGCCTCAGCCATAAACGCTGCTAAGTCTGAGATCTTATTGCTCAGGCTTCTGGCCTTAGTGCATGTGGCTCTCCAATTGCTGGGCTCATTCTGTTGTTCCCTGGTGCATGTTACCTTCCCTGCTCCCCTAGCTTGTTTTACCATCCTGGGGGAAGGGAGGCTGGTAGCCCCCCATTTCTCCTGCTTCGTGGCTTGGGTTTGTTCCCAACCCCCCAGCTTTAGTTTAAAGTATAGTTTTGTCTAAAGAAATCCCCTAATTTGCTCTTTAGCATGGCTGTACCCTCCCTGTTCATGTGCAGTCTATCTGGGGCAAATAGACTCTCATCCCGCCACGTTGTTCCCCAGTCCCCTAAAAACCTGTACCTCATCTGTTCACACCATCCCACCAGCCACTTATTAAATTCCTCAATCCTCAGTCTCCTCTCTGTGCTTGCCCTTGGTACAGGCAGGACCTCCGCAAAAGCTGCAGATCTGAACCCCAGGCTGCTGCAGTGCCTCACAAGTGCCCAAAACCTTGCCTGTACCTCCAACAAGCTATACCCCGCCAGGTCATTTGTTCCAAGATGGAAAATCAGGTGAGTTTTTGCATCCTGCTGTCTTCCTCCGGAGGGGATATAGTGGACGACCTCTGCCACAGTCATACCCAGGAGGCACTTGACCCATATTGTACTGCTTCTGTCCCCCCTGCCCCCCAGTGAATTCCTTTAATTATTGAGACCCCAACTAGTAAGACCCTCCTCTCCATTACCCTCTGTTTGTATTTCTCCTTTGTCGTGTTCCCAGCCCCTTGCATTCCCTTTATTTCCTACTCCCACTTCCCTCTTTGTCCCGTATATCTCCCCGCATACTTAACTTCCCCTTATCACTATTCTCTCCCTGCCCCCTACAGTTATTTTCCTTAAAACCACCTCCCCTACCCCTCTATCCACCGGTTCCATCTCCCCCCACCGTGCCCTGCTCTTTACTCTGCCCCGGCTGAGGTTACCTATGCTCGAGTCGCTTCCCAATTACTGTCTTGCTCCGGGCCCCCAATTCCTTTTCTCACTGTCTCCTCTCCCTTGAGGGTTTGCCTTTTTTGGGGTGAGTGTGTCCCAGCTCCCTTGTCCTGTCTGTTGTCTTCCTCCTTGTTTTTTCATGAAAGGACGACCCTGCTCCCCCTGTCTACTGCACTTTATGTTGTGTCTGCCTCCCCTGTTCCCCCTGCATCCACCTTTGCTCCAGTTTCGTTGTTCTCATCCCCATTTAGTACCTCTAGTGGCGCAAATCTGTTTTTGTGCTCTATGCTTGCTGCCTTTGTTCCTTCTGCTTGTGCTCCTTGCTCTTCACTTCCCTTTTGTGCAGGCTGTGGTCCTTTGTACCTTACCTCCTGCCAGTACCCTTGGCCTCTCATGCATCTTGTACTGCCTCTCCCCGAGCCCCCAGACCCCCCAAACCTCTGCCCAAGCCCCCAAGCACCTCTATACCTCCTTCCCTGCATTCATAGTCCTTTGTGTTCTTCCAATCCACCTTCTGGCTCCTCCTGCCTCTTTCAGCTTTTGTTCCTAGATCCTCTACATCTCCACCATAACTCACTCTTCTGCCCGTACCTCATCTTACTCCCGTCTTCCCCACCTCCCCCCACCCCTGCCCAACCTAGCATCCATCTCAGTCACCTAATCTCTTCCCTTAGTTGTGCCAGCTGCTAACACACCATGCAGGCCCCCCATCTACCAAGCCATAGTCAGTACTATGCCCGACCCACACCCAGTACACCCTACCACCCTTCCAAAGATGTCGCCTGTCTTTGCAGTCTGGGGACCATGCCATCGCCCTGTCCCCATCCCTCTCCAAATGCCCCTCTAAGTCAGTTGCCTCTCCATTTTCACAATTCCACAGGATTCAGATGTTATAGCACAGTAACAACTCTACGTTATTGAACCCCCCAACACCCATTGCTGAAAGCTCTGAACGAACACCTTGGGAGCCTCATTCACCAAGGAACAACCCCCTTCAATGCCCATTGCTGGACACCCCTTAGCACAGTAACAGCTCTACATTATTGTACTCTCCGAATGCCCATTGCTGATCACTCTTAACAAACACCTTGGGAGCCTATTTACCCAAAGAACAACACCCTGCAATGACTGTTGCTGAACACCCCTTAAAGAACACCTTGGAAGTTTATTTCTCGATGAACTTATAATAAGACAAATTCTCCCTGACTAGAATTACCCCACTATATGAGAAAAAATAGGTGAGCAATCAAGTCATAGCAGTTTCTGCAACCCTTAAAAGCCTAATACCCTGCTATATGAGAGAAATAGGTGAGCAGTCAAGTCATAGCAGTTGCTGCACTCTTCAAAGAATCCCTTCCCCTGTGCCTATGTCTCCCATGAGTACCCTCCACAAAGGGGCTACTATTGGGGCAGGGGTAGAAAGGGCACCAAGTGTAGCTGCAATGCCAGCTTCCCAAACCCAAGCAAAGTAAAACACCTTACAAGTCTGCACAGGTCACCCATCCATTGCCAGTGGGAGGAAGGCTGAGTCACTCTCTACAGGAATGGACAAAAATCACCTCAGACAAGTAGGTCCTGGAAGCAGTGAGTCAAGATTTGTCCCTGCAGTTCAGAAAATTCCCAAAGCTGCAGAACCAAAAGGTTTTCCATCCTCACACTCCAACAGAAAGAATACTGCTGGAGATGGGGAGGTGAAGAAATTATTGCAAGCAAATGCAGTGGAAACGTAGCTCTTTCACTGTGGGGCAAGGGGTTTATTCCAGGTACTTCCTGACCCACAAGAACAATGGGGAGTGGCAACCCAATTTTAACCTGAGACATCTAAACAACCACTTAGAGAAAGAAAAATCCAAGATGGCAACACTGGGCTCAGTGATTCCATCTCTGCAAAAGAGAGACCGGCTAGGGTCACTGGATCTGAAGGACACCTACTTTCACATATCAGTCAGGAACAGCCACAGAAAGTACCTCACGTTCAGGATAGGGAGCTGCCAGTACCAGTTCGCAGCCATTCTCTTCGGCCTCACTTCAGATCCAAGAGTGTCTACAAAGTGTCTAGCTGTGGTAGCAGTACGTTTGAGAAGCAAGGGGTGGTGGTTTTTCCCTACCTGAACGACTAGCTGGTCTCAGGAAAAACAAAGCAGGAAGCAAAGTCCTCCCTATTACTGACACAGGGCACACTGGAGGATCTGGACTTCCTCATAAATCATCAAAAGTCCCAAATAGAACCAGTTTAGGTTCTGGACTTTATATGTACAGAGCTCGATACCCTGTGTAACTCCCCCACACACACACATAAATTTGGGGTTTAGCTTAATGTTTTCCTGGGTTCCTTTAATGCCCACTGCCAGGCTGACGTCCTGTAGAGGTAAAAGATCTCTGGGTATCTGTTTGCTTCTGTTCATTTATGTGAGTGCACCATGCTGTGCCTCTGCGCCTGTCCCTTCAAGAGTCTAGCTAATAAGTGTATAGTGAATGGTCTGAGCTGGGTCCGAGTAAGTTAGGGCTTGTGACTGGCCAGACACCTCTCTGATTTGCTCTACTCTGCAGTCAATACTAGTGAAGAGGGAGCCTGTATGGGAGCTGTACTTATTTACTGCTAATATATTGTTGCATTTCAAATAGAGAAGTTTGTTTAACCTGCTTTCCTTGCAGTTTGCCTTTCAAAATGGAAGCCACCATGTTAGGGTCAGGATTTCCAGTAATTGGATCAATCAGACCTTGGGGATTTGGAAAGGTCCTTAGCCCAGTGTCTTGTGGGAAGAAAAACTGTAGTTTTTGTAGTTTTTAGGTTGGCGCCAAAACTGGCCTGGAGGGGGAGCCCTAACTGTGACTTACAGCTTTCCCTGCCAACCCAAATCCTGGCATCCAAGGGAAAGCCCGAGTATTGTAAGAGGCAGTGGATCAGTTGGAGTTGGAACTTGAAATGTGAACAGCTCGAGCTATCGAACAGCTGCTCCCTGAACGGAGCATAGGGGAATCGGTGGGAAGAGGCCCAACTTGCCTCCCTGCCATGTTTCTCCTACATTTGACTGCCTGATTGCAGAAGTCGGACTTGTCCGATTTAAGACTGGAACTGTGGCAGAAAGAATCAGAGAGTTTAAAAGCACTGCTTGTGAATTTGGACCAAACAATTGCTCCTGTGAAGCGATTGGCCCAGTTAGTGTACAAGACAAATTTTGGATTGAGAGGTTTGCTCAGTGAATCTACTGCAATACCAGCCGGACTGTATCTGAACTGTAGAAAGTTGAAGCTGTTTGATTTAAATGTGCTGAATGTTTCTCATGGGTTGAGACCTGCCTGCCTGTGACCCAACTTGTTACGCCAGCTGGAGGCTTCACCAACAAACAAAACTGAAGTTTACCAACATACTCATCATACCTGGGCCTTTGCCATCTCAGCCCAGATCAACTGCCCTGCACCAGAGACTGCCTTTGGCGAGAGACCGGCTTCAGGGATCCAACCCCTGTGCAAAAACAACTCGCAGGTTGTGGCCACCTGGAGGGAAAGGCCGTGAAGAGGCAGTGTGTCGTGTCGGCCCTGTTTCTCCAGGCTTATCAGTGAACACCAAGAGGTCTCCATATCACCTGCAATCCCACAGCAATCTGGTAGTGTGAGTAGAATCAGGGTAGCTCCCTGCAATGGGTTATTTAATCCGTCTATGGTACCGTCTGATTTCTTTAACTTTCTGGGTTTCAAAAGACTGAGCCACCCAGCTCGGACTACAAATAATCATCTTGCTGTTGTGCATGCTAACTGTCTTTCTTTTCATCAAGGGCCCCAACATCAGCTGCAATGCTGGCCACCCCTGGGCAATACCTCTGGCTAGCCTGTTCCCATCCTGATTACCCAGTGTTGTGTGACTGTACTTTTGGGACTGAGAGGTGCATGCCAAAACCCTGATTCAAATCAGAGTACAAATCTTTTAACTAAATTCACGCTCTTTCCTTGTTCACATCCCCTGAATAAATCTGATTGTCTTTTTTCACGTTTAACTTGGCTAGTGTGCATATTATTAGTTGGGTTACAGTACTGAAAGTGAGCAGTTGTCTTGCTAACCTTATTTGACAGGGGGTCTCCAAGGAAACTGCTGAAGGTCCAACCCTTGTGGTAAGTGTGAAAGGTGTGTGCATGTTAATACTGCTATATGCTGACTGTGTGTTAACTGCTGTTAAAGGTTCCAAGCCACTAGGAGGGTTAGTGGGTGGTTGTAGCTTCCCAGAGGGCTATAACAGGCTAGACAGACACCACCTTTACTATTACTCTGGGTGGAGGCACCTTAATACTGAATCCAGGCCCCTTAACCTGTGGTCAGATATATAGGTGGGGGTAGTAACCTTAGGGATAGTGCCACTTAGGGGTTACACCTGCAAGACAAGGCATTCCTTCCTCAAGCAAGGGTAGCAGATCTGATTTCAACTGTAGAATTCTGCAAAGCAAGTCAGCCAAGTCTTGCAAGGTATTGTCTGCATTTACTGGGGCACATGGCCTTGTTCCTGCCATGGTACCAGGGGCCAGGTTCCAAATGAGAGATGTTCAGTATCACCTAGGGATCCATTGGTTTCAGAGGTGGGATCCACTGTTCAACTTGGCACCTGTCATAAAGTCTTTTCTAAGGGCACTAGAATGGTGGAAGGAAGAATGCAACCTCATGGAGGGAATTCCCTTCCTTCAGTAATAACTATGGCTATGCTCACAGCAGATGTCCCCCTCCTAGGCTGGGATGCCCTCCTGGAGGACTTCACTGTAAGTGGTACTTGGAGTACAGAGGAGACTCAGAAGCACATAAATCTCCTGGAGCTCAGGGCAGTATACCTGGCAATGCAGGCCTTTTCCTCCCAGGTCAGGGGTCAGATTGTCCAGGTCAGAACAGACAACACCACAATAATGTATCAAATAAACAAGCAGGGAGCAACAGGATCTTCAAAGCTATGCACAATAGCAATGAAGATCTGGAACCTAGCATACTCCCTGGAAGTTCATCTTTCAGTAGTACACCTGCCAGGGAAAGACAACATGCTGGCAGATTCCTTGAGCAGAATCAGTCAGGGAAATCAAGCATGGATCCTGAACCAGCAGGTGCTGGTAGCACTGTTCAGATGGTGGAGTACACCAGAAACAGACTAGTTTGCTTCCTGAGAAAAAAAACAGCTCTCACTGTTTTGTTGCAGACCCACATCAGTGGGTACAGTCCCAGAGGACGTTCTAGTCCTCAAATGGTCAGGGAAATTTCTTTATGCCTTCCCACCTTTCCCACTTTTGCTGAGAGTACTGATCAAACTGAGAAGGGAGTCAGCAACAATGATTATCATAGCTCCAGCCTGGGCCAGACAGATACGGTATTCCATGCTCCTGTCCCTCTCCAGCAGGCCACCTATCAATCTGCCCATGAGATACAATCTGCTGACACTGTCCCAGGGCAGGGTACAATTCCCAGGTCCGAGAACTCTGCATTCAGTTCATGGTTCTTGAAGAGCTAGAGTTCTCTGGACTAAATCTCTCTGAGAAAGTGGCGGAAGTGCTGAAGGTCTCCAGGAAACCAGCAACTAGGAAAACTTATGCTTCAAAATGGAAACAAATTTCCTTTTGGTGTTCCCCTAGACAGTTCAGGCCACTCTGGGCAAGTCTGTCTACAATCCTGGACTACCTGGTCCATCTCCAGTCCTTGGGCTTCAGGTCCTCAACCCTGTAGGTTCATTTGGCAGCAGTGTCCGCTTACACATCAGCTGGCAAAGATAGGTCAATGGCCTAACAACCCATTTCAAAAGATTTTTGAAAGGTCTTAATCACCTGTATCCTCCAACAAGAGACCGTCTCCCTCCTTGGAATTTGACCTTGTGCATTGCTCACCTGATGGAGGCTCTCTTTGAGCCTATGGCAACTGCTGCACTGAAGTATGTCATCTGGAAAGCAGTTTTCGTGGTGGCAGTGACATCTGCCAGAAGGTGAGCAAACTGCAAGGCCTCTGCACAGATCCTAACTATATGATCTTTCACAGAGACTGGGTAGTCCCAAAAACCACTCAAAGTGACGACAACTTGTTTAAATTTTTTCTTAAAATTTTGAAACAGTGTTAGTATTTTTTTGGTAGTTGTCGTCGAAGCACAGGTCAGAAAGCATAGGAAAACCAGGAGCAGTTGTAAAATTCAAACAAGTGATTTATTATTAACAGTAAAATAAAAAAATTAAATTGTTCTGTATAACTATTTACAAAGGCAGTATAAACAGACAACGACCATCTGAGTTTCTTCTCAATTTCCAGTCTCAGTCCCTGTCAGTTTGGCTGCCATTCTTCTGGTAACCACTCCTGGGCTATGCTTCCCTGGTACCAGGTCTAGTACCCATGCACAAAACTCCTCGCTTAGAGTATGCACGGTGTAAATCACACTTAGGCTGACACCATCTGTGATTCACTTTGCCTGTGAGCTCATCACCACTGCTGTTGAAACATCAGGATTTACTCCCTCTTTGATTAACTCAGTAAATCCTGGAAAGTAATTTCCAATAATCACAGGTACAAGTAACTTAGATACTACCCCCACTTTCATTTGGTGTGACACCCCATTAATAGTGAGAGTCACTTGGTTGGTGGGATAGTATCGAGTGTCCCCATGGATGCAGATGACACCAGTACCTTGTCCTTTTGAACATTGTTTTCCTAGCACTTCAACATGCACTAGGGTCTGTCTGCTTCCCGAATCGTAAGTCCCTTTACAGTCTTATCTCCCACGTTCACAGCTGTTAAGTACTTGCCCCAGTTTGCGAAGGACAAATCTGCTCCAATGTCACTCTTCTTATGGCAATTTCTTGCAATATGACCTGGTTTAAAAATGTTTTCTTTTACCCCATGGTCATAATACACCTTCTGCTAGTTTTGGGCCTCTTCCTGATTACTATGGGCGATTTCAACATATTTTGCCAGTTTATTTCTCAGGGCACACCTATAAGATGTAATAGATTGCTTTTGATGGGGGTAATCTTCCCATGTTTCTTTTGGTACATCTAGTGGCCTTCTAGGTTGTCTACCACACAACATTTCAAATAGTGAAAAACCTGTTGATGCCTGTGGCACGTCTCTGTAAGCAAAAAGCAGGTAAGGTATGTACTGGTCCCAGTCTTTCCTTTCCCCTTTTACAAACCTTTTTAACATGCATTTTAGGGTTTGATTAAAACACTCAACAAGACCGTCGTTCTGAGCGTGATAAGGGGAGGTTCTTATGGCAGTGATACCTAGTAGTTGGTACAGTTTCTTCAATAATGCTGAACCAAAATTACTACCCTGATCAGTAATAATCTCTTTAGGTATGCCCACCCTGCTGAAAAGTTTGGTAAACTCTGCTACAGCTTTTGGGGCTATGACAGTATGCATTGGAACTGCCTCTGGGTACCGAGTAGCATAGTCACATACTACCAAAATGAATCGATTACCCTTTTTACTTTTGTCTAAGGGGCCAACCACATCCATTGCAATTCTCTCAAAAGGCACATCTATCAAGGGTAGGGGCACCTTGTCTTTTTTAGTCATTGGAGCTACTTTCTGACACTCAGCACAAGAACTGCAATAGGTAACAACATCTTCATGAATTTCAGGCCAGCAAAATCTGTACAGCAATCTGGCAAGGGTGCGATCCCTCCCCGAGTGACCAGCCATAGGACTGTCATGTGCTATCTGTAACAACTCGGATCTATACTTTTGTGGTATAACCAATTGTTCTATCCAGTCCTGTGTCTGAGGTTTAACCCAGACTCTGTACAGTAGCCCATTACATTTTTTAAACATAGGTTCACCCTGTCTTGATTTCACCCCAGCTGCTTAAAATAACCCTGGGAAGAAACATCATTAGCTTGTTCTGAAAGAAAATCACAATCAGTTATCAGTTTAATTTCAGCATTTTCATATGTTAATCCTTTATGTCCATCAGCCTTTTGTTGCCACTGTTTCTTCGGCTGTCGTCTTTCTTTCCTGGATTTCCAGATCTTGTAGCTGCACTCAAACAAGTCCAAATCAAAATCAGCAAAAGGAAAAAGAGTCCCCACCATCTGTATGTCTTTTGCGTAATAGGGTGAGCCTTCTTTGTCGCTATTTTGTGCTGAACATTTTTAGCTTGGCCTGGCACTGTGGTAAAAGTACTGTTAAATATCTTTAGCAAAATTACGAATTTCTGAGGTTTGTTCAGAGGAAACATTCACCTTTATAGCATCAGCAGTAACAATTTACGCCAATTTATTATAAGCTATATCAATATCTTCACCAGTTTCTAGTAAAACCAGCATAACAGCTTTTGGTGTTTTTTCAACCCATTTCTTGAGGAGGTTAGCATGGTATATCTTGGTAGGATTTTTCCTATCAGGGGTCTCAATATCATAGTTAACTGTGCCAGTACATCTAAACACTTTATAATGTCCTTCCCACTTCATTAGCAGTTTATTTTCTGTAGTGGGTAATAGTAGCAAGACCTTTTTACCTAATGATTCACATATATTTTTATACTAGCAGATATGCAAGGGGGAAGAAAAGACAGAACAGCAAGTGAGGATAGAGAGATAGCGAGAGGCAAAGAACTGCGAGACTGTTGGGGGTGATCAAGTCGTAGGTCTCACGAGAAAAATTTGGTTGAGCAACCAGACAGACAAGAGACAGAAAAGGAGAGAATAGAACAGATCCTTGCATTTAAACTCTTTCTCCAGAACAACTGGGACAGGGCCCCATTCAACCCTGCCACAGTAGTCATTTAGCTAGTTGTAGTGGTCACTGCTCACCCTAGCTTTAGAAATTCTCTTCTTTGTGATTTTTCGACTCCCACCTGCAAATGTCCATGACCCACTTTGTCTGTTATTACATACTGTTCTCACCCTTTCCATAATTTTCTGTGCCAGTCTGTTGCCCTCATTTCTATTCACTGTTCTGTACTTGAAGAGTAGTACCCTTACTTATATTATCTCAATTGTAGCTAGTGTCATTTTTTTGTTATTTATTATGCTCATGTTGTACTGTATAGGCTGTATAATACTCTCCACATCCTCTTCCCCCAGGTTGCATCTGGAAACAGGCTGTTAGCAGTTTGGTATGTCTCTCCTGGTGAAACTTTTGAAATAAACAAATAAATAAATAAGTAAATAAATGAATCTGAAAAGGCAAATCCTCAGATGGATTAGACCCCAAACTTCTATATCTCAACCCCCGTTATAGCAACTCCGCTTGCCAAACTCCTAAACCAATCCTTTGCTGCCGCTGCCATCCCCCAAGCATGGAAACACGCCATTGTCATTCTCTGCCAAAAGGAGGTGCCCCTACCTCCCCCTCTAACTACCACCCTATCTCCCTCCTCCCAGCCCTAGCAAAACTACAAGAGCACCTTGTGCTCACCCAACTTACCTCCTTCCTCAATGACTCCAAATTATTCATGCCATTCCAGTCTGGCTTCAGGAAGGGACACTCCACCACCTCCGCCCTCTGATAAGGCTTATAGATACTAACCTGACAGGCATGGACAGAGGACTGATCACCTCAGCGGTGTTTGTCGACCTTGCAAAAGCCTTCGGCACTGCCTCCCACCCCATATTGCTCTTGAGTCTCGTTGAATCAGGCCTCTCTGTCACAGCCACAAACTGGTTCAGATCATACCTCTCTGATATAACTCAGTCCGTTAGAGTCTCAAATGCAATCTCCACCCCACCTTCCCTTAACTACCAGTGTCCCACAGGGGTCGGTTCCTTGTCCTGTTCTGTTCTCTATATTCCTAAATGACCTGCCACTCATCTGCTCTACTTCCTCAATCCACATGTATGCAGATGATACTGTACTCTACTACTCAGGCTCCGCCCCTGATGTGGTACAATCAAACCTCCAAGCTGACTTTAACAAGGTACAGCAATGGTTTAGCTTGCACTGGCTCTCCCTATATGCAAAAAAAACTGTCACTATGACCTTTGGCACACGACAACGCCTGTCCAGATTCCCCTCACTTCCCTACTTCACCACCCTAGATGGCCAAAAACTTGAAGATGTCTCCTCATTCCATTACTTGGGGGTCTGGCTCGACAGCCATCTCTCCTTCTCTGTCATAGATGCTATCTCAAAAAAACTATGCCCCATGCTTAGTGCACTATATAGGAACCGCAGCAGCCTCCCTCCCTAAGTCCGACGTGAACTGGTCCTGAAGATGATACTCCCCTCCATCGCCTACTGCAACATTGTATACAGTGCAGCCCCTAAGTCCACCCTATCTAAATTGGACACACTTTATAATGCCTTCTGCCACTTTGCTCTCGATGCCTCTCCCCTCACCCACCACTGTGACCTCTACCAAGCCTTGGCACTACCGTCCCTCAAAAACCGCATTTCTCACTGTGCTAAATTTGTCTCCAACCTATGGCTTGGGTCCATCCCTCCTACCTTGCCACACCGTGGCTCACAGATGCCCCACCCTCCCATCATCTTAGATCCAGTGACTCCCACCAACTTTCAGTCCCTTAGGTGGAAGACCTCTGCCGGTCAAGCTGCCTTCTCACACCGGCTACCCAAGCTCTGGAATGCCCTCCCACCGCAAATTTGGCACTCCTTCTCTTCCTACTGTCTGTCTTCCACCCTAGCAAACTTCCTTACTACAAATTGCTCCTGTCCCGCAACCTGCCGTGCCCCGCTATCCCCTTCCCAATGCCTGACCAGCAGCCTTAGCCTTGCTACAGAAGCTGGCATATAACCCCAACCTTGCACTTGTGTCCTGGGCCTATTTTGCCCTATGTACTGTGTATAACTGTATAACTGTGATATATGTCCTCTGTTGTTTGCAGCTGTTACTAGTGTGCTAATTTACCTTGTCTGCTGCTTCTTGTCACAAAATTGTTATCTGATACTATAATATCCTAAGTATTCAATGTGCACTACTTTTATATTCATTCATACAATTCATGCAATCGTGTATCCTTATGCTACTTTTTATTTGCTTCTGTTAACTGTTCACTTGATAACCTGTGTGTTATCATATCCATGTGTACCCCCCCAGGTCGCACCGGGAGATGAGCATCTTGTTGCTCAGTGTGCCTTTCCTGGTGAAACAATTGCAATAAATAAAATAAATAAATTAGAGTAAAGGGGTGAGCATGACCACACAGCAGAGTTTGATTTTCATTCTAAATTACATAATTAGCACAACATTCTTAAAGCTACGGGATGGAATATTCCAGTGGAATGATTGCATTTGGTAAGCATAGTGATGGATCCCTTTGGAGGAAACAATAATACTACGGTGAATATGTTTTTCTTCTGACACTGTGAATGGCAATGAAGCAAAGAGGAGACACAATCCCAAACTGGGACATCATAAAACCCTAACCAACGTGGAAGAAGTATACAATTAAAAAAGTTAGCAAATGCGCTACACTATTTCCTGAAATGAGCACAGTACTGCACTGTTCAATACTGACCATAGTTTCAGTAAAATAAAGATTAATTTTAACACACACTAAACCAACACAAGAAGAGAAACAATACATTACTCGATACCCCTCCCAAAGCCCTAAGCACAATGCAAGAAACAACAGCTGTACTGTACTGTCTATACCTCCCCAAAACTGAAAACCAAAACTAACAGAACAATAAACTGGACATACTGTATATCAGACAAATCAGCTATACACAGATTTGTTAGTTATATTGTATACCATGGGAGTGCAAATACATTTGGAAGATAAAAGCTGTTATTTGCACTGAAGACATAGCTACTGTGCAGATATCAGTTGGACTCATGTTATTTGCACAGTAGCTGTTATCTGCATAGCAGCCACAACCCTTGCTTTTCAGATGAAGTGGCTCCTTGCCACCAGCACATCAAACAGTGGTAATGTCACTTTAACCATAAAGATAAAAGGACTGGCTTTGCATCATTAATAAAATGAAAAAGAAAGAAAAACTGTAAAAAGTTGATTTGTTTACATAACACAGTACATGTTTTACCTGCAATAGACATAAAGAAAAAGTAGGAACTTCATGACATACATCAGATATCCGATGGGGTAGCTTCAAATATGCATGTTATTTGGTTTGAAATGGTGTTATTGCCACTGTGCACACGCGGTGGAAGTGTGCAATAACGCCAACATTACAAACTAAACACCATGCATATTGGAAGCCACCTAATGGGATATTCCTTATATCTTACTACTGAGGTTTTTCAGTTCATCCTTATGGATCCTGCACATTGCTTCTTCCAAACAACCTCTCTGGAATGCCCCCTCCAAGTATACTAAACACCTGCTTTCCTCCTTTTTATGTGTCCCTTCTTAATGTTGCTTTTTTTCCTCCCCTGATATTCGGTTTTGTAATTATGGATCAGTTCCAGAACCCCATTACATCTGTTTAAGTGGTGGTGGCATGTTGGGGACAGTGTATATAATCTCATCCTGATGCACCAGGGTTGGTCACACACTATTTGGTCAGTCTCAGTGTAACTGGAGGCAGTATAGCGCAGTGGTCTAAGGCTCTGAGCTGCAAATCTGGTGATATCCAGCAGACCAGACCTGGGTTTGAATCCCACAGCTTCCACTTGCATACTGTGTGACCCTGAGCAAGTCACTTAACCTCCTTGTGCTCCCAGGTTGCTCCTGTAAAAAAGCTTCCAGCTTAGTGTGCTATACCTGGTTAAACAACTAAATAAAAAAAACTGTGGGGTAGGTGATCATTAACTACATGGAACAGGGTTAATTACACTGTAATTACATGTTTGTTGAATGTAATTGCAATTGCAAAGCAGTTACACTGTAACTACAGTGTAGTTAAGGATACCTAAAGTGTTACCACAGGGTTTTTACAAGCCACTGACTTATGTCCTTGCTTGTTCAGTAAACCTTGTTTTTGCAATCACTGGTTCCTTTTGGAAAGTCTCTTTGTTAACATTAGCAGTCCTAGTTTCACCCTTACTTCTACCTCGAGTGCAGACCCTTCCTGTTTCTCTTGGCTCCAGTTTTTGGTTTTGTGCTCCCGCTGTCTGAGGATGTGAGTGCACGGCTCCTGCGCAGTTCTTCTATATAATCTCATCAGACAGCAATAAAGACTTTGTTTATTTTGTGGGGTGAGTGAGACCCTCATCTCCAGTGAGTTAGATTTGCACGGGTGGTTGTTATTGGAGCAAGACTCGTCCCACAGCTCTTTCTGATTTGTGCAGGGTGGGCAGCCACACTGGAAGTCTGTGTGCATCTTTTTGGGTTTTAACATGCACCCTCCTGTTTGCAAGGCAGACCTCTAATCACTAGACCACACAGCCTCCTCAATAATTTATACTGTTATGTTTTATGGGGTTTTTTTCTCTGTTTTTAGTTATATTGAATCTACAGCTTGGGTACATCAAGCTTTGAAAAGGTACCCCAGACATAATCATCGCTATCATCATCATCATCATCATCAAAAGCTCTTACCCGATGGTGTGTAATAACAAAGGTCATCTGTTGAAACTATTCTGTATGTCCTTTTAAGAGATCTGTGCTACAATGACAAGAAAAGCAATATAAGCCGTGCCTTCATTTCACCCAAAAGTCTTCAAGTATCTCTCTGATTTTGCTGTAATTGGATTACCTTGTGGAGACTACAAACATTGTTAGGGTTTCATTTTTATTACTGACTGGCCCTTGTTTTTAAATTAAGTTTTTATTGGTTGTGTTTGTCATGAGGGATACGGGGAAACGATAACACCAATGTAATAGAGTCCTGTTATAAGCATATCTGTTACGAGAAAAAACATTTTTTTTATATTTGGAATATAAGGATTAACAGTACACCTATGGGAGTGTAGCACTGACCTGACCTAAATAACAAAATAAAAAGATTTCTAAGAAATACAGTGCCAGCACACTTGGGATTTTCATTGGCAAGTTCAAATGGGTATTTGCAGACTTTACTGGCTCCATTCAAGTCATCTCCCAGGCCTGTTTAAAAAACAAAACTTGTGAGGACACAATTAACCCTTAGGCTGCTGACAGAATTAGAATTCATAGGAATTTTGTATTAATATAGCAATCCGTGGCACAGCAAGGGTTAAGCCAGTCATGTACTATATGTTTATACTTCCTGTTTTTGGCAAGAAAGAATGAAACCCTGTGGAGCAAGTCTGGATTAACACTGGAGATACAAGGCCAGATTTAAGAAAAAAATATCAGAACAGTCTGCAGAACTTCGAGTTTATTAAAACAATGACATCTGCATGGGGGTTGGGGACAGCTTTGGTAAGTGTTTCATCAATTCGCTCTTCCAAGAATTATGCTGATAATGACATTTTCTGTATTTATTAAGCACTTGCTTGGGGAACTACTCAGAGCGCCTTACATAATAAGCTTGAACCGCAGCCAGCAAACCATAAACAAAAACAGACAGGCTAATAATGCGCAGCCTTGATATAAACAACAGACACTGTATCAACTAATATCAGATCATGCTGTTCAAAAGTCTTCCTTATAAAGGGATTCAGGCTGCAAACTGAATTTGAATTTGTTTCCTTAAATACTGCGTAATCCTGTTACCAACTGTCACTACTGTAGCCTTCTGTAAGATTATAAATTTTTGTAACAATATGTAATGTTTTGTTTCTGTGTAGCCCCTCTCCCTAGTATCTAGGTGTATGATGGAAGGTATGAAACAGGGAGGAGAGCATACACATTAATTTTCCACTTACTTGACCTCCGAACATTTGGTGACCTCCAGCCACACAGGAACACATCAGGGCATCCAGGCTGCAAAGGAAATTGATTATCAACATAGAAACAACTTCCAAAACGAAGGTAATATCCAAATAGTAGATAACTTCAAAACAGGATCCTTTTTATTTACTGAAAACTCATGAGCACTTGAATTCCCCCAAAGTGCAGGCTGCATTACCTCATTGTCTCTGAACCCCAATCACCAGGGGTGACGGCAAAGGCAGTGCTGAAATTGTACTCTCCATTCCTCCGACTTGCAGGGGGTTGTGCCAGCGACCCAGTAGGGCACACAGGTATAGCTTTGCAATATAAATCTTCACACATATTATATCCTAAAGGCAACTGAATTAGGACTGCATACCACTACTAAGGCACTTGTAGCCAGGACCCACAGTGGAGATCCACTCTTTAGGAAACCTCTCATCTTTCAACATTTTTCTACTACAGGTGCAGTTTACTTTTGACTTATTTTACTCCTTAGAGCTACCCAGGGAATAGACCAACCAAGCTTTCCCTAAACCCAATACCAGTTACCCACTACCTGCCCTTCTGACCATACGGCATTAATGGTAGGGGCCCCAGGCACTTAGATTCACATTTGTTACACAAGTTCTGTTAGCAGACTAAACACTGGTATCCAAGGTGACTGTTTCCCCACACAAATTTGCACAGCTAGGAGAGGCATACACTCCTAGTGGTCCAAGGGTGCCACCAGTGATGCCTCCCACTCTCCCCCAAGACTTGACCTGATGGGCAGAGAGTCCAGATCCACATTAGTACTTCTTAAGGCATTGACCCCACATGAGGAAATCACAGATTTAGGAGCAAGTAGAGGCAATGCTGCCTCCCACGCTCTCCCAAAACTTAGCTCCTGAGAGCAGTGGGTCCAAGACTGAATTAATGCTGCAGGGGCATACTTTCACACCCTCTTGCCTACTGGAGGGAGGGAGGGAGGGCACCACTGAGTGCCCAAGTCAGTCCTGAATAATAAGGTTCTGTATCACCGCCATGTCTCTATTTGTACATTGCTGTTAGTTCTTCAGATGTCTCCTTTCTTCTCTTAGCCACTAACTTGATAAGCTCATGGGAGAGCCATCCCTTTGGGGAGTCCTTGCTGACAGCAGCCTCCACAATACCAGCAAGATGGTTTGGGGTCTTCTACACAGGAACAGAGGGCCAGCAAGGGAACCAGGCACACATGCCTGGCAATCTCCTCCCCAGAGTGAGGCAACTTACTGCAGCTCTTTCAAGTACAGTAAGCTGGCTCCTCCCTTCACAGGGCTGGAGCAGGCTAGCTGGCCAAGCCCAATGAGATTCCAGGGGATTAACCCTTTAGAGGATTCTAAGCAGGTCTCGCAGACCTACATAATGAGCAAAGCTCCTTATAGGGGCTACATCTATATCTGCCACACCATGCCATCCCATACCATACCCAGTGGGAGTGCGTCCTGCTTGCATGCGGGTGACCCAGGTTCGGGTGCAAACTCAGGAGGCAATGATCTGGCATCCAAGCTGGGAAGTAGCACTGCTGATGGCAGCGTGTCCCAGCCAGGGGGAGGGAGCAAGAATATTCTGGTCCTACAGGGACCTCTACTGGTGAGCCAGGGAGCTTGTTGTCCCACAATACATGCACACTTGAGGGGAGACTCTCACACACTTCTGTGCTGCCTGGGGTTCTGGGGAAATAAATAGAGGAAAAAGCTGCCTGTGCTGTATGATAGCAGCCTCTGGCAGGCCCCACATCACTGACCATGGGTAGGTTGCATAACAGCACAAGGATTTTGATTGATTTCAGAAGCAGTATATTAATGAGAGCAGAGGGGTGGAGCTAGCTAAAGCTCATTAGGTTTAGCAAGGAGCAAGTTAGTTGCAGGGACTGTGGGGTGCTCTTCTCCAGGATTATGCACTGAAGGAGGGGTTGCTGCCCCTTCTGCAGGATCTTTGCAAAGCTCCATGCTCAGCTGGTAGCGGTGAGGAAAAAGCTATCTCTCCTGTGGCACTGGCTCAGCTGTATCCCATAGCAAACACCCCCACTCCCCCAGAGTCCCATTGGTCCAAGGGGTGGAGAGTTGGGGGGGGGGAAGGGTGGGAGGGCAGCCACAAGGAGGTCAATCATCCCCACATTATCCTGATGGCAAATCACTTTACACCCCTGGAGGAGACTCATGTACCTGACTCTACCAGGTGGGACTCTGGGTCAGACGGGGTAAACGGGAGTGATGACTTGATGGCGCCCAGGGGGAGAGTAAGAAAAAGACAGCTAGGAGAGTCTTAGTGGTTGGGGATTCTAAGTTTAGGGAAGTTGAAAGGGTGGTGGGGGGAGGGGTGGAGATGGTCAGGTGCCTTCCTGGGGCATCAACCATCCAGGACACAGACAAAGTAGGGGAGAAAAGCAAGGGGGCGTGGGGGTGCTGGTACACTTGGTTACCAACAATCTGGTGAACAGCATGTGGAGCAAATGAAGTGGAACTTTCAGAGGCTGGGGAACAGACTGCAGGCACACTCGCCCTCCCTAGCTTTTTCCAAGATCCTCCCTATGTGGAGCTGGGGAGGAGAGAAGGATAGAGGAAGAAGGGAAGAGCTAGAGGAATTAAATGTGTGGTTAAAGGGATGGTGTCTGGAGAAAGGGTACCGCTTTGTGAGGGACTGGAGGGGCCTTCTGGGTCAGGAGGCTCTTCAAAGGTGATGGCCTTCACCTGACAAGAGAAGGGACCAGCGAGCTGGAGCAGAAGTTTGATTTTACATTAGACAGTTAAACTGACTGTGGGGGACACTGAGACTAGGGGAACCATGGTAAAAGGAGTGAGAGAGGGAAACCTAGCTAGTGCTCCCCCTATATTGGGGACTGGTAGCAATAATGTGAGTAAAAATAAGGTCACGGTTCAAAAAGGACAAGTAGAAGAGGCAAAGAGATTCGATGTGAAGGCCACCCATAAACTCACGATGGATGATTCTTTACTCCCCAAAATACAAGAGTGTAACAATTGGTTAAAAGTTTACCTAGAGCAAAAAATAGAGGGGCAACTCCAATTTGCCAAAGATTTTACGAGGCTGGTAATAGAGTGGGGGAGATAGTTAGCCTGGCAGATACGGAAGTAGCTAATTAATACAGCAGTCTTAAAAATTCAAGAAAGTGGGAGAACGACAGGAGATGGTTACCCATGCAGGAAAGACTGCTTCATTTATTTGCTGACAATTCTCATATCCTGAACCAGAGGGAGAGACTCCAAAACCACAAAGAACTTTTCAAAGCTTATCTCAGTAAAATTTGGCTACCCAGTATTGTCACAGTGGGAGATGGAAAGCTTAGAGGCTCCAATCAGGGAGGTAGAAATAGAAGAGGTGAACAGGGATCTTAACAAGCATTTGTCAATGCCAAATGTTGTCTTGCTGGCTTTAACATTGGTAGTGCAGGAGTTAGAGAGATGCATAATAGGAATGGCAGTGAAGTATGGAACTGACGCGAACACCACCCCACCCTGCAGAGAGTGACAGGCATTGAGATGTGCCTTTGGGTCATCGACAATAACGCTCATGCCATTTCACCTCACCCTACTCTGCAGACTCTGACAAGTGTTGTGTTGTGCCTTGGGGTCATTGGGCCTTAAGCTCACTCCATTCCATAAGAAAATACATTGAGATGGGTGCAGTATAGGAGAATGGGGTGAACTTAGGGGCCGAAGGGTCCAAGGCACACCTTGATGCCTGTCACTGGCTGCAGGGTGGGGTGGGGGTGGAATGGTGTAAGCATTATAGCCGACAGTCCAAAGTCACACCCCCGACGCCTGTCAGTCTCTACAGGGTGGGACGTTACCGTTAGAAACCCTAACGCCCTGGGTGTTTGTCGGTATTTGCACTCCAAATTTTCAACATGAGCTTTTTGTGACCCCACCTCATGAAAGCATTTGGGACCTCCACTCATGAACAATGGCACTGTGATTTTGTTACTCTGTCCCGAACATTGATTTCCCACAGCGACCACGCCATTCTGTGCCAAATGTGTGAAAACACATTTTGGGCAGGATGTGAAAAATGACAGCTGTACCATTCATAACGAAATATGAAGAAACGGCAATGTTGAAAATCTGGAGTAAAAATATTAAAAATTCTCAAAGTTACTAGCGTGCGTGGAAACTATGTAATGCACGCTCGTAACACAGTCATTTTTTGGAATTTTTTCACCAAATTTTCAACATAGGTATTCTGGAACCTCCACTCATGAACAGTATCACTGTGATTTTCTTAATCTGTCCCAAACATTGATTTCCCACAGCAATCACGCCATTGTGTGCCAAATGTGCGAAAACACATTTTGGACAGGATGTGAAAAATGACAGCTGTACTGTTCATAAGGAGGTGTGAAAAAATGAGAATGTTGAAAATCTGGAGTAAAAATATAAAAAATTCTTGAAGTTACGAGCGTGCATGGAAACTGCACAATGCATGCTCCTAACACAGTCATTTTTGGGAATTTTTTCACCAGATTTGCAGCATATGCTTTTTGAGAGCCCACCTCATGAACAGTGGCACTGTCATTTTGTTAATCAGTCCCAAAAGGTAATTCCGTGCAGTGACCGCAAAATCACCTTTTGGGACCGAATAACGAAATGACAGTGACTGATTTAATGAGGTGGGGTCCCAAGAACCCCATGTTGAAAATTTGGAGCCAAAAGTCAAAAAAATGGACGTGATATTCACCTCATAGGAACTCTCCCAATGATGCCATTATACAGTTTATCGGCATTTCTTCAGTTCATGGGTCAGCTTTGAAGACTGCAGACGTGTTCCCACTCCAGCAAAGATCATGGTGCCGGACCTCCAGAGGTAAGTATGGGGTGAGGGGGTGGGGAGGTGGGTGCAAGAGGGTGGGTGCAGGGGGGAGGGGGTGCTCCAAACTCAATGACAGACCGTCTTTTTTCAGGAACTGACATTGTTGGAAGGTTTTCTTTATTTATAGGTGAACTAAAACAACTGTTGGGCACACTGGGGTGGGCTCCCAGTGTGCCCATGACTTTGGGGGTTATGTTGGCCACAGTGGGTGGGCATCAGTGTGGCACACAGTGGGGTGGGGTGGGCGGGGGGCAGGACATGCTACTGCGGTCGACTTTGGAACACATGAAGCACACTGGGGTGGGCTCCCAGTGTGCCACACAATCTTGAGGGGGGTTATAAACATGCCGACAGGGGGATCGGGCACCCCTATAGTCGGCTTTCTAAGGATTGTGAGAGGTGGGTGGTGATTGCTGCCGCCATGTTTATTGAAGTGTTTCAGCAGGCAAGGCATGACCTGCAAAGACGGGGCACTCCCTCACTGCGGCGGCAATTCTTTCAAGTTGGTGGCACGCTTCTCAACTGCTGTCATAGACAGCGTGCTCATTCATTGGTGCCACAGAGACAAGCCCCAAAAAATCAGTGGTGGTATTGGCCACAACACTGCCGCACCTCCACAACCTGCTATTCCAGCAAGCTGCCACAAAATGTTGCTAGTGCTGCATGTGCAAGACAGCATAAAAATGAGAAGTTCTTTGGGGAGAAGAGCATACATAGGAGTTCTATTAAACACTACTGAAGGAACTGACCCCAGAGTTACATAGACTTGTTCAAGGAGTGATGGATGGGGAAGCAGCACCTAAGACCTGGCAGAGGGCTAAAATTTCCATTTTACTGAAACCAAGGAAAGACAGTACAGTCTGCAAATCATACCAACCCATCTCACTTCTGCCTGTGAATTTTAAAACTATACATCTCCACACCAGCCCACTGGTTGCAGAGGGTTGTGGGGGGCCCTAGGCCACCCAGACCAGATAAACTTTCTACAAGGAAGGAACCTACATAATAATATCCAGCAGATTTTAAATACCCTCTCCTCACAGAGGGGATGTCCACAATTTCAGATAGCCACCTCCATGGACGTTGAGAAGGCTTTCGACCAGGTGGACTGAGCCTTCCTACAATAAGCAGTTTTGGTGATGGGATTTTGACCAGTGTTTCAAACAAGTCCTGGGACGCTGTATGACTCCCCCCCTCCGAATCTGCAGTAAAAGTTAACAGGGTTATTTTATCCTGGTTTCCCCTGCAGCACGGCACCAGGCAGGGGTGTCGCCTGCCCACAATCTTCTTTCCGCTCAGCATTGCAGCATTCTTTGTGGCAGTGCGACGACAGCTGGATATTTGGGGTACACAGGTGGTGCAGGCAGAACAAAAAATAGGCCCTTATGCAGACGATAATTTTCTTAAGGGACCCGAGAGTCTCCATGCTAGTCCTTTGCCTGGGACTGGAAGAATATGGGCAGATCTCTGGTTACAAAATTAATTACAAGAAATCGGAAACCCTACAGGTGTCAGGACATCATCGCGCCCTATTTAACAGCACTTTCCCATTTAAGTGGGCCACTAATAATACCATCCAAAATTTAGGGGTTAAGAGCACCTCACAACTTTCAAAGCTGTATCAATTAAACCACCTTCATCTCCTGCAGGAGACTGCGGAAGACCTTAATCTCTGGGTATTGCTTCCTTTGTCTTTCAGAGGCAGAATGTCCACATTGAAAAATAATATATTACCTAGACTACTATTTTTTTTCCACACCTTCCCGCTAACCAGCCCTAGTTTATTCAGGAAAAAATTAAGAGAACTTATTCTGACACTTTTATGGCAGGGATGCCGGGTCAAGGTGGGCATGCAAACCTTATTTTTATCTAGAGAACAGGGTGGCCTAGGACTCCCAAACTTTCAGTGGTACTATCTGGCAGCTCAGTCAGCTCAGATAGTTTCCATAGCCAAGCAGAGCATTTCAACAAGACGGTATATCCTGAGAATAGGGCATTCCTGTGAGGGCCACTATACATGTTACCATTTAAGCATTGGACTACTCAGTAAACCCAGGACCTAGATAACCCATGGACTAAAACATCAATCAAAACTCTGTTAACTGTACAAAAACATATGGCTACCCCGGAGGGAACTGGCCTGTTGACTGTGATCATAGGAAATTGAGACTTTCCTCAGTGGGATGTGATGTGGGGTTCGGTAGATGGAACCAGCAAGGACTCAATACCTTCTCTCAGTTCATGTCAGGATGCAGTTGTCTCTCATTTGCAAACATGTGGGAGAAATATAACCTTCCACATAGTAATCAATATAGGTTTTTATAGGCAATTCTGGTGGAGGGGGGGAGTAGGAAGAAGTTGGTTAACTAGGATCTGCAGCTTACCCAACAGGTATGAAATGGCAGACTAGGAGGGCCAAGTGGTTCTTATCTGCCGTCGAAGTCTATGTTTCTGTGTTTCTATGTCAGACATTATATACCGACCAGGAATATCAAAGTGTTGATATCCCAGGATTTATCAAAATTGAAGGATTGCCTGTACTGGGCTATCCATTTAAAGGACCCAAGGAGGTCAGTCTCGATGGTACCCTTACGGGATACCGAAACTGAGGTTCCCAACATGTAGGAGCCCAGCATCGGTATCCCGTAATTAGGGATGCCTGATATTTCCCGTCGACAGTAAAAACATTTCGACGGTGAAATGCTTGGCGAAGTGAGTTATGCCTGTGAAACATTAAATGGCATAAACCATTTGTGAGAGCAGGAGAGGTGCTGGCCAAGCTGCCCATAGTGTGGAGTGCTAGTGCTCTGACAGCTCGACCAAACAAGGCATCGGGGCGGGGTTCTGTTCCTGCACGGGAAGTTTAAAAAAAACCTCGCCTTAAGTAACACCTAACCTGAGGTCTACCCCCTCAGAGTTGGATATTTTAGTAAGGTGCGGGGGCAAACTCTGCATAAAGCAAATCCCCGGGACTGTGAAATGCGGTCTCCTGACCTCGGTATAATGTAAGTCGGGAGACTGCATTTTGGGATTACATAGGTAATCCATCTCGATTATGTACCACATACCCCAGATGGTATCATGTTACAAGAGTGACAGGAAAACAGCGAAGACCATCACAGTGACATTTTCGACGGTTTGCTGTGATGGTCTGCTGGGTTCCCGATGCTGCTGCCTCCGGGGTGTTTGTCCCCTCCCTGAATCAACTTTGACTTGGAGTTGGTTATCTTAAGTGCAGAGCCCACCACATGGGGGGTGTGTGGGGCAAAGTACCCCACAGAAAACACACTTTACCCCAGTGATGGCACAACACCAATTGGCGATGTTGTGCTGTCGCTGTTCTGATGGTCGCTGAAATCCGTGTCACTGCAGCATGGTAGAATAACCACTCTATAGCAAAATTCAGACATAGCTGGGAGACAGAATTTGGGGTCCTATCTCCGACCATGACTGAGAGCTGATGTTAAGCAGGGGGTGGAGGGTGACATGATCACCAGTGTGGCAGGAATACTGATGGAAAAGTCTCCTCAGGTTTTTCCATACCCCTGTAATAACAGCACATTTTGGACAGTGCAATTCCAGCTTATGCTGGAGAGGCTGTCACGAGATCAGAAATCATTACCATATATTTTGGGCTTGTCCTCTGCTCAGAGATCATTGGAGACAAATCCACAGTAAGTTGTAATTGGGATGGGGTGTAGATATCCCTTTTCAGTATGAGGTAATGGCATTGGTCCCCCGCCCCCGGGTTAAGACTACAAAAATACAGGGAAGTATGTCATGCACTATGTCTGGTAGCAGTTAAAATTATTACCTGCCATTGGTTGTCTGCTGATATACTGACCATATCCAAATGGAAGGCCAGGGTCCAATAAATGGTGGATATGGAAAGAATCACCACAGATCTGTGGCTTACTTGAGAAAAATATGTAAAGAAACGGGGAATATGGGACACCCTCTTGATGCAATACATGCCCCCCCCCCCCACAGGTACCTCATACATTCATTAAAGTCATCCTGGTATGGAAGGTGGAGGATTTTTGTTTCCTAGAATGAGATACAATGAATGATAGACAGTTTTATAGTTGCTGTACATAGTTTTGTCACTGTTTTAGATTTGTATAAACAGGAATCTAATGGTCATATCCTTTTTTTCCCAATATGGTATTTATTTCATACCAGTAGAGAGACAGCATCAATGTTAACAAATCAAGATACATTTTTGAACAATGATGCAGTTTGAGATGCTTTAGTTGGATAAGTCAAAGCTGATAAATACTGTAGATTGTAAAGATTTTCATTGTTTTGTAGATAAAATGTGCTGTTTTGTAGATAAAATGTGCTGTTGGATTTAAAATGCTCAGTGGATATTCCATATCATAGCAAGGTTCAATGAAATGTAAAAAGAATGCCTTACCGGTTCTCCATCATAATGTGATGTAGCTTGCTGTCTCAATAAACTCGAAGTTACAAAAATAAAAAAAGAGGCAAAAGAGGAAGGCGCGCAGGGTCTTTAAGCAATAGGAAAAAACAAGAAGTTAAGGAGAACGGGAAGGATTTCAGGTGTAGTATCACAAAACAGCAAGAGAAGATGCAGAGCTAGTCAGAAGGGTGTCTGGTTTAATACCAGGAGTCTGGGTAACAGTGTGCTCCAGACATTGGAGGTAGACAATGAGGTGACCTCGTAGCCATCACAAAAACTTGGGCCACAGAGAATAATGACTGGGACTTGTCAGTCCCGGGTTACGCAGTGTTTAGACAGGATAGCAGGGAAAGACAAAGGGGGAGGGCACAGCCCTATGTGACAGGGAGGGTACAGAGGCTGTGGAAGATGGACACATCAGGGGAAGCAAAGGGGGAATGGAATCGCCATGGGTTCACCTCCCAGTACCCTCAGGCAAGACAATACATGTGGGGGTGATCTATAGACCAGCAGGATAAGGGGACAAGAGACAGGTACAGGGAGCTCAGGGAACAGCTGGCAAGGTGAGTAAAGAAGGAGGAAGCAGTGGTAGTGGGTGATCTGAACCTGCTGGATGTCAGCTGGGACCTTCCAGCGGCCAGGTGAACCAGAAGTCGTGCCCTGTTGGATACATTGCAGGACTGCCTGCTGGTGCGGTTGGTTAAGAACCCACTAGACAGGCAACCATTCTGGATTTGATGCTCACCAACTTGGAGCTGGGGAGTGGAGTGAGGGTAGGGGAGCCACTGGGGTCCAGCAACCACAACTCTATTTGGTTCAGCTGGCCCTCAGGACCAGAATGCACCTATAAAAAAAAAAAAGTCCCAGATTTCTGAAGAGCAGATTTCAACCAGATAAGTAACACCAAAGGAAGCTGGGCACACAAGGTTTGAACAATATTCTGTGTAAATGAAAACCACAGGAGGCTGAAATGCAAACCAGTAAATTTATCTGTGGTCATAGAAACATAGAATTTGACGGCAGATAAGGACCGCTTGGCCCACCTAGTCTGCCCATTTGATAGGCACAAGGTTCAAGTGAACAAATGTAGCCACAAGATGCCCTGGTGCTTCCACTCTAGTCTTCGCCAAGGGGCAGAGCCTTGATGGCAGGGAAACCTCTTAAATACCACTTCTGAGTGAGCACAGTGACACCTGATTGGTTCACTGTTTACAGTTTCATGCTTGAGAGTCAGCTATTTGGGGGACAGAAAAGAGAACAGATACAATCATTTACAAGCATGATGTGAAATGGAATAGAGCCAATTAACAAAGAAGTGTAAAGGTGACATGATAATCACTTACTTTAAAATCTCAGCTGGTATAAAAGATGATTTAGACATGATTTTAACATTGATGCAAAGAGACCCAGTGGCGCTCAATCCATGGCGCTTGAAACAGTGGGAAGATTGTGTTCTTTCTGGCCCCATGATACTGTTATGGGGATTTATGTGATAAGGGAGAATCCCTTACTGCGCAGCATACAAACTGCAACTCAAACATCACCCGATGCAGAAGGGTGACAGCAAAGAACACAGACTGCCACAAACAGCGATGATCCCCAGCTGTTCAGTGAACAGCTATACAAATATTTTTTGTGTGGGGGCAAACCTCCCATACCCCCCCCCCAAATTAAAATAATCATCTCCAGGGGTGGAGTGGACTTAAAAAGAAAAAAGTCTTCATCCTACTGTGAGACCCAAACTCGGGTCTGCTGGCTCTGTAGGTGGTGGCTCGAGTCACTACACCAAATGTCTAGCTCAGCAGGTTTGGCCACAGACCTGCCTATATCCTAGTATAGCAAGTGTACTTCACTACAGTCACTATACAGTCACTATACAGGATCTTTTGTTCTCTTTCAACAGTTGCCCTACACTCGAGCGGTATTATTGAGTCGCTCATATTGAGTCACCCAATAATACTCACCCATATAGGGTGATACACTGTTATGGACATCATTTCTGCACGCAGACTGTTTTCTGACTTAAACTGCTCACTGTTATTTTATGACTTAATATGTTTGTTGTTATTCTTTACTAATGATTTTTTCTCTCTTGTTTAATATCTTTTTCAGCTTGAATCTGGCAGTCCATGATTTGGGGCAGGCAGATCCCCCTTACAAATACAGTATGGATTGAATTTTGTACTTGGGGAGATCACAGCTCTACTGGGAAGTCACTTCTTCTATCCGTTTCTTCTTTTGTTGGAGCTCTTTGTGGGAAAAGTCATATTTAAAGTGTTTCCCTGCTATCAAGACTTCACCCCTTGATGAAGGCTACAGTCAAAGCATCTTGTGGCTAAATCTACTCACTATCATGTCTGTGACAGTTTTGGTGTTACTTATCCCAGTTTGGGAGTTTGGAGTTCCAGCCCTGCACCAGATGTCTGAAACCTGAAGAGCACACTACTTCCCGGTTTTCAACTGGATGAGGGAGTTACCCATGACAAACTTACCAGGGTGGACAACATCAGAGGTGTACAGAAAAGTCAGGGGACAATTAAGGGGACCATTTTTGAGGCAACAAAGTCATGCATGAGAATTATGACAAAACCAAACAAGTACAAGAGATCGATATTGTTCTTGGAAAAGGTCACAGAAGCAGTGAGGGCTGAGAAAAAAGGCTTTCACCAGGTACAAAGAAAAGCATGGGGAAGAGGAATGGGTAGAGTAACATAGAAACATAGAAACACAGAAATTGACAGCAGAAAAGGACCTCCAGGCCCACCAAGTCTGCCCAAGTATGCTACCTACATGTTAACTAAAGACCTTATAGGTCCCAGGTAATTTTTCCACCCTTCCCCCACTCGAAAATTCCCTTGTGCCTATCCCATGCAGCTTTGAATCCTGTCACAGTCTTGGCCCCCACCACCTCCACAGGAAGTCCATTCCAACCATCCACCACCTTTTCTGTGAAATAACATTTCCTAATGTTTCCCTTAAATCTACCCCTTCTAGCTTCATGTCATGACCCCTCATTTTTGAGTGTCTTTTGTTCTGGAAAATACTGCTATCTGGCATCCTGTTAATACCCTTGAGGTACTTGAAGGTCTCTATCATGTCCTCCCTTTCCCTTCTTTGCTCCAGAGTGTACATGCTGAGATTCTTAAGCCTCTCCTCATATGACAAGTGGCTGAGCCCCACACTATTTTTGTTGCCCTCCTCTGGACCTTCTACACCTTATTCATGTCTTTCCTGACTCAGTATGGTCTCCAGAATTGGACACCGTACCCAAGGTGTGGTCTCACCAGCTGCTTGTATGAGGGTAGCACCACCTCCCTCCTCCTGCTCGTGATACCCCTACCTATACATTCTAGCATTCTACTGGCTTTTGCCACTGCCCTCTCGCATTGTTTAGCCACCTTGAGATTGTTGGATATGATTATACCAAGGTCCCTCTCCTGCTCAATAGTCTCCAGTACCTGGCCACCCATCCGGTACTCTGCTCCCTGATTTCTGTTCCCTAAGTGCATGACTTTGCACTTTGTATTGAAGCTCAACCGCCACCTCTCGACCACTCCTCTAGTTTGTACAAATCCCTACACATTTTTTTCTACCCTACCCGAAGTGTCTACTCTGTTGCAGATCTTTGTATTGTTTGTGAATAGACATTCCTTCCCCTCAAGCCCTTCCGCAATGTCTCCTATAAAAATGTTGAACAGGATCGGGTCCCAGTACCCACCCCTACGGTACCCCACTGGTCACCCCTCCCGCCCTTGATTGCCAAATGAAAACTAGGCCAGCGAAGAGTACAGTCAGGGAGGCAAAGGCAGACATGGACATGGGCACATTGGGAGGGTCAGTGGGGGGGGGGAAACAGTTCTCCAGATATATTAAAGAAAAAAGGAGGCCATAAGTGGGCATTGCTACAAAAGGGGGGGGGAGTACTAGAGGAAGATTAAAAAAAAACAAGCAGCCTTCTTAACAGTTACCTCTGCTCTGTCTTCACAAGGGAAGACAGTGGATCCCTGCCTGAACATGGCATCAAGGCAGCTGTCTGGGGCATTCTCGAAATGAGGCAGCCAGTATTTACCAGAGAAAGGATCCAGAAGAGGCTTGGATCCCTGAAGGTAGATAAAGCCCCAGGCCAGACGGGATGCACCAAAGGCTGCTCAACAAATAGGCTACAGAACTGGCTGAACCCCTAGTACTGCTATTCAATAGCTCAATTCACACAGGGGTAGTTCTGAAAGACTGGAGGGTACCAGATGTAGTCCACTACATGGGGTGGGGTGGGGGGACTGGAAAAATCAAACCTGTCAGTCTTTACCTCTGTAGTGGTTGCATTGATGGAGTCACTGATCAAAGAGGACGAGCAACGGTCTGCAGGATAGTAAACAGCACAGGTTTGTGGAGGGGAGGTCTTGTCAGACCAACCTGATAGTTTTCTTTGACTGGATGACAAAGGCAGTGAATAAGAGCCATGCTGTGGATTTATTCTACTTTGATTTCAACAAGGCGTTCAACTCCAAGCTGGGGCAGCTGGGCACATCTAAGAACATAGATGGGTAGGAAACTGTTTGGAGAGACAGCAGACGGTGGTAGTAAATGGGTTCAATTTGAAGGAGAGGGAGGTTATGAGTAGGTTGCCACAGGGATCTGTCATGGGCCCTGTCCTCTTTAATGTGTTCATTCGCGACATTGGAGAGGGCACCTGGGGCAAGCTGTGTCTCCTCGTAAATGACACAAAGCTCTGCGGTAGGGTAGATAGTGATGAAGGGATCAAGGAGATGCAGGTGGATCTACAAAGGCTAGGCAGGTGGTCTAAGGTTTGGCAGTTAATATTCAACACCAAAAAATGCAAGGTTATGCACCTAGGGGAAAAAAACAAGACAGGGTACTGGATGGGAGGGGTTAAACTGAGCATTACGGCAGAGGAAAGGGACGGGAATCATCATTAGTGACAACATCAATCAAACTAGTGTATCAAGGCTTATAGTAAGGCTAATAATATGCTGGGGTATATTGGAAGGGGTATTGACAGCAAGAAAAAATAGGTACTACTACCTCTATAAAGGTCACTGATGAAGTCACACCTGGAATAATGTGCTCAGTTCTGGAGTCCTCACCTAACAAAGGACAGGGACAGGCTGAATGGCGCATCTCAGGGTAATTAAGATGATTCAGGGCCAACAGGGCAGATTTTAGGAAGATCATCTCAAGGCACTGAACATGCGCTCACTGGAGACCAGGTGGGGAGTGGGGAGATATGATAGAGACCTTCGTATTCCTGTTGGGAATCAGGTTTAACTGTGGAGAACTTTTTAGCAGAAGTACAGAGTCAAGAGCCTGAGATCACATGGAAACTGTCGGGGGGGGGTTTAAGAGGGGGTGTGAGGAAGTTCTCTGTTATGCAAAGGGTGGTGCAGCCCTGGAACAATCTGCCAGTGGAGGTGGTGGGTCCCAAGACTATAAATGGTTTCATGCATGACTGGGACAGAGTGAAGGGTTTGGTGGTTGTGCAGAGTCAGTAGCAGAAGGGAGGGGAGCAGGAGGGTGGACCGGGAGGGATAAAACCCCATATGGACAATAGATAAGGAACTCTGGGCAGATTAGATGTACCTTTCCTGCCATCACTGTCTATCTTTCTATGACCAGGCACCCTCCACCACTGGATCTGAACATCTGGAGGGGTATATCCTCAAATGCCCCATCAAGAGGGGAAAACCATGAGGGACAAAGATTGGGGTAAGTACCTGGGTAAGGTGGGTGATGGGGGGCAGATGTGAGCAAGTCCAGCTTTGAAGGAGGATAAATGAGTAAAGAAAAAAAATACATATCATAGATGCCCCATACATTACTGTGGCCACAGGGAGTCGAAAATCAAAATATTTCCTAGCCCTCTTTTCCTTGGTCACAATAAAACAACAAATAACCAAAAGGACCATAGAATGCTACACATCTTTTTAAAAACAACAGGGTGGACAAGATTTCAGAACAGTGTTTAAATTTCAAATTGCAAAAAATGATGTTATCTAAAAACTGGGGGACTTTGTCCCCACACCCATCTTTTGATGTTTAAATAAATTTAACAGCATAATCCTACCAAATAAAATAATAAAAAATGAAAAAGCTGATCATGAAATTGTGTCCTGAAATTTTGCTTGTTATGTTGCTTTCAGAGTTGCACCACATTCTGACAACTACCCAAATAAATAAATAAATCCAGATTGATTTTAAAGATGCTGCAAGATGTGACAAATTTAATATAAGGCATCAGTCTATTCTGTTGCAATGGAGACATCACCGAAAGGGCTCAGTCATGAACTGTGCTAAGAGGAGTTGACAGGGTAAAAAGCAACCATGATCTCCAGAATGCAGAGATGTACAGTATTTTGGGAAATAATGTAAGGAGGCCCAGCATATAAGCAGGTTCCAGTCAGTTACAAGCTTTAAATACAAGCAGCATCATGTTGAAACTCACTTGCTGTCTTGTTGGTAGTCTGTGCTGCTCCTGCAGAATAGAGATGTGATCTGTAGTCAGCATACATGAAAAGGAACCCAGCAACAGCATTCTGAACTAGCTGCAAATGAAGAATGTTTTACAGGTTGACGCACATAGAGCATTTTATAATTATAAACCATTGATCTGACAAATGTATCCCTAACGACGTGCAGAGCTGCTGTCAGTATTACTGGATGGAGTCTAGTGACGTTTTACACCACTCTTGACAGCTGCTGTCATCTGGACCTCCAGTGACACACTGCCGTCATGACAAATAGACTCTTTACAACTACAGAGAATGTAATCCTCACCCCCTCCAACAAACGTGGGAGGTGGCTTCTAACAAGCCTTTAACTGTTGATTCCGCCATGCCCTGAGCAACTATAGGTGCTTTTACACACAGGTTTCTGTAATGGAATGACTGTTATGGAAACAGTATTCAGTTACATCCCTTGTTTGTAAAGTACATCTGTTCTGTTCTCTTCGTGAACGTTCGTGCAAACCACAGTCTCTGCTTTTTGCGGTTTGCACCGATGTTTTCCATTTCGTCTGGCTGTGTAAAACAGCCATTCCAGTAGCATTGCAGAAACAACCTATAGAAAAGCAAACTCTGTGGGAGGAGCTGAAAAAAATGGAGGCAGGGGATGCCGGAATACGCACGGAGTGTAAAGGGAACACTGAACGCAACAGAGTACAACGGCACCACACAGGTAACGCTCATTCCGTTTCTAAACCCTGTGTGTAAAAGCGCCTTATGACTTACAGGGGTTGAACTCTAGCAAGTTTGTCCTCCTTCACTCTTTAGCCTCAGCCAGATGGTAATTCAGAAAGAGATTCTGTCCCCTAACATCGGTGGAAAAGAAACTGTACAACTGAGTGTTATCCACATAGAAATCACAGCTCATCCACATTACGAGGCAAGGTAGTAAGGAAACTCAGTGGCACCAAACCATGTTGTAAATGGCTAATGTAACAGTATTTGGGACTGGTATGTATGTATGTGCAATATGACCTTTTTTCGACTGTTTAACTAGAGTAGCTTGATATCTAAGTGGAAAGCATTCTGTATGTTTATTGTGCCGTTCTGCAGCTAAACATACACTGTTTGCAAAGTGTATACACAGAGGTGATCAGCAATAATAGTGCTCATACGGCTAATTGTGCTTCTTTACACATTTGGTTATGTGGCTCTGGAGAGACATTTATAGGTTGAACTCATAATAGACCTACTTGTGTTAGTGTCTTCAGATAGGTCCAGATCTTGGTATGGCATATAGTTCATACATCTTTAATCAACTGTTATAGCAGTTACTGTTTGCAACCCACCACATGGCATAACAATTTGGAGCAGATGATAGGATCCTAGTGTACTGTCTTTCTATGGACTGTGTACTGGATGTGCGGTACTATACTTCCCACTTGGAAAGGATTTTCATAAAATTATTAAAATATCAATATTTTTTCTCTTTTTTTCAGTTTTTGTTGCTGATGCAGTCAGTTACAGAATCTTATTACTCATCTTTTTAAAACGTGTCATGGGGGATACTGACTCTTCTGTTTTTGTAGAAGTCAGTCTGTACATGCTTAAAGAGATACTGACACTGCAAAGAAAACTTTAAAAAGCATAATAACTGGGTACAATTCTGCCTGCATTCCATTCATATTTTATATATTTCTCCTCCCATTAATTATTACTAAGGAAATTTGCATGAATGTATGATCTTTATCCCTTAGACTTTCTTTAGAGTCCATCTGTCTCTATAGCTTACTACCTACTTCAAGTCCTCTGTTGTGACATCACAATCTGTTGCCATGGGAATAACTGTGATGTCACAAGCAGTGCTCTGTGACTTTAGGTAGGGAGAAAGCAGCAGGAATAGACACATTCTTCAGGAGCAAAGATCCTGTTTTCATGCAGATGACCTCAGTAATAAATAATAGGGAGCAGGAATGCAGCACTAATGAGAAATACAAGCTGGAATGTGTCTAAATATTAGGTTTTGTTAAAGTTCTCCTGAACATGTCACCAGCTCTTTAAGACGTTAGACTCCCCCAGTGTCAGAATCTGTTTCCACAATGGGGATATTAATCATAGTTGCCATGCCACGAAGGAAGGCAGAATATAAGGAATAGTTCATGAAAGGACATGGAGATGAACCTATTTCCTCATCACCTGTGACCTCAAGAGTAATAGGTTCTTCCTCCTCCTTAACATAGCATTCTAGCCGGCCCGGTGGTGCTGAGGATTGAGGCGCTGGATGCCACACCTCGCGCCATGCCAGTGACCCGAGTTCGGGAATGAGCTCGGGCCGCCAGGGGTCGGCAGGGGAGGGAACGTATCGAGCATCTGGGGGACTGCTCTCCCTCCCTGGGAAGGGATCCAGGGACTGCACTGCTCCAGAGTGGCCCTGATGGTAGTCGGGGGGCAGCACAAGGAACAGGCGGTGCTGCAGGATGCAGGGGCGGATCTGCAGCAGATGCCAGCATGTTGTGCCTTGGATGTCATTGAATGTTCGAGCTCCAAGGGGCAACTTCCCAAAGAAAGCCCCTGCTCAGTCTGGGAGGCGGCAAGGGCTCCAGTAGCAGACTCCCACATCTCCATTGCTGGGCTCTCTCACTGAAGGCTGGTCTGAGCCTCCCACCGGACTGATCCTCTAATTCTCGGAAAGGCCACCACGTAGGTGAGATGGGCCCCTCCCCCAGGGAGGTGATCTGGGGGGCTGGGAAGTCCAGTTGGGGGGTGCTGGAGGGGAAGGAGAGCTTCAGGCTGAAGAGTAGAGGAGTTTAGCTGAGAAAGCACCTCTGAGAGATTCCCTGGCTGAGTAGGAGAATAAAGAGAGTTGGCAAAAAAAACAAAAACATAGCATTCTTCCTTAGTGATACTAGGGGCAGCAGAGGGAGGAATTTGAAATGCTTGTCTTATGGTCCGGAAGCATTGCCATGTTTGTTTGAATCCCTCCATGGAGGAAATCTGCACATTGCCAGCAGGCCTGAAGATGGGCTTATTTACATTTTCTGTTTCAAGCTACAGATGTTTTTCCTTTTGGTCTTTTTAAGGATAGTGTGGGACAATGACTCCTCTGCCTACCATTTCATGTTTGCTTGAGCACACGCGCAAGAAGCATATTGCGACCATATGACTTTTTGAAGGTGTGTGACCCTCCTCTCCATTGCAGTGCTCCTTTTAGCAGGCGCGACCTTACCGCACCAATGGATGTGCGAGCTGTCTATGACAGCAGTTTGGCTACAGTGGTTTTCAGTTCAAAGGAAACCACTGATGCAATCAGCAGTGGTAACGTGTGTGTATTTAGCATATTGATGTCACGCAATTTCTCTGGCCCTCCTGCATGTCACTGCAATAAAATCCCTCCTGCTTCCTCCCTCCCTCCCTCTCTCTGCTGCAGTCCTCCCCACTCCCTCGTTCCCTGGCTCACTCTCCGGCTGCAAAGAAATCCCTCCTGCTTCCTCCCTCTGGTGCTGTCCTCCCTGCTCCCTTGTTCCCTGAATCACCCTCCATCTACAAAAGAAATCCCTCCCACTTCCTCCCTCTGCTGCTGTCCTCCCTGCTCCCTTATTGCTCAGATCACCCTCCGGATGGTCAAGTTGTCTTTTTTGCCGACAGCGTGCCCAGTCCCCGTCGGCTCCAGTCCCCCCACAAAAAAAATACCCAGGTGGCATGCTGGGAGCCCACCCCAGCATGCCAAATGTCCTTGTAATTAAGAAAACCTTCCCACAATGTGTTTTCTGTTTTTTTTTTTACCTGTAAAAGAAAAAACAGTCCCTTGTTGTCTGGGGTGGCCCCTCCCCAACCTGCACCCACCCTCTTTTTTACCTGTAAAAGAAAAAAACAGTCCCTTGTTGTCTGCAGTGGTCCCTCCCCAACCTGCACCCACCCTCTGTGCACCCCACCTCCCCACACACACCCTCACCCCATACTTACCTCTAGAGCCCGGTGTGGCGATCTTCAGTGGAGTGGGAACACGTCTGTACTCTTCCAATCCGGCTGCAAACTGAAGAAATGCCAGTAAGCTGTATAATGGTATAAATTTTTTTTTTTTTTTCAATTTAGGTGGATATCTCAGCCATTTTTGCGTCTTTTTTCACCAAATTTTCAACATGGGGTTCTTGGGACCCCACCTCATGAACTCAGTCATTGTCATGTCGTTATTCAGTCCCAAAAGGTGATTTTCTGGTCACTGTGCGGAATCACCTTTCGGGACCGATTAATGAAATGACAGTGTCACTGTTCATGAGGTGGGCTCCCAAAAAACCTATGTTGCAAATTTGGTGGAAAATTTCTAAAAAATGACTGTGTTACGAGCATGCATTGTGCAGTTTCCACACATGCTCGTAACTTCGAGAATTTTTAATATTTTCACTCCAGATTTCATATCTTGCCCAAAATGTGTTTTCGTACATCTGGTGCACAATGGAACAGTTGCTGTGGGAAATCAATATCCGGGACAGATTAAGAAAATTGCAGTGACACTGTTCATGAGCGGAGGTCCCAAAATACCTATGTTGAAAATTTGGTGACAAAATTCCACAAAATCACTATGTAACAACCGTGCATTGTGCAGTTTCCACGCATACTCGTAACTCCGAGAATTTTTAATATTTTCAGTCCAGAGTTTCAACATTGCCATTTTTGCACACCTCCTTATGAACAATGCAGCTGTTATTTTTCACATACTGCCCAAAATGTGGTTTCACACATCTGGTGCACAGTGGGCACGGTCGCTGTGCAAAATCAATGTTCGGGACAGATTAAGAAAATCACAGTGCCACTGTTCATGAGCTGAGGTCCCAAAATGCCTATGTTGAAAATCTGGTGTAAAAAATCCCGCAAAAAATTGCATTACAAGTGTGTGTTGTGCAGTTTCTATGCACGCTCGTGATGTCACCAATTTTTTTATATTTTCACTCCAGATTTTCAACATTACCATTTTTTACACCTCCTCATGAACAGTACAGCTGTCATTTTTTATATCCTGTTCAAAATGTGTTTCCATACCTGTGGCGCCAAGTGCCACAGATGCTGTGCAAAACCACCTTTTGGTTAACAAACTGATAGTGTCACTGTTCATGCAGTGGGATCACAAAAAGCCCATGTTGAAAACTTGGAGTGAAAATTCCAAGAAATGCCCAGGGCATTAAGGTTTCCAACCACAATGCCCTGTCCTGTAGGGACTGACAGGCATCAGGGGTGTGACCTGGGACTGTCGACAGTAATGCTCATGCCAATCCACCCCACCCCCTCTCTGCAGCCAGAGACAGGCATCGAGGTGTGCCTTGGACTCTTTGGTCCCAAAGTTCACTCCATTCTCCTATACTGCACCCATTTCAGCATATTTCCTTATGGAATGGGGTGACTGTAAAGCTGAACACCCCAAGGCACACCTCAACACTTGTCGGTGTCCGCAGGGTAAGGTGAGGTGAAATGTTGTGAGCGTTATGTGCAATGACCCAGAGGCACACCCCAATGCCTGTCCATCTCTGCAGGGTGGGGGTGGGGTTGGCGTCACTTCAATACTTCACAGGCATTCCTATTCTGCATTTGTCTAACTAATGCACTTCCAATGCTAATGGCAGCAAGCAAACATACATTCGCCATAGACAAATGCTTGTCTTGTAATCCTTTCATCTGAGCGTTCCCTAGCAAAGGATTTTTTCAAATACTTCTTGTTTTTGACTTTTCAGTGTATAATATACACATATTATGGCTATTTTCATAATGCATATATTGCTCACAAATTCATATATAAGTCACGTAGACACACTGATTGAAATAAAAAAGAAAAATTGCAATATAGAAGTGGTCCTTAAAGATGTGGGAAGGAGGCAACACGGAGATGCAACAACATAATTATATTAATAGTCAAACAACATTCATAATATAGCAGGCAGACTGCAATCTTAGAATTACTATCACTATTCAATAAATAAAATAATTAATCAATCTTCACTGAATCTCTCACGTTTATGTTAATACATACTGTAAGTAACCTACTGTTAACTTTATAAAGGACCCCCCCCACCAGCTAACTCTCTCTGACTAGTCAGTTTAGGCCGTAAGTGTTTTATTCGCTGGGAAATTGTAACTTCTTACTCTAATAATATAAAAACATGTAAAACCACCATTCACTTCCATACAGCTACTTATACAAAATAATAATGGAAAAAGGCCCATATCTTAAAAAGTCAATAAACACCACTGGAAATCAAACAGTAAGCAAGCTAGATCTGTAAAAATAAGGTAGCATATTGTAAGTCCAGATGTGAAGCAAAGATAATTGTTACTTAGACCATAGCAGTGTTGTCTTTAACATATCTTTGCAAGTAATAACTTGACAATGCTCAAATCAATTGAAAGGCGCATGCCTGTGGTTGTATGGGGGAAGAGCTCCCCCCCCCAATACCTTACTTAAAACAATAGGCTAACCACAGCTTGGTTTAGAGCGAGTCGCACTTCCTGTCCTGCCATTGCTGGCCCATGGCTGCTGTCCTTGTTGTTCGTTTTTCCACTGCCCCCCTCCCATTCGTTTGTCCTGGCTTCATCTGTTTTGTTGTTTTCCCCCGCCTCTCCTTCTCATCCCATTCCCTGTGTTTCTGTTTTGTCTGTTTGCCTTTTTTTGTTTGGAGGAGGGAGGGTTCTGTAGCTTCCTTGAGAGCCCTGCTTTTATTCCTGCCCCTATCACTCACTTCTACCGAGCATTTGCTTTGTTCTCTCCTGTTTTCCACCTTCGATCAGCCTCACTTCATGCCCCAGTCCGTTGCCGCTTCTTCATCACCTACCTTCTCTACTTGCTGCCTGTTGGTGCTGCCTTTCCTGCCTTGCTGTTACCACCGCCTGGTTTCCTGCCTCCACACTGCCACCATGCATATTGCTTGCGTCCTTCTTGGCACCATCTCGCCTGCCTCTGTACTGTCCTTTTGCCGCACTTAGCCATTGTTTCATTTGGCAGCTGCTTCCTGGACCTTCAGCAGCAGAGTGTCAATACACCAATACATCTTACAAGCTCCGAATATGTGGCTGCCTGCCATTTACTTGCCTGCTCCACTAGGCACTCTGCTCGTATTTAATTCCACAGCCTGTAAGATCCTTTTGGGCAGCACCCAGAAGATGCATGGTATGTTCAGCTGCATGCTTCTCCTCATAGGGAGATTAAGGAGCGCCATGCTATTCACCTCTCAGCACTCGTATCTACAGCTTGACTGGGATCTCGGGGACACCTCTATTTGGGGCTCATATAGAAGCACATGTTGCACTTTTCCCTTTTGTCGACATTTGTGCGCTAACTCTTTAATGCCCAGCTTGTTTTTGTGCTTTGTTGCCCTTCTGGGTTTGATTGTTGCTAACATCTTACCTCTAACTACTGTGCAGATTTCAGTGACATTCATTGTAAAAACTTTCCTCAGTGCCTTAAGAAACAGTACACATCATGTGTTTGGGGATTTATTTGCATCTGAAAGGATATGCAGTTGTTATCGCCACAACTACATAAGTGGCGTCACCATACCCATATAAAATAGGCACTGGGCATTTGCAGCACCGATGAAACTCATCTGTGACATGACATGTTTACTTATTGTACCTGACTACTTGCTCCTAACCTGGCAAGCATTTACTGCTCCTTTCCTACCCAGCGTGGGTTTGCAGTCCTGCTAGTCTTCATGGGGCCTAGCTGCCTCCTCTACGCCATCCCTTGGCTGACCTACGTGTGGTCCAGCCACTCATCCTACCCTACGTACAAGCCTAGCTGCTGCCCTGCCTTCAGACCCTGGATTCCTGTCATGCACTTCAGCCATGTGCTCCATCATTGACTTCAGCGCCCTGCTTTGGATTCTTCTGGCAGGCCACCACCTGAGCTTCTCCGTCAAGCTCGGATACATTCCGGGATGTCTTGCCTTCAGTCATGCTAATCGAGTTCTGGATGCTGCAGCTCTCACCTTGCTTCCACCTCCCCATTTGTCTAGGATATCCACTTGTGCTCCACTATTGATTTACTTTTATGTTACGTCTCAGGATTTACTTCATGTCCCTGGATGCTTACCATGTTGCTTCGCTGCATTTTACCTTATTACTACTCACTTATCGGCTGACCTACATGTGGTCTAGCTGTGCATGCTAGCTTACGTGGGGATAACTGCCACTCTTTACTTACCTTACCAGCTGACCTTGCATGGTCAAGCTATATGCTAGCCTTCTTGGGTTTAGTTACTATTCTGTTTACTCACCAGCTGACCTATGCAGTCAACCGTCCCTCCTACGGTCTATCGGCTGACCTACACGTGGTCTAGCTGCACTTCCCCATCTCGTTGGACTTAGCTCCCTTTCGTTCCCATGGATGCTTCCTACAGAGCTGCTTCATTCATTCGGACCTACCTCAAAATCATGTTTCCTACAGCTTCTGCCTTCCACTGGATTATTCTGGAGTACATCAAGATATTCGCCTCAATTCTCTTGGATGCTTCTCGCCATGCTACATCAATTCCTCTGGAAATGCTACTACCATCTCCGCATGAACTCCCTGCTGAGCTCTATTCTATACTGCCTTCCTTAGTTAAACTGATGCCTAAGACATTGATCTACTATGGTTTCTGGATGCTTATTACCCGGTCGAGTTGCCAACTTATCCGCCCAGGTCTCTTCATTGCAATCTTTCCCATCCTTGATTTTTAGGATACGGCTCCCATAAGTCTGCCTTAAACTACATTACTACTCCGCACCAAACTGACTCAGTATATGCTACCATTTACAATACCATTTACAGTCTATTCCTTACTATTTTGCTACTATTTCTGCATTGCATGCCATTCGATATTACCATTATGCTATCTACCACTGCTCTGCAACCTGCCTCGCCCCGGGGCCGCGGTTCGCCGCATCGCATTTCGCCAGACCTGTGCCCCTATGGGTCTGGAGGTCCCTTACTCTTAAATTACTGCACTGTAATCACCTACTTCTATGACCTGCTTTACCCAGCAGGCATGGGGGTTCAACTACTTCTTCTCTACACCTGCCTCGCCCAACTCGGGCCTGGGGGTTCACATACTCTACTATACGCCGGCCTGCCACCGTGTCTACCAGCCTTAGGAGCTCCTTTCTACTATGGACTCACGTTCAGGATTCGTTTAGCTGTACGTCACCTATTTTTGAATGCTTCTGCCTTGCTGCTTCAGTCATATGAATCACTAGTACTACACCCCTACCAGGATACTTAGTTTGAGCTTATCCAGAAGACTTTCAATCTCATGGCTTATGCTCTAAGGCTTCTTGGATCCTGTGTCAAAGCTACTTCATTCGACTCCACCTCTTCAGTTATATCCATTATGACTCATAAGCTCGACTATTCAGGACTCATCAGACTACTCTCACCAAGTCAATTCTAGTTACCATACCATTCTGTCTTTCGAAACATGGATATCTACATCGCTATGCAACTATTTGGGTCACCTGATGAAGCTCTTAGATTTCTGTGCTATTACCATTTCCTCATGCTCCTTGCCGTATACCATACATAAAGTATGCAATATTACTCCTCTGCTACTATGTCTGCATCATACAGATTTAACTGCTACTACTACTGACCTACGTACAGGTCCACTTACTTACGCTATTTGTTCATATTACCCACTTCGCCCTTACAGGGCCTAGAGGTTCATCAAGAATGACTCACCTATTCTACAACCCACTTCACCTCAGGATCTGGAGGTACATCTAACTTATATCTACCTATTCGCACTAAGATCTATACCTAATTCACTTACATGCTTCCCACTCCGATCGGAGATTCCTACTGCTCCACCTTCTCCAGATCACGCAGCATGCACCCTGTTCTTGTGCTTAATCACCAAGGCCTTCATTTGCAAAGCTTGCCAAGTGAAACACGAACTACCTGTCCTCCTACTCTGGACATGAACACTTAGCCTTTTGGTTACTGGTTCTCCTTGCAGAAGCTGTCCTCACTTGCTGGAACATTTCACCACTGTAACTCCGATGCTTCGGATTATTATCGACCGTGGATTCCAATCTACTACCATTCTGCTTCGGACATGGATTCTCAAACTAGGAGTTGCTAGAAGGATGCTGCTATGTTCACCAACTGGAATATTGAGTACTTGTTCAGCTTTCGCTTCTCTGGATCACGATCTCTAACTTTGGAATTCGAATTAGCTTAATATTGTTACTTAGGATTATTCTCCCTTAGTATGCCCAGGACAGGCAGGTCAGTAACCATGGGTCCTCAGAGGTTTCCTTCAAAGGGGATTTTTCCTTTCCTGCGTGCCACTGGTCACACTCTCCGGAGTTGGAGGAGATAATAGTTTGATATCATTGTTCTTTTGGGGGGTCTCATACTACTGGACTAAGCATCCTTTTTTATGGTGGGATACAGAGTAAGGCCAAACCAATATCAAGTCATAACACGTTACTCATCAGTTCAAACATCTAAGCACCTTGCATAGGCTATCCAGCTCACTTGTACTATAATCACTGACTGCACAACTATGTTCAAAGTACCTAAGCACTGATCAATTCAAACTGCTAATACCTGACGAGCATTGTCCTACTTACTGATCTGGCCTCTGTATCCAAGCACAACCTACATTATTCAGCTACAGTATGTAACATAAGTACTGAGCTCTGAACCATATGCAATTGAAAGGCACATGCCTGTGGTTGTATGGGGAAGAGCTCATCCCCATACCCTACTTAAAACAATAGGCTAACCATAGCTTGGCTTAGATTGAGTTGCACTCACCCTCCATCCATCCCGATGCCTCCTCCTTCTCCGGCACTCTTATCGCACCAGGGGGGTCTCATACTACTGGACTAAGCATCCTTTTTTATGGTGGGATACAGAGTAAGACCAGACCAATATCAGTCACAACACGTTACTCACCAGTTCAAACATCTAAGCACCTTGCATAGACTATCCAGCTCACTTGTATTATAATCGCTGACTACATAACTATGTTCAAAGTACCTAAACACTGATCAATTCAAACTACTAATACCTGATGAGCATTATCCTACTTACTGATCTGGCCTCTGTATCCAAGCACAACCTACATTATTCTGCAACAGTAGGTAACATAAGTACTGAGCTCTGAACCACATACAGTTGAAAGGCGCATGCCTGTGGTTGTATGGGGGAAGAGCTCCTCCCCATACCCTACTTAAAACAATAGGCTAACCATAGCTCGGCTTAGAGCGAGTCGCACTCACCCTCCATCCATCCCTGATGCCTCCTCCTTCTCTGGCGCTCTTATCCCATCGGGGGCCGGGGGTCTCATACTACTGGACTAAGCATCCTTTTTTATGGTGGGATACAGAGTAAGGCCAAACCAATATCAAGTCATAACACGTTACTCATCAGTTCAAGCATCTAAGCACCTTGCATAGACTATCCATCTAACTTGTACTATAATCGCTGACTGCATAACTATGTTCAAAGTACCTAAGCACTGATCAATTCAAACTGCTAATACCTGACGAGCATTGTCCTACTTACTGATCTGGCCTCTGTACCCAAGCACAACCTACATTATTCAGCTACAGCATGTAACATAAGTACTGAGCTCTGAACCACATACAACATTTAAGCATTCATATGCACCACTGCTGTGGAAGTCATTGTCTGGCATCTGTGGATGAACATTTTAACATTTTTTGTTACCAGCTGAATGATAATTAAGAAACTTACTGAACTGCAGGCTGTTGTGCAAATGCATTTACCCCACTGTCAGTCACAGGTAGAGTATACTGATATCTGTATCGCCTTCATCAGACGAAGAAGACTCCTTCTGGGCTTTCTTTAGTGATTGCGCTTTGATGAGCTCCGATAGTTGAACAGGGTCAAAAAAGATAAATCTGGTTGAATCAAATTTCTAGATTTTCAAGGTAGAGCAAGGATAAGATACCTCCTAGCTGTTCTTAGAACAAAATTGAATAAATCGGCGTCTGCAGGGCTGGGTCTGCGGACTTAGTCTGGGTAGATGTAAACTTTCGATCCATGGAACATCAGTCTGGCTTGCTGTATTATATATTCCCAGTTGCCTTCAAGTGCAAACTTAACAAGCATTGTAAGAAGTTTGGTGGGAATACTTGAAGTTGAAGAAACATCAGACAGTTCTCTGCTGATTTGAGTGCTGGACAACTTTAATTAAGGGGGTATATATGCCACAGTATAGCTTAAACAACTAGAAAGAAACACTTATCAATGTCCCAGGTCGCATTTTTAGCATTTCAAGAAATGGCATGCCAACAAACCATAAACTGTTTTTACGTACTGAGTTCTCAAGGTTCTCAATTTTCCTTGCTTGGGAAATATTATCCCGACATATTTCATTAACCAGTGAGGAGGTAGTTTCTAATTTTGTTGCCATTATGGACTGTTCTTTTTGTGTTCTATTAAATCTCTTCTCACTTTCTGAAATGCAATGTTCAACACTCTCACATCTGGAGACTGTCACATCTAGAGACCATAGCATCACATTTTTCATCAAATTTCTTTATAACCTGCATTAAGGCTTGGTATGATTTGTTGACTTCAGCAAAGAAGTTAAACTCCAGAGGAACGACTCTTTTAATTTAGGTGAATCAGCAGTGGAAGTTAGTGCAGCCATCAAATTTTCTGATCCCAGGATCACAACCTCAGCCGTGGCTGGTGATTCACTTTTCCGGGTGCTTCCCAAGACTGCAGAAGATAGGTGGCGATCCATCAGTCTGACTTGCTCACACTTATCAGGATTCACTGGGTACGAGGGTGAAGAAGGTGAGCACCTCCACTTTCTTTCCTCTTTTCTCTCTCACTCCAAAATCTTTTTGCATTCCTTTTTAGACAGCTTCACTTGGTCAGAGTTTGAGGGTTCATTGACTTGCTTTGAACATGAAAAAGGCAAGAAACCACATGTTCTACAAAAGGTTTCAATGTGCGTGCTTATTTAGAGCTCACACACACAGCTGCCTGCTGTCTAGGCTAAGCCTTCCAGATAAGGATGTTTGCTCTTTTGTGGACTTCCTTGCAGGCTTTGCTTTACGCTAGTCTTTCAGAGATGCTGTTGTAGTTGGCATTATCACAGATATGTTAAGCATCTTTTTACTAGGGGAACAATTTTTGGAGCTAGATAGAGGCTGTAACTTATAAAGACTGCAGTTTTGCTTGTCTTTTTTTCTTGCAACCCCAACCCCCCATTTTTGTTACTCAGACAAGGCAACAACCACAGTTGGCAGAAAAGGTATCACCCCTGGTGTTAGGGCAACACCTGGCTCAGGCATCTCAGAGGTCGGGGGGAAGGGCACAAAACAACATTTCTATTTATACCCAGGTCCGAAGGAGAGGTGCCAGGTCTATGGTGTGCCTCCTATCTGTGGGGACCCCAAAAACTCATAGAGATCACTCAGAGACAGAATGTCTGCAACCAGGAATTGGGATTTTACTGTATGGCTTTATTCCTGACAGAGCATCAACAGAAATACGGTGGTGCCCCCAGGGGCTTGTAGCCACATGACACAGATGGCACACTTGTGGCAGGCAAAAACATTTCACAGCTCTTTCTGGCAGTACTGAGACTTCTCACAAGAACACTTCCCATAGATGTCCATCCCTTTGATTAGGAATTTCTGAATTTTACCAGTGCATTTATAGTGGTTGATGCCACAGCACTAAATTCGAGCACCACTAGGTGAACTAAGTTAACACCTTAGACCTTTCCTTGTTAGGTCCCTTTGAAACCTGAATGAAAGGTCAGCTAACTCCGACCAAAGCTAAACTCTCTCTGCCATTACATTTTAGGAAAACTGGATTCTCTAGTCACACATAAGAGATATCCTTACAGCACATTCTTTGTGCCAGGGTTCTGAGTACATGCATCTTAACCTTGATGGGCTCCTAGCAAGGCACCAGCCAACCCACAATCGAACAACAAATGAACCTTGTATTTACAGCATGATGTGACCCCCAAGGCATTTGTTAAAACTCTTGAAATTCCACTGTTCTCACACAAAATCCATAGCTTTTGGTTTGTAAACACAGAGTCTCTACATTCTGGGTAGTTCTGTTAGTTCTCACAGTCTTTTGGGAATTGCTCCAAACTACTCACTGACCTTCAGTCCCATTTCTCCTTCTGAAGAAATATTCACCCCCAGGGCTTCATAGGATCTGATAGCCACCACGTACCACAAAACTGGCTGCTGGTTACTGTACTAGAGCAGAAAAATAACAAAACTGAGGGTCCTTCCCTCTGACAAGTGATCTTGGCAGAGCACCACTTGTCTGTAGAAGTCTCACTCCAAACTGACTTACAGTTCAAAACAGCAGTAGAGCATTGTGGCTTATGCTGCTGCAAGGGTTCTAAATTCCATTACATCATCTTCTGCCTCAGCAGAGCTAAGCAGGTGATGATGTAATGTTTCTCAGAGAGCCTTACACCCTCTGGAACTGCCCAGGCTACCTGCCTGATCTAAAACTGATGGGATCCTGGTAACCCCAGGAACTGACTCGTTACATTCTGTATCTTAGGACAAAACACTCTGCACATATCAGATATTAGCCAGTCGTGATCTGGGCCCAGACAGTTGAAACACTCTGTATGCCTGTCTGCCTTAGGTAAACAGTGACCACACTTTTAGCACTTTTTAAAACTTGTGTGCCCAGTACACCTTTTAGGCTTTCCATTCAATACTGACTCAGATATGAGACTGGAAATTAGCACCACAATAGAATCACTGACCTCAGTCACTGACAGCCGGTATTTTGTTTATGTGGATCAATGATGTTGTGAGCCAAACAGTTTTACTTCATTCGACCACAGTCCCTGTAAGTCGAAAAACAGCCTCAAGCACTGTAATAAAATAGAGAGGCATTGTCTCATCTCTTTTTGTTAAAATGGAATAGCTTAAATGGAACCGCTAAGCTGTGAATTTAAACTGCAAACTCCACCACACACTCATTGTCAGCTGAGTGTAGTTTGCAGTTTAGGCCATGGTTCCTGAAATCACTCAAGAACTATGAAAAATAATGAAAAAATCCTCCTTTTCTGCACCAAAACAGTTTGGAAAAGAAAGCAAATATATTTTAAGTTAAAAAATGAGCAGTTAATAAAACAGCATCTTTAGAATTTAGAAGTTGATTTAGCTGGGGCACTATTTGGGGTGACTGCTGTCTTCAGAAGAAACTAAATATCTGTTGTTGGAATGCTGGGAGGCCCATGACCAGTGCAGTAAGAGAGCATCTTTGAAACAAAAATTCTAAATTCTGAGTCACCATGCACCTTGCTGAGATGATGCACAGGGTTGATTAGGCTGTTCTAATTTTTGGAGTTAGAAGCATAGCAACATAGAATTTGTTGGCAGAAAAGGACAGCTTGGCCCACCCAGTCTGCCCAGATGGTCCTTGCCTACTCTGTCTCTGCAGACACTATGGCCCTGTCCACACTACAAAGCTGCCCGTGGTAATGTTGTTAAAAACGTTACCACCCTTACCATTTTGGAGCGTCCACATTCTGGTATTAATGGTTTTAAAAACATTACAGACCATCCACATTCCGCCTCATTTCTCCCAGTCTTAATCCATTTGGAAGACCCTGTGAATGGAAGGTCCAAATGGTCACACATCCACACATGTAACTGTAATGTTACAGACTCCAGAACGTTACCCATTCTGATCTAAAGACCACATCCTTATAGGTCTTGAGATCAGTTTTAAAACCGCCTGTTAAACCATTACCAGTGCGGACACGAACCATTTTTGGAGGTAGCAGTAACAGGTTACCAGACTGGTAACGGTTTACAGGGCTCAGTGTGGACAGGGCCTAACTGGTCTCTGGCGATCCTCCCTCCTCCCTGCCTATTTACTAATGTTCCCTCATTCATCCCATGCATGATTGATGCTTCCTACTGTTTTCACTTTCACCACTTCCGCTGGCTGTCTGTGCCAGGTGCCAGAAGGAATGGCAGAGACTGGGCATGGGGTAGGACTGGGCATAACCCGAGTCTGATTCCTCAGTCAGGGCTAACTGGTTCATGTATGGGCACCAGGTTAAACAGGGCATGTTAATGGATGCCATTGCACCTGGAGATTTTGTGAAATGTGTTTGAAGTGTGTGGAAACAACCACAGTATACACTTTTGGAAAATATAAAGTCCAGAGACTCCTAGTACAGAGAGATGAACAGTTTGAAATGTGTGTGAGGAAAAATTTGTTTTAAAGTGACCAAACAGTTGTTGTTCTGGAAAGAAAAGCCTCTTGCTCCTGTGTAGACAGTACCAAATCTGGGGGAACCACCCTGTTTAAGCAATAATGCACGACAGGGTGTGTGTTGTGCTGGGGTAACGTCACGCCTGGGGTGATTAGGCTCAAGGCCGCTGGCCAAGTGTGACTAATCACCCCAGAAGTGATGTTATCCCAGCACAACACACATCCTGGAGTGCATTATTGCTATTATACAATGGCTCATTTGTAGAAAAATTACAAGAAAATGAAAAAAATATGTTTAAAATGCTTTTTTCCCCACATTTTTTCTTAGGGTAGGTATACATATTGAAAAAATAGACCACGGTTTCCATTGTCTGCAGCAGAAGGCGCTGTTGCTATGTCTCTGTGCTGTATTTTGTTTTAGGTATGTCTCTGCCTGTTTGTGCCTGAATAAGCCTCCCAACATATTCATTTATTGTGCCCTGCCTTGTCAGCCTACCAGGTAAATTATTGAAACTGTCTACTGTGCTGTTGTTTTTTAGTTGTGTTTGTATGGCCACAATGTGCTGACCAAAGGGTTCCTGAAGTGGACAGCTACTTGCTTAGCTTTTAAAATACCGCTCGCTCTGCTTATGTCTGTGTATGGTTTTGAATGAGCGAGCCTGACCAAGCGGGAACTGAAAATAAGAGCCGTGTGCTGTATGTTTTATGTTCAGTCTTTTGTTCAGTGGAAAGGTGAGTAAAGGCAGCTTAAGGAGAACCGGAAAATAGTGTGAGTTGATTTAAAAGTTCTGCTGGCTGCGGAGAGACGTGATCAGTACAGGAAAAGAACAGCCATGCGCTGTCTCAGAAGAAGCGCTCGCGTGCTCCATTATTTACAGCAGCTGCAGTATTAAAAAAAGTGGAAAATACAGAAGAGAGTGAGGAGAAGAAAAATATGTTTGGGGGATTAGTGTGTCAAGTAGGAGCTGGTTGACAGTGTGTATAGTTGCGGCAGCAAGTGACTTGGGACAATAAATGCAGGTTGAGAGCAGGAATTGCTGTAGTGAGCTGCCTACTGGCGATCACCTGGCTGCATGGAGTGATCCCCGTTACGGTTGATGTGGTCATCAATGTGCTGGGACTAGACCCGTGATGTTGTACTGGGTTAACATCACGGATCCAGTCCCAGACTGGCCAATCAGAGCCCAAGATTTTTTTTGCCATTGTATAATGTGCATTTGTTACCAGCTTGCGTGAATAAAGCCATGCTGTACAATCCCAGTTTTCAGTAGTGGACATTACATCTGTGCTTCCTGAGTGTGATATGTTATGGGGCCCCCACAGAAGTTAGGAGCACAGGATCCAAGACAGCATGGGTTTACAAAAGGAAGGTCCTGTCAAACTAATCTCATAGATTTCTTTGACTGGGTAACCAGAGAGGTGGACCATGGGGGAGCAGTTGATGTCATCTACCTTGACTTCAGCAAAGCTTTCAATACTGTTCCACATAGAAGATTGATTAATAAGCTGGGTAGGCTCATGCTGGGTCAGAAGTTGGTCAACTGGGTGGCAAACTGGTTGGCAGGCAGAAAACAGAGAGTGGTGGTAAATGGTATACAGTCAGAAGAGATGCAAGTCACAAGAGGGGTACCTCAGGGATTAGTCATGGGACCAGTCCTCTTCAATATCTTCATCAGTGACATTGCAGATGGACTGGAGGGTAAGGTTTACCTGTTTGCAGATGACACCAAGATCTGCAACAGAGTAGATGGTCCAGATGGGGTGGGCAGAATGAGAAGAGATCTGGATAAACTGGCAAAATGGTCGGAAGAGTGGCAACTGGGGTTTAACGCAATGAAGTGCAAGATCATGCACATAGGGAAGAGAAACCCTTAAGCAACCTATAGGTTGGGAGAGGAATTGCTGGCAATCACAAGGGAAGAAAGAGACTTAGGCATCATCATCGCAGATGACCTGAAATCATCCAAGCAGACCACTAATGCAGTAGGTAAGGCTAGAGGGATGTTGGGGTGTATCAGTAGGGGTATCACAAGTTGTAAGAGGGAGGTGATAATCCCTCTTTACAAGAAATTGGTTAGGCCCCATCTGGAGTACTGCATGCAGAATTGGAGGCCATACTTGCACAAGGACATTAACAAAATGGAAGCAGTCCAGGGAAGGTCAACCAAAATGGTGCAGGGACTGCATCAGAAAACATATGAGGACAGATTAACGGAGCTCAATATGTATATCTATGGTGCAAATGGCTCCCTTCTGCCAGTCATTGACTCCGTCAAGTAACTAGGAGTAACCCTGGATCCACAACTGTATCTCACCGCACATCTTCGGAATAGCTGCAAAGCTGAGAGCGGCAAGCTTGGACTTGCCTACAAAGCCAAAGATTGCCTCACCCCCGCTGCACGGCTTGCCACAGCTAGAGGAATACTCCTTCCCACGCTTTGCTATGGGCTTGTAGCCTTTGCCCCAGTCCCGAATTCTAGCCTAGCAAAATGGGATACTGCTTATAACAACGTATGTCGCTTTGCACTCTCTGCCCCATGTCTTATGCATCGCTGTGAGCTCTACTCTCGGCTGGAGTGGCTCCCCCTGAAAAGCACCGCGCCTTTGTCCTTGGCAACTTTGTGGATAACATAGTTAGAACAGATACTCCTTCTGCACTTGCCCTTCCCCTCAAATATGGAACCCCTACCTACCACCTAAGATCAAGTGCTGCTCAGCTCCGCCTGGTCCCTAAGACCCGCACCCTCACAGGTGACCGGGCCTTCTCTGTCCATGCGCCTAGACTGTGGAACTCCCTTCCCGCCCTAGTTTGTGTCTCTCCCTCCCATCCCTGCTTCAAAACCTCCCTATGGAACTTCCTCAAAGCTGCCTCTGCCTGTCTGTGTGCTATATAGACACAGTAGCAGTCTCCTCCCTCACTCCTGACCTCGATTCACTAATGGGAGACTGTGAGCTGACTCACCGGTCACTGCTATTCTCTGCTGATAACCAGCATAAGGCACTTTCCGCCCTTCAGTTGGAGAGGCGCTCCTGTCATATCAGTACCTGCTTCTAGCTGTACTAATTTGATGATCACTGTATCTCAGGATAGGCCCTCATGGCACATTAATATACGTGCCATACTTTCATTTATTTTGATGTATTGTCTGCCTTGATGTTACCTGTTGTTACTCTACCTCTCAATACTGTTATGTATCTTGTTGACATACTGCCAACTCTCTGTGATGATGTACCTGTTAATATTCTACCTCTCATTGCCGTTATGTGTCCCGTTGACATACTGCCAACTGTACCTTTGTATAGCCATTTGTACCGTTTGCTAGTATGTTACCTTGACTCTGTATTTTGTATCTTGTTTCTTATGTACTCTGTAACCTCCCGGGTCGCACCTGAAAATAGGCACTTATTGTCTAGTGTGCTTACCTGGTTAACAAAAGCAAATAAATAAATAAATACCCTAGAGCAAAGGAGGGAGAGAGGTGATATGATCGAAACATTCAAACATCTTAAGGGCATTAACAAGGTGAAAGAGTCTAACATGTTTCAATATAAGAAAAATAGCAGGACAAGAGGACACAGCATGAGATTAGAGGGAGGCCGATTAAGGGGGAATGTGAGGAAGTTCTTTTTCACAGAAAGGGTGGTGGATGCATGGAACAGCCTACCTCAGGAAGTGGTGGATATGAATACAGTGCAGAGCTTCAAACAGGCATGGAACAGGCATAAGGAAGCAAAACAGATGAGTATGAATAGATAGGCCATTGACAGAGTACAAGCCTATGGCACATTCATAAGGAAGAAAAAATGGGCAGGCTGGATGGGCCTTGCTGTCCTTATCTGCCGTCAATGTCTATGTTTCTATGTTAGACCACTAGCATAGCCCTAGCACTTCTCTCCCAGGACCTGGAGTAAAAAGAAATGTTATTTTGCACCCTAACCCCACAACTCTTTAGATTGCTGAGCTAAGTATTCATCTCAGAGCTATTGTTTTTGCCAACTTGTGGCCTGTGGCCTTGTCTGTGGTACAAGTTAGGGGGGGTTCCGGTCTGCACTTGGCTGCGGCATGAGTTGCATAGTTAAACCAGATTGTTCAACTGTCCGATTACTTTTTCTGTTTTAATGGATCCTGTATAGATAGCTCACTAAAATGTCTGATATGAGAATGACACATAGGCCTATTGACTTTGCCTTTACTACAACAGTTCAGCAATCTCTCATGTTGTTCAGTAGCACATTACTGAATCAAGGTAGGAATAGTTATTAAGTAAAGTGGTGCTAGCACTGGAGGTAAAATTCATGAATATAGGCCATATTCTGTTGTTATGTAATACAACCATAATGTTTTTTGTTTCCTTTCTATTTTTGTCCATGATTCATAATGGTAAGTAATAGGGTCACTTGAGCTGGTCTCTTATGGTATTCAGATACCACGTCAGAAACATAGATGTTTACCGAAAGAAAAAGACTCATCGTCCATCAAGTCTGCCCAGTTCCTGCCTCAGTCCTTACCAGTCTGGCACTGGCAAGGGCTTATGTGAATCTCTCATCCCTCAGTTCCACTTGACACATCCCAATGTACTTTTTAGCCCCATCCCTTCACCCTGTCATTTACACCAGTCTTATGTGTCTGTCTCACCCTCTCTGGAAACTTGCAGCCATCTTAGTACTGACCAGCACCTCCAGTGGACGGTACCACTTTTCCACCACCCTTTCCACAAAGCAATACTTCCTCATGCACCTTTTAAAATCCCCTCCATGCCAGCTTGTAGTTCTGGGCTCTTGTAATGGACTTCTCACTAAACTTCATTGGTGGTTGATTATCTACCCTGTTTATATCCTTCAGATTCTTGAAGGTTTCATTATAACGCCAGGAATCCCTCACTTATGGTTTCACGCTATGCATCATTCTCCACGGAGATGGATGCCCCAGGGATAAAACAATTCTAAGAAGTGAACTTAGAATTAGAATGTGTTTTGAAAAACTCTGCTCCCACTTTCTACCGCAGAAATTGTCAGATTTGTTTCTCCATTCAGAGAGAAAGGTTGCCCTGAGTATAGCTCTGGTCCTCCTGCAATGTTATTCTAAAATACTAAGTAATCAGCATTTTTTTATTTTATTTTAATAATTTTCTATTAGTACTCTGCTTTAGTTAGGGTAGTTTTGTGTTCATTACACTGGCTGTCTGGTTCCATAAGAACATAAGGAAAATGTCGGCAGATGGGTACCACGTGATCCATCTATTGTGCCTCAAAAGACTACCCTCTATGTTGCCTGCAACCTAAGCTGTTCACAAAGCCTATCCCATGCAAGTTTGAAGTCTCTAATCATCTTTGATGCTACCAGCTCCTGGGGCAGGCTGTTCCATGGTTCCACCTCTCTCTTAGTGAAGAAGTACTTCCTGAGGTTCCCATTCTGATTCCTGGAAACCGGAGAAATTCTTAGGCTGCCTCATCTGTGTATTTTACTACTTTTGCCATTTTTGCCACTTACCTTCCATTTTTGAATAAGTGATTTGATTTTGTTAAATCTCTCTGCTTGGAACCAAAAATGCTTTCTCTGTCTGTTTCAGCCTGTGCCCTTTCACCTTAATTAATTGTTTCCTGTACAGGAAGCCGCAACTTGACATTTGGCACAGTTTTTTCAAGGTAAGAGACATTTTTACTGTCTGCTCTTAATTTTATGCTATACAGAAAAATATATATTTTCCATATATAGCCAAAAATATATTTTAAATTACAAAAATGGACCCCTTTTTATATATATAAAATATATGAAATAGTAGGCATACATATGGTGTACATATGAAATATGCATGGACAATATATGAACCATATGTGAAACTAAGTTTTACATTAAAAATGCATTTTCCATATGCTGCCCATTCACATATCATATATATGGCTTATATTTTCTTGCTAGTTCATATATTTTAAATATATAGGCCCAGATATTCAAACTGCGCCAGTCTGAGGCAGAAGCCCCTGCGCTGCTCAAAATAGTTGCGCTGGGGTGTGGCCGAGGTGATATTCAAAGAGTTGCTGTTGAGCAACTCCTTTGAATATCACCCCCAACAACTAGCTGCGCGTAAGCGCGCAGTGGAACTTGCGCTACCGCAAGTTGCCAGAGTTGAGCATTAAACTTGCGGTGGCGCAAGTACCATTGCGCCATGCTCAAATTTCCGATATTCAAAAGGTGACATGCAAATGGGGCCATAATTTATGCAAGGCGCAGGGGGGGCCATTTGCATCTATTTATGGCCCCATTTGCATGCCATTTGCATGTAGGTGCGCCGATCCCCGAGGATTTGCTCCTGGCCACCCTGCCAGGCAGCAGCCGTCGGGGACCGACGCCTAATGCAACCCGATCGCGGAGCATCACAGTTACATGACACCCCACACATCTCCACAGCCCGATCGCGGGCAGAACAGAGTCTGTCCCCCACATCTCCCACAGCCCGATCGCGGGCAGAACCTTATGAACCCCCAGTGCCCGATTGCGGGCAGAATGTAACCCTCCCCAACCGAATAACTCCCTGGTGGTCCAGTGGACCGTAAAGCCCGATCGTGGGCAGAATGTCACAGCACAACTCCCCCACACTCTCCCTGGTGTCTAGTGTCCCCCCCACCCACCCAGCCCCTCCACCGCTCCCCGCGGCGGCGGGCGCGACATCCACCCACCTGCGCCCCGCCGCCCGCCCACAGGGGCGAGTTGGGGGCCAGCCAGGGGTGGCAGCTGCTGTGTTGCGCCCTGTGATGCAGCAGCTCACCTGTGGGTGGCCCTCAACTTACGCCTTTTTTTTTTGGCTCAAGCTTGTGCGGGCGCAGGTTGGGGGTTGCACATGCACAACTCTGCGCAACCCGACTGAATATCGGGTTGCGCAGGTTATGCATGGATCCTCCCCTCCTGTTGAGCATGCATTCATTTGCATTGCTCTCTTGCAACCTGTTGCCAGTGGGCGTAACTGCCTCCTGCTGAATGTCGCAGAATGGCGCATTTTGGACTTACGCATGTGCAACCCTGTTGCGCATGGCGCAACCCTTTTGAATATCTGGGCCATACTGTAAAAAGGGCCCAATTTTTGTATATTTAAAATATATTTTTGTCTATATATGGAAAATATGTATTTTTCCCATATCTATTTTGGCTGGGTTTTTTTTAATTGTTTTTCATTTATAACTAGGATCTCTCAAATGGCATAACAGAGGGGCCCAGTACTTTCTCAGGCTGAAATTTTTTCAAGAAGTCATTTTCCAGTTCTTTGCAAAGGAAGACTGCCAAGAGCATAAATCATATTGCTTGTGTTCAAATCACAACTTTAATCTTTTCGTGAAGTCTATATTGTTTTTTCCCCAAAAAAACAACCTCAAGATAAAGGGCAAATAAATAAGGAGTCATTATGGCTTCTCAGTCTGCCTCCTTGTCACCAACAAATAATAAAAAAGGCTCTGAGGGAGTTCCTAATAATGGTGGAAAGCATGCATCAGAGGGTGCTGTCACTTCATGTTCAATAGCAGCAACAAAAAATATAAAAGGTGACAAGAAAAAAATGGTACCTGCCAAAAAGAAATTTAAAGAAAAAATTGTCGCTGTCACTCCTCCCGAATAGAGAAATGAGCAGGCAGAATATTATGAGAAAATGCCCTTATCGAAGGACATATAACAAACGTGGCAATTTTTTCAAGCTATCCAGTCAATAGGAATGTTTAATAATACAAGTGCCCCCCCGCCGCAGGTTCAGGTCCCAGTCTATCTGCCTGCTAAGGAGGAAGAAGAATACTATGTGCAAGAGGAGGACGGTGATCCCATGGAATCAGAGGGTCAACCAAAAGAAGATTTTGGCTCTCCTTCAGGACAAAATGAGGACTACAAGTTTTTCCCTCATTTGTCAGACATATGCTTGATATTCTAAACATCCACCCTCAGATAACTGAGGAGGATGAAGAGGATGCTGATTTTATGGATATGATAGGTATGGCTCCTTCAGGGAGGTTGCTAGTCCCCAGACACAAGTCCCTTAAGAAGGCCATCACAAAGTAATGTTTGCTCCTACTTCAGCTGCAGCCACCAACAAAAAGATTGATAGAAAATTTCAGGTGGCAGACAAGAGGTAGAATACCTGTATGCATCCCACCCCAATCACGAAGGTTTAGCTAGACCACTACTTGTGAAAGAATGAGTCACTCTCTCTGCACAGTCTTCAAAACAGGACTCCAAAAATTGGATGCCATGGCCAAAAAAGTTATGCTATAACTTCCCTCTTTATTAGGCAGGCAGCTTTTTCAGCATATGCAGTCCAGTACCAGAAAGCACAGTGGGACACAATTCTGGCACTTGCTGAAAGAGCAGACAGTGATCTGGTGCAGGACTTGGTTGCCACTGCAAAACCAGCCCTGGACACCACTAAACACCATTTTCACACTGCCATAGTCACAAATGACACTGCAGCTAGAGTTCCAGTACGTATAGAGTCCTTAAAGGAAATAGGAATTATTTTTACATGGTTATCTGCTCTTCCATCTTCCTTTCCATGCCAGTTATGTATTCTGACATTCTTTGATTATTTTTGATTAGTAAATAATCTAGCTTTGGGGTGCCCTCAGATGTACATTGAGTTCCACTCTCTTCGCCGGCTGCTGCTCTTGATTTTCATATCACTATGACATTCTATGACATCAGAAACTCCCATTCCAAACTATTCAACTGAATAGCCTGGAATGGTGTTTGTGATGTCATAGAATATTCAGGCAGTATGAAAAGAGACAACACCAACTACTGAGCAGAGAGGGATTCAGGGTAGTTACAAAAGCAACAAAATTAGATTACTAATTTAACAAAAAAGGTCAAAAGCATATCAGAATACTCAGTAGCCAATAAAAGAACAACTGGAGGGCATCTAGCAGTTTAAAAACTGTTTCCTATCACCTTTAAGAAGATTAGTTCCGTTAAGGACTACCATCCTTTCTCTCGCTACCCAAACCAAAGCCATGGATTTCTACTTTGAAGGTGACAAAATGGAGGCATATATCTGAAAAAAGTGATGAATGCAAAATCACTTTCATAGTAACACTGAGTGAGAAAATCATTCCACCTCCTATAGGCCCTATGGAAGGGGAGTCAGAGGTTACTTCCCAAGAGTGTATATTCCATATGCCCCCTATGAGTATCAGCCACATAGGGGATACTAGAAAGGCAGGGGAAGAAGGGCCACAGAATTGAACTGCTGCTGTAGCACCAGCACCCAAGCCCCAGCCAAAAACAAACCCCCGGACAATTATGTCCAGATCTCCCATCCATTGCCAGTGGGGGGGAAGACTGGCTAATTACTTTCAGGAATAGGTAAAATGTTACCTCAAATAAATGGGTTATGAAGGTAGTGGGCCAAGGACTGTCTCTGCAGTTCAAAACAAATTCTAAAACTACAGAAACAGAAACATTTCCCAGGACACCTCTCCAACAGAGAGAATATTGGTGGAACTGGAAGTAAAAAAATGACTGACAGCAAAAGCTGTAGAATAGATTCCTGCTTCTCAGCACAGTAAGGGCCTATTCTCAAGATACTGCCTCACCCACAAGAAAAATGGGGAGTGGTGATCCATTTTAGATATCAGGCATCTGAGCAAGCATATAAGGAAAGAGAAATTCAAGATGATCACTCTGAGAACAGTGACAACATCTCTGCAGTCAGGACACTGGCTGGAATCACTAGATCTGAAAGATATCTATTTTCATATCCCAGTTAGGCCATCACATGGCAATATCTCAGGTTCAAGCAAGGAAACTACCAATACCAGGTCACAGCTCTTCCCTTTGGCCTCACCTCAGCACCAAGGGTTTTCACAAAGTGTATGGTGGTGGTGGCATCACACCTGAGAAGACAAAGTGTGACAGTTTTTCCCTACCTGGATTACTGGCTAGTCTCAGGGAAAACAGAACAGGAGACAAGATGCTCTTCATAAATTGTAAAATGATGCCGCTTGGAGTCTCTATGATTTCTGATAGACCTGCAGAAGTCCCAGCTAGAACCTGTCCAAGTATCGGACTAGGAGCAGAATGAAACACTAAACAAAGGGAAAGCTTTCCTCCCACAGGCCAACGTTTCAGCTCAGCAACAGTAGAGTCATTCATGACAAGTCAGCCAAGACCTGCAAGAGACTCCCTGCAATTATTAGGACACAGGGCTGCATTCACAGCTATGGTCCCATAGGCCAGGTTCCAAATGAAAGACATATAGTACCATTTAAAAAACAACTGATCTCAAAGGTGGAATTTACTCTCAAAGCCTGTACCAGTGACAAAGGCACTAGTAAAGTCATTAGAGTAGTGGAAAGAAGAAAGCAACCTCGGAGAGGGCACTACCTTCCTTCAGCAATCACCGACAAGAATCTTTACCACAGATGCTTCACACCTGGGGTGGGGCATTCACCTACAGCAGGTTGGAACACATCAACTTCCTGGAGTTCTTGGCAGTGCTGCTATCAATGCGGTTCTTCTCCTCCCATCTAGAAGGTTAGTCTATATGAATCAGGACAGGCAATGACACAACAATGCATTACATAAACAAGCAAGGAGGTACAAGATCCTCAAAACTATGTACTAAAGCAATTAGGATCTGGGATCTGGCATACATCTTGGAAGCAGACATTCATGTTGTATATTTGACAGGCTAACAGAATGTCCTGGCAGATTCCTTAAAGAGCTGCTGACGCCTCTGGGAGAACTTTGGAACTCATGATACTTAGAAACAATTAAGCATGTATGTCATTTACCTTCTGCACATTTCTCTTCCCTCTTATTTATTACTGAGAAAGTTTCTCCCAACACTGGATCTTTATCCATTAGAGTTCATCCGTCCCTACAACATATTCCCTACCTGAAATCATAATGCTCTGTTGTGACATCACAGTTGGTTGCCATGGGGATAATTGTGATGTCACAAGCAGAGCATTATGACATCAGGCTGGGAATGAGCAGTAGGAGCTGATGAACCCTCAGGAACAAAGATCCTGTTTTCATGCAAATATCCTCATTAATAAATAATGGCAAGAAGAAATAAAGAGCCCATGAGAAATATAGGCTGTTCTGTGTCCAAATATTATGTTTTTAAAAGTTCTCTTGGAGATGTCAGTGGCTCTTTAAGCAGAATCATTCAGGGAAATCACAAATGGACCTTGAACAGACAAGTTCAGGCTACAGTGTTCAGAAGGTGGGGCACTCCCAAGATAGACTTGTTTGCTTCTTGAGAAAACAATCAGCTTCCACAGTTTTGTTGCAGATCACCAGTCAGAGGGACAGTCCCAGAGGATGCCCTAGTGTTGGACTGGACAAGGAAGTTCCTGCATGCATTCCCTTTCCATGCATTCAAATAGTTCTCCTGAAACTCAAGAGGGATTCTGCAAAAATTATCCTAATAGTGCCAGACTGGGCCAGGCAGACTTGATATTCAGCTCTGTTGACCCTGTCCAGCAAACCCTCAATCAGCCTGCCACTGAATCACAATCTGCTGACCATATCTCAAGGTACGATAGAATTTCCATACCTCAAAACACTGCCTGAGGGCATGGTTCTTGAGGAGCTAGAATACTTGGGGTTAAATCTCTCAGAGGAAGTTCTGAGGATGCTTAGAGTTTCAGTGAAACCAGTAACCAGAAAAACATACTCCTCAAAATGGAAGCGATTTCCTTAATAGGGTACCCCCAAAAGAATAATCCCAATAGAGGCAGGTTTGCCTACAGCTTTGGAATATCTGGTACACCTACAGTCATTAGGCCTAAGGCCATCAACACCAAAGGTGCACTTAACAGCACTGTCAGCCTATATATCAATAGGCAAGGGAAAGTCACTGATCTCTCAGCCCATTTTCAAAAGGTTTTTAAAGGCCTCAGTCACTTACACCCACCAGTAATGGACCCAGTCCCACCATGGGATCTCAGTGTCTGCCTTGCACAATTCAAGCATGCTCCTTTCGAGCCTATGGATGCTGCTGACTTAAAGTATGCCATCTAGAAAACCATTTTTTCTGATTGCCATGACCTCGTCTAGGAAAGTGAGTGAACTGCAAGCCCTCTGCACAGTCAAATTACAATAATCTGCCACAGGGATAACGTGGTCCTTAGAACCAGCAGGAAATTTCTACCTAAGGTGGTGGCTGAATTCCACCTGAACCAGTCAGTAACACTTCCTGTGCTTTACACAGCCTTGACTTGAAACAAATTCTGAGCATCTACATGGATAGGACAAAAGATGTCAGATTCAAAAGCACTCATCTTTTTCTTACTTATGGTGAGGTTGGGAAAGGTAAACCAGCTTCCAAGAGGTCTCTTTCTGGACAATCCCTTACATCCAGTTCTGCTATGAAAAAGCAGAGAAAATGCTGCCTAGCAGCTTAAAGGCACACTCCACAAGGGGCACCTTTGCCTCTGTGGCATCCTCAAGGGGCACCCCTTTATTAGAAATTTGCAAAGCAGCTACCTGGAAAACAGTACACACCTTCACAAAGTGTTATTGTCTGTACTTGCAGTCCAGAAGGGATACCTGCTTTGGAACTGCTGTATTGCAGAACTTTTTTCCAGAGTAGGTTCTGGACCCAACATACCAAGGTACTGCTTTGTAGTCTGCATAGGGTGAAACCATAAGTGAGGGATTCCTGGGGTTAGAAGAAAAAAGATCACTCACTGTAGTAATGCCATTTCTTCTCAGGGATCTCTCACTTTGGTTTCATTCTCCCATCCTATCTTCCCTTACAGAACCTGAAAATAGGTTCCCATAATAATTAGTTGCACTTCGGTTGCTTGAGCATTACTATTGCAGTTTTTACTAGAATTGTAAGTTGTGTTTTCTTATACTTACATTTCACATTTACATGTTTGTCTTTATTAATTGGTGTGTTGTTGCTCTTTTCAAAAATTTGAAATGTGCATACATTTTTGCTAGCCTTTTAACTAGAATTAATAGCCACCTTCTACACTGGCAATAGAAACAAATCTGACAACTACCAGGGTAGAAGGTGGGAATAGAGTTAAACACATTCTAATTCTAAGTTCAATTGTTTTGTCTAGAGAGCATCCATCTCCATGGAGAATGATGCATAGAGTGAAACCACAGTGAGTGATCCCCAAGAAGAAACAACATTACTATGGTAAGTAATTTTTTCTTCATGGACACCCTCTCTCTGCTAGCCTCTGGCCCTCTGTGGAACACATATTGAGGTCAGGCAGTCTTTCCTTTCAAGATCCTCTCCTGTTATCCCTGAATAATTTTAGTTGCTCTGTTCTGGACCACATCTAGGCAGTTCTTGTTCTTTTTAAGGGGAGGAATCCAGAATTGTCTACAGTACTCCATCTGAGGCAAGGACCCATACATGCACAGGATCACTTCCTTCTACTTGTAAAGGCTCTACCTATACACCCCCGCCTCCTGCTTGACTTTCCTATACATCTTGTTACATTGGGCTTAGGTCTCATGGCAGTTGTGTATGACAACTCCCAGATTTATCTCTTCTGAGGTCAGTTCCAGTCTTACCCTGATACAGTATTCAGTCCTCAGGTTCCTTTTCCCCAAGTGCATAATCTTGCACTTTTTGGTGTTAAAATTCAGTTGGCAAATCCTGAACCACGTTTGCAATTTCCCTAAGCCCTTTTCAACTCTCTTGTGCCCTCCTCACTACCCACCCTGTCACATATGTTGGCATCATCCATATATAGATAATGATGCCCAGAATCTCCTCTCCAATGTTGCAAATGAACACGTTAAAGAGTATCAGGCTGACAGCTGACCCCTGTGTGACGTCAGGGTACATGCCAATGAATGCCACCCTTTGGCTCTCCCTTCTGGCTTGTCACCTAGCTATTTTGTGATTTGTCTTTTGTGTCACACAAGTCCCTCAACTCCTTTACTGTTCTTTGGTTGGGGCAGCCAAAACTGGCCAGCTTTAGTTTGCAGTTCTTGCACCCAATCTTGCATTGGATGGCACTCATACCATTACAGAGACACCTCAGTGCCCCTATAAATTATTTATTTATTTGAATTTTGTTGACCGGGTGAGCCCTCTGAGATGAGATGTCCCTTTTTCAGGGGCAACCCAGAATTGGTTGCATACAGTAAGTAACAGGGAATTATACAAGTTTATTCATATATATGCAGCATATTTCTTATATCAACAAGAGATTAGTTACAGGTAATAGCAATGAACAAATACATACAAGTAATAGCAATAAACAAATACATACAATTGTCTTTATTTGCTAAGAATATATACATAGAATTGTCTTTGAAGGAAGTGAACTAGTAATTAGATATGACCAAAATAATGTGAAACGTGCTACTGATGGTAGGTAGAGTAAAGGCGTATGGTGTTGCATTTAGAGCAATTATAATTAAACATTATGGGCCAGATATTCAAAGCTTTGCCCCTGTGTTAAGTTAACACTGCCTGGCATGCACACTTAGCCTGGAGCATAAAGCAAGCTATATTCAAAAGGAACAGCCCGGGGCAAACATCCTCTGAATAAAGCATGAGAAAGAGGCTGTGCAAACTGGGCTGGGAGTGCAGGGCAACCTTAGCCCTGGAATTTGACAGCACTGAATATAGTAACCAGGAAGTACAAACCACAACAACAACACAGTGCACAGCGACGTGAGGGTAGGTAGAGAGAAACTATGTGGCCAATGTGTGTTCTGGCAACTGCATGGACCCAGTACAGCTGCAGGAAGCAGCGAACATGAAAAAACAGTGAACAAAACTGTATAATATTCTCCGAACTGTTAGCACCGCGCTAACACGTTAACGCGGCTTTAGCGCGGAGCTAAGCGGTTTGCCTAGCAAAAACACATATTCCACACCAACCTATGCCATATTCAAAAGTGACATGCAAATGAGCCTACTTAGATAGTCTCTGGGCAAACAGCCACATTAGCATCTCATCATGCCCTGATTTGCATGCAGTTTGCACAGCGTTACTGCAGGGTCCCACAGCTCCACCTGTAGGTCAGTCTGGAGGTATAGGGGCTGGCCAGGTCTGACCGCAGCTCCACCTGTAGGTCAGTCAGGCAGTGCATGATGATAGCTGCAGGCTTCATGTAAACAGTACAGCATAGCATAGCATATCGTACCCCAGGGGACAACACAGCATAGGCACAGGTGGTGGTGGTGCTGCATGCAACCTTCACACTGTAGGTCATGCTACAGTGCAGAGCAGACACTACAGTAGCAAGAGGGCTGGTAGTGTGAGGGACATGACACTGCCTATGGTATGTAGGGCAGTGTTGACCACTGCACTGTACACAGTGACAGGCACAGCTTGCAGGTAATTACTGACAGTGGACAGTCCTATCACGCTGTTGTGTGATCCACAGATGCTGCACCTGTGGCATGGGATGCACACAGTGTCATGTACATGGCCAGCAGTGTGTGCTGTGACATCTGTAGAGTTGTGTGGTAGGTGGCTGGGGGGGGCATGTAGGATTCGACAGGCATACAGGTGGTGGCATAATCCCACTTCTGGCCCATGTGCACTGAGTGATGTGTCCCAGCCTTGTGGCCTCACCTGGGCTGTGGTGAGGTCTGGCCACCCATACACCCTCCCCTCACTGGCCACCATGCCCACAGTGCTGCATGTGTGTGCTGGCATCTGTTACACACCACAGACGTATGGTCTGCAGGTTTGTGCTATATGGCCACACTACCATGCTGTCCCGGAGTGGGTCGGATCACCCCTCACTGTCTGTGCTTGGCTCGGACTGGTGGCAGTTGATGGCATCATGGTGGTGCCATCAGTGAGCAGCATGTGTCCTCCATGTCTGGCATTTTCTAAGTGTTGTACTCCTATGTTAGGGCCGTGCAAGCCACGCAAATCCCGCGCAAGCACCACGCAATGCACCAAAGACGTAAAACGCTGTTTGTCCAGGGTTAAGACCAGCTTTTCTGGGGCGGTATATTGTACCATGCTATGAGTCGCACTATGTCACGCTAAATACCTTAGCGTGGCGCTAGTCGCAGAATATCTCAAAACGAATTTATTCATGTTCACTATGCCCCTTGCATATCATTATGCTTAGCCTGGCGCTACTGCTGTTTGCCTGCGCTAGTCGGCCTTTTGAATATGGCAGACCCATGCCAATCCCGCGCTATTCCTGCGCTATTCCCGCGCAAACTGCTTGAGGACTGCGCGCAAAGCTTTGAATATCTGGCCCTATAAGTCTAATTAAATACTCATGAGCATAGCAAGGCTGCTGATTGACTATTGGATGGATCATTAACATCATAGAAATTACCAAACCAGTTACCAACTGAGCCTGTGCAGAATGTAATGCCAACATACTTGGGATGCGTGACTCCCACCACACTGCTAAAAAAAAGAAAAGTAAATAAAATTAATTACAAAATTGAACGTTGTTATTGCAATTAGACTCTTAATTGCAAAAACAACCTCAAAGCAAGTCATTTCCTTAGATTAATGACCGGCTGGAGGAAGTGTCCCTCAGCTGTGCCTCAGGCCACCCATCCCCCAACTGGTAATTAATCCCTTGGAAATAACCAGTTTCTCAGTTGTTACTACTTAAATTATGACCGGAGAGCCAGCCATTCCCTGGGAGTAATGACTGAATGGGGGATGGGTAGCTCGAGGTGCAGCTGAGGGCCACCTTCCTCCAGCTAGTTGCTAATCCAAGGCACTGACCTGCTCTGAGTCTGTCATTGTACTTAGAAGTCTAATCACAAAAATGACCTTAGCTTTAGAGGGTTTCTCTGTACTTGTTAAATAGCCAAAAAAACAAGCACTCTCCCACTAGTCACAACAGAGTCACTTACACAGGATTGTGTGAACAAATGTGACAAAATCTTTATTAATGTAAGGTTAGATAAAATGCATAGGTAACAGCAGCAAAAAAACAAAGTGTCACGCTACTTGCGCTTTATCAAGAGAACTAAAAAGTGCTTTGCAGAACATCATTATATAGTGGAAAAAAACTGTTAAAATGTGTAATTAATAAAAAAAATATAATTAATGAAAAAAAGCAACTTCATTCCACAAGCCATACAGAAATATAAAGGTACAGCATACAATAACATTAAAATCACATTGCAAGACACAAACAATCAGACTGAGTGCATTAAAATCATATTACAGGAAGCAAAAGTTAGACTTAATGCAAATACAATAATGTTTATATTGTTCTTGTTCTTCTTCTTGTCAGGAAAACATAAAGTTCAAATTCAAGAAATGCTTCAGGTGGAACTTGAACGTTTTATTCCCTAGCAACACTTGGCTAAGGTAGCCCAAATGGTATCTCATTAGGAGGACGACATTAATTTGTCAGTGCAATTAGAGTGACTCCCAAGTGCCAACACTGAGAGGGGCAACCATGATTTCTGGTCGTCCGCTCTGAATGTTAGCTTTTGCCCCATGGTCATGCCCCCCCCCAAGTTAGTTATTAAAAGTCCAGGGGGTGCAGGAGCAGAGCCTCCTCAAAAAACAACAGTTTCCCAGGAGGGCACTTTGGCACTGTTTCTCCCAGGAGAGAAACGGCTGGCACCGTAATGCCAGGTGGCATTTTGCTGGCGTGTAATCAACATCCACAAAATGTTTTTCACCGTGACATGGTGGAACCAGCACAAATCACAGGGCACTATAGCATATAGCCACAAGCAACCCGCCCACCTAGGACAGAGCGAGAAGACGCCTGCTGCCCGCTGTCCTCCTTGACTTGAAAGGCTGATTGGAGCCCACCGGGGTGGTACCACTGACACGGTGCCCTTCACAAGCAACCCGCCCACCTAGGACAGGGTGAGACGGCACCTGCTGCTTGCTGTACTCCTTGGCTCGCAAGGTAACATCTGGTCCCTGACCCAGGACAAGGGAAAGGGGATTTTGGAGCGTTCCTCTCTTTTCTAATTGAATACCTGGCACCCATCGCTGTGGGACCTGAATGGTTCCAGACAGCCACGGAGCGCCAACATTGGTTTCCTGCCCAACGCTGCAGCCAGTGCTGAAATCATTGGACTAGGGCATAAGACTGCACAGAAACACTGACCTTTGACTTTTCTTCCTTTAGCAGCAGCGAAGTGAAGTCTTGACGTTTTTGCTTCCCACTTCACTCAGTTACGCACTTCTGTGAACTGTACAGTGCAGAGCAACATTTGCCTAACCTGTACTAGCCTCTCAGTGATTTTTTGTATTATTTATGGTGATCCTGCCACTAGGTATTCCTTAAGTAGACTGTAGATTTTATTTTCTGAACTAATTTTAAATTAAACAGTGTTTACATTGCTTATTAGATTGCTGATTGTAATTTCTGCACTTGTATTTTAAAGTTTAAGACTGATTCTGCATTTCTAATCTGTTTGGCTACTAGACCTCCTCCGACTCTGGCACCAAATGATCAGGTCAGATACACGGCCCCATTTAACACCCTTTGTTTTAGCTCCATGTTGCAATTTGCTGTCGGCACCTTGCTGGAGACTGTAACAGAGCCCCCCCCCCATCCCAAGTCCTTTCAACTGTTAATTTTTTTTTAACTGCCCTCTCTTCTGTTTCTCTCTCTCAGGCTGATCGGAGCCCACTGAGCTGGTACCGCTGACGTGGTCCCCTCCACAAGCAACTTGCCCGCCTAGGACAGGGTGATAAGGTGTCTGCTGCCCACTGTACTCTTTGGCTCGTAAGGTAATGTCTGGTCTCTGAACCAGTACACGGGAAAGGGGATTTTGGCGCTTTCCTCCCTTTTCTAATTGAATACCTAGCACCCATCGCTGTGAGACCTAAATGGTTTCAGATGACCCTGGAGCACTGACATTGGTTTTCTGCACAATGCTGCAGCCAGTGCTGAAATCACTGGACTAGGGCATAAGACTGCAGAGAAACACTGACCTTTGACTTTCCTTTAGCAGCTGTGTAGTGAAGTCCGGACCTTTTTGCTTTCCAGTTCACTCAGCTGCACACTTCTGTGAGCTGTACAGTACAGAGCAGCATTTGCATCCCAGCTCTACTATTACTCACCTCGGGGAACATCCACCTCAACCCTGGTCCTGCTACTTCCTTCACCCCTGCCATCTCCCCTACTGCTGCTGCCCATACCCCTTCCCAAACAGCTTTCATAAAGGGTTTCAAGATATTACACTTAAACATTCATAACCTACTTCAAAAATTAGACCTCCTGCAAGCCGTGGTTGCTGCCCTGAAACCAAACATTCTAATTATGACAGAAACATGGCTAAAGAGCATGATTCCTGACCACTCGGCCTCCATCCCTGGTTACTCCATCCTAAGGCTAGACAGAGCAGGTAGGGGTGGTAGAGTGGCCACGTATATGAATGCCTCCCTCCAATACTTCCAAGTCTTCTCCTCCTCCAACCCAGCAACCCATGACACCTTAGCCATCGATGTATCCCTCCCTTTCTCACTCTCTATTTTTGTAGCCGATATCTATTGCCATCCAAATATCCAGCCCACTGTCTCCCTTGACCTCCTAACTTTCATTACTGCCCTCTCTCAATCTGGCGAGCTTTACATCCTTGGTGACCTCAGTTTAAATTGGTTGTCCCCAACAACATCTACCACAAGACCAACCTCACAAAACTAATTACAGAACCCACCCACCATAATCACAAGACCCAAAACCAGTCCCTACTTGATTGGGCCCTAACTTCCCACCCCCATAGAATCATCAACTCTGGCATCCTTCCACATGCTCTCAGAAACCACAACCCAGTTTTCCTGGTCAGAAAAGTTCACAGCCCTAAATCCCCACATAGAACCCTACAAATGCGGACCTATAAATCCCTAGAATTGGAACTTCTCCTGCATAGCCTTGCCCTCTCAGACTGGTCCCTCTAGCAAGCACCTCCTCAGTTAATAAAGTCCTAATCTATTTTAAAGACATCTTCTTAGCAAATTGGGATGCCTTTGCACCCCTAAAACAAACAAGCGTTAGAGGTCATCACCTCCCCTGGATTTACCCCTGAATTACTAGCCTGTCACAGAGCCAGAGATCGGGCCTTCTCCTTGACACCCTATCAACAGCTGGGCTATCCCCCTTAGCCACAGAGTGGTTCAAGGCATACCACACTGGCAGAACTAATCAGTCAAGATCTCTGATGCAATTTCCCCACCCCTCCCGATAATAACTGGCGTCACCCAGGGATCAGTGTTAGGCACCATACTATTCTCTATTTTTCTAAATGATCTCCCATTCACCTGCTCTCCATTCACCTCCATTCACATGTACGCTGATGATGATGCAGTCTTGTATGCATCTGGCTCCTGCCCCACCTAGGTTGCATCCAACTTGCAGCATGACTTTGACAAAGTTCAGCACTGGTTTGCAAACCACCAACTATCTCTCAACACCAAAAAAACAGTCTCCATGACCTTCAGCACCAGGCAGAGACTTACCAGGTTTCCCTCTCTACCCTCCTTCCACACCCTTGATGGGACTTTACTCGAGGACACATCCTCCTTCAGGTATTTAGGTGTCTGGCTGGCTGGACCAACACCTGAACTTCTATGGTCATATCGACACCATTCAGGAAAAATTGCGTACCAAGCTCTGTGCCTTATTCAGGAACTGTGCCTGCATCCCACACATAGCTAGGTGTGAGATTGTCCAGAAGATGATCCTACCTATCTTCGACTACTGCAATGTAGTCTATGGTGCTGCCCCTAAGTCCTCCCTGGCCAGACTAGATACCCTCTTCAACTTCTTTTGCCATTTTACCCTTGACGCCCCCCTCCACATTCACCATTGTGATCTCTACCATGCCCTATCCTTCCCTTCCCTGATAAATTGAAATCTCTCTCACTGCACAAAATTCACCTCCAAGCACTGACTGGGTGAACTTCCCTCCTATCTCTCCCCTGCCTTTACAACCCCCCCCTTCCTACTCCCTAAGATCTACAGACTCACGAACCCTGGTGGTCCCACGCCACTCCACCCTTATTGGCCAATCAGGTTATTCTTATTGCCTTCCAAAAATCTGGAATTCACTTCCCCCTCACATTCGCCACTCATCCTCTTGCTACTCCATTACCTCTGCCCTCAAGAACTTCCTTGCTCCTTTCTGTGCCTGCCATGACCCTCCCTAATTCCCCCCACCATCTCCCCTAAGCCCATATTACCATATGGCTACTCTCCACCACTCCTATTTCCCTCTGATCATGCTCCTTCTTTTCCTCTACTCTCCCTCCTCCTAAAGTGTTCCTCCCCCTTCTTTCCCTACCCTTTATCTGTCTCCCTCCTGTGAGCTCAACCACTGCCTTGTGCAGGCTGGATCCATAGTGCACGGTGGGCAACAACTTTATCCTCTTTCACCTATTTCTCCTTGTTCTGCACCCCCTCAGTCACTGCTAGATCACTGCCTTGTGCCTGGCAGGGTCACCCAGCACACTAGTGGGGTACTACCCCCTCTACTATAGTTGACCTCTGCTCAGGCTCATATGCCTACTCCCCACCACTCCTATTTCCCTCTGATCCTGTTCCTCCTTGTCCCCTACTCTCCCTCCTCCTAAAGTGTTCCTCCCCCTTCTTTCTCTACTCTTAATCTATCTCCTCCTGTGAGCACAATCACTGCCTCGTGCAGGCAGGATCCATAGCACACGGTAGGCAACAACTTTACCCCCTTTCCTATATATCTCCTTTTACTGCACCCCCTCAGTCACTGCTAAATCACTGCCTTGTGCAGACAGGGTCACCCAGCACACTGGTGGGGTACTACTCCCCACTATAGTTGACCTCTGCTATTCCCTCCCACAACATTCCTCCCCCAACACCCTCCTCTCTCTCACATCACTATATGTAAATAACTCTCATCGCCTATAACCTGTGTCCTACCAGCAGGGCTGTCCACCGCTCTGCCCAGATAGGGGTAACAGGACACTGTTAAATTTCAATTCCCCCCTTGGATACCCCCCCCACCTAAAATACCTCTATCTCATTCACCCTGCCACACTCTACCTCTCCTCTCCTCCCACCCACCTTCCAGTTAATGTAGCCTAACACTGGCCTTCCCCTATACTCAATTAAGCACTTGTAATCTACCTCATACCCCTCTTATATGCACTTTAGTCAACCCTGTCATCTCCGTTTGCCTTGAAAATCGTGTTCTGTCTGCGTCTCTCCATAAATTTCCATTCCTTCTTCCATTCTACCATCAGTAATTTTTCATTCCTCCCTTCTATTCTTCCTCTCTTTACTCCAAAAATGTAAATCTTGAATATCTATATTACACTAATGGCTACCAATTACTATTGGGTCACTTTACTATCTAGTGCTACATACTGTTGCCAAGTTATTATATGTGTTCCAATGTTACCAGCTGTCACCAACTGTTGCCAATTTGCTATATGTGTCTTCATATCTACTGTACTTAACTGTTGTATTGTTAGCCAATGTTATCCACCTGTAATCTCTGCTCTCTTTGTATGCAAGTAAGCAAATTGTATTCCAACATTGTAACATTTCTCTGTATTCTGTTCCACTGTTCCCTACCCCCAGGTCACACTGGGAGATGAGCAACTTGTTGCTCAGTGTGCCTTCCTGGTGAAACATTTCAATAAATAAATAAAAAAATAAAACACAAAGATAGCAACAATATTAAAGGACGGTACAAACATATATATCAAAAAGGCAGTCAAAATATAACCACTACCAAACTATTTTCATAAAATATCAAACAATATCTACAGACAGAAAAGTAATTAAACACATTGAAACCGCAACCTTAAATACATTTAGTATTCTTGTGCTTACTTAGGAGACATGAGTTCATCTTCCAAAGAATTATTTACGGTGGGACTCGAACAACATAATCCCACCCTAGTCTCAAATAGAGAGGTACCTTTACGTAATACTGCATTAATGTAACAAACTGCGCAGTAGTAGTCAATTAAAAGACAATATCAAAAAAGAACTAAGTTAGAAATGGCTCCGGGCTGAATTTATCATTCAGACCCTTAATTTTAGGGGGTCCTGAGGTAAGCCTGGGAGAAAAACGGAGGAAATTGTGGGGGCCGATTTGGATGATGCCCCCGGACCAACTCTGGGGATCTGCCAGGGTGGCATGGCACCACAAGACTCCAAAAGACCCTGAGATCGGTAGGCTCGGTGGATGCAGAAGTTAACCCACCACCGGAGGATAAAAATAGCTGAAAATAAAAACATAGGGATAAAACACTGAGTGACACAGAAAACACAGTATACACAATAGAATAGCATACAATTGAGAGTCAAGTACAGCATGATTATACAATGACATTCAAGCAAAAAACAAGAGGGAGGAGCAAACAGGCAGTGCATAAAATAGAGTGCAAACAGATAGGACTAGGTGGGCTGGTGGCAGTAGCACAATAGTACAATGAGCTACAGCCCCCCCCCCAACCTGACAATGTACCCTACAGTTCAACAGAAGTGCAAGTTAATATTAAAGTTGCAAGTCAAGTGCACTTAGGTTTGGGGGCTAGCTGGTTTAAGCAGAAAAGTGCAGTAGAGGAGTAGAGAGGTGGGGGTGAAGGGGGGAAGGGGAGAGGAAAGGGAGGAGGAAAGCATGCCAAGAATGGACCCCTTCAGGATGCTGTGAACCCCGTTAGGGGCAGAAACAAGGTGAAGTTAGGGGATACCATGCCAAGAGCAGACCCCTTCGGGATGCAGGGAATCCTGCCAGGGGTAGCAGCAAGGCAAAGTTAGAGGAGTGCATGCCAGGAATGGTCCCCTTCAGGATGCCAAGAGCCCTGATGGGGCAGAAACAAGGCAAAGATAGAGGTATTGGAGAAAAACATTAGATAGGTGGGGGGGCAGGAGGTTGGTAGGGAGTTGATACTGAGGAGAGAGAAGGAGGAGGGGGAAGGGCATGGAGTGGTATTGCAAAGGAGGCATTTCCCAGGATGGACCCCTGCAGAATGCTGAAGAACACTCCAGCGGGCGGAGGGGGTTAAGAAAGAGGAGGGGGAGAGAAGATTGGTAGTGGGTACAGGGGCAGGAGGGCAGGGAGGGAAGAGAAGGTTAAAAGTAGAAAGGGGAAAGGCAAGGGGATAAAATTATAAGAGTGTGAGATCTGCGGTGGAATAAAATGGAGCAGAGCTTTGGAAGGGAGGAGGTGAAGGATGATTATAGCAGGGGAAGCTAAGGAACAGATGGTTGTGTAGGACAGTCTGAGGGAATAGGAGGAGGAGGAGGAGTGGCATATTTGAGGGGAGGAGGGAGTTCCAGACTTTTGGAAAGCAGTGGGAGAAACTGACCGATGACTGTGGAGCTGCACCGGACCACCAATGTACGAGTGTTCATAGATCTGAGGGAGGGGGAGGGAGAGGGAAGGGTAGCGAGGGATGCAGTGTAATAGGGATGGAGTTCACCAAGCCAAAATTTAGAGGTGAGTTTGGCACAATGGGAGAGGCATCTGTATGTGAGCAGGGGAGAGATAGGGCATGACAGAGATCACAATGATGAGCCTGGGAGGAAGCACTGAGAGCAAAGTGACAGAAAGAGTTAAAGAGAGTGTCCAATCTGGACAAGGGGACTTGGGAGTGGCACCATAGACTACACTGCAGTAGTCGAAAATGGGAAGTATCATCTTCTGGACAAGTTCACGCCTGGCTGCAGGAGGTATGCAACTACAGTTCCTGAATAAGACTCCAAGCTTGGGGCGCAGTTTTTTCAGGATGGCATCAGATTTTTTTTTTTTTTGCTCCTCTGCTCCCCCTAGCCAGCCTCTCCTTTGAGCCTCCTGTGGTCCTTCTGTCTGCCTGTCTCCCCTGATGCTGACCCTAACTTCACATTGCGACCCCCCCAGAGGTAGCCTGGCATATCCCTCTGCTGGGTGGGTCCCCCTCCTCCAAGAGGGAAGGCACTGGTGGGGCCATCCAGCACACTAGGCAATCGACTCCAGGTGTCGCTGAGGTGGGTTGGTCGTGAGGGCTGACCACAGCGGGGGGCCGGAGACTGTCATCTGACTTAGCCAGGGAGCTATTTCCTGGGTTTCTCCCTGGGGAGCGACTTGCCACTGACGTCAAGGTGAATGCCGACGTCTGTCGCTCCCCCAGCGTTCAGATCCCTGATGTCCTGCTGTGCTCACGGCCTCCGCCAGGGGGCAGCAGATGCCTGGTTCACATTCCCACCGTCCCCCCAGAGAAGGTGAGCTGTCTGCGGACACTCATTCCTTCTCCCCCAGCCGACCCTCCAGCAACACGAGTCTGTTCCTGAACCCGGGTCGCCAGCAGCACAAACAGAAATCCAACTGCTGCACTGATGGGCCGGCTTGGCATCAGATTTTAATGCGCTCAGTCTGATCATTCTTTTCTTGTAATCTGAATTTAATGTAATTGTACGCTGTCTCTTTAAATCAGCAAGCAAAACAAAACAGTTCCACAGTGAAAGAGGGTGCAAGAATCAATATAAATCATCCAAGAAGCACAAAATCGAAGTCCTCAGCTGAATATAAATAATGCAGCTTTATTTATCCAAAAAAGAACACCCAGCCGCCATTAGCTGGTGCAGCTAATGGCGGGCGTTTTTTGGATAAATAAAGCTGCATTATTTATATTCCAGCCGAGGAGTGCGTTTTTTTGCTTCTTGGATGTCTCTTTAAATTGTTGTATAGCTTGTGGAATGAAGTAGCTTTTTTCATTAATTTATTTTTTATTAAATACACATTTTCACATGGTTTTCCACTGTATAATGATGTTATATAAATCACTTTTTTAATCCTGTTGATAAAGTGCAACTGGCATGATACGCTGAGGTTTTTTGCTGCTGTCACCTATGCATTATATTTAACCTTACACATGTAAGGTAATAAAGATTTTGTCACATTTTTTTACACAGTCCTGTGTAAGTGACTGTATTGTGACTAGTGATAGGGTGCTTGGTGTCTTGCTATGTAGTAATCTGGCTTTACTTTCGCATCTCTGAGTTGGTTCTGTAGCTGTTTTTTTGTATTCAGTATGCTTCATCCCAATATCCCATGATTTGGGTGACTCAAAAAGAACAAGCCCAAAATAGGTGAACACAAAACAGTGCAGCCACAAACGGCGAGGGATACAAGCCTGTGATCGCCGAAACGGTGACCTACAGCTTTTCCACCTCCCTGAGTTGCTTCCCCCTCAGAGTTGGTTCATTTAGTAAGGGGAGGTGTGGGGGGGGGGGCAAAGACCCCTGCAGAAAAGCCACTTTATATTTTTGTTGCTGTTTCAGCGATTGCTGAGTTGTACCCATCGTCGTTTGTTGCCGCATTGTTTTGCGTTCACCTATCTTGGTCTCACTCTTTTTGAGTCACCCCAACTGGGCCCTGTCTGCCTGTTCTCCCCCAACCCCATCACCGCACCATCCCTGGGACTTACCATGCCAACCTTTGCAGTGCCCCACAGTTTACCACCTGTGGCAGAGCCCCAGGGTTCCCCAAGCCTGGGAGGAGTTTAGTTCAGTTGCAGGTTGTTTAGCCCAGTGGGCAGGAGCAGAGTCTAGGAGGAGAGGAAGCTTCACCTGCAGGCTGGGTTTTTTTCCAGTTTTCTGGTCCCCAACCCTCGGACACTCTACGGGAATGGCAGCTTGACTTTCATACATCAGTGGACATGCTGGCGTCTTCTGCCAGGAGCGTCCCCCATCCTGAACTGCTGCTCCTAACCTGCACCACCACCTATGATCACCTAGGTGGAGATGTCATAGCAGAGCAGGTTATCCTCCCTCCCCAGAGGAGGAGAGCATCCACTCGGGTGCTCAATCCTCCTCCCTCTGGTTGACCCCCAGGGGCCCAGGCTAGTTCCAGAACCTGTGTCACTGGCATGCGACAGGTGAGGCATGGGTGCTTCAACCCTCCGCACCATTAGGCCGGCCCCAACAGCTGTTCTTTTGCTTTGGGATTTTCTTTGTATTTGTGCCTGAAATTGCTGACTTTGCCCCTGACAGAGCAACACCTTGGTCGATGATGAACTCTCACATTTTGGACAAGATTTCCTCTGGGGAATGGAATTCCTGGACCTTGCACAAGCAGTTGTTGTTGCGACTCACCAACATGGACGCACGTTGCACTTGGTATTTTCCCTGGGGCTTGAGGTGGAAAACCTCAGAACTGATCCAATTAGCTGGTCAGATCCTTGCACCATCAGGTTTGATTTTCAGGTACCCCTCTGTAGTTTACCACTTGTGGTGATGGTCTGGTATGGCCATTTATGAAGGCTTAGGCCAGATGGACTTATGGCAGTGCTGGACACCTTGGGTATGTTGGCAGCATGTGCTGGGGGATCGGAGGAGGCAGTGGTGACTTACAATAGAGCTGTTGGTGCAGCCTTTGACCTTATAGCACCAGTTCATGTACATCTGTTGGTTTCATGCCTTGGCTCACCATGGTTTGATGGTGGGTTGAGGGAGACGAAAGCAAAGGGGTAAAGGTTGGAACATTGTCGGAGGAGATCGGGGTCTCAGGAGGACAAACTGGCTTTGAATACTCATTATGCTGAATATCAAAGGGCAATCTCTCATAAAAAGGCAGAGTTCCTATCCAGGGAGATTGCAGCCAGAAAGTACCGACCAGTTCAGATTTTTCGGATGGTGGACAGTCTTCTCCATCCTGCCTGTTTGGAGTCCATGAAAGCTGCTTCATTTACTAAGTGCGAGGAGTTCACTCGGTTCTTTTCAGACAGAGTGTCCTCTATTTAGGCTGAAATCTCAGCAAGTGGGCTGTTACAGCCCAACAGTGTCAAGCCAGAGAGATGCAATGGCAGACAGTGGTCCTGGAGAGAGTTTTGGCCAGTGATGGATAAGGTTGGGGAGGTGATCTCAGAACTCTGGATCCAGGCCTAACCCAGCTACTAGTGAGCTGTGTCGGGCAGCTGGGTCCGGTGTCCACTCAGATTATCCGGTGTTCCATGTTTGAGGGGATTTTTCCATCTGCATTGAAAATGCATTGGTCAAGCACCTCTTGAAAAAGCTATCACTGGACCAGGACAGCTTGGCAAATTACCAGCCTTTCGCTAACCTGCCTTTTTAAGGCAAGGTTATTAAGAAGGTGGTTGCATGGCAGCTTGAGGCACACCTCATGGCCTTAACATCTCTGTGCCTCTCCAGTCTGGTGTTAAGTCAATCACAGCACAGAGACTGCATTGGTTAGGGTGCATAATGACCTGCTCAGGGCAAGAGACAGAAGAGAATTATCAATTATTGTCCTCCTTAATCTCTCCTTGGCATTTGTGACTGTGGACCATGGACTTTTATTGGAACAAGTCAGGGAGTACATAGGACTCACTGGCAAAGTCATGTGCCGGTTTGAGTCATACCTCACAGGCAGGACACAAAGGGTAGTTATGGGAAGTTTTTCCTCACTCCCAATGGACCTGCATTGTGGGGTATTCCAAGGATCTGACTCTTGCCCATGCCGTTTGTGGTGTACATGCTGCCCCTGGGTAGGATCATCAGACAGGATGGAGCTGGATTTCACTGCTATTCAAATAATACTCAGCTCTATCTGTCATTTACGCCCAAGACATACGATGTGGTGGATGTGCTGAATAAGTGCTTCACTGAGGTCCAGGACTGGATGTCATTGAGGGGGCTGAGACTCAACCCGGATAAAACTGAAGTACTGTTACTTGAGCCCAGTTGGATGGAAGGAGTAGCAGCTACTGAGGAGACACGGCTTTGGCTCAGCACCTCTAGACTTTTGGCTGCTGCAAAGGTGATGAATCTAGGAGTAACTTTGGATGAGGGGCTGACATTTGAGGCTCAGGTGTTGACAGTAGTCTAGAAGTACAAACAAAATTAGAGGGGCTCAGATTCACTCACGGTGAATGCCATGCCGTCTGGCACTAAGCAGTACAGAGCCCATAGCAAACAAACAATGGGGCCTAGATATGCCCTAAAATAACTGCTGCACTTCACCACTGAAGCTTGAACAGAGAGCTTACGATAAAGTAAATGGAACCAGCTTACCCACCAGGTCTTCTTTTCATTAAAGCGCTCACTAAAAAGTCACATGCAGCAAAGGTAAAGTGAAACATGGTTATTTTGGAGCATATCTAGGCCCTGTTGTTTGTTGACAGTAGTCTGGAATGGCTTTTGCAACTTATGAACATCAGCCAGATTCGATCCCTTATCCCACCGGAGGGCTAGCCCTCAATTGCGCATGCTTTTGTGACCTTGCGGCTGGACTGCTGGAAGGCTCTACACCTTGGAGTCCATGGAGGTATCTTGTGGTGCCTGCAGTTGGTGCAGAGTACAGCTGCTAGGTTGTTGACTAGCCTTTCAAGGTGATGTCAAATCTCCCTGGCACTGCATGAACTGCACTAGCTGCTGGTTAAGTGGTGTATAGCCTATAAAGTTGCATTGTTAACTTATAAGGCCATATATGGGCTGGGCCCAAGTTGCTTGTGTGATCTCCTGCACCTTTACATGTCAGTGCACCCTCCCTGCTCCACCAAGGAAGGCCTTCTGGTTGTCCTAGGGCCAGGCTTAAAACCTTGGGGGACCAGTCCTTTGAAGTCGCAGGTCTGGTTCTTTGCAATTTGCTCCCAAGGGCCCTGAGGTAGACTTTCTTGGTGGAGGCCTACTCATTTATTTGCACAGGCCTATGGGCAGTTAGAGTCCCTAATGGTCACTACAGCATGAGTTACTACAGTATGAGCTACTAAGCTGTTATGCAGTACATTTTAAACAGTTGCTGGAAATGTTGTCATAGTATATTTTGATTTTATTTATATGTATTATTTTAATTGGGACCGAATTCACTTATTTGTATTTGTTGCTATCTCTGTTTTATTGTACTGGTGCCCTGCGTCTCTGGGGAAGGGCACCATAAAGAAATAAAATCTCCTTCTATTACTTGATTTTGCCAGTTTTTGTGGGTGCAGCAAGTGATGCGGTGTTGGGACATTTTGCATAGAGACATAGATGTCTACAGACAGAAATAGACCCATGGTCCATCCAGTCAGCCCAGTTTCTTCTTAGGCCATAACCAGTCTAGCACTGGCTAGGACTCTAGGGAATAAATCATCTCTTAGTGCCACTTGGACTGACCCTCCCTCCCTATTAGCTCCACTCCTGTCATTCTCAGCAGTCCCATGTGCCTATCTCATCCCCGTTTGAACCTGGTCACCCACTCTGCACTGACCAGCTCGTCTGGCAGCTGATCCTATTTATCCACAACCCCCTCTATGAAGATATATTTCCTCACATCCCTCCATAATCTCCCACCTACCAGCCTGTAGTCATGGCCCCTTGTGTTGGACTTTGGTCTGATTTGGTTAATTGCAATGGCTCTACTAAGCTGAAGTTACAGCGTTCATAAAAAGCACATTTTCAGTAATACAAAACAAGTATAGTGCTCATCAACAGTACATAAAACACACTAGTTTCAGAAACAGTAGACAAGAGAGGACCATAACTTATTTTTAAAAAATCCAATTATGTAAGAGATAAGACATGATGGGGTATTGGTTGTGCTGTCATAACTACACACCAAGCGACGCAGTAAGGCATGAGGCAACAGGTTGAGTACCTTCACCCTGGAAGTGTGGTTGTGCCAGCACAAACAACACCCCAGAGTGTCTTACTGTGCTTATAAAATGGGGTTTGTGTTAAGAATGTGAGAAAAATGAAAATAAAACTGGAAAAATTTTGAAAGTCTGCAGACTGGCTGTCACTACAAGGTGCCAACTTAAGTTGCACTGTTCAAGACACTATGCTGTCTATGCTTTTGGTGTGAGCTGTCTCTTGAAATCCACCCCTCATCAGTTTTGTTCCCTTTTTTTTCTTTAAATTAAAAAAAATATATATTAATATTGTTTTACTTTATGGATTTGAATTAGACATAAGTGGCTTCAGATGTTTTAGTTCAATGACTGAAAGGACCAGCAAAGTAGCAGTGAAACCATGATTAGGGATTGCAATATCAAGGAGCTGCACCCTGATACCTGTAGTAATTAAGCAACATTGGTACCGGGTCTTTTTCATATCCATCGGCTATGCTGTCTCAATCCAATGGGTAGGAATACGTTTCAGCCAATCACAATGCAAGGTTCTTAGTACCAGTTTTTATAATCAGTGCTAGGTACCTCTTCGATAGACTGTTTACTCATACAGAGGCCAAAGAGCTACCAAAGCTCAAAGCTTTTAGAAATAGCCTTTATCATCAATCTTTTTCTAGAGGTTAGTTTATAAAAATTTTATCTTTTTACATTTCATGCCCTGCACTGTTTAGTTGTAAGCTGGACTGGTCATTCCTTAGAGGTTAAAAACTGATCCCGTAGCCAATCACAAGCTGAGTTCAGCTAATGAATATATACAATTAGACTTATATTAAAAGGTCATCACATGGTAAACGCTGATTGAGGAGGGGTGGGAAAATATCAAACATGGTGAGTCAACCGGCTTTATCCACTGACAAAGCATACAGACTGCTTCATCTATGACCTGAGGTTTATCAGTATTGTAATACACAATCTGAGAGAGATGGGGCAGAGATCATGTTATAAAAATGGTGCCAAACGTCTTCCAACTATGCAACACATTACAGTGCAATCCTGAGCTGAAACCACTATTTTTCCACTTTTTCTTACTGTGTTTATGCTTATTATGGTTTATATGTTCCTCGTCCAGGTTGCAGTCAGTACTGTGTATCTCTCCCTATCTGTGAGGTATGGATGTTCTTGGAGCTGCAGAAGGATGGAAGCTTTCAGCATCTGCTCTGCTAAGCAAATTACGTCAACAGGAATATCCCTAAACAAATACTTGGTGGCAATGTCCTCCCACTGGAAGAGAGTCATTCAGACCTTGGTAAAAGCCTGTTATCTAGATAAAAAAATGTACTGTACACTTAAGTGAACAAGTGTTGAAAGCAATGCACTAAGCAGTAATCTGATGATGAGTCAATTTATGGTACATGTCAGATGTAGTGCAACATGTTAGAAATGTTTTCTAGTAACACTGTATTCATTTTGGCTGCCCCCATTTACAGATAATTACTGAAACAAAAACACATGCATTAATTCTGTACCAATCTGCGTATATATTAAAGCAAGCATCTTCCTTTGTGATCCTACTGCATACTCTAGTACTGAAATTGAAAGAAGGGGGTGGGGATGGACTGCCTCCAGGGTACTAGTATGTTACCTACTAGAATTGAACCAATGCCAATAATTTTAATAAACAGGGGAGGCAGTAGAGCATAGTGGTTAAAACCACTGAGCTGCAAACCTGGAGAGCTGGGCTTGAATCCCAGAGTCACCACATGCATACTATGTGAACATGAGCAAGTTACTTAATTTCCCAGTGCTCCCAGGATACACCTGGAAGAAAGCTTCAGTTTAGTGTGTCTTTCTTGAATAAAATTGTAAAATAGAAATTAAATAATTTAATAAAAAGAGAACAGGACTCATACACCGGCTCTATAGCACTGAGCAGTGAAGGACTTTTCTGGCATGCTGCCAATCTATGCTCACACCCCACACATGATATGTCAGGAGTGGAGGCCATTAAGGAGGGCTCTGTGCATCCAGCAGACTCTCTCCTCTTGGGGTGTCAGTTCTGCACCACTCTTCAGTGGCACCCGGTGGTGGCACAGCAGTACTGCCTTTAAAGGAAAACTGTGTTGAACCTGTAAGTCATTTTTCCCAGTAGATGCTTTTTCATACATTTTGATCCATTTCTATTATTGTTCCATCAGTGCTGGTCTTTTAGCAAAAACAGTGGGTGTTTCTAAGTAACACACTACTGTTAAGTGACATTTCAGAACCATATGATGTAGTTTATGTCCCCTTTGGGTCACAGAGTTCCAGGGTAGAACATGAATGCATTATGAATACAATGTAAATTCTCTAACAGGGACATAAAGTACATCATACAGTTCTAAAATGGTACTTCCCATCAAGTGTAAAGCAAAAATGCATAGTGAATTTATTAAAAGATCGATACGGTTGGAAGAAAAACAGAATGGGAACCAGTATTAGAAACACAGCTTCTACAGTAAACATTGGCTTGCAGATTCAAGGCAGTTCTCCTTTAACACTGGGGGTGACCAAGTAACATTGGGTCCCACCCCACCAGGTAACTGTACAAGTTCACACTAGCTGCAAAGGGATGGGGTGGGGAATAATAAGGGGGGCGGGCTTGTTAGTGGTGTGATGACAAGCAGCTGTTCTGCCCACATCCACAAGGCATGCCAACAGGTCTGTCCTCTCATGGTCATTGGTGTGGCAATTCATTAAGACCTACCAGTTCACCATTGAGCATGGAGCCCCAGCTAGAAAGTGGGCAGCCACTTCGTGATTTATGCTGGTCAGTCAGTTGGTCAGATAAACAGAACCAGGTAAGCAGACTCCTGAGATGGGACCTTGGAGCCAGTGCACACTGCTGGTGTGGCACAACAAGAAAATAAAGAAATTAAAAAAAGAGAGCAAGAGAGAGAACTCACTCTATCTTGAACCGGACCCAAGAGAACACATAGCACTTACCTCACAGATATGGTGCAAAGAAACTTTATTCCCGGCAAACAGGATAAATGAAGGTTACTAAGCGACCCACATGAAAAATTCCAGCACAATGACATCTAGAGATTAATGGTGCATCATCAGACTAACCCACTCACACAAGATGGGAGTCTTTAGGCAAGCAGCCATCCAATCACATTTCCACACACTAACCTGTTGACTTGCCCTCCTCCACCTTGGCATGACCTTTAGGACAGGGTGTCCCCCTCCAGAGACATATATCTGGTTGAAGGCAGATGGATTATGGCATGGGGGACTGAATGCACTGGGCTACAATCCAGACAGTATTGCAGTTTTTTTCCCCCTCCTGCAGTGCCAACATGGAAGACTGAAACCTGTGGTCTTGGGTTCTGTTTGTCCCTCTCACCTCCACTGGCACTTTGCAGAGCTCACACTGAGCCATGGGTGCTGCAGTAAATACATCATAATGCCTACTTGTGAGGTAGCACCTGGCCCATGGCAAGGCACCAGGCTGCAGTGCCACACCAACCTCTCAAGGCTGGGATGCATGCCCGAGGCAGTGTTCTTCCCTGCACTAGCTGCCGGGCTGCAGACTCTCAGGTTTGCTCCCAAACAAAGGTCATCTGCATAGGAGTGCAGTGCACTTCTTCAGGGCCACTGGCTGGCTGGGCCCCTCAGTATTTTTAATAGTCCCCATAATGTCTTTATGTTGCTGTAAATGAGAGGCAGAGTTATGTGTAATTAACATTAGCTATTTTCAGGTAAAGGAGGCAGTATAGTGCAGTGGGTTAAGGCTCTGAGCTGCAGATCTGAAAATCTGGGTTTGAATCCCACAGCCGCCTAGGTGCATGTGATCCTAAGCAAGTCACTTAACTTCCTTGTGCTCCCAGGTCGCATCTGGAAACAAGTTTTGGCTTAATGTGCTACTCCTGGTTAAGCAATGTTCCCTTTAAATCTGTTTTCTCTCAAAAATGTAAGCAGCGCAGTGGTCTAAGGCTCTGAGCTGCAAATCTGGTGACATCCAGCAGACCAGACCTGGGTTTGAATCCCACAGCTTCCACTTGCATACTGTGTGACCCTGAGCAAGTCACTTAACCTCATTGTGCTCCTAGGTCGCTCCTGTAAAAAAGCTTCCAGCTTAGTGTGCTATACGTGGTTAAACAACTAAATAAAAAAAAATGTAAATACCTGTACTATTAGTACAGTGGCACTCCCACACACAACAGCTTGGTTACATACCACAAAGCATTGCCCGCCTCTAGAGGGCTGAAATGACGTGGTACCATCATCCCCATCACCCTATATGTTGATTAGAGAGAAAACGAAATCTACATCTGAAAGCTTGTTTTCACGTAACTCTCGGGGTGGGTTACATGGGGAAGGGGAACATTGCTTAACCAGAAATAGCACATTAAACCGAAGCTTGTTTTCAGGTGCGACCTGGGAGCACAAGGAAGTTAAGTGACTTTTTCAGGATCACATGCACACAGGTGGCTGTGGAATGCAAACCCAGGTCTCCAGATCTGCAACTCAGAGCCTTAACCCACTGCGCTATATTGCCTCCTTGGACCTGTTTTATTGAGGAATGAATGTTAGCCAGGAATCCAGGACACCGTGAGAATCCCCTATTCCTTTTGCTAGTTGGGTTAGTGTGGGAATGATTGTCTTTTTTTCTGATATTTGTTTGATGTATTCATTAGTTATTTTGTTTTCATAAAAAAAAATCCACCTACCGTACTTATTGTGACATGGTCATGGGATCTTTAACTTCCACCTGGACAGCCACCAGAGATAGGTAAAAGGGACCTATTTTTAAAAGTCTAATTCTAAGGACTAGCACAGCGTCAGCATTTGGTATTAGCCCAAGTTATTGGAGTGTGACTACAGTCCACGACTTTCAAGCCCCAGAGGCAAGCTTGCAGCCTACTGAGCCGTCGTGTCAACCGACCCCCTGGCGACCGGCTAAATGAGCCTAGTTAGGGACTGCTTTGACCATTTTTCATAAAGATAATGTGTTGCATCCCAATTACGTTGTTTCTTGAGGAAGAGGGCCTATATATCCTTATGAGCACTCTACCTCTCCCCTCCAATGCCTTTCTCCCTCCCTTCCCCCGCCGTTTAGGTGGCTTGCTGCCCTTGATTATGCTGCAGCGCCACCTGCGGGCGGATAACGGCGCTGCTGCCGCTGGAACCTGAGCGGGAAGGAGCTGTCCAGCAATTCAGCAGCAACCAAGTCATCCCAGCCAACCAATAATCAGTCCGTCTATAACAACATTCCCATCCCCCTCTCCATCGGAGATTAGAGAAACTTGGAGAGATGTTATCTCAAGTGAGTATCTCCTGCTACTGCATGTACCATAAGTTATGGTCCATAACATGTTATCTATGGCATACCGGCTCAGCACAGGAGCGAGGAAAACGATCCCACTCGCATTCAACTCTGCTTAGTATCCGCCGCACCTTAATGCTACACTACAATAAAGATATCAGTTTTACAGCAATTAAAGTGTGCTTGTCATGTATGCACTTTGGGCTTGGAGAGATATATACCTCTTCAAATACCAGCTTCTGTTTTTTTTTTGTTTTGTTTTGTTTAATGGCAGAGATGTCATCTTCTACCCAGCCTAGTTATCACTGAATTTGAAGTTACGTCGCTGTCCTTTAGGTAAGGTGCCGGCGGTTGTCTTAAGCCACATTAGTTTAGTGGAAGAAAATATAGACGTCTACGTGAAGCTTAGCTAGCTAATTACATTTTGTTTAATCGGTTTCGGGCACTTTCTTAGCCACCTGTTATTTGAGCATTTCTTTATGTCGCTTTTAAAAATAGTACAGTACTTTCCTTGGTGAGAATGGGATGGAGCAGGGGGTGTCTGCAAGGAAGCCTTGGAAATGCATACAAACAACAAGCACTGCTTTTTATCACACTGACACTCATGGTTTCACTTGCATGCTTGTAAGTTCAGACAAGTGAAACTCTGAGTGAAAATGGGGTGAATTACAATGGGGTTTGCGCCGAATAAAAAGGTGGGATGCGAGCTGTGATGCAGAGAGTACGTCGCGGAGGAGGGAGGGGAGTGGAGAAGTGCCTCTGGTTTTTATGGCAGAGTCGGAGGTCCAAAGGTTTTGTTGCTTTTTAGCTCCATCTGCGTTCCAGCCTGGGAGCTGCTGCAAGTCTACGGAGTACATAGCCTTGCTGAGAGAGAAATCCCCATTACAGAAAGAAACTGGAGAAGGAGGCTAGGATAATTCACAGCAGCCCTTTCAGCTACTGCCCACTTGGAGTGGGAACATGCACGTCTTCTGAGCTCCTCTCCTTTCGGTGGTTTGAGGAGGATGTCAGAGTAGATTTCTGGAAGAGGAATACTATGACAGAGCCCAGAGGTCGCCCATCTTTATTATGCTGTGCAGTGGTTAGCAGAGGGGGCTGAAACTTGGCAGTCCAGCTACAGGTGCATTTCCACTGCAGCTGCCCCACAGCTGCACATTCCAGTTCTCGGCTGCCTTACAGTATAGAGCCGAACTGAGATCCCCGAGGAATCAAGGGACAGCTACACACTCGTCAGCTGGGGAAAAGTCATTCAGCGTCCTTTAAAGAAGAATCGGTTCGAGAAATGACCGCTGAAACTGAGGAACCTGCGGTGAGTGCGCAATTACCGCAAAACGTAAGTATTTGTTCAAGAATAATGTCAAATTCCATCTATTCACTGCAAACGAAGTATGCTCCGTGGGGTATATAAATAAGGGGAGGCGTTTTCCATATTGGAGTAACTACCACAGAAAGGCAAACATTATAAAACTGTACAGAAGAAGCGTTTTTATGCCGAACTCTGCCCCAGATGCAGGGGAGCAGCTGAAGTCAGTCTGCTCCCTTCATAGTTTGTAAGGTTAATGGGAAATGAACACGATTTCTTGCCTTCTGCGTACGGTATTTGAGCTATTTTTGAGCTGATTTATATATATATATATATATATATATATATATATATATATATATATATATATATAGATATATAGCTTTAAAGTATCTTCACATTTCAAACCCACCTTAGGGTTGGTTTTAATGAATGGTGTTACACTATGTATCTTGAAATGAATATGGCAAATCTGAGGCTATATGTTCACAGATGATGTCCTTTTCTAAATGATTTCCATTATAGCACAAAACACAGAAACACGAATTCAAACCTAAATAAAAATACAGAAGCAATAGCGCAAACCCAGAGAAAAAGCTGTTATTGAAAGTATTTCTTTCAGATACATTCCATCTTCATTTTATAGAATATTGTTGGTCACTGACCCACAGCAACAGAATCCATTAAAACCATTTTCATGTACAGGTTTATCTTGCTATATAATTTGGACTGCATCAGGGATTACATACACAATAAGCAGAGTGCAGACGAAAGGAAAGTGCAGGTTGCAAACAGCTTCAAGGGAAAGCAATTAGTCTTTTTAAAGCACCTCTGCTAACGGCACCTTAGTGTACTGGTGGCAAGTCACTCAGCTGTATTTATCTTTTAAGCATTAAGACATGATTAGGCGGTGGTTATTACAAGTGAATCAAAAGGGGGTGGGGTGTTATGAGGCACGAGGCAGACTCAAGTGCATTAGGCCCCTAGGGTAAGATTAAGGAAGGCAACCCAACTGCTAGAGTGCCTTAATGCAATTAACCTTAGCAGTTTCTTTAAGCATTTTATAGTTTAAATTTAATGTTGTATTATAAGTGAGGATGTCCCAGCCATTGTCATGACATTTAAGAATGCTGTCAGCCAATCAGAATGCTCCATTTCCAGCCATTGTTTCATCATCTTTAGTTATCTTAGTCCATGCAAGATGTCAACACTGTAACTTTTAACTGGTGTAAGGGTTCTTCTTCACCTCTTCATTTATGCTGTGATTGTCATTTAGAATTACCTTAGAACACATCTGGGAAATGTGGCACTGCAAAGACTGCAGTGTCAGGATAGTGTGCATTTAACATTTGTGAATTCCATATTTTGTATCCGTAAAGAAGCAGTGTGTGTTGCTGTAAAATACTGGCCTATGCATCTCTATTCTGTTTTAGAGTACGCTTGTTCTTCAGCCTTGAATAATACCATTTCTCCCTGCTTTGTGCCTACTGTTGTGCTTTTTTTTTTTTTACATTAGAAACAATAAACAGGGTGCTCCTTTCCAGATGATTCTCCTGAGGTTTTCATCATTATTCTCTGCTGTTTTTCAGTATTCATAGAAACATAGAAACATAGAATTTGACGGCAGATAAGGACCACTTGGCCCACCTAGTCTGCCCATTTCCCTACCTAACGGATAAGCTGCAGATCCTAGTTTGTCCCCTGAGGTCAGTGAGCAGCGTCAGTCGCATCCTATTTCACATTAGTCACAAAAAACAGTGATGTTATGCAGCGAGTGTTCGAAAACAGTAGAGCATGATTGTGAAAACCTGGGGAATTGCCATATTAAAAGAAGCATGCATTTTAATTATTTTGAACATCAAAAAATTATTATATCAGACTCCAAATGTGGAAAAAGTGGCTGCTTACAAGACAAGAGAACGGGGCATTTAAAACAGACTAAAAAGGTAAATGTTAAAATGTTTCAGTGTAACATGCACTGCTGCTTTAATACAGTCTTGCTCAGTTAGGTTATTTAGGGTTATTTACAGAACACATTCCTCCATTATCTGTTATTTAAAGTTATACAAAACCAGTAGAAATAAAAATGGCAATATAAAAAGTAATATGTCATGCCCAACTCACAAGATGTCATGTTATTTTCTGAGCTGATTACATCACAAATGCTATCTTGCTCTGTTGGGTACATCACATAGGAATACTGAACCCATCAGACAGCAGCTTTCACAATGCTTATCACATCACAGTAGCATGTGTAGCACTGAAACCAGCAGTTGAAATCGAACAGAAACAGATAAATCGTCATACAAAATGCAGATTTGAAAACTGCAACTTGTAAACTGATGTATAAAGAAGATAGAGGGGAGAGAGGGGATATGATTGAGACTTTCAAATATCTTAGAGGAATAAACAGGGTACAGGAGGGGAGCATATGACAGAGAAAAAAGTGCACAAGGACAAGGGGACATAACATGAAGCTGGAGGGAGGGAGGGAGGCTTAGGGGGAATGCTAGGAAGCATTTTTTCACAGAAAGGGTGGTGGATCCATGGAACAGCCTACCAGTGGAGGTGGTGAAAGTGAAACAGTATGGGGATTCAAAGGTGCATGGGATAAGCATAGAGGCACCCTGCTGTGCAGCAGAGTGGAGGGACGTCAGTTCAGATAAGAGTAGGGATTGCCAAACCAAGTAGGGAAATAGGCAGACTTGGTAGACCAGTTGGTCCTTATCTGCCATCATAGTCTATGTTTCCATGTTTAGATAGATTATGGAAAGGCATGACCTACAACACACAAGCTTATCATCATATGTGAGGGTGCAGGACATTCAGAACTTGTTCATGGCTTCACCACTTATGATCCTGCCCTCCACACTTGAAGATAAATAACATATTTTGAGTAAGCCCACTGCGTATCCCGTATTTATAACACTTATAACATTTTAAGCAGTAGAGGAAATGGAAACAACTTTGTGGTGGGAAGGGAGTACCACCTTTGCTACAGGAAAGGATATGCCTGGAGAGGGTCTGGAGGTAGGCTTCCTCAATAAATGTTATCTTTTGTACTCTTCCCTTTGACTTAATTTGGTGTACTTTAACGTATTTGCATAACATTACACAGATGCAGTCCTTCCTCATTTTATTCCTGGAACTGAGTTGTACAATTGAGTTCACATGGGTTCCCTCATTTCTCTACTGCCTTTAAATGCCTGTTATATATTTTTTGCAGGATATAGCAAAATAACTTTGACCAGTGCTTTACTGAGCTAGGGATATTTCATAACAACATTTTTGTAGAGACACTTTAGCTGATGTTTAGTATGTATTTATGCAACAGAATTGGAGATAAATCTGAAAAGATAAATTACACTGATGACATAACTAACTCACAAGATAACATGTTATCTTTGCTGTTAGGTAGGTCACAATTGACATCTTGAAGGCTGTTTGGGTACATCACAGTGAAATGCGGAAACAAATGCTAGGAGCAGCTTCTACAATGCTGATAACATCACAGCAACCCTGTGCAGCACTGAAGCCAGCAGTTTAAATAAGAGAAACAGTTAAAGAAGCATTTCATGTTAGCAGAGAACTATATTCATAATTCGATTTTTTTAAATAAAATTCTATTAAAAAATTATCAGTCAACAAAAACAAACCCTAACCACATCAAAGAAACATAGTGTAAAACACAACAAATATAAAAATACAATGTTGTGCAATTTAACAAATTCTGAATTCTTAAAGCAACAGTAACTAAACAGGTATGATTTCCTGGCATCCTTAGGGTTTTTACCACAAAACTGTTCATCCATGTAACTATTTTTAAGCTGTTGTTTTTTTTTTGTAATTATTGTTGATCTGTAATAAAGTTGGCAGACCCCGGCAGTTTTTAAAAATATCCTTCCCTGGTGTGTGTGGATGTGTGGGTGTATTCAGCTGTAAAAGCTACATTTATAATATGAACAGGTATAGGTGATGCAAGCCAGTGTTTATGATGATCAACAGCATAGTACTGCCCCAACCTACTTATATTTTTCAGGAAAGGCTTGGAAAGGGAACATGAGTTTTTAAAATATGTTTCTTGCCTTGGGTATGGAATTAAACAGAAGTACAGATTGGTAGGCTTATATTTGTGTTTGTTATAACTACTGAGAATGTTATTTAAAGTTTTGGTCTCATGAACTGCTGCTTTAAATCTTCACACTGACAGTAGATTTAAAAGTTATATCAAGAGCTAATGATACATAAATTGAATGTGCAATGGCCGGTAGTGGCAAGGCCTCTCATAACTCACTCATGGCTCTAACACTCATGATTTATAGTCTTGCCCCCTTACACTTGAATATAAATTGCATATTTTGAGTCAGCCCATTGCATATCCTACATTGACTGCATTCATCTTCTCTTCTCTTCTCTCTTTATTACTGTTCACAGCTGCCTGGAAACAAGAGCACTGCCCCTTGGATTTCCTCTGCTCCTGCTGCCTCCCTGTACACAGAAACACAGACGGTGTTGGCAGAAAAAGGCACATCCCATTTCTCTGCCTAGCTTCATGCTTTGCCAAATGCCAGAGCTGGATTTCAAGATGAGATAGTCCAAGTGACAGATCATCATCATCATCCCTTTTCCCAGGTATCCCATCCTCTCTTTTGCCTGTGTATCCCACTATTCCATTAAATCTGTCTCACATAAGTTTAAACCCCTTCACGTTCTTGACTTCAACTATTTCTCTTGGCAGTCTATTCCATTCACTGAACACCCAATCCATAAAGAACTTCATCATGTCCCTCCTGAATCTTCTCCGCCAGCCTCAAACCAAGTCCTTTAGTCACTGTGCCTTCATTTTCCATGAAAAAGTCATGGAACTGTACAGTTATAAGGAATAGGGGTAGCCAAATATTGTAAAGTAAATTAAATGTGTAACTAAAAATGCATCTGAATATTATGGGAGAACCCCTGTTTGTGATAGACCCTGAAGGGTTTCTCCAGGGACACAACTCTTACCCCTCCCTCCCCTTTCCCCCTTCTCTTTTGCGTAAGCACTTGTTTACTTATTAACCCGGCACTTATTATTGTCCACTCTTTCTACATGTTATGCACACTGTTGTAACACCTGCCTTACAATTGTATGTTAATGTTGATCTTGTAACTTGAATGTTTAATGTCTCATTCCAATTGTACCCCTTCCCCCCAGGTCACACCGGGAGATGAGCAACTTGTTGCTCAGTGTGCTTTCCTGGTGAAACATTTTAATAAATAAATAAATAAATAAAATAGTATTGTTATTTTTACAATACTAGACTGTGATGTCCTAATTTACCAATTCTGACATCTGATACAGGCAAACAAGTGCAAATGAAATCCATTATGCATTTATCCTGTGTTCATGCAAATTCCCTTAGTAATAAATCATGACAGGAAATTAAATGGAGTACGTGTATCCACTTATTTTATTTCAATCTTTGATTACCTTGCAAAAGCTCATAGGAAAATGTGCATTTCTATAAGTGATCTGTAGCAAAAATGATCATATACACATTGTAACACATTACGTACATTAGAAAGTGCTGATGTGGTCCCTCTGCATAACAGCAGCACTAGGGAAGAATCTAGTAACTATAGATCAGTCAGCCTAACGTCAGTGGTGAGGAAAGTAATGGAAACCCTACCAAAGAAGAGACTGGCTGATTACCTAGAAACCAGCGGGCTGCAGGACCATAGGCAGCATGTGTTCATGGGTGGATGGTCATGCCAAATTTATCTAATAGACTTCTTTAACTTGGTGAGCACAGAAACATACCAGAGGAGGGAAGCAAACATGTCCTGTCTAGACTTCTGCAAGGCCTTCGACACTGTGCTACACAGAAGGCTGATTAGGAAGCTGAACAATTGGTGGTGGGTGCCAAAATGGTTAAATGGGTTCACAACTTGCTAATGGATAGGATGCAGAGGATAGCAGTACATACTCTAAGGATGCAGTGACCAGTAAGGTATCGCAGGGTTAAGTACTGCGACCAGTCTTTTTCAATATCTACATTGAGGACATGGCAGTGGAACTGGAGAGTGTCTTTTTGCACTTGACACCAAGATCTACAATACAGTGGATGCCCAAGAGGGAGTGGAGACAATGCTTGGGGATCTAGGGAAACTAGGGTGGTTGAAAGGCATGGCAGTTAGGGTTCAATGCAAAAAAGTGCAAAATCATGCACCTAAGGCACAGAAACCCCACTACAGAGTGCAGAATAGGGGTTGAGGGATATGACAGTAACTAGACAGGGAAGAGACCTTGGGGTTATTATTTTAGAAGACCTCAAGGTAGCAGTGCAGTGTGGCAATGGGCAGGGCTAGTGGGATTCTGGGTTGCAAAGGAGGCATCAACAGCAGGAGGAGGGAGGTGGTGCTGCCACTGTACTGCTGTCTGGTATGTCCCTACCTGGACTATTGTGTCCGGTTCTGGAGACTGTACCTCAGGAAAAACATAGGGTGAATGGAGTCCAGAGAAGGGCAACCAAAATGGTGTAGGGGTTGCAAGGGAAGCCCTATTAGAAGAGACTGAGGAATCTTTATATGTACACTCTGGAGCATAGGAGAGCAAGGGGTGACATAATCGAGACCTTCAAGTAAATCACATGGGTGAACAGAGTGCAGGGAGGGAGTCTCTAAAAAGAAAGAGCTCCTGGACTAGGGAACATGCAATGAGATGGGGTGGGGGGTATTTCAAGAAAGAATGTGAGAAAATATTTCTTTACAGAAAGGGTGGTGGAAGCATGGAACACACTGCCACCTAACATTGTAGAGGCTAGAATGTTGAAAGACATTAGGCATGCATGGGATAGATACCAGCAGGGAACCCTTGGGCAGACTGGGTGGACCTAGCGGTCCTTTTCTGACCACAAATCTGTTTCTATGTTTATGTTTCTATGAATACATATGATGAATCGTTATAATTATTATAATATATTAGCTGAACTGCATCTAAATATTACAACTTCCTGGATGCTTCAGGACATTTTTAAGGCCTCTATTTAAAAGCAAGAATGATGTGTGTCTAAAGCAATCATGCTTATTGTTTTGTTTTTTTAAGATAATCTGCTTTTTCCTCTTCTTGTTTATTTTTAGATATTTGTTCTCGTGATCCTGGTTACATAATGAACACAAGGAAGCCTTTAGTCTAGTTCTAGGCAAACAGTGCCAACACAAAATGGATCTGGAGCCTCTAACACTGTTGAATATAACAGACTTCTGGGTCTTCTCAACATTTCCACCTGAAGACCTTGCCACCGAGATGCCCTTAAACTCATCTCAGAACTCAACAGTTCCAAACTTTGACATGACAAGCAATGTCATCCTCACCTTTATTTATTTTATGGTCTGTATAGTAGGACTCACTGGGAACACCCTGGTGATTTATGTCATCCTTCGGTATGCCAAGATGAAGACTATCACCAACATCTACATCCTGAACTTGGCCATAGCAGATGAGCTCTTCATGCTTGGCTTGCCCTTCTTAGCCATTCAGGTAGCACTTGTTCACTGGCCTTTTGGTAAGGCCATATGTAGGATTGTGATGACCGTAGATGGGATAAATCAGTTCACTAGCATCTTCTGTTTGACTGTGATGAGCATAGACAGGTACATGGCTGTGGTCCATCCAATCAAGTCAGCTAAGTGGAGGAAGCCAAGCATGGCTAAGATAGTCAATGGAGCAGTTTGGGTCATTTCTCTCTTGGTCATCATGCCCATCATGATATATGCTGGAGTCCCAAATTCGTCATGGAAGGAGCAGCTGTACAATAATCTGGCCAGGTGATTCAAGCGCCTGGTACACAGCTTTTATCATTTATACCTTCACATTAGGATTTTTGGTGCCACTCACTGTTATCTGCCTTTGCTATCTTCTCATTATCATAAAAGTAAAATCCTCTGGCATAAGAGTTGGCTCTTCTAAGAGGAAAAAGTCTGAGAAGAAGGTCACCAGAATGGTTTCCATAGTTGTGACTGTTTTTATCTTCTGTTGGCTGCCCTTTTACCTCTTTAATGTCATTGCTGTCTCCATCAGCATATTTGCCACCCCCTGTCTTGAAGGGCATGTATGACTTTGTAGTGATCCTTACCTATGCCAACAGCTGTGCCAACCCCATCCTCTATGCCTTTTTGTCAGACAACTTTAAGAAGAGTTTTCAGAATGTGCTCTGCTTAGTAAAGGTTAGTGGCCTTGATGACGTGGATCGCAGCGACAGCAGGCAGGACAAGTCTAGGATGCATGACGTTACTGAGACGCAGAGGACACTCCTAAATGGAGACCTTCAGACTAGCATCTGACAAGAGAGATCCCTCGCTTTCAACATTTAATAATGTTCTTCTTCTAGAACGACTGATGCTAAATACAACATTTGCTTTCACTGCCTCCGTTTAACTTAATCATTATCTGGCTGGCAATTTGTTACCTGTCTACGTCAATGGCAATGTAAAACAAAAGGCACAGTCAGGTACAAACATTCACTGCAGAATGGTAGTTACTGGACTCTGAATTGGACAACTTAAAGTTGCTTCAGCATATGTGAAATAGAAATACTACCTTTCCTGTCTAAAAGTGGAGGTTCATATTTTGACCAGCAAACATGAACTAGAAATTAGTTCTTGAAAATAGCAGCATCTGTATCTTCTATTGGCATTCGCCAAAAATCTTTTGATTTTTCAATCAGAAGAAGCATCTAGTTGCTCCCGGAGTCATTTCAAAGTACAAACATCAAGGCCCACCGGACCTGAATAAACACATGACATCTGCGTCCTGATTACAGCGACTAGCAACCAATAAATAATTATGATGAATCATAAGGGGAAAAGGGCTTTTCTAAATGTTCTATCGTGCAGTAACATTGACATCCTTTACTCACATCATGACTCAAAGTGTATTTTTTTCTCATAACCAAAGGCAGAAACAAGTAATGTTAAACTCCATCTTTTTTTAAAATACTATCCATCTGCACCAGCAAATAAACATTACTCTGTGCCCAGAGGCATCTGGATTCACAGCTGTACAGTTATAAATATGTAATAATCTGAACTTATTTAAGGGTCCATTCATTTTTTTATCTGGATGATATTTTCCATATTGACAGTAGAAAGGGCCCTCAATTCCAGAGTCAAATAACCTACTATAGTATATGGTTAGGGCTTATTGCTGGTGGAAACTAGTGGCTTTCTAAATCTTGTTGTAGGACAGTTCAAAGGTCAAAAGTTGTTGTACTATCATTCTGACGTCACATCGATAGTACAACAACTTTTTAGCTTTGATCTGCCTTCTGATTGGCTCACTCCACCAAGCTTAACGGGAAAAAAAATATCTGAACATGGCGGCTGCAGTTCAGCGAGCGCGGAGTACTGGACGCTGCTTATTTTGACACGAGGAGCTATCGTTGCTCCGTGTCACAGAAGCAAACTTTTTTTTACATTTTATTTAAAAAAATGATCATTTCTGATGCTGGAGTGAGCAGGAGTGGGAGAAGCTGAACAAGTGGCAGCGGGACAGGGAGAAGCCGTAGCGAGTGGGAGCAGGGCAAATCTGGAGCAAGTGGCAACAGGAGCGTGAGAAGCTGTGAGCGGCATGAGGTAAAACAAACAATTGAAATAAGCCCTAACCATATACTATACAAAACAGTGGATGGGTGACCATCCACAACTAAGGCTGTTTCCCTCTCGGGAGTTGATGACATCAGGGAGACCTCTCGAGCTTCGCTCTCGAGGTCTCTATGATGTCATCAACCCCCTCGAGGGAAACATAGCCTTGTTGTGGATGGTCACCCATCCACTATTCTATATGTAGGTGACCAAGCTGTACAAAGGGCCTTCGAAGATTGCCCTCATCTACATAGTTTTAAACATTGTGAGCTTCTTTCCTTAAGAAATGATGTTCTGAATGTCTGGAAGAGTGCATTGCCAACGTAGAATCCATTTTGTGATTACATTGTGAAAAAACAGCTTCCAAATAACTGGGCACATTTTTGTGAGAAACTGCAGTACTGCTGTTATATACAATGTTTTACCATCAGCTCTAATGTCTAAGTGCTGATTCGTTAAATCCGCACCAATGAGTTATAATATAGGAAAGTATATGTTTTCTCTCAGCATAGGTGAGATATGCTTTCTTTCTTTTATGAAGTAAGTTGATTTTAGGTGGCGCCTCTGTAAAAAAAAAGTCTATGTTGACTGTATTATGCTAAAACTGAATTTTAGTTTTATGTACACAGATGTTCTTTGTGCATTGCCAGTGGTATAGCCGGTATTATCCTTGTCATGCTTGCAACTTTGTAGTGACCGATTGCCACATAAGAAATATGAAATTGCCCTTAATACTTATGCTGGTGGCAGACAGCATTTTACTTGTTATCCCCAAGAGCAGGAATGGCAAGATAAGATTTATTTTGATCAGAGGGTTATTTGGCCACAGTTTGGTTGCTACGTATACACCCCCCCCCCCACATACACATGCACACAAACACTCTTTGTGTCTGAAAAATAGGCATATTATTGTCTAGTGCACTTATCTGGCAATCAAAAACCAAATAAATGTTATGTTTACAAATAAAAAAGTCTCAAACTCAAATCCTCTGATTGCTTGTGCAGAATGATAAACAACTCCTGCATAATGCCACTGGACTCATCATTTCACATTTTTGAATTTACACTAAACTTTCACAAGAGTTCTGCAAAATTCCAACATGCGGAATCGGCAGGTTAATTATTGGAATTTCATATGATTCTTCTGGCAGAATACATTCTGTATGCTCCATGGAATGTTATAGAAACTGAAATATAATTATATACGGTATATTTACAGATTGTCACAAAGAAAATCTTTGACAGTTTATTTTTTTACACCGGTAAAGGGAGGTAATTTTGCTCCTTACAAAAAGGCTTTCCGTCCAGTGGAAGAATAAAATCTAGAGTATGAGCAGTTATCAGTATGGCTAGCACTGCTGAGGTGACACTTAGACGGATGGTTGCTGGTGAAACCCTACCTGGATTACTGTGTCCAGTTCTTGTGGTCACATCTCAGAAAGGACATAGACAGGATGGTGGCAGTCCAGGGAAAGGCAGCTAAAATGTTGTAGGGGTTACACTGAAAGTTCTATGAGAAGAAACTAAGGGATCTCAATTTGTACACCCTAGAAGCGAGGGGGGGGGGCATGGTAGAGACTTACAAGTACCTCATGGGGATGAACAGGATACAAGAGGGGAGCCTATTTCAAATGAGGAGGTGCACCAGGACAAGAGGGCATGGAAGGGGGGAAGTTTAACAGGGATGTGAGGAAGTACTACTTCACTGAAAGAGTGGTGGATGCCTGGAACAGTCTGCCAACGGAGGTGGTTGGAGCAAAAACAGTGAGGACTCCAAACATGCATAAGACAGGCACAAGTGAATATTGGTAAATAGGCAGGGAGGGTGAAGGGTTGACCAGGTAGGGTCTGCAGAGGCAAAATAGGCAGGGAAAATATGGGTGGACTGGGTAGGCCAAGCGATCCTTTTCTGCCAACGATTTCTATGTTTCTATTATGGATTCTGGTTGTGTCTGGTAGGGCACACTATAAGAAAACTAGCATTCAGCCTTGCTATCACTGCTGGGTGTTTCACCATGAGACTCAGCAGTAGGGATGGGGTACATGGAGAAAGTGTGTTTGTGTCTGGGGGGGGGGATGTGAAGCAACCTGATTATGTGCACTTGGGGCCAAATATTCCAAACATTTGCATATAATTAAGGCACAGATACATGCCTGTGGCACCACAAACTGAAGGAGGCCAAAGTTGAGTTATGTGACATATTTTTCTGGTTCAGCTCTTGGGTGTTAATGTGACTTGAGCGGAGGGGCCCAGATCAACCATATGCATACTTGGCTGGTCCAAGTCCGACTCCTATGGCCTTGTTGTTACCATCCACATCTGCAACATGCTTCCTCCCAGAGCCTCTGACCCATTCTTGTACTCCAGCTGTGGCAGGCTCATAGCACTGATGCTAGTCACTTCCTGACTGAATCTGTCCCATCCAGGTCAACTCCATCTAGCACTATTGTGGCTGAGTGCAATTACTCACACCAAACAGCTCCTTCTTCCTGCCCAATTTCCCAGTTCCCACAGTCACTTGCCACATGGGGGCAGGGATCCATCAGCTGGTAGCACTTGGCTTGCAGACTCCCCCCCAGATCAGCATGTGCATGGCCACCATTGTCATGTGACAACAGACCATACTTTTTTCACACCTGCTCGATGACAACTTACACAAGAGGGAGACATTTTCTCACCAGTCATTCCTTGCATTTTAATCATCTTGTTTATTTTATTTTTGCTACACACACCCCGGCCACCTGGCAGGACCTCATCCTCTGCTGGCAGTGCCACCTACCAACAGTCAGAGCTGCATCTCTTGGGACTCTCTGGGACTTCAGGTCATCAATGGCACACTGCCTAGAGCCACGTTTGTCCTTAATCCAGCCCTGTATGCAGTTTTGTGCTGTAGAACAATCCCAAACACTTTATTTGGGGCAGGAACATGCCTGCCTAGCACTTCCAAGGACATACGCAGAATTGAAAATTTCCAAAAGTTATAAATTCTAGATGTACCCCTTATGACTCTAGAGAGACATTTTTTGGTCAAAATGAAAGTGTTTTTGCATTGTTCTGGAGAAACAAAATTGCATCTGTGACTGTGTTGACTATCTGGCCCTTAGACTGTAAAAGAGGTGAAGTAGCAGCACCTCTCAGTTATGAAATGAGATCTTGAATGGTGCCAAATGTATTTCTATTAATGTTGTAATGTTTCATAGGATGCCTTAAATGGAAATATTCTGCTAAAATGTTTTACCTCTGGAAAAGACTGGTCAAATTGTGCTGGAAGGAAACAAAAACTCAGATCCCCATCCTCTTACAAATCTGTATATGAGTTCCTCTTGCTCTCTCACTACAGTTGTGCAAAATGTGGAATTATAAGTCTAATTAATTATTCATGAGGGAAACTAACTCACTGAGTGGCTGCCATGCCAGTCTGAAATCTCTTAGAATTGCCCGGCACAGCAACAACACTCAGCTATAACACACTCTGCGTTGACAGTAGTGGTGCCAAAACAAGAACTGTTTTCAGCGCTGCTGTCAATAAATAAAACCAAAAAAGTGATAATTGTGATTAGACTTATAATCACAATAATGACCTCACAGCCAGTCATTTCCTGGCGATTAATGACCGCCTGGGGGGGTTGACCTTGGCTGCGCCTCGGGCCACCCTCCTCCAGCCAGTCATTAATTGTCAGGAAATTACCAGCTGTTTAGTCATTATTGCTTAATTCTGCTGCTGGAATTCATGAAGAATGGCAAGTCTACTTCCAAAATGTTTTTTTGAGATTTCTTTTTAATTTCATGGAATTCTGAGAAGAATCTCTATGTAAATCACAGAATAATATTCCACTGATCACTTAATCCACAGAATAATATTCCATGGTTTTGGGGGGGGAAAATCTGTGGTTCACATGACCTGTGGAATACAATTCTGCAGTTAATATTCCATTTTTGGAATTTTGAAATTCCATGTTTGACAGAATTCCACAGAATTAGGCAGAATTTTAACAGTTCCGCCCAGCTCTATTTGTTACCTTCTTCCACTGAATTCTACAGGAGAGTACCACATCCTGGACATGACAGTCCCCCTCCTACAAAGCTAGTGATTGAGTGTTCCTCTCCTAAGCATTTCCAGTTCAACCACTGGGAAAAGAATATCACTAATCACTAGTGGTGAAGTCAGACATTGTGGGGGTGCAATGTATTTGTCTACTTAGTTGATGAATAAAAAACAAACGAAAAAAAAAAAATTGGTTAGGTCCTAAACTGAACATCACGAAAACTGCCATATAAACTGGCACAGCTGGTGACCAGAAGAGTCCCCTTGATTTAGAAAGCACAGACACTGAATCTCTTTCTCACCCAGAAGAAGGGCTAGGGGGTCCCTTCAAGGCATCATGCCTCTTAGCTGTCCCACATTACAAGGCACAGCCTTTCATTTTAAAATGGATAAGAGAAACAAAGCCATGGGATTGGTCAAATGTGATCACATGACCATGTGATATTCCAGCACAGCACAGGCCAGAAATTCTGTAACTTTGTGAACCTCATTATTCCATTTTGAAGCTAAAAACTGGGAAATTGAGGAAGTTGTTAATAATCACAATAAGGCATTAAAGTCAGGATGTGCGTTATTGTGCATTAATGGCACTTCCCAGGTGCAACAGGCAGTCACCTTCACCTCATGCTTCACTTCCTGAGGTGTACCATTATTCAATATTATAAAAAGGATCTGAGAAATATAGCTTTCTGATTGACTATAAACATTCTGTCAGCTTGTGGTTTAAAATTAAAAAAAAAACATATTCCTGACAAGATCACATCATAAACAAATTATTGGAAAGATATTTAAAACAACAAAAAGGATTTTTTTATACTCTGCAGATTATTAGGATGTGGAATATTCTTCCACAAAATATAAAAGATAGCCCTAGCATTGACATATTAAAAAAAAATTGATATACTTATCAAAGATGTGACGCTACCAGTTTTCTACCTTTGAGAAATGCAAGGCAGTCATGATGAGTCATCTTTTGGCTCCATTCTGCCTTTAGATTCCAATTACTCCTGAGCAGTCGTTCATTAACACATATGTAGAGCCTTATCACATGCTGAACAAGGTACAAAAATATAAAAAAAAAAACATTTTTATTATAGTAGCAATAAGGCATGATCAGGAATTAATTTAATGGTCAGTTAATTACCTTTATTAAAATCCAAGAGGTTTTGTTTTTTATATTTTACTTTTGTATTTATTTATTTTACCAGGAAAGCAACATTGAGCAAAGCTCATTTATTGAGGAGGTCCTGGTTAGGACAGATAACATGCAGTAGCTAAAGAGGCAATTCACATAATACAGCAAAATTAAGAAACAGTTTTTGAACACCTGCTAACAGATAAAATCTAAATAAAAAGACAAGAAATAGCAGGTGTGTTTATTTACAAGGCTTACAGCAGAGCTGATACATACAGTTACTAACAAATGCAATACCAATTATACAGTAAAATATCAGATACATAGTATATTAAAAGTATATACATTTATCGACACAGAATTGACCATGTAGGTTGATTAATAAACTGTCACATAACCCCGAACATGCTTTATTACTTTAATAATTCACACCATGTCATAACTCATTGCCTAATTGTACTAGTTAGAAAACCTCTGTCACACATGGAGAGGGTGCTGTCCTGTATTTTGTACGCTAAGATTTTTTAAGTAAAAATTCACATTTATGTAAGTGGCTTATGAATTGTACATGTTGTAATCATTAAAGCATGAATTTACACAGTGGTTTGTGTTACTGTCTCTAAGATCTTGTCATATCCTACATTTTGCCTCTTTCCCACATTTTGAGAGCCATTTGGATGGTGAAAGGTTGAGAGGCATGCAAGGCAGTGCTGAGGCCCATTGGCAGGGTGCTGTGCGCCCACTGACAATGCACCTGGAGTGCTGATACAGCAGTGATACTTCAGACTTCAAGACCACTATTCAAGTGTCTTTCACAGACACTCCAATCATCACCCAGAATTTTTAAACTATAACTAAGAAAGAATGTATTTATTCTTAGCCAGAACAACCACCAGTATCTTCTGACAATTTTGAAAAAAAAAAGAAGTCTTTTATGATATTTCGTAATGCTTGAAATTATTTTTTAATAGCTGTAATATTTGAACTGTTAATCACAGAAACTTATTTTTTTTAAATGAAAGCTTGGAGTCATGTAATATGTATTTTTCCTAATGATGCAGTTCTACTGTGTCACTACATGTCTATACATGTTGATATAATATGTTGTTAAAAATGACAGGACTTTAAAATTAAGTGAACCATTTTATGGTTTTTATATCAATATGTAACGTTTTATGTTTTTTCTATATTGATATATAATCACTGTTGTACCATCATATCGATATGCCTACTTAGCTGACTCCAAACTTACATCATTATATACCTGACTATAACTGTATTGCTAAGACTTGTACAAACTGATTCCTAGTAACTACCTGTTAGCCTTCACTGTTATTTGTAATCTGCGTGACTGTGTACCTTGTTGAATTACTCACCAATATCTGTTCTGTTTTAATTTCTGTGACGTGGAACCTTTGTAAAGGAGTTTCTGATTCAAAGGTATATCCAAATACTCAATAAATAAATGAATATGTCTCTAGCACCAATGGTTCCAAAGTTATCACATTTAAAAGAAATGATCTTAGGTTGCAATCAGATTTTTCCACACCCCACAAAGAATGGCCAAATATTCATCTTCATCAGACTCCTCTTGCTGAAGGGCCTGCGGTTGTGAGCTGACAACCCATGCACACATATTCTGATTCTGCCTTAGAGTCACTGACTTCTGGTGGAAAATTGGGAAGGTGATAGTAGATTTATTTCTGGATCTGGGGGCCCTCTCTCCAGAAGTGGCTTTACTTTTCCACCTCCCCAACCAATATAAAAAAAAAACACGTCAATACTACATACTCACTATTCTTCTGGGAGCTGCTAAAAAAGTCATTACTAGACTTTGACTGAAACCTACCCCTCTGGGAATATCGGACTGGGAATTAACCACATATGAGATTTACAAAATGGAGAGCTTAATGGCCAGACTTCAAAATACAACCAACACACTAATGACCTATTGGGCCCCCTGGTTCCCGTACATGGCAGAGAGGTGACCGGATCTTACATCTTGACTCGCCGGGGACACCTCGGTAGTGTGCCATTGCTCCTTAGTGATTTAGGGCATAGTTGCCTGCCAGCCCATTCCCCCTTAATTGTTCTCCTCCCTGAGGGGGACTATAATATAATGACTGTCTAATTGGACAGCATGCAAGAGTGGTTTATTTTTATTGAAGTTCAGTGACTTACTGTGCTAGCTGTAATAACACATTCTGGTTCCTGGATACCTGTTACAAATCATTATGTGTAACTCTGATTTCAGAGAGAGAACTAGAGAGGTAACATTTTCTAGACTATCAGCTTTTCCTGTACAGAAAAATGTATCTTTTACAGAAGAAACTGTAGTATATGTATAAAAATGCACTATACTGTGTCATCACAAAAAATAATAAATGTTAAAATAAAAAGCAAAAATGATCTTTTAAAAGGTAAAAGAAATGATCATTCCAAAGGTCTAACTTTGGAACTGTTGGTGCTAGAAACTTTTTATTTTTAAAGGGGACAGGAAATGTGTCCTAACTGGTAGCGGTTAGTAATGCTCCTATTTACAACAATGAAATTCACACTTTAAATGATCTGTATTTATCTGCAACCGAATAAGCACTGATGTGAAAAATTATGTTTTCAATTGTTTCCTTTTTATGGACAGAATTGTGTTACAGTTCTTTTCATGGAACTAGTAATTTGGAGGTTTTTATCATGTCACGGTTTGTGTACAGAATGCTAAATATGAGCTATTGTCCTATCAGAACCCATGTTCAGAGTTCTGAGCTCAAACTGTGACATAGTTAAAATTCCAGATCACTGGTTCTATGAAGAGAACTGCAACATAATGCTGCCCATAAAAACAAAAGAATGGAAAATACAGTTTTTCACATCATGTTTTATTTAGGTACAGTTACATATGAATCATTTAGGGGTATGAATATCATTTCTGAAACCAAGAACATTATAAACAGCTGCTAATTAGAAATCATTTCCTGTCCTCTTTAATGAAAGCTTGGAGACAACCATTAAGAACTGGTGTTGTTACTATATTGTTAACACGTAACAGTAGTAATCCTATTACCGATATAGGAACAGGCAGTTTTCTCTAACTTCATCTATATGTATTATATATATATTTACATCATGACAGAGGTGTTTTTTTAATCAAATATATATTGATGTACTTTTTCCATAATGACAAAGTACATTGATATACTTTGACAAAGTATATGTCATGACAGTTTTGAAAAAAAAAAAAGTGTTGCCCTTTTTCTAAATGTTGGTACTAGTCCCAATAATTTAACTAATATCTGTATAAGTATACTACACATAAACATTCATCCAATGCCTTAAATAGTGTGCTAAACATTCCAGTCCCCCCAAGCAGTACCAATTATTTTTAGCCAGTCATGATTCATTATTGCTAAACCTTCCAGATATTCAAACATGCAAGTCTCTTGCAAACAGCTCCAGAATTTTTTCATTCTAAGTTCAGCTGGCATAGTCCCCCCGCTCCTCTCCCCACACACTGGTTTCTTTCATATTCTGCAATTAAACTTTTTAATTTTTAATTTAATTTCTATTTTGCAATGCATGACAGGGGGTGTGTGTTATGCTGAGATAACATCACACCTCAGGGCTGTTGTGAGGTACAAGGTGCAGATAAAGCTGAGTGCATTCAACCATCCAAGAAGTGACGTTAACCAGTATAATACATGCCCTGGAGTGCCTTATTGGGATTACAAAAATGGGTCCTGCAGAATGAAAAAAAAAGCTTTTTATTTAGTTGTTTCAATTAGTTTTAGACTGTGATGTTGTACTGTGATAACATCATGGCTTGACCTGTCTCTTGACCAATGAGAGTTCCTAATTTGTTCTATCTATTTTAAAATTATGCAATAATATATGACAGTGCAAGTTTATGTCATAGGATATTGTCATGCCTCAGGTGTGTTGCGAGGCAAGAGGTAAAGCTGAGTGCTTTATGCACCTGAGAAGTCATGATATACTAGGATAAAACAAGCCCAGGAGTGTATTATTGTACTTATGAACTGGATCCCACAGTAAAGTAAAAAAAAAAGACACAAATAATACTGGTATTTCAAAAATAATTTTTTACTGTTTTTAAACTGGAGAAAGTACATTAAAAGATAAAATAGTTCATTTTAAGAGAGGCACAATGAGCGGTAAGTGAAGCCGCATTCAGTGGGGCTGAAGTGAGGTATGACTTTTGTCAGACAGGCATACTAATACTCAAGTAAGTAATAAAAACCTGTTGGCAGGAGTCAGTTTCTGACTGAGATTTTATGCTTCAATATCATCACAGGTAGAGCATGCTCTCAACCAGTCAGGTTTCAGCATTTTTTTTTATCCAGTTCATAATTTTACCTGAAGGTTATAGGAAATAGTTTTTTTATGCTTATAGATGCCCCACTGTCTTTTTTGTAGTGTTTGTTCTATATTCTGATGTTTTGACCTGTTTTGTTAAATTAATTATCAGTTATCATTTTATTTATTGAATCTGCTACTACCATGAATTCCTTTCTGCTCAGAAGCCATTGCTCTCTACTTTCATACTTCCTGAACATTCTGACATCGGTTACACCATTCCAGAGCATTCAGATTAGTAGCATAGAATGGTGTGTTTGATGCCATTGAGTGTCTTGGAAATATGACAAAATAAATTCAGCAGCTGCTGAGGGGAGGAGGGGCACAGAGATTTAAGGGCACTACACAGCTGGAGAATTCATTTATCAAAAAATAATGAAAGCATATCAGAAAAAATGGTGGACAGGAAAAAGGAAACAGGAGTGCGTCTGAGTATAAGAATGGATTTCCTATCACCTTTGAAACAGAAGTCTTTAACATGTTTTGGATTATATTTCTATGTACAGTTTCTGTGTTTGTTACAGTCATAAAAGTGTTTTCACAAGTGCTCTGAGTGCAAGAATTACTCAACTTCGCTTTGCAGTTCTCGCACCCACAGAGCACACGAGGACCCTCTTATACCCATAAGAAAGTGTACTACTGATGACCCAATAGTGCAGTGGTAGCACTAAAGCTCGCTATGCTGGTGACCAGGTTAGTGAATGGACTTGGCATTACAAGGGCAGCTATTCTGCCTTTTGGAGGGGGACATTGGGTCTCACTGTTTAACTGCCACCTGGTGGCGGTTGGGTGGCGGCACAGTGGGTGCACATCCATAGGGTGGGAGAGGGGCAGCCACCTGAAGTTAAGCACGCATACATGCCATTGCAAGATGGCACCCTCAGGGGGAGCAAACTGGAGAAGAAAATTCCTGGTCTGCTGGGATGATGCCAGCACCCTATACAGGCCCACACACAACAGGCCACTTATCCCACACCCATGGTCCTGGGTAAGAGGAGGGTAACCTGTAAGTTCCTGTGAAAGATGGAGACAGGGCTGAGGGGTCATATTAAGAGTGAGGCAGACTAAGAGATGGAGCAAAAGGTCTATGGGGAAAAAAATGAAGTTGCATTAAAGTACAGTACCTACATATAATATGTGGTAATAGGCATTTCTAACCAGTTTTCAGAAGCTATAGATTGTCATTAGACATGTGTATGTCATCATAAATCCCATTATACACAGTGGTGATGTCACACCCATGTATAATAGGATATTTGGAATGTTGAAAAAAGTATCTGCTTCTTTTTTTCCCCTGCCTCTTTCCCACATATATTTAACATTAAAAGCACCTCTACCAAATCCCCCCATGCAGCGGTGGTTCGAAGAAGTGCTGTGGTCAGTAAAATTCATTGTGAAATTGTGTACCACTTCTTCTGTATTTTTTAAATGTAAAAAAAAAAACAGTTATGTCAAATAAAATATGGGGTGGCAATGTCAGCTCTGGCACTGTCAGCTCTTTTTTTTTTACACACCCGTGGTTAGCGATGACCTTCCAAACCAGTTGCGCTTTTTTCTCCTGGTTTTTACACGCCCCTCTATCCACTCTTTAAACATGTCAAAGCCCAAAAATAGTCTCTGAAAACCTTGTTTGACTGGCTGCTTAACTGCCTCAGGTCAGGAACCTTTGCTTATTACAGGCAAGTAGGGCTACAGTTTCTTCTGTTAACCCTTTAGGTTTAGGATGTATTTATCAGTCCCAATGCTAACACCTGGTAAGCATTACACATAATTTTTGCTTTGAAATCTAAGAACAGGTGAGCCGAGAGTCAGCTTTTGACAAATAGAAGGCGCATGTATTTGTAAAGGATAACACATTACATAGTGTGAGGTTAAAAGGGAGTAATGCATGCCTCAGGTGGTTATTGGGCACAAGGCATAGCCAAGTGCCACAACCATCCAAGAAGTGCATTATTGTCTTACACTGGCACACCCTGGAGTGTGTTGTCCTATTGACAAAATGTGCTTTTATTTGTTGAAAAAATATGTAGTTTAAGTACAGAGTGCAGTGGTTAGAAAGTAATCGATGGTCATGTGACATATTTTGACCAATGAGGATGCAGGATATTTATGGCCCATTTTATAATTGCTTGTAATCCACACCTCTGAGAGGATATTCTTGGTATATTGTGCTTTGTGTATTCATGAAAGTGATAAAGAATTGTGCAAATTAACTGAGTTATGCATATGATGACAGAGTTAAATTGTATTTTCCTGTTCATTTTATTTATTCATTTTGAGGTGACCCCCTCACCCATATTCCAAAATTTGAGGACTTAAATTCACCTGGAGATATGTATGTACAGTGGTTAAATTTTTTTCAGAAGAATTTCTCAAAGGGTACGCCTCTGACAGTTATTCATGAATATATATTGTGTTTCCTTCTATACAGAAAACAATAAGAAATTGTAAGTAAAAGCAAAAAATGGCTGGTGTTAATAAAACGATGAATCTTCCTCCCTGCATGCTAACCCATATTCTGTGTCCGTGCTGGGTGGTGACACTGAAATAACAAGGTAGCTAGCCTGAACTGTCTCAAGACACAATGTGCAGCACATCAAACCCATACGCAAAGTAACTCACAAAGTCTGCTTAGTGCTCCCAAATTATTATGTGTGTGTGTAGTATTAGGTACTGTATATTCCAACTGACACAAGGCAATGTTTTTAAGACCTGTATTTTATGATGATCTTGCAACTACTTATGCTTTGGTCATGTGATTTTTGAGGTCAGCATAAACCGTGGGTATGCAAAAATACCTTATTTAATATGGCCATCCATACATTCTTCTATATACTGTATAAATAATAAAAAATGAAAAAACTTCTCGGAAAACATTGGCCAACTCTGACTGCATAACTGCCTCAGCACTGAAACCTTTGCTTTTTACAGAAAAGCAGGCAGCAGGTTGTTCTGCGAACCCTTTAGGTTTGGGATGTATTCATCCATCCCAATGCTAACACCTGGTAAGCATTGCACAGAATTTTGCTTTGAAGTTTAAGATCAGGTGATCAGGGAGTCAGACTTTTGACAGATACAGAGCATGTCTATTCATAAGGGATGTACATAAGGAACACGACAGGTTATGCAGTTTTGTGGTGACAATACTCGTCTCAGGTAGTTGTTAGGCACAAGGTGTAGCAGAGTGCCACAACCACCCAAGAAGTGCATTATTCCCATATGATCACTCACCTGGGAGGGTGTTATCCCATGTATAAAATATTTGTTAGAAAAATAGGTAGCTCAGGTGAGTTGTGCAGTTGTAAAAAAAAAAATCAATGCTCATGTGACATGTTTTAACCAATGAGTTTACAGAATTTTCATGGCCCATTTCAGAATTGTTCTTAATGCCCACCACAGGGAAAATATGCTGGGTATAATGGGATTCAGTAAGTGAGAACCAATAGAGGTGTGAGTGCATGTTACAGGGTGGTATGCCTTAATGACAGGAGTCTGGGTAATAAGATTAGTGAGCTCCAGGTTTTGGTAGCAGACTCTGGGCTGGATCTAGGGGCCATTACAGAAACTTGAGCTAGTGTGAACAATGATTGGGACATAGCAGTCCCAGGCTACACCTTATATAGATGTGATAGATGGATGGGTAGAGGGGAGAGATGGCTATCTACATCAGAGAAGGAATCGAGGCAGTAGAAGACGCTACCATTAGGGATAAAAGGAAGAAGAATCACTGTGGGTTCAGTTTGCAGTGTTGTCAGGTAGGAAGACTCACATGGGGTGGTTTACTGGCCGATGGGGCAGGGAGAAGGGAGTGATATGGAACTGGGTGCTGAAGTAGGAAGGGGGGCAACAAAGGGGGAGGTTGTAATAGTGGGTGACCTCAACCTACCAGACATTGACTACGACATCCCTCATTGCAATCTTAGTCTTTTCCCAACCATTCTATTGTTGTTACTGACTGCTAGACTCAAGTGTGCCTCACCTACTTACTGCTTGGCTCCATGCTCTGTCCCAACCTCTGATCTCACTGATTTGCATCTTTTGTTTTGCTGAACCATCCTGCCTGATATGCACAGTGGGTACCACTATACTAAGTCCCATCAGTACCCTAGTGTAGTCAGTCACACCAGCACCTTAATGTGGTCCATTACCCTAGCACTCTTATGTGGCTGGTCAGCTCAAAACCTCAGCATGGTCAGTAACCTCAACACTGTAGCGTAGTGAGTTACCTCAAGACTTTAGTAAGGTTGGTCACCTCAGCACCATAATGTGGTTGATCGCCTCAGCAGTCTAGTGTGGTCTGTCACCTAAAACCAAAGTGTTGTCAGTAGCCTCAGCACTATATTGTGGCTAGTCACACCAACACCCTAGTGTAGTTTGTCACCTAGGTATCCTGCACCCTTGTGCGGTTGGTCACCTCAACACTAGTGCATTCAGTCACCTCAGCACCCTAATTTGGCCAGTCTCCTCAGAACCTTGGTGTGATTGGTAACTTTAGCACCATACTGTGGTCAGATCATCTCAGCAACACAGTATTGTCAATCACATTGACACCCTTGGCACCCTGTGACCCTAATGTGGTCAGTCACCTCAGCACACAAATGCGATTGGTCATCTCAGTACCCTAGTGTGATCGGTCACCTTAGCACTCTAGTGTGGTTGGCCACCACAGTGCACAATGTAGTGAGCCACTCCAGCATACTTGGCTATCACAAGTTCTTCTACACTGCAGCAACATACAGAGTCTGATTGGTGTAGGATGGTTCCAGACAGACTTCTTGCTCTCTCGCGTTCAAGAAAATAAGAAATCATTAACTCTGAGGCAATGAATCTGCACTTTATAATAAGGTTTTCAAATCAGTGTGATGGACGACAATCCATAACAATTCCCCCTGATGAGTCTTGCAGAAGAAGGAGAATGAGTTTGCGCCCCATGCACTCTGGAGTGATGGCAATATGGAATTATAACTGAAAGGGTCAGGTCTGGCGGATTTCAGAAGGTCTTCGACTAATTTCACAGTACTCATTTCCAAAGTAAGATTAGGTGTTAAGTCATCTGATTGAAATGAAAATAGGCATGCATTCTCTCGGCTTCCATTAAGAGAAGTTGGGAGTGCAAGAGATGAACGAACTCACTCCAAGTGTAAAGGTGGGGGTGGAGATTGACTCCTTCTTTCAATCTCTTTTTTAACTGCACTTACTATTCTGAGTCACAAGTCGTGCAGTCTTCTAAGTCTCTTCTCAGCAAAAAAACCAAAAAACAAAAAGAGTATATTAAAAAAGAAAAGTCATACCGAATCATTTCTGTTTCACAGACAGCAGATACACCCACAGTTCACAACACTTGCCTCATGGAACACTGCCAGCAAGGTTTTTACCTTTTCTCCCCCACTTTGCAACAGTCTTCAGTTTTTGAATAGTAATCACGTTGTCAGAATCTCTTTAAGGAGCCTCCAATGGCATAGCTCTGGAAATAGCCAGTTTAACACAACTCAGCTTCTCTCCCATATTTAACGGATGTGAACCTCAGTACAGACTAGGGATCCGAGAACTGCAAAAGGTTCTGAGGCACTGAAAGGTCTATAAGCTATGAGAAGTTAGGATAGTTATTTGAGCCTCATCAGAATTTTCAGATTCTTTTAGTGTTTTGTACGGATAATTTTCACTCAAAAACTATTGTCGATAAAAGGAATTGATATTCCTGCAAACACATAGAAATGCATTAAAAAGTGTAATTTGTGCCACTTCTGTAACAGCACTAATTGTGACCACTCAATACAGACCTGGTGCACTGGGTCTGTTTACCACCCCCACCCTCACCGTAACCCTCTCCATGGTTCCATCACCACCCACAGTCTTGTTTTAGGATAAAAGACCTGCTGGGGGAGTACATTAAACTCCAATACCAATCTTTTAAAAATTATTAGACCCTTTTTTTCAGAACTTGAAAAAACAGTTCTGATAAGGTTCTTGTATTTAGTTCTGAGAGGTTCTGAACTTATGTGAACTGTTTCACTTATCAATATTGCAGAAGTGTATTGGCAATAAAGTCAAGCTGTGCTGAAACAAAAAATGACCCGTATACCCCTAATGCAAGGCAGCATGAATAATATATGCAAATTGCAATGACGAAATGTAGCCTGGCTAGGCTTTATTCAGGAGAGTAAGGTGCCAAATAGCAACAAATCACAGACATGTGTTTCTTGTTTTTTAGGACTTATTGGTGGGATATAGCTGATGTTTGTCAGCCCAAGACAAGAGATAGATGTACGCAATAGGAGATGAAATGGCAGACCGTCCTGTCAGCACAGCGATAGGGCAACTGCTTGGGATGTCAGTGACTGGGGTTCAGGAATGAGCCTGGGTTGCCGGAGGTAGCACTGGCCCGAGCTATCCCAGGGCCCTGTGTGAGCCTCCTTACTGGGGCCCCATATCAGAAGTCATGAAGCCCCCAAAGAACATCCTCATCCCTACCAAGGCCTCACTATATCTTCATTTTCAGCTAGTTTTGTGTCATGTTTGCACTTTACTTGAATTAGAACATTGTGGACCAGGAAGAAAGGAGGCCAACTGGACAGCTGAGACTTCTGGGGGCCTCTCTGCTCTTTTAGCCCTGTGCGAAATGCACAGTTCACACCATGCTAAGGCTGGCTCTTGGCCTGGAGGCCATTCAATGGGAGAGGATTCAGGCATCCCAGCAAACACTGTCTCTCTCTGGGGAGGAAGGATGTGTGTCATGGACAAAATAGTGCCACCAGGGTGATCACAGGTGCAGGTACTGGTCAGTGCACCTTAGAGTGTGGAGAGATGCAGGCCAGTGCCATGCAGCTGCATGCTATGCATGCATGTGTGTGTTTGTCATCATCAAGGCCAGCATGGGGGGACAGGGAATGGCCCTGATGCTTCAGGACAAGGGACCCAGGTGTAGCCAAACACTGCTCCTCCACTGTATCACCACCTGACAATTAGGATGCTATCAGGGGTACATCCTCCTTACCCCACCCTGGCCTGGGGGGGGGGCATTCCAAGGCAGGATGGAGGCAGGTGAGTGTTAGTGGGAGAGGTGTGAAGAGGGGGGTTGAGGTGTGTCATGGGGCTCCTGAGGGTTTCAGGTGCAGGGGCAGATTTATAAAATAAAAAAGACATGGCAGGGTATGCAGTTTTGGGCCAATAATCACACACCATCGATGAGTTGTTAGGCACAAAGCTCAGCAAGGAAAGAGAAAAGCTGAAAATATATGGAATATTTAGGGGTTACACAATGACCTGACTCAAAATATGCAGTGTACCACCACTTGAGGATAGGGGATGAACTTCAGGAGGACTGGAACAAGCTGGGTAATTGGTCAGATTTATGGAGCCTCTAATTCAACATAGCCAAATGCAAGGTGCTAGACTCAGGAAGGAGAATCAGACTTGGGACCTATAGACTGGGTGGTACTGCTCTTGCTGCAGTTGAGGAGGAAATGAACCTGGGGTTATAATAGGCAACAGGCTGAAGTATGGCAAGCAGTGTTTGTGGCGGATGTCAAGAGGGCTGGCAGAATGCTGGTGGGCCATCAAGCATTAAAGCAGGATTGGGAATGGGGCTAAGGAGGGGGTCCCACAGGGAACCAGGGACTAATTATGGGCTTGAAAGTAGCTGGGGGCACCCTGACACCAGAAAATCATTATGGGCTTGAGGATGAGAGGGACCACTACACACCAGGGACTGATTATGGGCTTAAGAGTGTGTGGGGGGGGGGGGTCAAACTGTATACCAGGTACTGATTACAGGCTTATGGTTGGGAGGCGCCACTGGACAATGGAGCCTGATTATGGACTTGAAAGTGGGTCCCAATGAACACCAGGGACTAACTATGGGTTTCAGAGTGGGATACCACTGGATACCAGGAACTGATTATGGGTTTGAGGGTGGGAGATGCCACTGGACACAAGGGATTGAGTATGGGCTAGAGAGTGGAAGGGGAATCTCAATGGACACCAAAGACTAATTATGGACTTGAGAGTGAGAAGGGGTGCTACTGGACACCAGGGGACTGATTATGGACTTCAGTGTGGGGAAGGGGCATTGGACACCAGAGATTGATCATGGGTTGAAAGTGAGAAGGGGCCATAGGACACCAGGGACTGAATATGGGCTCAAGAGTCAGAGGGGGCCACTGGACACCAGGGACTAGTTATGGGCTTGAGAGTAAGAGGGACAACAAGACACCAGGGACTGATTATGGGCTTGAGAGTGGGAGGGGGCCATGGAACCCTAAGGTCTTATTATGGACTTGAGAGCGAGAGGTAGCCATGGGACACAAGGGCTGATAAAAGGCTTGAAAGTAAGAAGGGGCCACAGGTCATCAGGGACTGACTGTGGGCTTGAAAGTGAGAGACTGTGGGCTTGAAAGTGAGGGGGCCACATGACACCAGGAACTGACCATGGACTTAAGAGTGAGAGGGGGAAATGACACACCAGGAACTGATTATGCTCTTGAAGCAGAGTGGTGCCACTGGATCACCATGGGCTGAATACGGAACTGAGAATTGGAGGGTCCCACTGAACACCAGGGACTAATTATTGCTGTGAGAGTGGAAGGGGAACCACTGGACACCATGGACTGATGATGGGCTTAAGAGTTGGAGGGGGCTGCTGGACAGCAAGGAATGATTATAGGCTTGAGAGTGGGAGGGATCGCTGGACACCATAGACTGATTTTAGGCTTCAGAGTGAGAGGGACAACAGGACACCAGGGACTGATGATCACACTAAGAGTGGGAGGAGGCCACTGGACACCAGAGGCTGATTATGGGATTGAGAGTGGGAGAGGGTCACTGGACACCAGGGACTGATTATGGGCTTGAGAGAGAGGGTGCCAAGGGACACCAGTGACTGATTATGGGTATAAGAGTGGGAGGGAGCTACTGGACACCAGGGACTGATTATAGGCTTGAGAGTGGCATGGGAGCACTAGACACCAGGGATTGCTTATGGGGCTAAGAGTGAGAGGGGCCTACAGCACACCAGGGACTGGAGATGGCTTGAGAGTGGGAGAGGGCCATGGGACACCTTGTGACTGATTAGGGGTTTTAGAGTGAAAGGGGGGCCATGGAACCTCAGGGTCTGATTATGGGCTTGGGGGGGCATGGGGCATAGGGATTGGTTAAGGACTTGAGAGCAAGAGTGGGGTCATGGGACACCATTAATTGATTATGAGCTTGAAAGTAAGAGGGGGCCACTGGACACCAGGGACTGATTATGGGCTGGAGAGTAAGAGGGAGCCATGGGACATTAGGGACTGAGTATGGGCTTGAGAATGAGAGGGGGCCACAGGACACCAGGGAGTGAGACGCCAGGGCATGATTAGGGTCTTGAGAGTGGGTTCTGCCACTGGATCACCATGGGCTGAATATGGGCTTGAGAGCTGGAGAGCCCATGGAACACAAGGGACTGATGACGGGCTTAAAAGTGAAGGGGATCACAAGACACCAGGGAATGATTATGGGCTTGAGAGTGGGAGAGGACCACTGGACATCAAAGACTGACTTTAGGCTTGAGAATGAGAGGGGGCCATGGGACAAAAAGGACTGATTATGGGCTTGAGAGTGGGAGGGAGCCACTAGAAACCAGGGACTGACTATGGGCTTAAAAGTGAGAGGCGAGCCACAGGATACAAGGGACAGATTATGGGCTTGAGAATGGGAGGGACGATGAGACACCATGGACTGGCTATGGGCTTGAGAGTGAGAGAGGGGATTGGGACACCAGGGACTGATTATGGGCCTGAGAGTGAGAGGGCCAGGGGACACCAGGGACTGATTATGGGCCCGAGAGTGAGAGGGCCTTGGGACACCAGGGACTGATTATGGGCCTGAGAGTGATAGGGCCAGGGGACACCAGGGACTGACTATGGGCCTGAGAGTGAGAGGGCCAGGGGACACCAGGAACTGATTAGGGGCCTGAGAGTGAGAGGGCCAGGGGACACCAGAGACTCATTATGAGCTTTAGAGTTCGAGGGTCCCACTGAACATGATGGACTGATTATGAGCTTGAGAGTGGGAGGGGCCACTGGACATCAGGTAATAATTATATGTGTGTGAGTGGGAGGGAGCCATTGGACACCACAGACTGATTATTGGCTTGAAAGTGAGAGGGGGCCATAGGACACCATGGACTGAATATGGGCTTGAGAGTGTGAGAGGCCACAGGACACCAGGGATTGATTATGGAGTTCAGAGTGAGAGGGATAACAGGACACCAGGAACTGATTATGGCCCTGAGAGTGGGAGGGAAGCACTGGACACCAGGGACTGAGAGAGACGGGGTGGGCAGGGGACACCAGGTATTGGTTATGTGCTTGAGAGGAGGGAGCTACTGGACACCAGGGACTGATTTTAGGCTTGAGAGTGTTAGGGAGACATTGGACACCAGGGACTGATTATAGGCTTGAAAGTGGCAAGTGTTCTACTGGACACTGGGGTTCTAATTATGGGCTTGAGAGTGGCATGGGGACACTGGACACCAGGAATTGCTTATGGGGTTAAGAGTGAGAGGGGCGTACAGCACATCAGGGACTGGTTATGGGCTGGAAAGTGGGAAGGGGCCATGGGACACCAGTGACTGATTATGGGTTTTAGAGTAAGAAGGGGCTGTGGAACCCCAGGATCTGATTATGGGCTTTAGAGTGAGAGGTGGCATTGGGACACCAAGGATTGGTTATGGCCTGAGAGTGGATGGTGTTACTGGATCACCATGGGCTGGTTATGGGCTTGAGAGATAGATGATCCCACTGAACACCAGATACTGATTATAGGCTTGAGAGTTGTAAGTGCCACTGGATCACCACAGCCTTATTATGGGCTTGAGAGTTGGATGGTCCCACTGAGTACCAGGAACAGATTGGGGGTCTGATAGTGGTAGAGGGGTCACTGGACACCAAGAACCGATTATGAGTGTGAGAGTGGAAGGGGGGCACTGTACACCAGGAACTGATTATAAGATTGAGAGTGTGGGGTGGGGGGACACTGAACACCAGGAACTAATTATTGGTTTGAGAGTGAGAGGGGACAATGGGACACCAGGGATGGATTATGGGCTTGAAAGTGACAGAGCCACTGGAAACCAGAGACTGATTATGCGCTTGAGAGTGAGAGAGGGCCACAGGATAGCAGGGACTAATAATGGGCTTGAGAGTTAAAGGAAGCCATGGGACACCTGGGACTGATTATGGGCCTAAGAGTGGAAGGGAGCTACTGAACATCAGGGACTTATTATTGGCTTGAGAGTGAGAGAGGGCCATGGGACATCAGGGACTGCTTATGAGCTTTGGCGTGAGAGGGAGCCATATGGCACCAGTGTCTAATTATGGGCTTGAGTGTGGAACTGTCCCACTAGACACTGGGGACTGATTTGGGGCTTGAAACTGAGAGGGGGAAATGAACGAGAGGGACTGATTATGGGTTTGAGAGTGAGCGGGGGCCATGGAACACCAGGGACTGATTCTGGGCTTGAGAGCAGGAGGGGGCTGATGGACACCGGGGATTGATTATGGTCTTGCAAATGAGAGGAGGCCACAAGGCATCAGGGACTGATTACTAGCTTGAGAGTGAGAGGGGGTCATGGGATTCCAGGGACTGATTATGGACTTGAGAGTGGAAGGGGGCTGATGGACACCAGGGACTGATTATGGGCTTCAGAGTGAAAGGGGGACATGAGTCACTAGTGACTGATTATGATCTTCAAAGTGGGAGGGAGCCAATGGACACCAGAACAGAATATGGGCTTGAGAATGGGATCACATGACACTAGGGACTAGTTATGGGCTTGAGAGTGGGAGGAGGCCAATGGGCACAGTTCACCCATGCTGATGACAGGAGATGTGGGTGACATACATTAGGGTGCAAGCAAAATATCACCCATCACAATCATGGGTTGACCTTGTTTCAGCACCCACACGACAGCGCCCTAATCATGGTGCCCTAACAATGGTATACCAATGGGCACCAGAGACTGATTATGGGCTTGAGAGTGAGAAGGTGTCACTGAACACCAGGGACTACTTATGGACTTGTGTGTGGGAGGTGTCTACTGGACGCCAGGGACTGATTATGGGCGTGAGAGTGAGAGGGGCTCACAGGACACCAGGGACTGATTATTTGCTTGAGAGTGAGATGGAACTATGCAATGCCTAGGACTGCTTAGGGCCTTGAAAGTGAGAGAAGGCCACGGGACACCAGGGACTGATTATGGGCTTGAGGGTCAGAGGGGGGTCATTGAACACTAGGGACTGATCTTAGGCTTGACAGTGGGAGTGGGTCCCACTGGACACCAGGGACTGATTATGGGCTCGAAAGTGGGAAAGAGCCACTGGAAACTAATGACTGATTATGGGCTTGAGAATAGTAAGGGGCATGAACACCAGGGATAGATTATGGGCTTGAGAGTGGCAGGAATCCACTGGACACCAGGGACTGATTATGGGCTTGTGTGTGGGAGGTGGCCACTGGAGGCCAGGGACTGACTGTGGGTTTGAGAGAGAGAGACACTGGATATCAGGGATTGATTATTGGCCTGCAAGCGGGAGGGTATCCCACTGGTCACTAAGCACTGATTAGTGGCTTGAGAGTGGGAGGAGCCACTGTATCACCAGGGAGTGGGAGGGACCACTGTACTTCATGCATGGGCTTGAGACTTGAAGGGGCCACTGGACACCAGAGACTAAGTATTGGCTTGAGAGTGGCAGGGGCCACTTGATCACCGGAAATGAAGTACAGCAGCTGGGAAAATCATGAGAAGTGTCCGACAGGATTGGGAAAATACTAGAGGAATAGCACCACTTCCCACAGGTTCTGACCATGACAGATCACCATATGACTGGTGCTATGCCATGGTCAGAGCTCTGTGAGTGGCCCAAGGCAGAATGTTAATGAGTGCACACTCCATTTGTGCCCACTACCATCTGACCAAAAGATGTTCAGTGTGACTTCTTCCCCCAGTGACAGTCTGTTCTTCATGTGTGGCAGTTTTTGATGGTGGGGCAAAAGACAGCCTTTTTGAGCCTTGAATGTACACTGCCAACAACTGTGACTGATGTAGCCCAGGCGCCATATGCCAGTGGGCTACTACTCCTGCCTGTTAACCTTCACACAGGGTAATGGGCCTGGGTCCTGCTATGGTGGTGTTCGGGGTTTTATCCCAAAGAAAGAATAAAATAGTGTGCTGCCTCCAACCAGAGTGAATTGCAGTGAGCCAGGTGTGTGACTGGTATAACCCCTTGGGATGCTGTACCTACCCACCTACCCTTCCAACAACGCCACACACTGGATGCCAAACTGTCTGCCAAAATACCATATGCCACATACATGTTACAGTTAGTTTCCACAAAGCACCCTTCACACAGTAATTTCAAACGATGAAACACAGCTTTATTATGGGGAAGGGCTAGGGTAGGGATACCTGTAGAGGAAATAGCTGTGGAAGTAAAACGATTGGAAACAATTTATAACAGCAGGGCCCATAGGCCAGACCACTCCTGATGCCCACCCCAACTGGTACCAGTGACTTCCTTCTGTCCATTCTGAGTACCCAGGAGTTCACAGGCCTGCTCAGTGCCATAGGTTGGCCAGCGTTGGGGCCCTAAGAACAATGCAAATGAATGTTAACAATAAAGCAGTTACTCCCCTGGCCTTGAGTGCCAGGGCAAGCCCTGGGTACTCATGGTCCTGAAGATTTAGGCTGTTCCTGGTGCAGAGGGCTTCCACCAGCTCGACCCCAGGGGATTTCAATTCAGGAAGGGCAGCAGTAAGTGTTCTGAAGACTTGAGCTTGATTGAAGGTCTTGCCTCTTGTCCCCTTGATTGAAGATCTTGCAGCTTGTCACCTTCAGCCTTCTGAGGCCCGTTGCAGAGCTTCCACACAAGGCTCACCAAACCACAGAGGACCCAGACCTAGAAGTGACTCCACAGCCCGGCTCTCTCAGGTCATGGGTGCCCTAGCTTCCTCAGCATGCACTGGTGGCTCCCTGTAGCCAGCAAGCCCCACTTGGTAGGGGTTAGCAAGTTCCCCACCTGGCTCCGAATTAAGCTGGGAATCTCCTGGTTTTCTATCTTCTCAACAGAAAACAGCTCTGCTGTGCAGCCAGAACAGTTTCTCCAACTTTCTTGCTTTCCAGAGCCTTTGGGCAACAGATTCTAAACTCCAACTCCAGATCAACAGATCCTTTCCTCAGTTGGCTTTCAAAAACAGCAGCAGGACACTGAAGCATAGGGCAACTGCTCTCTTACAGTCTCTCTGCATTAAATCAGCATCCACCTTTTTTCTTGCTTACTCACAGTTTCCAGAAAACCTCTTTCCCAGCTCACAGGTGTGCTCTCAGTCCCAAACTGGTGCAGGATGGCTGCAGCAAAAGTCTCCACTTAAGACAGCAAACTCCAACAAGATGCCTGGAACGATTAGTATAGATTCACTAAAAATACCACCAACAACTTAATCTGGTTCAAGGTAAGTTGGCATTCATCTGTATCCCTCTCCCCCGGGTCGTAGCTGAAAATAGGCAGAATTTGTTTAGAGCACTTACCCAGTCAACAAAAAGGGAAATAAATAAAAATAAATAAATAAAGATGCACAGCTCCTCTGATCTGCAAGAATCTTTCTCCTTTATTCCTCTAACAAACTCCATTTAAGCCCTCTGGGAGGCCTTAGATGAATTCTCACCCAGCACTGAGCCCTCTCAACTTGATCAGAGCCCAGAACAGACTGATTCAATTGCCCCAAGTCCCTGGGATCTTGCCTGCGAATCCTGCCCTCTGATTGGTTGGTTTCAGCCATCCATCACATTCACAAGCTCTCTTGGATTTCTCATTGGAAGAGTATCTTGGTGCCTGAAAATAGTTAATACCTTCTTCCATGAGTCCTCTCAGAGAGTTTTGGGTGCCTAGTGATCCGACTGGCTGTCCATCAGAGGTCAAAGAGTCAAAACATGGCTGCTTACACCAGTTCCTCTAGCAATTTATGCAGTATACCCAGAAAGTACAGTTAAATAAGAACTTACTGTAACAGTAGATCATCAAGAGAGGCTCTTGCAGTAGGTAGTGACATGTAGGACTGGCTCCACCTGGCGTCAGGACCGCATGGAAACTTTTGCCAGCTTAGTCTGATGGGGGACCGCCCACTGGACATCACGTGACTGACGTCAGTGTGACCCTTTATAGTGGGTGGTCCCAACGTCTGCCCTCCAATTCTCCTGCCGGAGACCAAGGAAAAAGGATGTGACAGGAGAAGAAAAAAGAGGCTCCTGGATCCCCTAAAGAAATGTCTTCTTGGAGAAACAGCATGAATCAAAACCACAAACAAAACGGGGGAAGGTGGGTGGGAAAAGGATTACCTACTGCAAGAGCCTCTCTCTAAGATCTACTGTTACGGTAAATTCTCACGTAACTGTACTATCTTTCTTCAAGAGGCCTCTTGCAGTAGGTAATGACATGTAGGACTGAGTCCCAAGCAGTAAATTGTTCAAGGAACAAGAGAAAACTAGGGAGGCTGGAACAATATCCAGTATAGCCAACTGAGGAAGTTAGGACAAGAGCCCTTGGAGGACTGCTAGTCCAAAACCAGCCCTGTGCCTAGAAGCAATGTCCAAACTGTAATGCTTCATGAAAGTGTGGACAAAACTCCATGTCACTGCCATGCAAATATCTGAAGCAGAGACGTTCCTGAAACAGGATGTGGAAGCGGCCATTCCCCTGGTAGAATGTCATTTGACCTGACCCGGAAGGACCTTACCATATGTCTGGTAACAAAACGTAATGCAGTTTGCCAGCTATTTGGAAAGACATTGTCTAGAAACTGCTGCACCCTTCCCTCTTTGGTGTGAAAGAAACAAAAAGTTGTTCTGTTTTACGGACATTTTTTGTCCGATTCGTTTTAGTAACGAAGAATCCTGTGCATGTCCAACATATGCGGGATGGCTTCACTGCGATTGGAATGCTTGGGATCATATACCAGCAATTCCAAGGGCTGGTTCAGGGTAATTTCCAACATGACCTTAGGAAAGAAACTTAGGATTTGTACGTAGAACCACCCTGTCTCTGTGAAAAATCAAATAAGGCACCTTGCACATCAGGGCCTGAATTTCAGAAATTCTACGAGCTGAAGTAACTGCAACCAAAAATTATGCTTTCCAGGACAAAAAGCGTAACTCACAAGAGCTTGCCATCTCAAAGGGAGGTAAAGTCAATTCTTCTAACAATAAATTAAGGTCCCACGGTGGCGCAGGATTTTGCACCGGGGGTTTCAGATGCAGGATACCTTTCAAAAAGGTTTTGGAGACCTCTAACTGAGCCATTGTCTTGCCTCCTACTGGATCATGGTAGACCGAAATGGCTGCTTAATGCACCTTCAATGAGGAATAACTCAGGCCCAGGTCAGAAAGATGAAGCAGGTACTCTGTGACCTGGGGGGTGGGGCACGAAAAAGGGTCCTGATCTTTGGCAGTGGCCCAAATAGAGAAACACTTCCACTTCATGGCATAGGTAGTTCTGGTGGATGGTTTTCTCACTTCCACCAGAATTTGAGCTACCCTGGGGGGAACCCCAAACCATGAAGCAGCTATGTTCTGAGGTGCCAAGCATGAAGATGAAGGGACTTCAGTCCCAGATGAACCAGTGGGCCCTTTTCCTGGTAAGAAGGTCATAAGGCAGAGGAAGGGGAACTGGAGGTTCCACCACTAGACACCGAAGCAGGGGGAACCGGATCTGTCAAGGCCAAAATCAAGCAATCAAAATCAATTGAGCCCCGTGCAGCTGAAGCTTGGTCAACACTCTCTGTAATGGGGGGAAGGGAGGAAATGCGTACAGAAACCTCCCTGTCCAAAAGAGAGCAACAGCACATCTAGCCAGAAAACACCATGCCTGGGATAGAACGAGCAAAACCTGGGAAGTTTTGCATTTGATGGGGCTGCGAACAGATCCACCTCTGGACAACCCCACAGGTTGAAGATGTGATCTATTGCCTCTTGTTTTAGCTCCCACTTGTGAGCCCTTACCCTGGTGTGGCTTAGACTGTCTGCGAGAACGTTCTGCACTTTTGGGACATGAACCACTCTCAGACAGACTTTGTGCAGAACTGCCCAATTCCAGACCTGCATCGCTTCCCTGCAAAGGGTATACAAGCGAGTGCCTCCCTGTTTGTTTATGTACCACACTACGCACATGTTGTCTGCCTGAATCAAAAGGATGGCTTGAAGAAGCATGTGCTGAAAAGCTTGAAGAGCATAAAGCACAGCCCTCATTTCTAGTGCAATGATGTGCAAGTGTGTTTCCACAGGGGACCACAGACCCTGGGTTCTGTGGTGTCTCAGAGGGGCACCCCAACCCTGTCCCGACACATCTGTGGTTAGAACGTGGGAGTGGGAAGGAGCCCCCCCCCACAAGATTGCTGGGGTCCTACCACCACAACAGGTCTCATTGCATTGGGGTGGAGATGAGAATCAGGCAATCTAGCTTGTCTTTTTTCTGATCCCACTGAGAGTTCAGAGTCCATTGCGTAATCTGCATATGGAGTCTGGCCAATGGGACCATGGGAATAGTCGCTGCCATGAGGCCAAGAAGACAGAGAATTGCTCCAGCCAAGATATGACGACTGGAAGAAACCGTCTAGGCCTGACCCACCAGGGTATCTGCCCTGTCCAGGGGGAGAAAGGACATACCCTGCACCGTGTCCAAAACTGCCCCAATGAACTGAAGGTGTTGAGATGGGACCAGCTGTGATTTGAGGTAATTGACTAGAATACCCAATCTCTGGAAAAGGTACAGGGTAGCAGGTGGAGGGAAGTCTGACGTCGGCCCTGATGGTGGAAGGGCTGACGATGGCCCCAATGGGGGAAGACCAAATGGTGGACCTAACAGAGGAAGGCCTAATGGGCCTTCCGTTATCCCCAAAGGGATGGAAATCCCTGACGAAAGGGACCCTCGTTAGGTGTCCCATCTGAGAAATGTGAGGAGCACCTGATGGTGGAATGCCCGATGATGGATCCGAAGGAGGTAAGGGTACATGCAGGCATTGAGGAACTGGGTCAGATGTTGCCAAAGGTGGCATAGGAGCCACCATAGGGCTGGACGGCCGTCTATCATTGGGAACCCCCAGTGATGGGTGGACCTGCATCAGAGCTTGTGGTTCTGGTGAAAGCGGGGGAAGCTCTGACTGGTCTGGCGACAGGGGCTCTGCATCCCTTGGAGAACCCAGATCTCTGGCCTGAATGATTCTAATGTCCAGCAGCATCAAGTCAGGCACTGACAGACAGGAATCAGTCAGGCGATCATCGGAGTGGCCAACGATCAGATTATCGACTTGGGTTGCGTTGGAGTTGGAGGAGGGAGGAGCCAGCTCCTGACTTATCAACCCTAGCCAGGCATTCTTCAGAGCGGCCAATAAGCGACTTACTGGCTGTGCCTGCATTCTTAGAGCCTGAGGTGGTAATGGGCCTAAGAGTGGCGGCGGCCTCGGAAGAATCTGAGGAGCCTGCCATCACCGAAACCAGTGGTGGCAGGGGGACCAAGGCCTGCTTAGTTGGTGGGAGTGCAGACCTGGTTGCGACATTTACCTTCTGTCCAGAAGGGGGCCGGTCCTCCAACGAAGGGCCAACGGGTGTCTTTGATGGAGGAAGGGAATGCTCCTGTTCCCTATGTTTCTCTTTGTCCCTCTTCTTCTTTTTTGAGGGTCCGCGGGTGAGGATGATGCACTCTTCAATTTCTTCAACTCCTGCTCCATCAAAGCCACCTTTTCTTTGAGGATATGGACCTCAAGGGCTTGCTGGCATAGTTTCCGCATGGCCTGATTAAAGTGGGCGCAGACCTCGCACTCCTCGGCCTTGTGGCTAGGCCTGAGACAGAAGAGACGCAAAGAATGTTGATCTTTGTGTGGCAGCTGAACCCTGCACGAACCACACTTGTTTTTATGTGGATCTGGAGAGGATGACATACAAACTAACAAGAAATAACACATTTAAATGAATACTCATTGAAGGCGTTCTATACTGCGGGCGTCAAGCTCTAGTCGGTCTAACGTTGCGCAGGTTGACAGTGGGAAAGAACTGGAGGACGAACGTGGGTACCGCCCACTATATAGGATCACGCTGACATTGGTCACGTGATGTCCGGTGGGTGGTCCCCCTTCAGACTATGCTGGCAAAAGTTTCCGTGCGGTCCTGACACCAAGGGGTGCCAGTCCTTCACGTCATTACCTACTGCAAGAGCCCTCTTGAAGTAAGACATACAGCTCTGTTGCAGCCAAGAGAAACACTTTTTATTTACCACAACCCCTCAGTCCAATAGCCCCTTTAGTGCCCTACTAAAAACTGTCCATATTTTACAATAAATCATTTCACCCAGTCTGTCGCTGCTGCCACCAAAATACAGTCCTCCTAGGTGGCAGGCAGGCTTTCTCATTAATATACAGTGCGGCTCATTAATATTCATAAGCCTGATTCCTGCCCCAGTCAAACTTTATTTCTACAAGATGAGAAGGCTCCTCATCAGCCTTCTTTAGGTCACTGGTCCCCAATTAGGTATACAGAGGCACCAGGACCACTGAAATGCTTCTCGTTCAACCGGTAATGCGGTCAGTAATTCAATCGCTCTTCTGTGCATACGCGAGCTCCTGGCTGCTCAGGGGAGCAAAAAGAATTGCAGCAGCTCTTGGCTTCTCCAAAGCCCCAACTGTGGTCAAATATTAAATACAGGGGCTGCTTAGAGCCCTAAAGGCACACTGGAGAACTCTGGCCAGGCAGTGAAAATTTGAGAAAACAACGGGGGACACCACAAGAGGAGCGGGCAGACGAGAGAAATGAGGGCAATTAAAGGTAAGCCCCCACAGGGGGGTTACACTGAGAAGAGAAATCTCTATGACAGAAGAAAAATCCCTATGACAGTCTGCTTAGTAGTGAACATTATGGGGAAGATAAATATAAAACAAAATGTATGAACTACTATAAGGTGAATATGTTTAAATATTTGGGGTTGAAAACTTTCAAGGTTATTTATTTATTTATTGAAAAATGGGTGACTGGGATAGGCTGCTGAGCCACTGCAACCCTGGAGAGAGGTTCAAGAGAGAGTAATACCATTGCAGCAGAGGCTTCTTAAGACAGTATTCTAAAGGGGAAGCAAAGTGAATTTTGTTTCTGGAAATATTCTGACAGGAGATGTTATGGTATTGTACTGTAGTTGCTAGAGCTGTGACTGGAAGATCCAACAAAGAATTGTTTATTTCAGTTCTATTTATATCTCCCCACACACACAGGACAGGACCTCCTTCCACCATCACCAGTGCCATCAAACAGTCCACCAAGGCATCCCTACCTGGAGTTCCTGGAGCTCATGACCTACCGCAACACACTGCTGTGTTTATCCCTGGCACAAACACACTCTGCAGGTCAGGCCCTCTACTCCCACACTGCCAACCTCAGAGAGCAATAGTGTGAACAGGTAACAGACAGGATAACCCTCCTGTCTCCTTCTGGGTCTGAATCACCTTTAGTCTCAAGTTCTGGGGGGGATTCAAACTGTGAACCTTATGCTAGCATACCCAGTGAACAGGCTCAGATATGTACCCTCTTAGGGGATTGTGGTACAATCTTTCACCTGCGGCACCCAGCCAGGCTTCCAAAATGAACCCTTTTAACTCTATAAGAGACCTTAGGTATATTCTTACCTTTTCACTCAAGCTCAGTAACACCATCCAGCTGTTGAACAGTTTTGTCAGACTTACCACCTATACGTCACACGCAAGGTACTTTACTAAAAGGTGATAAAAATATGAAAAATGTAAATATAGAACAATATATCAAAGAGCTCACCATAACATAAAAGAACAAGGGAAAATTACAAAGCAAAACTCCTACCACAATGCATTTAGATGCTTGCTATCTAAGGTATTACCTCTAGAAGTGTGTTTTAAAGTTAGATCAGAGAGCTGTGTCTCTCTAGAGTTCCAAGATGATATGACTTACATCTCAGACACAAGTATCAGTTTAAACTCTGTGTCTCCACACCCCTTCTGTGAGTCATCTAGCTCCTCCTTTTAGAATATAAAATTACAAAAAATTATTTCCTATCAGAAGGTATTTTAAATAAGGTGCCATCAGAAGAAAAAATACATTTCCTATATATAACTCCTTAATTACACATTTCCTTTGAACTTAGCCATCCCACACTGACACCAATGTGTTAAAAAAACATTAGGGATCAGCCTAATGATGTCCTGTTTCTGAAGTCATAAAGTCACATTTGGTTTCCACTTCAAAAAGCCTAGGCATGTCATAAAAAGGTAATAAAATGCCATTCTGAAGGAAGTAAGTTAATTAAATGGTTCCTGGTCAGTTTACATATCCTGTAGCTTCACTGAAACCTTGGGAAGGGGGCACCCATGGAAGCAGGCTGTCTTATGTGAGACAATCACATACTATATTTTATACAGTGGCGTGAAAAGTATTTGCCCTTCCTGATTTTCTCTATTATTGCATATTTGTCACACTGGATGTTTTCAGGTCTTTAGACAAAATATAATATTAGATAAAGGAACCTGAGTGGACAAATAACACTTTTTTTTTACTTATTTCATTTATTTAATGAAAAAGTTAACCAACACCAACTGGCACTGTGTGAAAAGTAATTGCCCCTAGTTAAATCAACCCAATTAAAGGGATAATTAGAGTCAGCTGATTGAACACAGCCAGGCTTGATTACAGCCAGCCCTGCTCAATATAAACCTCACTTATTTTGGCCCTTACCATCAGAGTCACATTGCCAGCACAAAGATTCAACAAGCACATTATGCCATGATCAAAGGAAGTTCCTGAAAAGATCAGAAAAATATTTTGTTGCCCTCTATCAGTCTGGAAAGGGTTACAAAGCTATTTCTAAGGCTCTGGAACTCCATTGAACCACAGTGAGAGCCATAATCTCCAAATGGAGAACACTTGGAACAGTAGTGAACCTTCCCAGGAGTGGGCGGCCTGCCAAAATTACTCCAAGGGCGCAGTGTAAAATCATCCAAGAAGTCTCAAAGGATCTTAAAACAACATCCAAAGAACTGCAGGCTTCTCTTGCCTCAGCTAAGGTCAATGTTCATGACTCCACAATCAGAAAGAGACTGGGCAAAAATGGGCTTCATGTGAGAGTAGCAAGGCGGAAACCACTGCTAACCAAGAAGAACATAAATTCTCTTCTCTCATTTGCCAAGAAGCACCTGGATGATCCACAAGCCTTTTGGGAAAATGTTCTATGGACATACGAGTCCAAAGCGGAACTTTTTGGACAACATGGATCCCATAATGTCTCGCGTAAAGCAAACACAGCATTCCACAGTAAGAACACCATACCAACAGTCAAACATGGTGGTGGTAGTGTGATGGTGTGGGGATGCTTTGCTGCCTAAGGACTTGGATGACTTGCCATAATTAAAGGAACCATGAATTCTGCTCTGTACCAGAAAATTCTTAAGGAGAATGTCCAGTCATCCTTTCGTCAGCTGAAGCTGAAGCGTAGTTGGGTCATGCAGCAAGACAATGATCCAGAACACAAAAGCAAATCCACATTAGAATGGCTAAAAAGAAGTAAAATTAAAGTTTTGGAGTGGCCTAGTCAAAGTCCAGACTTAAACCCAATAGAGATGCTGTGGCAGGACCTGAAACGAGCAGTTCATGCTCGAAAACCTACCAAATGTTACTGAATTAAAGCAGTTCTAGAGGAAGAGTGGGTTAAAATTACTCCACAGCGATGTGAAAGACTGATATTGAATTATAGGAAGTGTTTGGTTGCAGTCATTGCAGCTAAATGTGGCGTAACCAGTTATTAAGTGTAAGGGGGCAATTACTTTTTCACACAGTGCCAATTGGTGTTGGTTAACTTTTTTTCATTAAATAAGTAAAATAAAAAAAAACAAGTGTTATTTGTTCACTCAGGTTCCCTTTATCTAATATTACATTTTGTCTAAAGACCTGAAAACATCCAGTGTGACAAATATGCAATAATAGAGAAAATCAGGAAGGGGGCAAATACTTTTTCACGCCACCGTATTACAAATATCTTACAATAATCATAACCAGCTGGCCAAGCGTCACAATCCCCCCCCTCCGGCTTGCCCTCTAGGGCATGGTTGTCTCAGCTTTACCTCCCCCAGTGGAGGTGGAGCCCAGGGCTGTCCCAAGGTCCAGGTGGCAGAGTCCTGGTTATGGATGGGGGGTGGTGCAGAGTCAGACTTCATCTGCCCAGTTGGCTGCAATATTTTCCACTTATGTCCCCCTCGTGCTGCCAGTGCAATGACACCCAGGCACGTCTGTGTGCACTTTCACATGCAGTGTGTTAGGGTCCACAGCGCTACCCCTGCATGTGAGGCCAAGATGTGCTACTGTCTATCTTCCACTAGATGGCAGTCATGCACCTAGTAACAAACAAGAAAAAAAGCTCTGCACTCATGGATCCCGATTAAACAATTGTCCAGGTGAAAAAAATAAAGTTTTATGCTATTTATTAATGTGGAATCAGTAGACTAGCCTGACAGACTAGGACACTGAGCCTTGGCGCTTCAACCCTATCCAGCTGTTCATTGGGGGACAGGTCTAGTGCACATCAGTAGAATCCACCATTTATGTGGTGCATTGAAGTGAAATACATGTTAACATTTTTAACTCATGTACACAATTCATACTCTAAATAGAAACATTCATTTGTTTTGCTTTTTTTATTTATTTTAGTCTTTGGTAACCGGTTAAGGGCCACTAGGCACAAGTGCCTGTTTTCAGGGGTGACCTGGGAGCACTAGGCGGTTAAGTGACTTGCTCAGAGTCACACAGTATGCAAGTGTGGTTGTGAGAATCAAACTCAGGTCTGGTCTGCTGGTTGTATCAAGCTTGTTCACACCTCATTCCTCCAACCTCTAGGCTATACTGCTAGCCCAACATACATCGAAACTTAGAAACGTGATGGCAGAAAAGGACTGCTAGGCGCACCTAGTCTGCCCAGGTTGCCTAGACCACTGCTAGGACTTAACTGTAACCCCCCCCCCTTGCCAACAGGTCCCTGTGCCTATTCCACACCCCCTTGAACCCTCCCACCATCCTCTCCCGACCACCTCTTCCGGAAGCCTATTCCATCTATCCATCACCCTTTCTGTGAAAATTGCTTCCTAATGCTTCCTCTGATCTTCCCCCCTACAAATTTGCAAATCATGGCCCCTTGTCTTCGATTGCCCCTTTAGTTGGAAGATGCTCCCTGCTGCCACTTTGTTAATACCCTTTAAGTATTTGAATGTCTCAATCATGTCCCCCCTCTCTCTCCTTTGTTCCAGGGAGTACATGTTTAGGTCACTCAGTCTCTCCTTATATGTTAAGTGACTGATTCCCTTTACCATCTTTGTAACCTTCCTCTGGACACGTTCAACCCTCTCCACGTCCTTCCTGAGGTACGGGCTCCAGAACTGGACCCCATACTCCCGATGTGGCCTAACCAGCTGGGTGTACAAGGGTATTATGATCTCCCTCCTCCTACTAGTGACCCCCCCTCCTGATGCAGCCCAGCGTCCTGCTGGTTCTTGTCACTGCCTTCAAACTATGGTGGAAGTACAAACCACAAAAAAAACCACACATTTGCAGCTTATTAAATTGCTACTATGAAAACTTTTTAAACTCACTTGCATTCTGTTCTTTACTTTCAATTGTATTAAAAACCTAAAAAAAACATTAAATTATAAATCTTTATAAATTTTCAGAGCTGTAAATAATATCATGGTATATCACTTGGCAAATATGGCAACATTTTTGACTAATAAGTAAGCAATGGTAAGACCAAAGCCAGATGGGAAAAAGTGTTAAAAATGTACAGGAGATAAAAAAAATGAGTTTAATGAGTTAGAAAGATAAGTGGAAGCTGGCCTGGTTGTGCTGGACACCACACTTCGTGCCATGCCGGCGACCTGGGTTTGGCAATGAGCATGAGCCACTGGGGCTTGGCAGGGGTGAGAGAGGATCGAGCATCCAGAAGATTGCTCTCCTCTCTCGGGGAGGAAGGGATTGTCTTCCCACCTGCTGATTGCCCTGTGGTGGAGCCCGGTGGGGCAATGCAGGTCGGTGGGCACGTAAACAATGGGCGTGGCATGTAGGTGCCCCAGCACATGTGCACTCACGTCAAACACAGGAGGGGACCAAAGAAAAGCAGAAAAATGTCAGCCAGGGGCTCCAAAATGCCCCGCATCACCAGTCCTCCATGCTACCAGCCCTGGATTTGGATTTGTGCTCCAGGAAGGGGGGGGCTCCCTTCCAGACCACGCCATGGGGGACAAGCTGTGGGGGATTTCAGGGAGGGTGGTGTTTGGGCTCGCATGCCGGAGGTACATAGCCAAGATACTGGCCACCTGGGTGGAGAATAAAATATATATGTAAAAAAGAAAAGAAAAACAAATGAAAGTAAAAGCCATCTATAATCTATAGCAAAGGAAGAAACATAAAGACAGTCTATAAGGCAGAGTAGTAAGTGACAACCAAAACAATGCCTTGGAAGCACAACGTGTGGAGAAACACAACTTCAAACCAGATTGCATCAGATATATGCCTCTGGAGCATGTGTCAAGGTATCAAGGGGAGTGGACAGGCTGCATACCTTCCTGCAACAAGAAACTAAATGGATTGTCACACTTAACACTGATTCTCCCTGAGGACTAAATGGGGAAGTGGATTTCACTCTGATTCTGTGATGACAGGTCAAATGACAGAGAATTATCAATTTTTGACCCACTAGTCTACTCCCCCCCCCCCACACACAATTTTATGCCTAGGTCACTTATTTATAAAACTTTATGCAAAAAATATGTGTTTATTATTTAAGTTTTAATTCTGATTCTGCATTCTAATTGTATTTTTTTATCTCCTAGTTTTTTCTTGAAGCCTCCATTATGGACTATGGACTACAGAGTAATTGATTGCCAGAAGTTACCACAGCCCCTTCCTCCACTGCACCGGTGCTTGTACTCTGCCCTGAATGGAGATCCTCAGTGCATCCCATTTAGGATCAACACCTAATATCAATCTAAAGGGTTGCACCTAGCTGTTGCACACAAGTTCTTTTCATTTGCAGTGGTGTCTGATTGGAACTCCTTCCCCCCTTCCGTCTTGTCTAGCTCCTCTCTTACTATGTTAAAAACCAATCTGCTGTCCTTCCTCTCTGCCTCTGCAGTCTACTTTTGCTACTGCTAATGCCTGCACTCCTCTCACATTGCATTATCCTCTCCCCTCTTCCCTCCTACACCTACCCCTTTTCCCTCCTCTTTTCCCACATTCCCTCCTGTCTACTATTTTCCTACTTTGCTGTCACTCATTTCCTAGTGCCTGAACAATTATCTGGACTAATGCCAGAACATATGTGACTTTCTTCCCAGCCAGCCTTTACTCTTCTTTAGGACACTGGCATGTCCAATGCAAATTCCTAGATTTGTATCTGTTATACTCATGGATGTGATATGTATGATGTTTGCAATACGTGGTCTGCCAGTATATTCATTGATTACTTGCTTTTTAATGTTTTATGTTTCTGTATATTCAACTCCTGTATCATACTATGTCTTTGTATACTCTTTTACTGTATGCTTAGCTTGTATGAAGCTGCGACTCTGGGTCTTCCTGTATGTAATTCACTGCACAGTACCTCTTATTGCGGCACTTCCGGATCGACCCCGAAAAAGGGACTGTAATTTTCTCAGTGGACTTAGTTACCAGAATTCAAATTAATACATAAATAACACAAATCCTTAATCAGAATTGTTATCCCCTTGCACCACTGCTTCCCTTCTACCTCCCCTGCTTTCATCTGTGTGATTTTGTGCTTTACACTTTAACACGACTCCCCTCCTCACTCACTACTTTGTCTCATAGACTATAGATGGCTTTTACTGCCATTTGTCTTTCTAATTCATCAAACCCTTGTACTTTTTGTCCTGCACATTTTTAGTGCTATTTTTCCATCTGGCTTTACTCTTACCATTGCTTACTTATTAGCCAAAAATTTAGACTTATTTGGCTGGTGGTATACTGTGCTATTATTCTCAACTCTGAAGATTTCTGTAGATTTATAATTTTATGTTTTTTTAATAGTTTTTTGATATTATTGAATGTATAGAACACATGCAAGTGAGTTTAAAAAGTTTTCGAGGCATCAATTTAATAAGCTGCGAAGTTTGGGTTCCTTTGTGTTTTGTACTTCCACCATAGTTTTTTTTGCACACCTATCATGTCTATGACACGTATTTGGAGTATGAATTGTGTACATATAAAATGTGCTTAAAATGTTAACGTGTGTATTTCACTTTAAATGCATCACATAAATTGCGGATTCTCCTGATGTTCACTAGACCAGCCCCTGATGAATACCCGGATAGGGTTGAAGCACTGCGGTTCAGGGTCCTAGCCGGACTGTTCTTCTGCTGATGCCACACTAATAAATAGCATAAAGCTTCATTTTTTCACCTGGTCAGTTGTTTAATCGGGGTCCACGAGAGCAGAACTTTTTTCCTGTTTGTCACTAACAGGCTGGCTGCCCTGCTCAGCAATGCCTCCACTTCCTAAGCAGGACATTAACTGGATTACAAAGTCATGCACCCAGCACCTGATTCCCCACCCCAGAGGAGGAGGAGGGCCATCCCAAGGATTCTCAATCCACCCTTCCAAGCCAGTCCTCTGATAACTCAGGCATGTTCCCAAACCCAGGTCATCAGCATCACAATCCGTAACGCTACCGGTATGCTAGCAGTCTGGCTTCAATAAATGACTCTTAATGCAGTGGGGTGCCCAAGAATATTGATAGTAAATTATTAAAGCAGTGGGTAGTCCAGCAGTATCAACACTGGGCTTTTAAAACAATGGTGCATCCAGTAGTATTGGCATTGGACTCAAAGCAGTGGGGTGTCCAGTAGTATTGTCTTTGCACTCTTATAGCAGTGGGATACCCAGTAGTATTGCACTGGACTTTTTTTATCCTGTTTTTTTTAATTTATTTGTTATAGCGCCTTTCATGTTTCAAACTGCTATACAATCATAATAAAAGCAGAATACAATAAATACAATAAAATCAGGAAGATACAGAATAGGCTTTCCCCCACAGAAAAGTCTTAAGTGCCTGCTAGAAACACCCCACCATCCCGCACTCCCGAAGCTGACGTGGCAGAGAATTCCAGAGGGTAGGTGCCACAAACCCAAAAGCACGTGCACCTGATGATTTTAAACTTACCCTCAGAATCTCTAGCAACCCCTCTTCAGCCGAGCGGAGCTGTCACAGAGGGGTGTAGGGAACCAGGAGCTCTTTCAAGTAATCAGGACCCTGTCCATGTAGGGCTTTGTAAGTCAATAGACCTACCTTAAAGGTGATCCGCCACTGAATAGGCAGCCAGTGCAGACTGTGCAGCACAGGGGTAATATGAGCTCTTCTTGATACCCCAGTCAACAAACGTGCTGCCGCATTCTGCACTAGCTGCAGGCGGTGGATATCAACCCAAGGAAGCTCTAAGTAAAGGGAGTTACAGTAATCAAGGTGCGATGTCACAAAGGCGTGGACCAAAACAGGAAGGTCGCTGGGCGAAACAAGGTGCCTAATCCTAACAATGTTCCTAAGCTGATAAAAGGCTAGCTTGATGACTTCCGACACCTGATGATGAAGGGTCAGACCATTGTCAAGCACCACTCCTAGGCTACGCACCCATTCAGAGGTGAGAATCTGGGCCCCTCCCAAGATTAAACTGGAGGGAAGCCTAGTCCCCAACCCCTCTGTCCTGCGACCCAGGTCCACAACCAGAACCTCAGTCTTTCCTGGGTTCAACTTTAATCCGCTGGTACTCATCCAATCTTGGATTTCCTGGACAGATGCAGGCCCACTGTATCAAGTCACCAAACCCTTCCAGTCATGCTACCAACCCGCATTGTAACATGGCATTAAAAGAGAAACACAAAAGAAGCAGTTTCTTTTGTTAAAGTATACCATGTGGTACATCAGCAACCATGGTCTAATTAAGCAATAATGCCCGACAGGGTGTGTGTCGTGCTGGGATAACATCACGCCTCAGGTGGTTGGGCACGAGGCCGCAGGCAGAGTGCGTCCAACAACTGAGGCGTGACATTATCCTAAACATACACACCCTGGAGGGCATTATTGTTATTATACAATGGCTCGTTGTTATACAGAATAAAAAAAATCATTTTAAAGATGTTTTTGTGTGGAAAAATATTTTTGTTTTTTAAGAGAAGATGAAACAATCAATCAAAAGCTCCATAAAATGCTCATCTGCAGGTTCACAGTGAGGCTGAGACTAGACCCGTGATGTTGTACTGGTATAACATCACGGGTCCAGCCCAAGACTGACAAATCAGGGTCCAGGATTTTTTCTTGCCATTGTATAATTCCACAGTAGACCATGCTTGCTGATGTAGTACCAGAATAATCCAACAAAAGAACAAGCAGTATATATAAAAAAATGCATATGTACATTTTTAAGCAATAAGGCATGACCAGGGGTTAGATTAACAGTCTGTTAATCACCCCCTAAGGGTGTAATGTGGCATGAGGTGCAATCGAGTGCCTTATTGTCCCTATGGGGTGATTGACTGCTAATCTAACTCATGGGAGTGCCTTATTGCTATTATAAAAAATTATTCCAAAAGAAAAGTGTTAAAAGTATATTTTTGAATGTTTTCCTCATTTAGATGGAGATTTCTAATAAAATAGTTCTTACACCAACAGTAAAAGAATGCTGGTTCAAAATCAGAATGCAACATTCCAGTCATTCAGCAGTGCTAGAGGATGGAATGCTGACAGGAAGAATCCATGTGCCATGGTGATCAGGCTGTACATGACAGTATAATATGGATTAATGTAAGGCTGTTGGAATCCTAACAGCCAATCAGATTGCAGCATTTCTGAGACCTTTTTTATGTTGGCTCACACATGCACAGCCAACATATTGGGGTAGTAGCACATTTGGAGGCGCGGTCACTGTTGAGCAAATGCAGGGCATGCATCAGTAAGTGTGTCCCTCATTCTCCAATCAGCCTGCATGCCGGCGCCACACCATGCAGGTGAGCACATCTAGGAAAAGGTCAGCTGCAATGTGAGCAAAGCTCGTCGCACACAGCGGACCTCCCGACATGCTTCCCTGCTGAGACAGAAAAACAAACATGGCTGCACAGTGCCAGCCATAATGCCAACTTCAGGGGTGCCCAATTCCCCTGTCGGCATGCCCTGCCCCCAATGTATGTGCCAACAGGGGATCCCACCTCCCGTCAGCATAAAACACTTCCATTTGTTATATGCTTCTAGGGGTGCCTAATCCCCTTGGCTCTTGCCCCCGCTTCTTGTGTGCCGACGGTGGTGCCCAATCCTGTTGGCTAAAGCATCCCCCCCAAAAAAAAACACTTAGGTGGCATGCTGGGAGCCCACCCCAGTGTGCCAAATCCCCTGAAAAATAAAAACAGTCCTGCAATTTTTTTTTTTAACCTGTGAGAAAATAAAACAGTCCCTTGCTGTCTCCCTGCCCCCCTCCTGCAACCGCGCCCACCCTCTGCGCACCCTGCCTCCCTACACCCCCCCTCACCCCATACTTACCTCCAGAGTCTGGCACGATGATCTTCGGTGGACTGGGAACACGTCTGCACTCTTCAAAGCCGACTGCAAACTGAAGAAATGCCGGTAAGCTGTATAATGGCATAAATAGGGTTTTTTCAACTTTGGTGCATATCTCGAGCATTTTTTGGACGTTTTGCACCAAATTTTCAACATGGGGTTATTGGGACCCCTCCTCATGAATTCAGTCACTGTCATGGTGTTATTCAGTCCCAAAAGGTGAAGTCGCGGTCACTGAGTGGAATCACCTTTCAGGACAGAGTAATGAAACGACAGTGCCACTGTTCATGAGGGGGGTTCTCAAAAAGCCTATGTTGCAAATTTGGTGGAAAAAATCCTAAAACATGTCTGTTTTACGAGAATGCATTGCACTGTTTCCACGCACGCTCATAACTGCGTGCATTTGTAATATTTTCACTACAGATTTTCATAATTGCCATTTTTCCACACCTCCTGATGAGCAGTATAGCTGTCATTTTACATATCCTGGCCAAAATGTGTTTTCGCACATCTGGTGCAGAATAGCGCTGTCGCTGTGCGAAATCGGTTTTCAGGATATTTTTAGGAAATGACGGTGACACTGTTCATGAGCAGAGGTCCAAAAATGCCTATATTGAAAATTTGGTGCCGAAAATCCTGTAAACTGACTGTGTTACAAATAGTTGTAGAGTTCGACAAGACCTTGTAACTTCGCAAATTTGCACTATTTCCATGCCAGATTTTCAACACTGGCATTTTTTCATACCTCCTTATGAATAGTACAGTTGTCGGTTTTGATATCCTGCCCAAAATGTGTTTCCGCACCTGTATGCATAATGGTGTGGTCACTGTGGAAATAAACTTTTGGGACAGATTAACAAAATCACAGTGCCACTGTTCATGAGGGAGGTCCCAGAATGCCTATGTTAAAATGTACTAACAAACTCCCAAAATAATTGGGTTACGGATGTGTTGCGTTAGTTTCTATGCATGCTCATGGCTTCACCAATTTTTCATATTTTCACTCCAGATTTTCAACGTTGCCATTTTTTTACGCCTCCTCATGAATAATACAGTTGTCATTTTCCACATCCTGCCCAAAATGTGTTTTCGTCCCTGTGTCATCAAATGGCATAGCCACTGTGCAAAACTATCTTTCAGCTAACAAACTGATTGTGCCGCTTTTCATGAGGTGGGCTCACAAAAAGTCCATGTTGGAAATTTGGAGTGAAAATACCAACACACGCCTATGGTGTTAGGGTTCCCAACTGTAGTACCCCACCCTGTAGAGACTGACAGGCATCAGGGGTGTGACTTGGGATCATCGGCTGTAATGTTCACGCCATTCCAACCCCACCCCCACCCTGCAGCAAGTGACAGGCATCGTGGTGTGCCTTGCACTATTCGGCCACACAGTTCACCCCATTCTCCTATACTGCACCCACCTCAGCATAGTTCCTTCTAGAATGGGGTAAGAATAACACCCAAAGACCCCAAAGCACACCATGACACTTGTCAATGTCTAGAGGGTAGGGTGAGGTACAATGGCATGAGCATTATAGCTGACGACCCAAAGGCATACCCAATGCCTGTTGGTCTCACAGGGTGGGGTGGGGGTGGGGTTGGTATCACTTCAATACTTCATTGCCATTCCTATTATGCATCTCTAACTCCAGCACTACCAATGCCAATGCCAGCAAGACAACATTCGGCATTGACAAATGCCTGTTATAATTGCAATTGGTTGATTCTCACCCACCTGCCCAGCTGTCCGTCATTCATCTTGCACCAAAAATGGATAACAAATGCAGGAAAGTCGGAACTAGGTAAAACTAAAGCTGTCAAAAAGCATACAAGACAGCTGCACTGTAAAGTGAGGGTGCGTGCTTGTACAGTCCAGCACAGCAAAAATCAGCAAATAGCCACACTCCTCTGTGATGCAAAACTTCTAAATCTTTAATGATGAATTTTTGAAGAACATGCTGCACACAAGCATACACAGCGGAGCACCACTGTTACCCCGACCGGTGAAGTTTTGCAACAGAGAGGAGGTATTTGCTGATTTTTTGCAAAACTAAAGCTGTACAAAAATGGAAGGCTGAGGTTAGTGACATAATTTCGTAGAAGACACATCTTTTCTTGTGGCTTAATCCTTATGTAGGCGATGGTGGGGAATCAGAGCAAAGGTAAAAGACTGAAAAACTAGGACTCCTGGAAATTGACTTCCTAGTTTTTTTTTATTTTGCTCTCTCAGATCTGCCTTCCTCTTATTTTGCTAGCTAACATCTTCCCGTGATGTGCTATTGGAAAAAATATGTCTTTTCAGCTAAGTGCCTCAAAATCTGATTTGCATAATCATTTCTGGTTGAAAACAAAACCCTGTTGGGCATGTTTATGCTAGCCAGGAGGTTTTTTTTTCAGATGTGCTTACCTACACAGAAACTAATGGCAATCATGATCTAAGGGGAATTTCTAACAATCCTATGTAACCCCTAGATGGCGCTATCCCAGGGGCTACTACCCCTGCCTGATTTGCCACTAACAGGTTGAGAGGCCTGGATCCAATGGCGGGTGCCTCCACCCAGAAGTCAGGGTTTGCAATAGTTAAACTTACTTGGTCACAGCCCTCTGGGACACTGCAACCCCCCTTTCTTCCCACTAGTGGCCCACACAGTTTATCAGAATTACCTTCACAGTATACACTCACCCCAGGACTGGTTCAGGCACTGGGACTCCCTGTAAAATAAGATACAGTGCAACAATCACAGTACAATATTTTAACATAGACAAATACCTCAGGCAGTATAACTTTGCTGAAACAAGCAGCTCTGATTTATTTAGGGGAATATAACAAGGACAGGGGAAATCAGGTTAATTAGCTTATCACTTTATTCATCTATTTATGGCTCTGTGCATAGGCTCATCCCTACCAGTTACTGTCCCTGGGTACCCAAGCCCTAGTGGCTAGTCCAAACTCGTGGCAGCTGGTAGGGCCCTTTCACACAGAGAAAAGAAAATTAGTTAAACAGTCAGCAGTACAGTAATTCCATTTGGATTTAATGTGGCAATCAACAGGGAACTACTCTGAATTAGTACTCACGACCTCCAAACAAGATAGGGTCCTTCAATGTCAGCAGGGCTACTCTTGAGCTCCAAGAGACTCTCACACATTCATATGGTAAACAGTCACAGGCAAAGTCACTTAATGGCAGCAGGATTCACTTGAGGTACACAACCTCTTCACACATTTATATGGTAAAAGAAAGCACTATACCAGGCAGGCTGCATCTGTATCCCCGATCGCAATTACTGCACAATACCCGGAGAACACACAGCAGATTCAGTTCCTGACAGACCGGAGTGCACTTCGCAATTCTCCAGTCTTCACAGGGTGAGCCTGGTTTCTGCTCTTCAGATATCCTTTGATTCTCTTCACAGGACGGATTCAGTCCTAACAAGCAGTTACACAAGCTGCAGACCGGAACTCTGGACCTTACACATGTTTTTGACTAAAACTGTGCACTGAAGGAGCACAGGTTCCTTTCCCTTCACTCCCAGAGCTAAACTGAAACTCCAACAGACAAAACCGAGCACTTCCTTTGAGTTCCTCCCAGTTCTTGGCTGGATTGGCTGTCACTCACAATAGACTGCCGTTGTTATCCAAAAGGCGCCTGGTTCAAACTACATCTCCCAGAGTCACTGCCCATACAATCCTCTTGTGGCTGGCTCAGATTACGAGTCCAAGTTCTGATTCGTCCAAGTTAACCCACACTGATTGGTCCTGTTCAGCAGTTCAAAACTAGAATGGGGAACTAGGCAAACACAGTTCTGACTGCAAAGGAAGCAGGTTAGACAAACTGTATTTTCATTATTACTCTAAATTATTTCTGGCAAACAGTTACATCTTTCAGATAGGTTCCCTTTGTACTCCTAGTGACTGCAAAAATGGAGTGAATTGGCAGCAGTTCGAGTGGTACTCAAACAGAGAAGCACACAGTCCCCCCATACAAACTAATTATGTCTGCAAGCAGACAGCTCTTAAAGAGACAGTACCAGAGGCTCTAAAAGCACTCACTGATAAATGGCTTAAACGCCAAACACCATTCAGGCTTGGAGCATTCAAGCAAGCTCCTGGAAGTCTTTTGGGAACCCCCATTTGCAGGGGGGGGGTTACACCTAAGTTTATTTTTATTTTTCCATTTCATGAGGGGGAGGGTAAAATCCACAAAGTGATAACAGTATAAGCAAATTCAAGAGATATTCTAGGAAGGAAGGACATTCTAGTTTAAATGTGCTCGTAAGATATGAAAGTCACCTTCACATTTCATGGCAATCAGACCAAACCATTTGCTAGCCAATGCTCATTTAATGGTGGCCATTTAGCTGACCCTTCAGCGCAGTGGTAATGGTACTGCTCATGATGCTGGAGACCCAGATTTCGGAACAAGCCCAAGTCATTTGAGGGCCAGCAGGGAGGGAGGACTGGGCATCCCATGGGTCATTTTCCTTCCTTAATGAGGGAGGGCAGTCAGCCACTCTACCACACTGCCACCTGGGTGACCACAGGTTGTAGTGCAGTGGGAAGTACTTCTGTTTGAGGAAGAGATGCCATTTGAGTGTTGTGCAGCAGCAGTGTGTATGTGTACTTGATGCTCCGTAAGCACTGGCACCCATGGGGGAGGGGACCAAACAAGGAAACCCCCCAGACCAGTAGGACGATGTGGTACTCTCGGGCCTTAGTTCCAGTGACTAGCCATTTCCCCCCCACCTTGGAGGTTCCTAGATAAGATGGACCAACTGTACCCCCTTATTGTGCCTGATGGGATTAGGGCTGGAGTGTCTGGTGAGGCAACAGTATTATCACATGGCACTGACTACGCCGTGGCTAAACAGATTATAGCAAGGCAGTGGCTTGATGATTCTTCCCCATCATACAAGGACTGGTTAGTGGCTATGTTCAATGCTTTGCGCATGGAACATATGGTTTCTAATATGCGTAATTCTGGGAAGATTTATCATGCACGCTGACAAGCTCTTCATACTCTTTTCTTGTTACAATAGGTATTGGATTGCTTGAGGGTCTGCCTCTCTCTCACAGCCATTTATATTTTCAATTTACTTCATTATCTAGGACTGGCGTACTTCTTGATACACTATTTAGCTTTTATACTGAGCTTAAACTGTTCCTTTCCTTTTCCCTCTTTTTTAGTGATTTTCATTTTTTCCGTATATCCTGGCCACTGTTAGTTCTTTCTTTTCTTGTTCATTCTTAGTGTTTTTCACATTGTTAGATTTACAGTATATGTGACCTCAGGCTAAATGTGCTCCACATTTGTATAAGTTGAATGGTTTCTTTTATTGGGGCATATTATTATTCTTATTTATACAATAAGGGTGAAGTCATATGCAGTGGAATAAGCCAGCAATAAGACATGATGAGGTGTGGGTTATGGTCTGATAAGAGCATACCCCAGGTGCATTATGAGGGCCGAGTGCCTTTAGCACCTGGGAAGTGCTTTTATCAGGCACTAACCCACACCTCGGAGTGTCTTATTGCACTTATAAAATTAGCCCCACAAGTAGAATAAAAATTAAAATAAGTAAAAAAGGGCAAAATGGAAAAAATTAAGATAAAAAGAGTTTTTCCATTTAGGATTCGAAAAATAGTTCCTGCATTTATGTACTGTCCCATACAGTACAGTACACTATACTGTATTTAGCTTGGTCACTAGTAGAGTCCCCCCCCCGGTGCATATATAGTGCAGGTTATGTCCTCCACTCTGTCACCCACAGACACACACAATATTGTTTTCTACACAGCGTGTTGTGTCATTTTAAACTGACAACAGCTGTTTTATAGGGAGCCAGCGTGTCCCTCCAGCTGCCATATGAGAGTCCCTGCTTTATAGCATGTCTCGTCTATGGACTGTGTGTAAACAAGTGAAGGGAAGAGGATTTGCAGGGCACCTCTGGTGACCATTTTGTTTAAAATCCTGTTCTGGGAAAAAGGGATTACACTTGAGGTGACGGGCAGTGCCAATGGCAACACCGGCACCGACGAATCCACTGGGGAACAGAGAAAAGGTTCTGCAGTGCCGAAAAACAACAATGTGAGAGCTGCTGATCTGTGGCCTGTAAAAAAGTATGTGCATATTTTGGGATGTTTTTCACACAAGTACTGGTGGTTTTCATGAGGTACGAGATGTTTCGGGTGCCGCGGTTCTGAGGAGAGTCTGTGCAGTTCTCAGAAGGCCGGCTGAGGTGCTTGCAGTGTGAGAAACTGATAGCGTGGGCACAACGATATGCCAGCTGTGCTGCGGCAGGTATCTTTTAAGTAGTGCAGGTTGGCATGATATTGGGTTATAAGGACATGGCTCTGAGAGGGTCCCAGCCAATCAGAGTCGTGGACATTTTTTGTCCATTTTATAAAAACACATATCTCCACCCTGCAGGAACACACAGTATTGATATCTACCCTGTGACAAAAGCTTACATTTATACACACAGTGCAAAGGTCACTTGTAGATATCAGCACTGTGCATACATCACACTGCCAATGGAATTTATATAATAAGGGTGAGAGCTTTCTCAGTGAGATAATCAGCCTTTATTTCAACTGTGCTGATGTCACCCAGCAACACTCAGATTCTGCCCGAGTGTTGGAACTGCTTTCATGAAGTTAATGACAGGAATGTAGCTCACCTGTCACACCCGCACCTGTAAGTCCCTCTTTCACTTTCATCTTGTACATTCTATGAAAGCCCGAAGCAAGCAAACAGCAGCCTGAGTTTTATACTAGAAGAGAAGCCAAAAAAGAGTAAAGCTTTCCACATCCACGAATACCTCAGCTACCAAGGAATACAGCCTGCTTCATCCCAAATGGAAAGACAGTGTTTCAGCTTGTTTTAGCAGAATTTTCCATTTTTGTCCTGTGTCTTCTTTGTTTATTCCACAAGATAAACTGAAATAAAAAAATGTTCTGTAAACCCCCTATTGTATAAACTGCCCTTAGTCACTCCTCCTTCAGGTCCGACTCTCTGGACTTGAAGCTCCTATGCCTCACCCTTAATGAGGTTCTCTGCCCCCTCACCCACATCTTAAACCAGTCTCTATGCTTAGGTAAATTTCCCTCTAAATGGAAATCAGCTTTTAAATTTTTAAAAGTAGGGATCGTTCCAATACTAATAATTACCGACCCATCTCCATACTTCCACCCCTCTCCAAAGCCTTAGAGCGGATAGTATCTGATCAGCTCACAGAGTACCTCAATAAATACAACCTTCTCTGCAAACAGCAACATGGTTTCCACAAAGGACACAGTACTACCACTGCCCTCCTCGAATTTACCACACACATACACTCTGAGCTAGACAAGGGTCACATCTCTGGTGCTGTCTTCATTGATCTCACTAAGGCATTTGATAAAATTAACCACTCCCTCCTTCTAACCACATTGACCAACTTGGGTCTATCTCAGGATGCCTTGGGATGGTTCACGGACTACCTCTTGAACCGGTCTCAACTGGTCAAAATTGGTGGTGCTTTATCCAGTAGACTTCCTGTCCTCTCTGGTGTCCCTCAGGGGTCCATTTTGGGACTGCTACTTTTTAGCCTCTTCCTCAACTCCTTCCCTGAGTCCTGCCATGGCAATCTATTACTCTATGCTGATGATGCAGTCGTCTTCTCCTCCAGCCCTGACCCTCTGCAACTCCATCACGCCTTCCAGTCCTCTTTCAGCTGTGCTGAAAGCTGGTTCACTGCGCATCGCCTTATTCTTAATTATAAAAAAAAACAAAGTAATGCTATTCTCACATCCGCAGAATACCAAGAAGGTGCTCTGCCCAAAAGTACTAACTTCAAATCTGACTCCGTTAGATCAAGTTGACTCCTTTGAATACCTGGGCATCACCGTGGACCCAGGCCTCAACTTCCATGAACACATACACCACCTAACCAAGGCCCTTAATGTCAGGCTGGGGCTTTTGAACTGCTACAAGCACTGCCTCACCCCTGTTGCCCTTAGGTTCGCTGTCTCCTCCTCAGTCCTCTCTCTGCTTGACTATGGTATATCAATATATGGGGCAGCAAGCATCTCATCTCTAGCTGGTCTCCATCTCTCACTAAATGAGCTTGCCAGCTTGTATTAGGTTGTGACTGCCTTACACACACCTGCACGCTTTATAGTGCTACCAACTGGCTTAATCACGACAACAGAATTAGGTTCCACACCTGCCTTCTAGCCAAAAAAATTACCCTAGGACTCTCCCCCTCTGGACTCTCCCCCTTAATCCACCCATACAATAAGATTAAGTACACTTGTAGCTCTAACCACAGTCTCTTCTCGATTCCCCCCAGCCGTACCTCTTAATTCCAAAGGTCTTTCAGCTATAGGGCTCCCTTTTGGATGAACAACCTTCCCACCACCCCGGTAAATGAGCAAAGCCTTGGTCAATTCAAAACCCTACTTAGGGTCTGCCTTCTGTCAGCAAACTCCTGTGACTGTAACTGAACTCTGGCCTCTTCCTCCTCCTCCTTCTCTGATAGTGGCATCTGGCCTGCCTCTTCCCTCAAGTCTCAAATGTTGTATTATACCTGTACTTGTTATGCACTATGTAGTTAACTATGCTAACTAACCCAAGTATCCTAATGTTAGGTTGGTGTGCTCTGTAAACTCTGAATCTTATGCTCTGATTGCATTTGTTGTAAATTGTTTGTCTGTATCTAATCTATGTGACGTGGAACCTTTGTAAATGAGTCTGCGACTCAAAGGTATCTATCCGAAACTGAAATAAATAAAATAAATCGGACACATGATGTGCAGTCGTGCGCTATGGAAAATATTTCTCCGCAGTGACCTCTGGATACTCACCCATGGCTTCACCACTTGTGAGTATCCAGAGGTCACTCTGCAGGAGTGAAAATACTTTCCATAGCACATTCCTGCCCATCATGTATCCCCTATTTATGCAACAGGTGTCAGAATAAAAACTGACACATAACTTCAGTTATCTGAGTCACTGTGTAGATAAATGGGTGGTGATGTAATCACTATGTGGATAACTTCAAGTTATCCACATAGTGATTACATCACCACCCATTTATCCACACAGTGACTACATCACTACCCACCACCTGTGCTGCCTGCTCAGCAGTACTGCCTCCCAGTTACATCCACATAGTGATTACATCGTCCGCCATTTATCCACACAATGACTACATCACTACCCACCACTTGTGCTGCCTGCTCAGCAGTACTGCCTCCCAGTTACATCCACATAGTGATTACATCATCCCCCATTTATCCACACAGTGACTACATTACTACCACCACCACCTGTGCTGCCTGCTCAGCAGTACTGCCTCCCAGTTACATCCACATAGTTATTACATCACCACCCATTTATCCACACTGTGACTACATCACTACCCACCACCTGTGCTGCCTGCTCAGCAGTACTGCCTCCCAGTTACAGCCACATAGTGATTACATCATCCCCCATTTATCCACACAGTGACTACATAACTAACCACCGCCTGTGCTGCCTGCTCAGCAGTACTGCCTCCCAGTTACAGCCACATAGTGATTACATCATCCCCCATTTATCCACACAGTGACTACATCACTAGCCACCACCTCCTGTGCTGCCTGCTCAGCAGTACTGCCTCCCAGTTACATCCACATAGTGATTACATCATCCCCCATTTATCCACACAGTGACTACATCACTACCCACCACCACCTGTGCTGCCTGCTCAGCAGTACTGCCTCCCAGTTACATCCACATAGTGATTACATCATCCCCCATTTATCTACACAGTGACTACATCACTACCCACCACCTGTGCTGCCTGCTTAGCAGTACTGCCTCCTAGTTACAGCCACATAGTGATTACATCATCCCCCATTTATCCACACAGTGACTACATCACAAACCACCACCACCTGTGCTGCCTGCTCAGCAGTACTGCCTCCCAGTTATATCCACATAGTGATTACATCATCCCCCATTTATCCACACAGTGACTACATCACTACCCACCACCACCTGTGCTGCCTGCTCAGCAGTACTGCCTCCCAGTTACAGCCACATAGTGATTACATCACCACCCATTTATCCACACAGTGACTACATCACTAACCACCACCTGTGCTGCCTGCTCAGCAGTACTGCCTCCCAGTTACATCCACATAGTGATTACATCATCCCCCATTTATCCACACAGTGACTACATCACTACCCACCACCTGTGCTGCCTGCTCAGCAGTACTGCCTCCCAGTTACATCCCCATAGTGATTACATCATCCCCCATTTATCCACACAGTGACTACATCACTACCCACCACCACCTGTGCTGCCTGCTCAGCAGTACTGCCTCCCAGTTACATCCACATAGTGATTACATCATCCCCCATTTATCCACACAGTGACTACATAACTAACCACCACCTGTGCTGCCTGCTCAGCAGTACTGCCTCCCAGTTACATCCACATAGTGATTACATCATCCCCCATTTATCCACACTGTGACTACATCACTACCCACCACCTGTGCTGCCTGCTCAGCAGTACTGCCTCCCAGTTACATCCACATAGTGATTACATCATCCCCCATTTATCCACACAGTGACTACATCACTACCCACCACCACCTGTGCTGCCTGCTCAGCAGTACTGCCTCCCAGTTACAGCCACATAGTGATTACATCACCACCCATTTATCCACACAGTGACTACATCACTAACCACCACCACCTGTGCTGCCTGCTCAGCAGTACTGCCTCCCAGTTACATCCACATAGTGATTACATCATCCCCCATTTATCCACACAGTGACTACATTACTACCCACCACTTGTGCTGCCTGCTCAGCAGTACTGCCTCCCAGTTACATCCCCATAGTGATTACATCATCCCCCATTTATCCACACAGTGACTACATCACTAACCACCACCATCTGTGCTGCCTGCTCAGCAGTACTGCCTCCCAATTACATCCACATAGTGATTACATCATCCCCCATTTATCCACACAGTGACTACATAACTAACCACCACCTGTGCTGCCTGCTCAGCAGTACTGCCTCCCAGTTACATCCACATAGTGATTACATCATCCGCCATTTATCCACACTGTGACTACATCACTACCCACCACCTGTGCTGCCTGCTCAGCAGTACTGCCTCCCAGTTACAGCCACAGTGATTACATCACCCCCTATTTATCCACACAGTGACTACATCACTAACCACCACCACCTGTGCTGCCTGCTCAGCAATACTGCCTCCCAGTTTCATTTTCACCTTCTCACAGTGCTCTTTACAACCCAAGCTATCACAGTCCCAAAGACTCACAAAATGTATACCCTAACCAAATCCCGCCCCCCCCAAATCAGAACCACATTTTAAATGAAAACACTCTTAAGAAAAAAAGCCATTTTTTTTCCTCTTTCTCAGCATAGCAATCCTGCAAACCAAACACAGCAACCAGGCACAGAAAAAAAACATGGAAAGGAACTTAAGAAAAAAATAAAATATAACAAAACTGAACCAAAAAGATCCTGTTGCATAACTCAAATATGCGTGGGGCACCTGTGGGATAACCAAGTTATTTGTACAGTAGCCTGTGACCTCTCTCAAACCTCACTTGTGGCTTCGCCACTTGTGAGGTTACTCAAGGTCACAGGCTACTGTACAAATAACTTGATTATCCCACAGGTGCCCCCTGCATATCCCATATGTTTTTTCCAGAAATACATTATTACTTTATATAATGACGTTTTTTTCCACTAACAAATATTGCAGTTTTAAGTTACCATTGCCTGCCAGGTTATTGGATTTTGGACAGCCTGCGTTCTTGCTACACATTGAGATTGACACCAGTTCCATTCAGACATTGGCCGATAGGGTGTGGGTGAATTCTGGGTGGCCTGCACTCTACTTCCTTGGGGGCCAAGCACCTTACCTCCATGACTAGCCCAAACCCCAGAGGCAACTGATTTTTGAAGCACATCCGGAGTGCATTGACAGGCCCTCACAGCAGAAACAGGACAACCTGAGAACTAATTTTCAAAACAATTCCTATATGATCCATTTAAATAGGACTTTGGTCTGACTACAAACTGCTGAATAAATCCTTTTATTGTATATAACCGGGACATTGTGGATGTTGCAGTAATTATCCCTGCACAGTGGGCTCAAACAGGGTTAAGGGACCCGTGTCAATAAACTCCTGCTTGGAAGGTTCAGATCCAAGATTTAAATGAACTGCATGGTGCCTCCACCAAGAGAAAGGTTTTAGTGGGTCTGATGTCAGTATGGTACGAACCTTTGGGATGCAGTCCTTCCCCACAATAATCACCCATTCATGAACCAGTGCAGTGCAATAACAGTTTCCCAATGAGCATGTAACTTATACCCTCTAAATAACAATCACTCGGACAATGATTTAAACCACAAAAGCAGAAGAAACTTTTTTTGGGATCAGGGCCTGCAGTGGGATGAGGGGGTTGTAGCAAATTAAATAGGCAGTAAAATATGACTGGCTGGTCTTCTGATGTAGGCCCACTTTGATAACACACGCATCCGCTTTTCTCATGCCTTCAGCAGGCAGAGCCAAAGCAAATGCTTTCTTGGGCTGTCACTAAAAATGCCCTCCTAGGTACAGCCCTCTGATGCATCCCGCCCCACACCAATACAGTATTGTGATTTCACTCTCTATACTGGAGGTGCTACCCTCTTGCCACTGGTACCAGTGATTAAATGGGACTCTCAGACATTTAGAATTGAACACGGCACTTTTCAGCGCTGCCCCTGTTCCCCCCCCCTTTGCTCTGAGTATGGAGAAAATGCATACAACAAGGTACACAATACCATATTTTGGGGGAACCTTTTTGGACTGAGGTGGCAAAAACTATGCAGAACATCTTGAAGCTGCCCCTTACACTCACTTTTGAGTAGCCGATCCTTGGTTTGCCCCCTAGAGGAGCACAGATAAGGCACAAAAGATTTGTATTTCTAATGCTTATAGCTGCAGCCAGGAAAGCAATTACCCAAAGACGGCTAACTGATAATGTCCCTTAGATACAACAGGTACAACAATGATATTCAAAATATCAAAACCATGGAGGCCATCACAGCTCTGTTAAGTTTACAGAAAGATAAATTTACTACAGGGTGGTGGTGGCTGCGCTGCCTACCTTAAAGACTCGCCGTCAGGCCAACTGCTCCCCACCCCGCAGTAAGCACGAGGCACAGGCTCTAACACTAAAATTAGCTCTAGGCAGGTCTAATGCCCCCCCCCCACTCACCAGTGTCTACATTCCGCCCAACGAACACAAACTAGCCTTACAGGCTGTTCTGAACTATATTGCGACTCTACCACCTCAGTATGAAAAAATAGTCATAGGTGACTTCAGCACAAATTGGTTGGCCAAGAAAACAGCCCCATATACTGATGATGCCGCCGCAGCACTCAACCTCAATCAGGTTGTCACCTCCCCCACCAGGGTAAATGCCCGTACAGGGACATCCTCCCTCCTGGATCTGGTCTTCACAAATCACCCTCACAGAATAGCCAACACCCAGGTATTCCCCAATGCTCTAAGCGATCATTCTCCTGTGCTCTGCTCTTGGTCCTGCAGGGCTCCCAAAAACCCCCCCAAAATTACCTTACAGTGCAAACTTGGCCCTGGCAAACTCTCCCAACTCAAGGCCTTCCTTAGAAACTGGGATTGGACACCCCTCGTAAACACCCCAGACCCCGTTCATGCGCTTGATCTATTTATCTCCACATTCAATAGTATCTATGATAAATTCGTCCCCCTTACCAAGAAAATGTCCAAAGGCAATCAGGTCCCCTGGTTCTCTGATCACCTCCTGGTCTAATGCAACAGCGTGACTCCCTTTGGCATATTGCTAATGAAACCAAACGGCCAGCTGACATACAACGCTATAGAGAGTTTCGCAACAAATGCACGTGGGCCATCCGCACCGCCAAAGTGGACTATTACAAAGCATCCTTAACATCCACCTGGAGTGATGGGTGTAAATTCTGGAATAATATTAAGGAACTCTGTGGTAAAACCGTAAACCAGCCCCCAGATCAATTAGAAATAGACGGTAACACCTCCACGGATCCCCTCAGCATAGCCTCAGCCCTAAACTATGCTTTCACAAATCTCAACCATATTCTCCCCAACTTCTTCAACCTCCGCCGCCCAGGCCCACCCACCTCCCTTGCTCCCTCTTCGCTCGTTTTCCCCTGGATGCCAAACCCTACCTAGCCAAAGCCCTTAGCCACTCAATTAACTGCAGCGATTCCCTAGACTTGAAACTTCTTCGCCTTACTCTCCCGGAAGTCCTCTACCCTCTTATTCATATCCTAAATCACTCCCTTTGTCAAGGGAAATTTCCCTCCCATTGGAAGCTGGCCAACATTACTCCTATCTTTAAGAGTGGGGACAGCAACTCCACCAACAACTACCGTCCTATATCCATTCTCCCCCCCCCAAAGCCTTAGAGCGTATCGTCGCCGACCAAATCACTGACCACCTCACAAAATACAATCTTCTCTGCAACCAACAGCATGGCTTCCGTAACGGGCATAGTACCACCACCACCCTCCTCGCCTTCATCTCGCATGCCCACTCCGCCTTGGATCGCGGCCACCTCACAGGTGCTATCTTCGTGGACCTCTCTAGAGCTTTTGACACTGTCAACCACGCCCTACTGCTAAACACTCTCGCCACCAGTGGTTTCTTTAACGATACTCTAAACTGGTTCACCAGCTACCTGTCGGATAGAACACAACAGGTCAAGGTAGGCACTGTCCTGTCCCCTTGCCTCCCGGTCCGCTCTGGTGTCCCACAGGGATCGATTCTAGGCCCCCTACTTTTCAGCCTATACCTAAACTCCCTCCTGTCGGCCGTCTCCGGAAACCTGCTCCTCTATGCAGATGACGCCGTACTGTTCGCCTCCAACTCCGACCCACTTAAACCCACCAAACACTCCAACATAGCTTCCACGAAGCAGAACATTGGTTCTGTACCCAGCGTCTAACAATCAACTACAAGAAAACAAAAGTCATAATCTTCTCCCACCCGCAGAACCCCCGCAAGAACCTCTGTCCCCCATTTCTCACTGTCAACCACACCCCCCTCGAGCAAGTTAGCAACTTTAAATACTTAGGGATCACTCTACACCCGTCCCTCAACCATAAACAACACATTCTCCTCCTTGCCTCAGCCCTAAACTCAAGATTAGGTGTGCTTTATAGGTACAAACATTGCCTCATCCCGGAGGATCTACGGCTCACCATCAATTTCTCTGTCCTCGCCCTCTTTGACTATGGTATTACCAAACACAGTGCTGCCCCCAACTCCGCGCTAAACACACTCCACCTTGTACTCAACAAAGCCTGCCATCTCATGATAGGCTGTGATCACCTCACCCACACCTGTACACTCTACAACGCCTCAAAATGGCTAAACCTAGATAGTAGAATCCAGTATCATACATGTCTAATGACAAAGAAGATACTCTTAGGTCTCGCCCCTCCCTCTCTCTCCTCTGTTATTCACCCAGCATCCCCAGCAAGATCCACACAAAACTCGAACAAGCCGTTACTATGGGTACCCCACCCTCATACCTCACAACTTCAAAGGACTTTCAGCTACCAAGCCCCTAATTGGACTAACTCTCTCCCTATCCAAATAGCCAACGAAACAAGGCTAGGTCCTTTTAAAGCTAAACTAAGGGAACTCCTCCAAGACTCTAATGTGTGTGATAGCCCCGACACAGTCCTGCAGCATGCTGTCCTATTAGCGCCCATAACTATTTCTGTTTCTGGTGCAAAATCTCTACTATCTCACTATCTGACTATCAGCCAGTTACAGTCTTTTCTGCAACTATGTGGCTGTGCTAAAATGTGACCCCATTACTATACTGATCTAGGCCTGCTCCTGATCAACCCTGACTGCCATGTAATGAAATGTAATGTAATTCTTCATTATGTATTATACTGTACTGCCATCTCTGTTAGCTAATGTTTGCTCTGTACTTTAATGTATGACGTGGAACCTTTGTAAATGAGTCTTTGACTCAAAGGTCTTTCTGAATATTTCCCAATAAATAAATAAATAAACAAGATGGCTCCCATATTTCAACTATAGGAAGGATCATGAAGCCATACCTGTATTTGAACAACTATTAGCTTAACTCAGCTGAGAGCATTTAATTTTGTTAGTTTATCAGTTATGAGGAACGTCACTGTTCAATGGCTAGGCAATATCAACTGTAATGAAAACAGAGCACACTGTTTTGTTTTATGTATTCTCTTTATTCACCTTGTGCATGTTAAAAGACTGTATCATGCTGAAATGTTAAATAGGCACCAACAATACTGATAAAGGTACCAGTTATTTGACATTTAGAATTGATTAAGACTGGGCTTCCACTGACATCGCCACCTAGCATGTAGCACAGATTGCAAAGCTCTGAGATCAATTTATTTTAAATTCATCTCCATAGTTTAAATATACGAGCTACTAGCAGCAATAGTGCACAGAGTTGTTTTTCTAGCACAGTTGGGAGCAGAAACCAAAAAAAAGCTATCACAGCAGATTTAGGACCAGAAGACTGTGAGACCAGGAAGAGTGACTCCTTGCCGGCAACCAGAGCGGCTTCTTCCCTGAACAGCTCTAGCAGCATGGAGGGTGGGAAGGTGACCAACTGCACAACTCCTGGTGGAAATTAAGGAGATTAGGACTGAAATCTCCTCAGTGTTACAAATCATGAAGACTGAAGTGGAGAGTCTTAAAACAGAACAAGCCAGCATGCAGGCTGTCCTCATGGAACTTTCCACCTGTTCAGATACAATCATTGACATTCTTATGGCCATGCACAAAAAACAAACGCAATTGGAAGAAAAATGTAACGACCTGGGGAGGGACGTGGTAGGAGAAAGAATTTCTGTCTTTATGGGCTACCAGAGGGAATGGAGGGCCCACAGAACACAACTTTTATCCAAAAACTGCTCACAGAAATCTTAGAGCTGCCTCCCACTGTGGAGCTCCATCTCGAGCGAGTCCACAGGGTGTTGGGCCTGAAACTGGCCCCCGGAGTTTGGTCACACTCCATTGTTATGTGTTTTCTTAGTTATGCAACTGAAGAAACTGTTGAATGCGGCCTGGAAGACGAAAATCACTTGGCAGGGTCACTGCCTGTTTTTCGATCATGATTACATTACCACTGTACAGGCTAAAAAAATGACTCTGGCACTATACAGTATCTGCAAGCCCTCTGTAAAGCGGAATTCCGTTTTCAGGCCTCTTACCTGGCCAAACTCAGAGTGCATTTTCCAGAGGGGGCAGTCCTATATCAGTCAGTTGATGAGGTACAAAAGGATTTCCAAAAACAGGGGATACTGGTTCCGTTACCTCCTCGAGCTACACCATCCTCCAGAAATCAACACCAGAGACCCAGTGCCATTCTCTCAGCCTGGCCAAGACTCCAGGACACAGGGAACTTCCACTACCCAGGTCAAGTGGCAGGCACCTGAGACCCTCCAATCTATTAAGGATTTCCTTCAACATTTTCAGCGCACCCCAAAAGAGAGTTGAGGTGGTTTGCAGCACTCTGGGACCTGCATTATGGAAATGGGACAGTTTGGGCCCTACTGGGCTGTTCAGAACTGATTTGGTGTCAGTTGGCATTTTATTTCGCAAAGTAGAAAGTCAGCAGTTTCTTCTCTCTGGACTGGGACTGAAATTCAAGGGCCATCCCTGACTCTTGAAGAGGTGAGTATATGAAGGAGTTTTGGAGGGAGAGAGTCAAGTTTGATCTTGCTGTGGGTGGGGGTTGCTAGAAACAAAGAATAACATAAAATAAAGAAGAAGGGGGTAGGACAGAAGAAGCAAGTCAAAAAAGACAAAGAGATGGTAAAATGTATTTTTTGGCTCACAGTACTGGGTGACCCCGGTTGGGAATTGGTTCAGGGGACAGGGTGCTGGGGCCTGCCAATTCCCTATGCCCACTTCTGTAGTCAAATCCAACATATAGTATAGTGTCTGGTGTGTATTGATTGTACCAGCGACCGCAGAATGCAAATGGATGGTGTTTAGGAATTGCCTTGCTACAGCCCCTGGTTTAACACTCTTGGTTATCTGGTTGGGATAGCTGGTGAGTAAATGATCTCTGACACAGCTGCAATGCCAGGATATGGACCACTTGCCAGCTGCTTGGGAGCCCCTGAGAGGGGGTTAGGCAGGACAGCCTGCAGTGGTGGCTTTCATCTCTACCAGGGATCCATTTTCATAAATAGAGCCTGGTGGTTCGTGTACTCTAGTTACCCAGCTGACTGGAGAGTGCAACCAGATTTTGTTCGGGAGCTGTTCTATCACAGCTCCTAGCCCAGCTTTCCCAGTCACTGAGTTAATCTAACTAGACTATATAGATTCTTTGACTCAGCTGCAGCAATAAGTTGCAGATCATCTGCCGGCTGTCTGGAAGCCCCCCGAGAGGGGATTCGACAGGAGGACACGCACCAATAGTCTCAATCTCTGTTGGGGACCCAGCTTTCCTTACTAACAGTTAACACAGGGATTGTTCCCTGAATGATCAGCTTCATATCGGGATCCCCTCCTGCTGTATACTAATGTGTTGTGGGCTGACCCTTTGCTGGCCTGCGGGGCCCTGTCGGTTTCATTCCCCAGCCTGGCCACTGAGTCATCACCCTGGAATTTTAGTGTTCTTTTTATACATATATATATAGATATAGATATATATCTATATATCTATCTATCTATCTATATATATATATATATATATATATATATATATAGTATATAAAATGGATAAAAGGGAGGTCCAAATCCAAACTTCTGATTGTATAAAACACATCGCATGACGCATGCTATATCAGGCGTGACAGCACACCTCCACTTTTAAACCCTCCAAAACAATTTTGACATTTATAATATAGATAAACCACTCTGAGGTGTGGTCATGCTCTGATATATGCATGCCTTGGGTGAGTTGACGATCGCCTGTGCAGCCTCAGGAATCAACTACACCGCTGCATGCGATATCAGAGCAACCAAGACACCTCAGAGTGGTTTATCTATTACATATATATATATATGAGGGTCTCAGGTGCCTGTCACTTTACCTGGGCAGTGGAAGTTCCCTGTGTCATGGAGTCTTACATATTATGAAAGGCGGGTTAGAGACACTTCTGATGTCAATTTATTTACTGGAATTGACTTGTTTAATTGGTGCCACTACCACCTTTGAAACAGACTGTTTGAAGAGAAAAATATCTCATTTTGGGCTTTGGAGGCATCGGACTGACATTTTCTCCTTTCAGTGACAAACTTACGATGCAGGAGCACCTGTGTAAGGGGCCCAGGTTATCCCTGAATAGCCCCTCTCCAATGTGCTCTCACCATCGAAGGTTGGCTAGGAGTGTTGTATGCAATGGCGCTCCCATACTGTCACAAAATTGTTCATGTTACATACCTTGTACTTGGCATTTTACAGTTGTCATAAATGCTTAGACTGTTTCTGTTTTACTGGTTGTTTACCTGCCTTTTCCTTGTCCCTTGCCCTGCTGGCCTGGTTTACTGTTTTTCAAAGCAGAGGCTACACTGCAGCATCTCACCCCAGTGATGTATTTCATTCCAGCTTTTATAGACATAGTGCTACTGAAAGTTCTATGGTTCAAGGCCTTACGTTTTTATATAGTCTGAGTATTTTTAACAGTGTCATATTTTTAAGATATCAGTTGTGAATTTTATTATGCCTTTATTATGACACAGTTAGTACCTACAAAAATGTTGTTGTACAAGGTTAATGATATACAGGATCTCATAAAGCATTCAAGGCTCTTGCATATGTTTCGCAGGGAAAAACCTGATGTCTTGCTCCTACAGGAGACACATCTCTCCCAGTCGAAGCATCAAAAATATCTAAAGTTTGGATACTCGACAGTGCAGGCATCCTTCCATCATAGTGGTAGGTGTTGGGAGGTGGCAATTTTGCTGCCAAGTGGAACACCCTTCATTGTCATAGACAGCTTTGGCAATTCGGACAGTAGGTACGTCATATTGGTGGGTCCTCTCCAGGGGGAACTAGTCACTCTGGTTAGTGTATATCTCTCACCTGGGTCAACTAAAGCGGTGATACAGCAATTTTTTCAAAAGTTATTGGTGCTGGTTCAAGGGGTCCTTATTATGAGGGGGGATATAAATATGGTAATGAATCCATCACTGAACACGATAACTAGGAGGTGACAGAGTCACAGGTGTGCAAAAATTATTTGCGACCTGGACTGTCCAGTTAGGATTCCTAGATGTATGGAGACAGTTTTTCCAGGCAGTCCAGGAATTTACATATTAGTCACTCAGACATCATTCCTCAACTAGACTGGACTATTTTTTTTATAACAAAGGAACATTTTGAAAAAGTTCAAGATATCGCCTGTGGCCCTAGATTTTTATTGATCATACCACGGTTTATTTAAAATTTACTCACGGTAAAACCAGAAAACCCAACTTATGGCATCTTAATTGTTCTCTTCTTAAGGACCCAGAGACTCTTCAAATGGTGCGAGACAGTATTCCTCAGATTATAGCAGACAATACTAAAGAGGACATCGCCCCTTCGTTATCATGGGGTACAGTAAAAAGTGCCCTGCGGGGTCAACTAATATTAATAGCAACATGTAAAAAGAAAAAGAGGGAAGAAAAATATCAGGAGCTTTAAGAAAAGCTTAAAGCTTTACAACTTTAGCTACCCCAAGGGATAGGGAAGTCCACCAATTGATAGTTCAAACTAAACAGGAGTTACAAAAATTAATTGATCAGAAAATCAAACAGGCTTTGTGGTATCTCCGAAAATATTATTATGAAGGACTCACAATTAGTTACACAGAATAGCTCAGCAACTTCATATAAAAAAAGCCAGGCCTGTATTGTGTGTCTGCAGGATCCAGGAACACAGGTACTCACTCAGAACCACTCAGATATTAGAAGAATTTTTGCAGAGTACCACACCACGCTAAACACATAGGCCCAATTCTCGATGTGGGCTGCGTCTGGCTCAAGCTGTGGCAAACAGCAGCTTGCACCGATGCCCCCTGCGCCAGGGACCCTGCTGCACCAGATTCTGGTACAGGATGGGTCCCAGCACCTAAGTGCCCACACTTGTGTCAACCCACCAGTATGACAATGCCTGGCGCACGGCAGAGGTTCGGTGGAAGTTCTGGTGCACACAGGTCAGTCGGCGCTGGCTGCAATGACAAAAGGGGTGTGTGCCAGTGCCCACTTGGGGTATGGGTTTTGGGGGTGTGGGGTGGTGGATACTACCTGCTAGGGTGGGGGGGCCATTAGACCACCAGGTTGGGGACAATAGCGTACAAGACCATGCAATTTCAGGGGTTGGGGATGGGGGAACACTAGACTACCAATAATGGGCAATACGGGGGGACAGGGGGCACAGTAGGGGGTATGGGGTAGGGGCTCATCTGCCGCACACGTACACAGTGCTCAGCACACCCAGAGGGTGATTGTCAAAGTACACTTATGCCAGCCCTGTCTGGTCTAAGGGTACTTAGTAATCTGCCCTCTGGGTGTGCTTTGTGAATCCCACTTGTGTCGCAGTGGCAGCCTACCTCTGACGCAGCCCACAAACACCATGATGTAGCCCATGTCTGGGCACAGGGGTGATGCAAGCCCCATTTGGGGAAGGCAACCTGCGGTTGACACAGGCTGCCTTTTGAGAATCGCTTCTGGCGTTATCTGTTGGCGCAAGGTGCACCTTGCACCATTCTTCGTGGTGCAAGCATCTTGCGCCAGGACGGAGGCTTTGTGAATCTTGCCCTATAGGACTTTGTTTCTGATTCGGTTAAAAATAAAAACTTTTTTTTGACAGGGTTGGGGTTCTCCCGAGCAAAACGAGGGCCTCCTGGTATCAATAATGCAGACCGAAGTGTTAGCTATACTTAAAAATGATAAAATGGGAAAATGTCCAGGGCCCGACGGTTATCCCATCGAGTTTTATAAAAAAATTTACTGACCTCCTCACACCCATATTGACAGTGGTTTACCAGATATACAGGATGGTGAATCACCTCCCTCCTCTTGGGAGTATGCAGTTATAGTGACATTATTAAAACCAGGAAAATCAGCAAATGACCCAGCTTCCTATCACCCCATTTCTATGCTGTCTGTTGATTATAAACTATTTACTAGTGTAACCCCTAGGTGGCGCTATCCCAAGGGCTACTACCCCTGCCTGCCTAACTACTAACAGGTTGAGGGGCCTAGGTCTAATGACGAGTGCCTCCACCCAGAGGTCAGGGTTTGCAATAGTTAAACTAACTTGGTCACAGCCCTCTGGGACACTGTGACCCCCCTTTCCTCCCACTAGTGGCCCACACAATATATCAGAATTACCTTCACAGTATACACTTACCCCCAGGACTGGTTCGGTCAGCGGGACTCTAGGGACTCCTATAAAACAAAGATGATACAGTGCAAAGACCACAGTACAATACTTTAACGTAAACGAATACCTCAGGCAGTGTAACTTTGCTGAAACAAACAGATCTGATTTATTTAGGGGATATAACAAGGACAGGGGGAAATCAGGTTAATTAGTTTAAACGCATTAATAATCACAGTACTGTGCACATATTTCAGAACCCCAAATGTCCCAAATGTCACTCTTACTGGGTACCCAGGCAATAAGAGCTAGCCTATTTAATTGCAGCTGGTTGGGGCCCTGAAGATGGAAAATGCACGCACAATACCCAAATTGTAATCCGGAGCCGGTTGGCTCAGTTCGTGAAGAAATTAAAAACACACAATTAGATGACACACTTGCAATTCGATAAACCTATGGCAGGGAGCTACCTGGCTTGCACTCACAGCCCAATACTGAAAACTGAATGAGAGGTAGGTTGTCCTGGATTGCCAGGAGGAACAGACCATGTGGGCAAGGTCCTTGTGACTGGACCCCAATGCAGTTTGGAGCAAATGGATGTAGTCTGGATTAAGCTGGGGTTTACTTCCAGCTTCATGCACTTAATTCACTGTACAGGGGATTTGAAATGCGAGTCCCCACAAGCACTACACACATTTCTATGTAAAAGGAAAATACTATACCAGGCAGGCTGCTTCTCTATCCCGATCACAATTACTGCACAATACCCGGGAGAACACACAGCAGATTCAGTTCCTGATAGACCAAGCACGATTCAGCAATTTCTCCAGTCTTCTGCAGGGTGAGCCTGGTTTCTACTCTTCAGATCTCCTTGATTCTCTTCACAGGTCGGATTCAGTCCAAACAAGCACTTGCACAAGCTGCAGACCGAAACTTGGGGCCTTACACGCATTTCCCGACCAAAACTGCGCACCGAAGGAGCACAGAGCTCCTTCCCTCTTCACTGCCAGAGCTAAACTGAAACTCCAGTAGACAAAACCGGGCACTTCCTTTGAGTTCTTCCCAGTTCTTGGCTGGTTTGGCTGTCACTCACAATAAACTCCCCCTGTTGGTAGAAAAAGGCGCCGAGGTCAAAACTACATTTCCCAGAAGCATCTGCCATACAGTCCCATTGTGGCTGGCTCAAGAGGAGAGTCCAAATTCTGATTCACCCAGAGCAGGCTCCAATTTAAAGGATCACCACACTGATTGGTCCAATTCAGCAGTTCAGGACCAACATGAGGGAGACAGTCCTGGCTATAAGAAAGCAGGTTAAAACAAACTACACTTTCATTATCATTTTAACAGGTTACAAGCAAACAATTACATCTTCTGAAAGAGCTCTCTCTGCCCATATAGTGACTGCAGAATGGAGTGATTTGCTCAGTGGCCCATATGGGGACTCGAGCAGGGAAACACACAGACTCCCCATTTCAAACTAATTATGTCTGCAAGCAGACAGCTCTTAAAGAGACAGTACCAGAGGCTCTAAAAGCACTCACAGATACGTGGCTTAAACACCAAACACCATTCAGGCTTGAAGCATTCAAGCAAGCTCCTGGAAGACTTTTCGGAATCCCCATTTGCAGGGGGGTTACACTAGCACATGGGCGCACAGGTTAGACAACATTTTACCACATTTACTAGATGGGAATCAAGCAAGATTCATCCTCCAAAGACAAAGTCATGATAATGTAGGCCGTACTTTTCATCTGACAGATTATTATTTTTTTTTATTTCATTTTTGTTGACCGGGAAAGGAGGACTAGACAATTCTGCTTATTTTCAGCCTTGAGAGGGATAAAAATGGATGCCAACTGACACTGAACCAGATTAAGCTGTTGGTGGTATTTTTAGTGAATGGGGGAAATTTGGCCAGGACACTGTGGAAACTCCCCTGCTCTTTTCAAGAAGTGCCATGGGATCTTTAACATCCGCCTGAACTACCACCAGAACAGGCAGATGGGACCTCAGTTTAACGTCTCATCCGAAAGATGGTACCGCAGCAGTACAGCACCTGACTCATGCTGTAGCACAGTGTCAGTGTTGGGATTTAACCCAAGTCCCTGGTGTGGGGATAGAACCCATAGCCACAGATTATGTCACACAATACCAGATACCTACAGTAGTGATTAGTTTAGTTGTTGAAAAGGCATTTGATCAGCTGTCTTGGTCCTTTCTGTGGGATATCTTGGAAATTATGAACTCTTCTCAGGAATTACCAATCATTTTTCAAACGTTGTATAGTTCCCCAAAGGCATACATGAGGGTGAAAGGGGCAGACCCTTCTTGTTGACTAGGGGAACCCATCAGGGGATGTCCCCTTTCCCCCTTATTATTTGCGTTGTATGTTGAGCCTCTGGCTAGAACAATTAGAAGGGTGGAGAAAATAGAAAGTGTTCCCTTGGGAGAAAGAATTTTAAAATAGCACTTTTTGCAGATGGTATTATCCTTACTCTTACTAGTCCTGAAACCTCACTTTTAGAAGTCTGAAATATTATTCATTACTTTGGTCACATATCGGGCTTTTGGATAAACACCTTCAAAACTGATGTCTAAACTTTAATTTTTCACCCTTGCCAGCATTAAAAACTAAATTCCCGATTCAATGGAATCATAATGTGATAAAATATTTGGGGATACAACTGGTTAAGGACCATCACGCTCTTGAACTTTAGAACTATGAGCCTATCACCCAGCAAATAACCAGAGATTTTCAACAATGGCAAATGTAACTTTTTTCTTTACTGGAAAAGGTAGAAGTCATCAGACAAAATGTCTTAGCTAGATTATTATACTATTTTCTGACTCGTTGACTAGTACCAGACAAAACATATTTCTACTACTGAAATCAAGTAATCTCTAGATTTCTCTGGGGAGGTGGATGCACTCACATACAATATGCTTTTTTTGCAGTTACCAAAGGAAAAGGGTGGCTTAAACTTGCCAAACTTATTTTTGTATGCTATGACAGCTCCATTTCAGACAGTATGCTGTTGGCTTATTCTCACGTGTATGCCACATTGAAAACCTACAGAATTTTCATTGAATAATTTATTTGATATTGATAAATATATCTTTGCACATCCGTTAGGGGAGATTTCCTTTAACTAGGTTCACCAGGTATGCAGTGATAACATTATGGGCTCGATTCTCAAAGAGTCCTTAGACTGATGCAAGCTGCAGCAAAAGGTAGCTTGCATCAAAGCCCAGTGTGCCAGAGATCCTATGCCTGAGTCTCTATCGAGCAGAGTCCTGGCGGCAAAGTCCCTCGGCTTGCGGCAACCGCAGCCATGCACCAAACAGACGGTACATCCAAAGGGTTTGCTGCATCTGTGGGGTGGTTGTACGCCACTCCAGCATGTTTATTGGCACACCCCAGCCCCAATCTGCCCATAAATTATAATATTATTACAATCATTCCGTTGTAGTCTAGCATCCCCCCTCACCAGCCCCGATATGCCAGAAAATTAAAATGTTAAAATGTTAATATCGATCATTCCCTGGTGGTCTAGCAGTCCCCCCATCAGCCCTGATATGCCTGTATATTACAAAGTTGATACAATCTTTTCCTGGTGGTCTAGTGGACCCACACACCCCAGGTAGAGCCCACCACCCTGCTCCCCCCTTCGCGTGAATCCCGAGCCGGCAACCAGCACAGCCCTCCTCTCACCACCATGGCTAGTTGCTGACTGAGCTGTCACTGAGCACATACTGTATAAAGTAGATGCTCAGTAACAGTTTGGTTGTTGGCTGGCTGTGGCAGTGAGAAGAGGGCTGTGCCGGTCACCAGCTCAGGGTTCGGGCTGGGAGTGGGGTGGTGGACACTACCTGCCAGGGTGGGGGTCCACTAGACCACCAAGAAAAGACCGTATCAACATTGTAACACTGTATATGGGCATATCAGGGATGAGGGAGACTGCTATACCACCAGGAAATGATTGTTATTAACATTTTAATTCCCGGGCAGATAGGGGCTGGTTGGCGGCCACTAGACCACCAGGGATGGAGTGTTATTAACATTTAAATTTCCGGGCAGATTGGGGCTTGAGGGGGACTGTTAGATCACCAGGGAATTATTTCTTTTAACATTGTAATATATGGACATATCAGGGCTGGGAGGGACCACTAGACCACCAGGGAAGGAATTTATTGGGCACATCAGGGCTGTGGGGGACGCCACGGCACGTGGAGAGGGAGGGCCCCAATAATGGCACAAGTGGTCAAACCCTCCCAGAGGGTGATATTCTAAGTCCCCTTAGACCAGCCAGGGTACTTAGAATTTTGCCCTCTGGGAGGGTTTTTGAGAAGCACCCAGCCTGCAGTTGGTGCAGGCTGCCTTTGTGAATCACTCCTGGTGCATCTTTTGGTGCAAGCAGCGCTTTGCACCATTTTGGGGGGCACAAGCCCCTTACACCATGCCAGAAGCTTTGAGAATCAGTCCCTACATTTCTGGAGGAAATGCTGCCCCAGTTACAGCTCTCCACAAACTTTATTTTGGTTTCGATCTTTAGCACATGACAAAACCTTTCCACTTAACGCAACTGTTGCATCTCTTTTGGATTGGGGGCCCAGAGGTTTGAAATATGTCTACCAGTACTACATAACTCAGGGCTTTTCCTCCTTCCAGGACCTTCAAAAAGAATATGCACTCCCTAGGCAGGCTCATTTTTGATATTTGCAGGTGAAGTCCTATTTGTTGGGGATGGGTCGCAATTTTAAAAACTCCCAGAACATCCTCCCATGCTATTAACTTTACTACAGGATCATCAACATGTTTTGTTCTAGCCATACTTAACTGGCAACATTTATAAAGGCCTCACTAAGCTGGCCTGCTGATGCAGTGGTTGGATTTCCACTTGCAATGCCATTGACCTCGGCTCAGATGCAAGCCCAGGGAATCGGGGGGCCGGCCGGGGGTGGGGGGAGGATCAAGCATCCGATGGACTGCTCTCCTCCTCCAGGGGAAGGGTGGGCTAGCACTCTGTGCTTGACTGACCCCTGGCAGAGGCCAGGGGATATCATAGCCAATGCTTGCAGGATCCTAGGAGGTGTGCCAGACATCAGCATTTGTGCCCTTATGTCATTGCATGCCACACCTCCTAACAACAACCACAGAAAAACTCCATCTGAGGCATGTGTAACCACCCAGTTCCCTGGGGTTACTAGAATCCCATCAGTGTCAGTGTTAGGTAGGAAGGCAGCTTGTGAATAACTAGTTAAATGGTTTTCACCTGCTCCCTCTCTGTTTACTTGGTCTCAGCTGAGTTGAGAGAGGTGATGTCATTTAGAACTCTCACAGCAGCATAAGCCACGGTATCTAGTTGTGAGTGTGGAGATTTAGAATTTTCAGTTATTCTGTCAGTCAGCCAGAGAGTTCTGTGTCAGCAGCCAGTGTGAGCAGTTGGAGGAGCAAGGAGCTGCAGTGTGGGCTCTGTGAGGAAAGCCTATTTTTCTCACCCTAGTGCTGAGAACCAGCTGCCTGCTGGTAGAAGTGGTGGAAACCGTCTAGCAGGACAGCACACAGTAAGCACACCACCTGCTGGAGAAGCACTAAAGGAACTTCTTTTTCTTTAAATACTCCATGCTAGTAAGTCAGTAAATAAAAAGAACATTTTAAACTATATTCCTTGTAGATTATTTATTCTAAATATAATGAGCCATTATATAATAGGAATAATGCACATGGGGGGGTGCTGTGCTGGGATAACATCCCTTCTCAGGTGTTGGACGCCCTCAGCCTGCAGCCTCAGGCCCAAAAACCCGAGGCAGGATGTTATCCCAGCATAGCACCCACCCTGTCATACATTATTCCTTTATTATGTTCGCTTGCGCGCATGCACAAGGAACATTTTGGGAGAGTAGCACACTTGGAGGTGTGCCTCTCCCATCCAATGCACTGCTCTGTTGAGCAGGCATGGCGGTCCTGCACCAATGGGTGCAGGAGCTCAGTATGACAGCAGTGTTCCTCTGCTTCAAAGGAAAGCACCGCTGCCATACTGAGCGCTGCCGCCGTTCCCCCCACTTGCGTCACGCACTCCCCCCCACGCGTCACACCGCCCCCAAAGCTTCGTGCCGTGACGGTTACCCCAGCATGGCAAAGTTGTTTGCCGGCGGAGAGTGCCCAATCCCCGGCGGCTCCACCCCCAAACCATCCTGCTGCCATGTGGGGCCCACCCAGTGTGGAAAGCGTTCGCGTTTGTTTTGCGGCAGGTGCCCAATCCCCGTCGGCTCTCGGCCCCCTCACATCTTCTGCCACCCTTGGAGCCCACCCCAGCGTGGCAAACATCAAAGTCATCTTTTTATTTATTTTTAACCTGTAAAATAAAACAGTCCCATGGTGAGTCTCCCAGCCCCCTCCACACCCGCCCACCCACACTTTTAGCCTCCCCACCCCCCTATTGCCCGTGGAGTGCCCAATCCCCATTGGCTCCACCCACCCGCCCCACCAGCCTTCCTTGTGCCACGCTGAGGCCACCCCAGCGTGATGGCAAAGCGTCGCGTCGTCATGTAAAAAAAAAACTGTAACTTAAAAAGCGGTCCCTACGCAGTCTGCCTAACTGCACCCACCCTGTACCCTGCCTCCCCCACCCCCTCTCATACTTACCTCCGGACTCAGCGAGAGCGATCTTATGTGGACCGGGAACACGTCTGCACTCTTCAAAGCCGACCTCGAACTGAGGAAATGCCGGTAAGCTGTATAATGGGCTAGATAGGGGGGTTTCAACTTTATTGCATATCTCAGTCATTTTTTGGAATTTTTGCACCAAATTTTCAACATGGGGTTTTTGGGTCCCTTCTCATGAATGATGTCACTGTCATGGCGTTATTCGAGCCCGAAGGGTGATTTCCACAGGCACTGCATGTCACTGTCGAAATCACCCCCTTGGCCTCACGCTAACACCATGACAGTGACATCGTCAGAAAGGTCAAAACCCCATATTGAAAATTTGCAATTCAAAAATGTGTTATTTCTGACGTCGTTGCGCGGTTCCTCATGCAGGCTCGTGAGTTCAGAATTTTCAATATTTTCTCCAGATTTCCAAAATGCCATTTTATCACACCTTCTTATGAGCTGTACAGCTGTATTTTTCACATCTCACCCAAAATGTGTTTCCTCCCATGTAGCGCATAATGGCGCAGTCGGTGTAGCAAATCAATGTATGGAACACATTAAGAAAATCACAGTGACACTGTTCATGAGCCAGGTCTTAAAATGGCTATGTTGAAAAGTTGGTGAAAATTTCATAAAATGACTGTTTTACGAGCGTGCTAGCAGTTCCTATGCACGCTTGTACATTTGCTTAATTTTCAATATTTGCACTCCAGATTTTCAACATTGCCATTTTACCACACCTCCTCATGAGCAGTACAGCTGTCATTTTCACATCCTGCCCAAAAATGTGTTTCTGCCCATGTAGCACAATGGCTTTGGTCGGTGTCGTGAACTCAGTGTATGGGACACATTAAGAAAATCACAGTGTCACTGTTCATGAGCAGAGATCTTAAAATGGCTATGTTGAAAATTTAGTAGAGCTTATTCCTACAAATAACTGTTTACGGCGTGTGTTGTGCGGTTCCTCGCGCTTTCGTGAAGTTTCAATTTTCAATATTTTCACTCCAGATTTTCAACATTGCCATTTTACCACACCTCCTTATGAGCAGTACAGCTGTCATTTTTCACATCCTGCCCAAAACGTCTTAACATAGAAACATAGAAACATAGAATTTGACGGCAGATAAGGACCGCTTGGCCCACCCAGTCTGCCAATTTCCCTACCTGATGGATAAGCTGCAGATCCTAGTTAACCAGCAGCCTACTTCTTCCTACCCACACCCCCTAGAATTGCCTTATGACTGTCCCATGCATGCTTGAATTCCACCACTGTTTGTGACTCCACAACCTCCTCTGGAAGGCCATTCCATACATCCACCACCCTCTCTGTGAAAAAATACTTCCTTAAATTACCTCTGAGCCGCCCCCCTCCTATCTTCAAATTGTGCCCCCTTGTTCTTGCACACCTCTTTTTTTGAAAGATGCTACACTCTTGGACTTTGTTGATTCCTTGAGGTACTTGAAAGTTTCTATCATGTCCCACCTCTCCCTCCTTTCTCGAGGCTATCATATTCAGCTCCTTAAGTCTCTCTTCATATGTCTTCTGGTGCAGACCCTGCACCATTTTAGTGCCCTCCTCTGGACAGCTTCCATCCTGTCTATGTCTCTTGCGGAGATTGGGTCTCCAGAACTGCACGCAGTACTCCAGATGGGGTCTCACTAGCTGTCTGTACAGAGGGATAATAACTTCCTGTTTTCTACTGGTGATGCCTCTCCTATGCATCCCAGTATCCCCAAGCCCTCCTTGCTGCCCTCTCACATTGCTTGCCCACCTTTAGGTCATTTGATATGACTACCCCAGGTCCCTTTCCATTTTGTTGTTGTTAGTATCTCACCCCCATTGTGTACTCTTCCCTGGGTTTTTGTTTCCCAGGTGCATTACCTTGCACTTCTTAGCATTGAATCTAAGCTGCCATACATTTGACCATTCCTCTAACCTTGCCAAGTCCCTTCTCATCCTTTCCACCCCACCCTGTGCATCAACTCTGTTGCAGATCTTTGTGTCATCTGCAAAGAGACATACTTTTCCTTCCAGTCCCTCTGCAATGTCACTTATAAAGACATTGAAGAGGACTAGTCCTAATACTGAACCCTGCGGTACCCCACTACTAACTCCCCTTTTTTCAGAGTGGACTCCATTTACTATTACTCTCTGTGTCCTATTCTCCAGCCAATTCTTTACCCAGGCTGTCATCTTGGGACCCACTCCCAGGCTGGCTAACTTGTGTATTAATCTTCGTGTGGGACTGTGTCAAATGCCTTGCTAAAGTCTAGGTAGGTCATGTCACAGCCCTCCCTGATCAACTACTTTGGTCACCCAGTCAAAGGAATCTATCAGATTTGTCTGGCATGACCTTCGCTGTGAATCCATGCTGCCTTGGGTCCTGGGTCTTGCCTCGGTCTTTCCCCCATGTAGTGCACAATGGCACAGTCGGTGTGCGAAATCAATGTATGGACACAGTAAGAAAATCACAGTGACACTGTTCATTAGCAGAGGTTTTAAAATGGCAATGTTGAAAATCTGATGAAAAAATTCCTAAAAATGACTGTTTTACGAGTGTGCGTTGCAGAGTTCCCATGCACGCTCGTAGGTTTGCGAATTTTCAATATGTCAATCTCAATCAATCTCAATCTTTATTTATTTATATAAGACGCCTTTCTAAAACCAAGGCACCTGTACAATACTAGATAAAACAATTAAAATAGAATAACACTCCAGATTTTCAACATTGGCATTTTAACACACTTCCTTATGAGCAGTACAGCTGTCATTTTTCACATCCTGCCCAAAACGTGTTTCCGCCTATGTAGCGCACAATGGGGGTAACAAAAAGGTCATGCTGACAATTTATTGTGCAAATACCAGCAATCGCACAGGGCATTAGGGTAAAGCACCATACATGCCAAACACCACTGCAAATACCTGCAAGCGAACGTTCGGCATTGACAAATGCTTGTTAGCAACTGCTTTGTGAACAGAAACCTCAAACCCAAAGGCTTTAAACCTGCAAGTGAGTTTTTTGTAAATCCTGGCCAAATGTCCAAGTCCAACAAATGGTTTCCAAAACTATGACACAGAAGGTTGGTGGCTACAAGGTAAGCCCTGAGTTTACTCACAGTTTCCTAGACCTGAAGATCTCCTTCTGTACACAGGGATGATGGCACAGTTCGCACTAAGTCCCTCTCTGGGTGGTTGCAAACTCTCTCCTTCTTTGGTGGTTCAGGTCTCATGTGACCCTCTGATGTTGTTCAAGGGCCTTCTTGACTTCCTTTTGCAATGCAGACCAGTCTAGGAGCCCAGGCTTCAAACGTCAGACACACCACATTCTGGCATCCAGTCCCTAGTATGTGTGTGGTGATAGCAAATGTGTGGCTGTAGCACTAGCCGGCCTTCTTCCCAGATTGACTGTAGAGTCCAGAGGTCAGTTTTGGTAGAGCTGCAGCACAGCAGTGTCTATAATTCAAGCTGTTGGCTCTCAGCTTTCCCCTCTCATGCTGCTCTAGCATATGATTACCTCCTTTTCGCAGCAGGAGTTCTGCTTCTCACTTCCCACGCTGTTTCTTCAGGCAGATGCATAGTCTGTTTCCCACTGCAGCCAGCTTCAGACTTGATCTAGTTCCTACCACAGTCACACATAGACTGGATGTGTCCTGACGCGGCCCCTTCTGTTCATTGTGGATTCTCAGCTCCCCATGCAGCTGTCAATAAACATAAGACCAGTCTGGAGATCCATTACACAATAGATGATTGGTCCACAAATTCTCTCACAAAACCTAACTGTCCGTCAGTGACCCAGGAGATCGTTGTGATTCTCATTTTGGCTTTGTAGCTTGATTGACTGATAGTGCAGCCACTGACCGTATTGCTATGCCAATAGGACCAAGGTGCACAAATATGTTGGTGTCCTGCCTGGCTGTGGTACATTGGCCCCAGAAGCTCTCTTTCACAAGTGCTTCTGCCCTAAAGCAATAGTCTGGTGCTTCTTTTGTGGTTTGCTTGGATCGGGCCTGCCGTCCGGTACCATCAGGGTATTCATCATGGGGATTCCCAACCTGTCAAGAAAATGATTGCTCACTTGCTCATTGGTGGCAGGCACTAGGTGGTGACCTGTGATGTGCATTGAGGTGCTGAAGAAATCCAATTTTCTCTCTCCACTAGCTCTGTTTACCCCACCTGACAGCAACAGTTCGACAGCGAGGTCCCCCACAGTGACTACAGCGCCATGCCGCTGTAGGGGACCCGCTAGAACTGGGCACTGTCTGTCAGGGGTCCTGCAGCCCCTCCCGAATAAGCTCTGACTTGGAGTTGATAATCCTTAAGTGGGGGGTGGTGCGGGGGGTTCAGGGGGTGAAGCCCCCCGAAGAAAACACATCCAGCACCTAGAAACCAGCAGTCAACTGCAAAATGCAGTTGACCTGCCGGTTTCACTGTCGGGGTGGTCGACGGGAAATTTGTCGACCACCCGTCGTGGATCCCGCTAGCTCTCCACTACAGCGCTGAAGTTCACAGGGTGTGAAGAACATGTGAAGAAGTCCGGGGAAAAAGTACAAGAAAAAGCAAAGGCAGCAACAGTTAATCTGGGACTTTGCAGAGCCTAAGGTAAGCCACCACACTTTAAGGGGAGTTATAAATAAAACCAAGCCTCTAAAAATGACTGAGGAACTGTTGTATCCCTTTTTAAATGTAAATATTTTTTGTGTGTATATGTTGTTTTAGCCACATAGCACACTCTATGAACTTCTGCGCTAATGGTAGAATCTAACACTATACAGAGGACTGTACATAACAATATATTTAAGCAATACGACATGAACGAGCATTGGTTGTGCTGGGTTTACCATATGCTCAGGGTGGTGTAAGGCACAAGATGGCAGGTCAAGTAGCTTCTAGAAATAAGTGTTCTGAGAAGCTGGCCCAGTGATATAGAACTTGCTGCACCCTTGTTGTCAGGGACTTGTTTTTAACTATTGGTTGTACTGCTGTCTACCAATATTATGGCTACAACATAGAACCAACTAGTACCAGCCAATCAGGACACAGGGAATTCTTAATCCATTTTATATATATTTTACAGTACTTCAAGTTCTCCCATATGAGCAGGAACATGTTTGCCATGGTTTAAAAGTAGATTTTTGGGGGTAAGAGGTGCCGTCCTTTTATTTCCATAGATGTTTTTCTCCTGTTACTAGTGCTAGTACCCCTCCTCTGGCCTTGGGCACTACTGCAGTTCTATGGGTGGCAGGATCCATTGCATGGGGGCCGAGTGTACCGAGGTCATCATTCTGCCAACTCCAGGTTTTCTTCCATTGGTCATTCCCCTTAGGTTCATGAGCTAGAGGTCATGTCTACTGAATCTGATAGATTTCTTTGATTGGGTGACCAAGGAATTAGATTAGAGTGGAGCGGTGGAGGATGTGGCCTACCTAGACTTCAGTAAGGCATTTGACACAGTTTGACACAGAAGACTATTAAGCAAGCTGAGTAGCCTAGGAAGTGAGTCAAAAGCTGGTAAACTGGTAAGAAATTGGTTAGGGGATAGGCAACAGAGGGTGGTTGTAAATAGAGTTCACTTCAAGGAGGGGAGGGTGACCAGTGGGGTGCCTCAGGGACCGGTGCTGGGACCAGTCCACTTTAATATCTTTATAAGTGACACTGCAAAGGATCTGGAGGGGAAGGTCTGCCTAATTGCATATGACACAAAAATCTGAAACAGTATGGATAATTGGGGGGGGGGATGAGCAGAGACCTGAGAAAACTTGAGGAGTGGTCACGAGTATGGCAGGTGGGTTTTTAATGCGAAAAAGTGCAAAATAACACACTTGGGGCACATAAACTAAGGGGCAAGTACAAAACAGGTGGAGTATTATTGATATCCACCAAGCAGGGTAGAGATCTGGGGATAATAATTTCCAATGACCTAAAGGTGTCCAGGCAATGCAACAAAGCAATTTGAAGGGCTAGTGGGATGCTGGGGTGCATAGGGAGAGGTATCCCCAGTAGACGGAGGGAGGTGGTGCTGCCTCTTTATAGATTACTGGCAAGCCCTCACTTAGAATACTGTGTATAGTTCTGGAGGCCACATCTCTGGGAGGATATAGACAGAGTGGAGGTGGTCCTGAGGAGAACAACTAAAATGTTACTGGGGTCTGCATCACAAGTCCTATGAGAAGAGACTAAAGGAACTCAAATATGTACACACTGGAAGGGGGGGGATATGATGGAAAACTTCAAAAACCTCATAGGGATAAATAAGTTATAGCAAGGGAGTATTTTCAGAAAAAGTGCTCTAGAACAAGGGGACATGCTGTGAAGCTGGAGGGGGATAGATTCAGGAGAGATGTGAAGAAGTACTTCTTCACAGAAGGAGTAGTGGATTTATGGAACAGCCTTCCAGCAGAGGAGATGGGGGCAAAAACAGTGGTGGGCTTCAAGAATGCATGGCATATGCATAAGGGGATCTTAGTGAAAAAAAATGTGGTGGGGAAGAGCCAGAGTTCAAGTAGGGTCTAAAGTGATACTATAGTATAACCCCTCCCTTCCTGCCCCGTCTAGGGGCATACTTAAAAACATCACAAGTGGTCAGGGCAGGAAGAAAGGAGCACTCCCAAAGCGCTAACATATGAGCCATTGCATATACTGGACCAGGGAAAATGGATGGTCCCTACCTTCTGCTGTCTTCAAGATGTTGGATTACCTCCTCATTCTCAGCAATGGACCCTCTCCCCGAACCGACCAACCAGATCTGGACCTCCCTCTTCTCTCTCGGCGATCCCACGGGGCCCCTGCAGCCCCCAGAGGCTGGATTCTTTCCTCTGGAATATAACTCATGACAAATTACTCAGACTGCAAATGGGGGGGCAAGATTTAATTTAATTAGAACCCCCCCTACAGTCAAATAAAGTGCAAATCACTGTTTCTCCCCAACTGACTTTATTTTCACCTGCATGGCAAATGATTCCAGCTATAGAGGGGTCACCATTTCTTCATAAAAAATAATTAATCAGCTCCATGGGGCTACAACTTTATACACATTGGCTGGACATATCAAACAGCAGAACCATCATTTCAGCAGACACCAGAAGGAGTCTCATCTTCTACCCTTCCTCTCTCGGGTGAACTGCCCAAGACTCTGGAACCCAGATCCCTGCAGTCTCCTGGCATATAAGGATCCAGTAAGCCAAGCCTTCCTCTTGCTTTTCCCTATGGGTCTCTTTTCCTCTGTGGCACTGGTCATCCCCCTTTCTCCCGTGTGAGAAAGCGAGCTGCCTTCCCCACCTGGACCCCTGTGCAAAATGGCCTAAACCACAGGGCGTCCAGGATTTTTTTGGGGATGACAGAGGCCCTGACCCACTTTCCATTTGGCTGGCTCTGATGCTCAAGCTGAGGCCACTGCTACCCTGATTGCTTGCCTCCGCCCCAGTCTTCCATGGCCCCAAGTTTCCTCTGGGGTTGTTCCGCTGTCACCACTTCCTTCCTACGGGGAATCCCTGCCAGGCCCACATCCCTTTCAATGGTTCCTGGGCTTGAGTTAAGCACCAGCCCAGGGACCACCCTTCAAGGCCTACCAGTTCTTTAGTATGTGACCCTCCCGGACTTCATGGACTGGCACCCCAGGACCTGCCCCTCCAAACAAGCCCCTTAAACAGGTGAAAGGCTCCCCAGCTCACTCGACCTCCCAGGCCACTCTGCCACACCGGATACGAGGGGAACCTCTGCTACCAACTCCCCTCCTGAGACGACCCTGCCACAGACCTCCCAGCCCTGGTAACCTGGGAAAACACCTTTTGAGCTTCCTAAAGGTCTCCTACATCCATCGGCTGGGCTTGCTAAAGCCTCCCTAATGCCCTAGCCCCCACGACGTAGCACCTGGCTACCTGTATCCCCACTGGAGCTCCATACCCCGACTCCTCGTCAGCCATGGCTCATGAAATTGTCCTGACTGCATTCTACTTGGGGGTGTCCCCCACTCGTCCTCCAGGACTGCCGAGCTCCCTCACTTGCCCACCTATCTTGGTCCTGGTTCTACTCTCCAGCTTCCCCCCTCCAGCCCCAGGCCTAATGCCTGGACTGGAAAAAGCCATGCTACTCCCTGTCAGCTCCCTTATATACCCTATTTCTGCCCTCTGCTGCCACCTTGAGGCATCCAGCGCAATAACCCCCACAGCACTAAACCCATTTCCTAGCTCTGGGGGGGAGGGGTAGGAGGGGGAAAGGGATGCCTAAAACGTGGGAATATAAGCTCGCTTTTGCAGGGGGAGGCTTACAATAGGTAGGGTAAAATGGGCAGACAGCCAAGCAGTCCTTAACTGTCAACAAATTCTATGTTTCTATGTCTCTTACCAGCTTCCACACACACCATGTTGCTTGTCCTTGGTCCAAGGGCCCAGGTCATTCTTGAAAAAGGGCCGTTTGCATAGTGTACTCACCTGGTTATTAAAATAAAATGATGCCACTTCCAACCTTCCAGAGGCCAAAGCAGATGTTCACACTCTGGATAAGACTCACACAATGCAGGACAGGCAGTACTCTGTGTACTGAGACAGGTACTGAACATGCAGTTGTGGCACAAAATGGAACAAGCAACTGTGCAACAGGACAGGACCAGTGTAGCAAGGGACAGACAGCACTTCAGGCACACTGGCTTACCAGAATGGGAATGCGCAAATGTGCTATAATACAAGAACGCCATCCCCCCCCCAAAAGGATGCCCTCCGACTTTCTGCCAGAATCCCACCTGATCTCACTGGATCAGGTGCAATGACCTACTTCATGCCACACAACCTTACTGGCCAAGCTGCAATGTCCTTCCCACCCTTCTGGCCAGACAGAATCCCCACAACTCACTGCCCATCCAAAATGTCATCAGAGCAGAGGGGTGTGGGAGGGCATTCCTGCTTGGGTGCCAAGACTTGGGGTTATTACGGCGGGACAGAAGATGAGGGAGGGCACGATTGCTGGGCCTGTGAGTTCAGGTAGTATTTCAGCAGGAGTATAAGGTGGGGGAAGGAATTCCAGCTGTGGCAGTGCAGTAGGGGGACATACTGGCTGGGACATAGGGGTATAGAGGGGCATTCCAGTCGGGGAACTAAAACCAAGGGACATTTCATCTGGAGCAGCGAGATGAGGTGAGTATTGAGGTGTGGCAAAAGGGTGAGAATGGGATTCTGCTGGGCCAGTGAGGTCAGGTGGTACTCTGGCAGAGCAAGAGGGTGGGAAGGGCATTATAGCTGGACCTGTAAAATAAGTTGGTATTCTGACTGGGCAGAATGATGGGGGAGGACGATTACAACAAGGGCAGTGAGGTCAGGTGGTATTCCAGCAAGGCAGAGGGTGTGGAGGGCATTCCAGGTCAGGTGGGCCAATTCTGGCTATGTTTTGGATTGTAGTGCATTAGCACATTCCCTTTCTAGGTGCATTCTGGTATTTCGGTTTAACCCACTCCCAGGATGTGGTAAAAAGCAAAATCGCTCTGAAGACAGAATCATTCCAGCTTTCCTAATATCAGCGGCTGAAATGCCATTCAAAATAACTGCCCAATCCTCAAAATGCCGCCCACCCCATCAAAACAGTCACTCTGGTCACCAGAATGCCCCAGACTCCCTAGAACTGCCACCATGACCCATCAGAATTTTCAGCCCACCAGAACACCTGCCTGATGAGCAGATTGCCCATTACAGCGGGTCAGGTTATAATTTCAGTGGAGTGGCCATTCCATTGGGCCATTGTGGCTGTTTTAGCAGGTTGGGGGGCATTCAGGGGACCAAAACAGCTGTTCGCATCCTGTACAGGCCTCAAGAAGCATGGGACAGACAGTACTCTGTGCACTGGGACAGATCCTGAACACAGTGGTGTGGCACAACACAGAAAAGACAGCACTCTGTTTAACAGAACAAAGCCAGTGTAGCACTGGACAGGCAGTAGTACTATGTGCACCAGGACAAGTCTGGGACATCGGGGCCAGTGTACCAAGGAACAGGCATCACTTGGTGCACTGAACACGCTGGATAACCAGAATGTACCTGAATGAATGTGTTACATACTGAATGCAGCTGGAACTAGCCCAACCTACCCAGAATACATTCCCCACTCTCTGGCCCTGCTGGAATGCCACCAAACTTCACTAGTAGGGTTACAATGCCCTCCCCTACTATTTTTCCCATTCAGAATGCCTCACTTATCCTTCTTCCCAGCCTGAATAGAAAAAAAAAAACACTGAAGTTATAAGCAGAAAAAGTCCCCATGGCCCATCATGTCTGCCTAACTATTGAATATTGATTATGAGGGCCCTAGTGGCCTTCCCTCCCCCTTAAATGAACACCCCTCACCTCACTGCCACAGCTTGAAGGTGCATGGTCTAACTGCCCCAGATGGAATTCCCCCCAATGCTTCTGCCCAGTCAGACTGCTCCATTCTGATGGCAGAAGGGTGAAGGGGGCATTCAAGCAGGTGTTTGGGGACTAGAGGCATTCTAGCTGCAGCAGATGAAGTGGAGGGTATTTGAGGTGTGGTAGTACAGTAGGGGCCATTTCAGATGAATCACTGAGACTACAGGGTATACATGCAGTGGCAGAGGTGTTAATGAGGGCATTCCAGATGTGGCAATGAAGAGGGGCATTCTGGCTGAGGTACAGCAGTGTGAGAGGATGTTCTGGTTCGGGCAGTGAGGCCAGTGGGCATTCCAGCTCCACAAGTGCAGCTGGATGGTATTCTGACAGGGAAAGAGGGTGGGGAAGGATATTTGTAGCTAGGCCAGTGAGATTGGATGAAATTCCTACTGGGCTATGGGCAAAGTCTATGTTTCAAGTCCAAAACATGTGTGACTGGGTTGCTCTGCCCTCCCCACACTGTCTCTAGCAACAGGGGGAGGGGAGGTTATGGGGTGCCACCTGGTAACCTAACTGGGACCAGAAAGTACATGACTCTTAATTTCCACAGGTACTCCCTCCAAACTGGAGAAGAAGATGATCTCCAGGTGTGTCTCCAGACCATTTCCCATGGGCATTTGTAAGATTTATCTGCAACTCCTCCTCCCACTTCTGTTTAACTTTACTGGTGGTCTGCGCCCAGTCCCTGATAAAATTAACGTAGAGCAGTGAAATGGCATTTTTCCCCTCTCTCAGGGTGCCAAATTAATTAAAAGGGTGGCTCGCATAAGGAGCCTTCTAATTGGGATGTGACCCTCCGGAGTTTACTGTTTATGTACTCCCTTAATTGACGGTAATGAAGTCTGTCCGATAGGAGCAATCCCAACTGTTGTTGCGCCTCTTCAAAAGTTATAACTGTACCTTTTCTGAGGAGCTGCCATGAGGAACATATGCCCCGAGCTGCTTGTCTCTTAAACCAAGAGTCTGTCTGGGCAAGGATAAATGCGGGTCAGCTGGCCACTACTGATAGTTCCACAGGTTGCCACGTGTGTCACCCCTGCTCACTCCCTTACGCCATCCCTCCAGCACTGCCTCCACCCTCAGAAGGACTTGTCCCCTGGTGGCAGCAGGTCAATGTGGGGTAAATAACTGAGACTGCAATTGAAGGGAGGCATCCCCGGCCAACTCCACTGACTTCCAGTGCATCTTATATAGGGGATGGCTCCGCAGTAAGGAAATCCTCATTTGTGTGGCCACCCAGTAGCCTGGGAGGTATGGGACAGCTAAGCCTCCTTGCTGTTTTGGGAGAAACAGTGTTTGTTTACTGATTCTGGGTCTCTTATTGGCCGGAAGGACAGTCATAAGGGAAGCCTGCTAGGAGTCTAAGTCTTTTTTTTGAGACTTTACAAGGGACACACTGGAATAAAAAGAGTAACATAGGGAGGGCATTCATTTTTAGAGCTTGTACCCTTCCATTTAGGGAAAGAGGGAGGAGGGACCAGCACTTAAAATCTCACTTCAGTTGAGCTATCAGGGGCTGGTAGTTTAGTTGATGAAGTTGGGACAGCTGGGTGGGCAGATGAATACTTAAGTATTTCAGTGATGGAAGGTCCCGCTTCACTGGGAATTCCTTTTGGAGACTAGTGGGGGCATTATAGTGAAAACTTAAGACCTCCGCCTTTGTCTTATTTAAGGAATAGCCCAGACAGGTGTGAAGATTAGACAATGTGTTGAAATACTGCTGGTAAAGAATAATCTGGATCAGTAAAGAATAATAGGCCATCATCTGCATATAGGGCAAGTTCATGCTCCACCCCTCCCATATGGACCCCCTTAATTGAGACATTTTCTCTGATATCCTGTGCCAGGGTTCAATACAGAGCATGCATAGTAATGGCAAGAGGGGGCAGCCCTGACAGTTACCCCTTCCTAACTGAAACCTGTTGGAGATATGTCCATTGGCTCTAATGTAACCTGTAGGATTAGTATATAACTTAAAAATAAGTTGTATAAAGGAGTCAGAGAACTTGAACCTGGCAAGGACCGCCCCTAAAAAGGGCCATGTGACCTTATCAAAGGCCTCCTCTGCATCAAGGCTAAACATTAGAGCTGGATTTTTCCAGGACTGCAACTGGTTTATTATATGCACTGTGCATCGGAGGCTATCCTGGGCCTGCCGGCCAGGTATGAAACCTGACTGATCTATATGGATGAGATCCAGGACGAATCCTTGTAATCTATGAGTTATTAAGGACGTTTATATTTTGTAATCTGTATTAAGAACAGAGATATGCCAATATGAAGAAGAAAGGGAGGGATCCTTGCCAGGTTTAGGTATAACTGAAATGATGGCCTGAGACCAGGAACTCGGGATGGGTGTTTTGTAGTTAGAGCTTCTCTGCAGACCCTGGTAAGGAGTGGGAGGAGCAGACCCTCAAAACACTTATAGAACTCATTAGGTACATCATCTGAACCTGGGCACTTCATTGTCCTAAGATCCGAGACCTCCGCTTTTACTTCAGCGGGTGAGATTTGGGCCATCAAGACACTACCTTTCTGCTGGGAAAGCATTAGGAGCATTAATGTGTTCAAATATTGACCGGTCGCAGTCTCATTTAGTTGAGGGTCTGGACTATATAACTCAGAATAGTACTGTTTTAATGCTTCCGCAATCTCATGGGTGAGACATAAGGTCTGCTGATTTGTAGGGTGTCTGATTGCAGCTTCTGTGGCTCTGGCCCTCTGTACTCGCAACTGTCCAGCCAACAATCTCAGAGACCTAGGACTCCCTCTCCCCCCCATAATACCTTTGCTACAGAAACAATAGATTTTGTTCCACCTGATAGTTCAGCAAGGCACCCAGCTCTCTTTTAAGTGCTGCCAGTGCCTTGGTACAATCTCTATTTACTTTAAGTTTCTGTTGGGATTCCAACTGCTGAATCTGTCTCTGCAGTTCGACCCTTCTGGCTTCCTAGCTTTCTACTTGTGAGCCGACAAGACCACAAACTTCCCATGAATTATGGCCTTCATTGTGTCCCACAGAAGTGCCGTGGAGATTCCAGGGAGGTCATTCTCAGCCATTGCCTGTTCAAATGTCTCCCGAATTGCAGTTTTCACCTCAGCGTCCTGAAGAAGGGAAACATTCAGGCACCAGAACTTTCTTTTTTAAAAATCTCCCAGTTTAATTTTCAGGAAAATAGGGGCATGGTCAGAGAGCATGAGATCGCCAGTCCAACACTCCTGAACATTACCCATGGATTGTTTGTGCAAAAAAAAGTAATCAGTTCAGGAGTACATAGAGTAGGCTGAGGGAGCAAATGTGTAATTTCTTGGTTGGTGTTTAATTGGCACCAGACATCTATATACCCCATTTCCTCCAATAGGATAGAAAAGCTTTTGACAGCCTTATGACTTTTTTTTGGAATCCCTGTAGTGGAATTCAGTTTAGGGTTTAAGGTTAAATTGAAATTGCCTCCACATAAAAGTTCACCTTCCATCCAGGACTGTAAGTGAAGCAGAAAGGAACAATACATTGTAATATCTGAGCCCAGCAGTAAATAAACAGAGGCTAAAGTTATCACTTGACCTTGGAACTTACCCTTCATAAGGACTGAACAACCTTCCCTATCTGAGTAAGTGTCCAGAACTTCAAAGGCCACCCTTGAGGGGATTAGTATAGAAACACCTCGGCATTTATCCTTCTTATATGACGCTGAGACTGTGACCCCAAACCCAAATTTTCCCAGTTTATCATGTTCCTTAGGGGAGAGGTGGGTTTCTTGCAGCATAATGATGTCTGCTTGTGTTTTCTTTAGGAAGGCTATAATTTAGCTGCATTTTCCTGGGCTGTCAGACTGTGAACAATATAGGAGCATATGACTGTGGCCTTATCCAATTTTAAAACCTATATATATAGGGCATCCTGACCAGGAGTTTTCTCCCCCCCTCCTCCTCTCTAGGCAAGGACTCTGATACACAAATTTAGAGATGTAGTCAGTAACTGCAATGTAAACAAGACCCTGATAACATTCAACAACATATGTCAACATGGCAACAATAAACTGAACAATGTACTTCCAAGGATGAAAGTCTGTAAAGACAGATGTCTGGTTCCTACCCATGGTCCTATGATAGAATAACTGCTTGGAGTAGGAAAAGAAGAGGGAGGGACTGCCTCCACCTAGAGAAGCCTTCTTCTGAAGCCGCTTGTCATGTCAAGTGGCTCATAGTAAGGACACTGTCTTTAGGGATTTTGCATGGAGCAACAACAAAGAACACCTGAAAATTCAGCAGTGTGTCCCCTATTGGGTATCTATAAAATTACATATGTTATCTGACAAAGGTTTAAAGGTGCATGCCAATGCCTTTCAAAAAAGAAATAATCAGCCCTTCCCCGTCCTCCTCTCTGCTGCAGCTCCACCCCAAAAAAGGTTCTTTGGGAGGAGACTCATTAAAGGCATTTACCCTATAGAGGCTACACACTATATTTCTAGGTCAGAACATCAGCTATTTTAATCAAACTGAAGATTCACTGTTACCAGTACCCCGGGGATCTTCTCTGTTACACCCTCTGCAAGTGACATTAATCCTCTGAAACCATAGCTAGCGTTCAAATCCTTTGTGTCAAAATAACTTTGGCCCATATTCAAGGAGAAAACAACTGGTTCTAGATTTTGTGGTTCCCAACAGTTCTTTAACTCTTTGTTGCTAGGGTAGCTTACAGTTTGCAATAGTCCTTTCAAGCCGACTTCAAGCTGAGGTGTACAGCCCAGGCCCTGGTACATCTGTGGAATCAGTCAGTGGGACTGGGGGTTCCGACCGCACTGTGGACTAAAACTGATAAATGGAGAGTCCTGAGGTAAATCTTCAGCGTACCGGATCATATGTGGCTGCGGGCGAGGAAGCCCGTTGATGTTAGGCTAAAGTTATGATCTGCTGCAATGCTTCTTTAGTGAGCTGGAGTGTGGATGTAGTCTTCCTCTGGTTGTTGATTACCATCCAGTCTGGGTGAGGGCTTCACTTCTGGAGTATACAGCCCGCTTCTTGTTTCAGCACTGAGATCCCTTGTTTTTGTAGGGCTACCAGAGACTCCTCTACTGTGAAGTACAGTTTGGGGCCGTCTTCCTAGAAAATTCTTAGTTTGGCTGGAAACAGAGTTTGCAAGCAGATACCTTTCTCCTTTAGCTGGTGAAGGAGCAGGGTGTATTGCTGTCTGACCTGCTGGACTTCTGGAGTATAGTCATGGTCCATGGTAAGCCGAGAATCTAGGTATTTTACCTCTTTTGTAGTCTGGACCCGTCTTAAGATGTCCTCTTTTACTTTGAAGTTGTTAAATTTCATGACAATAGACTTTGGATGCGCTGCTGGGTCCGTGGGTCTGGGCACCAAAGATTGATGTGCCCACTTGATTGAGAAAGAATAATCTGGAGGAAGGTTTAAAATGTCTTTAAGCAGATTTTCTAAGAGGGCGGATATGGGATCCATTTCAGCCCCCTTGGGCAAACCATAAAGCCACAGATTGTCCCATCTAGACCATCCTTCCAGGTCGATACATTTGGCCTGTAGTGAGCTGGTGTGCTGAAATAAGGATTCCACCACTCGACTAATCTGTACGCCACTGTCCTCTGCCACTGAAATGCAGTCCTTTGCCTGGTCGAGCCTTTTTTCCATTTTAGACAGTTTCTGCAATAGATTTTTAAACTCTTGCTTATTTTTCACCCTCAAGCTCTTGATCTCCTTGAGCAGAGTCTCAAATCTGGAGCATGAGAGCTGTTCTGCTTCCCTGTCCATGTCGTTGTCTGTTCCCCTAGTACTTAAAGGCGATTGACTTCTGCAGGCCTGACAATCTGATATCAATCCTTCAGCATCGACGACTTCTGCAGGTATTTCATTTTATTCTTGGACCCCTTGTCTTCTCTGCGATCTCCTCATGACATTTTGAGATTTATTTGCTAGAATTAGGTTGAATTAAGAGGTTAAAATTGATCCGAGGGGACGGGGGCTCAGGCTTTAGGGTCTAGTCGACTCCATGACATCAGCAGAAGTCCTGTGCTACAGACATTTAAATTCAAAGTGATGTACAAATCCAGAAAACAAAGAAACATAGAATGTGATGGCAGAAGAGGACCTCAAGGCCCATCTAAGCTGCCCATGGTCTTTGTTTACACCCCTCCCTGCTACCTCTTCCTTTGTATTATTCCTTTATACTTATTCCATGCGTTCTTGAACCCCACCACTGATTTTGCCCCTATGACCTCTGAGGGTAGGCTGTTCCAGGCGTCCATTACCCTCTCCATGAAGAAGAATTTTCAATGTCGGTCCTGAATTTTCCCCTTTTTAGTTTAAGATTCTGACCCCCTGTTCTGCTTTGCTCATTGGCCTTGAAAAGTTCCTGAACCTGAACTTTATTTGTTCACTTAATGTACTTGAAGGTCTCGATCATGTCTCCCCTCTCCTTCCTCTGTTCCAGAGAGTACAAGTTTAATTCCTTCAACCTGTCCTCATATGAAAATGTGTGCACTCCATGTATCATTTTTGTTGCCTTCCTTTGTACTGTCTTTATTCTGTCAATGTCCCTTCTAAGGTGTGGTCTCCAGAACTGCACACAGTACTCCAAGTGGGGGCGAACAAGTGCCCTCACTTTTAATTCATCCAATATTAGGACCCTCAGGTCATGCCCTTGGCTGTTTTTTGCTAGTTTTACTCCCCCTCCCAAGAAATGCTTCCTTTTCGGTTTCCTCTTCCTATGTGCATGATTTTGAATTTTTTGGCATTAAAATTCATCTGTCATGCCATTTTCATTTCTCCTGCTGTGGAGTCTACCCAGCTGCTTATCTTGGTGTCATCTGCGAATAGACACACCTTCCCCTTGAGCCCCTCTGCTATGTCTGCTACGAACATATTGAAAAGCAGAGGCCCTAATACAGAGCCCCAGGGCACCCCACTGTTTACCCTCCATTCTGCTGATAATGTGCCATTTACCTGCACCCTCTGTGTTCTACCATGCAGACAATTTTTCACCCATGCCACCATTTTCTGTGCCATCCCTATGTTGCCTAACTTTTTTATCAGCCTTCTGTGTGGGACAGAGTCAAAGGCTTTGCTAAAGTCCAGATGGACTATATCCACTGCCCCCCATTATCCACTGTCTTGGTAACCCAGTCAAAGAATTTGATTAGGTTTGTTTGTCAGGACCTCCCTGTTGTGAACCCATGCTGTTTATGATCCTGTTGTCCGCTGGCTTCAAGGAATGCTATGATCCTCCGTTTGAGTAATGATTACATTAATTTTCCTACCACAGAAGTGAGGCTCACTGGGCGGTAAATTCCTGCTTCTTCCCTGTTACCAGAAAAGAGAATGTCAATGCTAATTTTCTGTCACGATATGGTTCAGGAACTGAGAATTCAGAAGATAGAAAAAATATGCATGCTTCATTAAAATGCTTGCTGTTAAAGGTGTTATGAGAAAAAAAAGATATTTCATTTTCAAAGAACAGTAAATGTTATAAGGTAATGTTAAAAGAGAATAATAGAAGGTTTTGGAATTTTTTTAAACAAAAAATTAGTTCCCTCTTAAAGGAGTGTGTGTGACGGGGTTGGGTAAGACCCTGTCCCGTTTGTTATGCAGAGAGAGTCAAAAGCAATGATCAATTCTGTCCTCTTTTTTTCTGTTACTTGTCTATCGGTTGGTTGCCTGTCTGATTGCATAATCAGTTTTCTTTGTGGCACCTAGGAACTGGCCACTCTGATGGTGTCACAATTTCCCCCTGTTATCTCCCTTCCTACACTGGCTGTTTCTATTCTTCCTTTCTCCCCTTGCTTCTCTGTAGTTAAAACATATATATGTGAACTTTTATGTGAAACTGGGATCCCTTGATTTGCAAATGAATATAATTATATGGTTGTAATGATTGCTGACAGCTACTTGGGTTTGTTAGAGAAGTTAGCAGTTTGGAACACAGGTGGTTGACCTTGAGAAACCTTTTGACCCTCACAAGCTTGTTGATATAGTTATCATCAGGAAGCAATCTCTGGACAGAATGTATTAATTGGTTGCACCTGTTAAAGACTAGATGTGCGCTTCAGGCTGGTCACAGAAAGGGCAATGACAAAGTTTTGCTACATTGTGTGAAAACAGGAGATATAGCTTAGTGAGAACAGGATGCAGAATTTAATTTCCAGGGAAAACGTCTTGTAAAAAGAGAGCAGTGTTTTATTGGGTTAGTTAGAGAGAACGACTGAGATTTCAATTGAAAAGAGACTCTTAGATGAAAGACTTCTGTTTTTTTATGTATTTTATTTTTTATTTATTTTATTTAGAGTACAATTGGAATTACAATCCTTTGAGTCAGAGACTCCTTTTCAAAGGCTCCACGTCATGTTACAATAGATAGACAGTAGCAACACTTATATAATGTGCACATAGAGATAACATGAAGTACATTTGGTACAATGATTAATGTAAACGTGTAAGGTACAATAATAACACAGTGAGATACAGGTCAATTGAGAAACCACATAGTAAAGACAATAGGGTATAATAACTAATGAATACATGTGCAGGGTACAATAGTTGAGCTATACAAGCATATAGGGGAAGAGGAGGTTTGTTTGTTTGTTTGTACAGCCTTTGTGAAGCACTGTCCTGCACAATTTTTCATGGGAGCAGGCCTCTACAACAATGACCACTGGAGAGTTGGCACCCTCATGCAGACTTTAATCATATGTTGTGAGACTGCCAGAAAATCCATAAGTTCTGGTCTGACTTACATGTACAATGTTCTCAAATCATTGGTGTATCACTCTCATCTCTTTATCCTGGGTCTACCTGAGGAGAGGTAGCCCCTTAAATCCATTACTCTACAGTGGCTTCTAGCAGTGGGTATTGAAACCAAATGGCTCCTCCTTCGAAGATGGTGAATCCCAGATCTCCCCACTTTCTCTGAATGGTTAGCAGCTATACATTCTTTGGCAACAAAGTCCAGGATTTCTCACTTTTCTAAACATTCTATGGTGGCATATGAGAATATCTGGCATTCTTTCCTGAGGGCTGTGACCCCCACAGACTTAGAAGAAATGCCCTGGAAGGAATAAAGACTCTCTGAGACCACAATGAATGGGACAATGTCTTGACTCTTACCCCCTTTATATAACCACAGTGCTCACCTATCTGGTGCTCACAATTCTGTTCCTCCCCCTCCCACAACCCAAGTCCCCCCTCTTTGCAGACCAGAGATGTATTTTGACCTGCTCCTCTTCATGGTCACTGCCCTGCTGTAAGGCAATATCTGTGTGGTGGGAACCCATAGGAGAGGAAACAGAATCATCCTTTACCTACAGGTATTTCAATGACAAACTTGGGTCCCTCCCTTCATCCAGTCTCCGAACTCCTTTCCATAACTTTCCCTAGAATTGGTGTTATTTGGGTCCGAGTCACTTATGTCTGCAAATCACGACATGGAGGTCATAATTATCTGGGGAATTGATCACCTTGACTTCCTTATTGTGCTATTGCCAATAGGGTAATACCTTGCAAAAACAATTTTTACTTTTGAATGCACACTAGGATCTGTGTAGAGCTACCTCCATGTATATGCTGTAGCTATGATTTTATTGCATTAATGATTTATGTCGTATGACATTTCTCATGCAATGTGTGATGTATTGGATTTGAAAATAATAAAAATAATTAACTGCAAAAAGAAATCGTTGCAGGATCTACCAGGCAACTGCCTAGTAGCATCGGAGAGTCACTGTTAGAGCTGGGCAAGTCAGAAATATTTCACCTAGAGCCAAGCCAGACCCAACCCAAGTGAATGGCTTGACTCTACAATCCAAAGCACACGTAGAGCCATGACTGCTGCTGGCTGTTCTATACAGTACTAGCAATGTCACACATGAGACGAATGGGAGGACTTAAACGTTATTCAGTATAGCCTAGATGTTAGAGTAATGAGCTTGGTACATCCAGCAGACCAGGGAATGATTCCCACAACCTCTACTTGCATACTAGCAACTCTGAGCAAGTCACTTATCCACCCCAGTGCTCCCGGGTTGCCTCTGAAAACAGGCACTTGTGCCTAGTGCACCTTACCTGGTTACCAAAGAATAAGAAAAAAAAAGTTCCCACCACTGCTTTAACTCTTCAGGCTGACAAAAATTCTGCTCTGCTGAAAACTGGCTTCTTGGTTCCTCAAAGAGGTCAAGCTGAGCTAAAGCCAGGCACTAGACTTGTGCAGCCAAAGGTAACCAGTGACAGGACTGGAAACTGGTGTCTGAGCCACACTAGACACTCACAGCACGCATTCATATTCAGATAGTGGACCAGTGGCCCATAGGGGAGTAGCAAGGAACAGAATGATGAGCCTGCCAGAGTCCTTCAGAGGAGCTGGAGCTGGGCATAAAATTGCTCATTTGTCCCATCCTACATCTCGCTATTCACCTCTCCAAGTCAGTGGTCTTATAAGTGGGCCCCTCTCTTAGCTCAGATAAGTTAAATTTAATTCATCTGTTTTAAAGGTCCTTCTCAGTTGCACTCTGATACGATCTGCCGTAGCAATGCTTTTATTGTATGAATTATTGATGCACTGTTCCATGCATCAAATAATCTATCACTGTTCCTCGTTAATTGGATCCCCTTGGCAGTGCGCTTGGAAGTGGAGGGACTTGTCTGAAAGCTAAGGTTGATAAATATTTATAGTGACTTGTCAGTCGGTTATATTGTAACTACTCAATCAGCACCATTTTTCATTTACATGCAATGTACTTTAAATTTCACTGATATTTTCTTTCAGACAGTTAATGTATCTTTATACTAGCCTCATACTGAATTGTGCAGAATGGATGCTAAATACTCTCTCAGCTGTACTGTTTTCTCCCTATTTTGCTTACTGCTTCTATGAGACTGAGCTTCTGTACTAGCATCACCCGAAAAAGCACAAACTTAAAATGGACCTCTGACTTTTCTCTTTCGCTACCTGCTAAAACAAGTTACTCCTGAGACAGTTACTTGGCTTCTAATCTCCCCAGATAAAAACTCTACCTATTAATCCACTACACTAAGTCAAATTGCATGAGTCCCGTGTGATTTGCTAAAATGTATTCGTGTAAATCTTTAGTACTGGTAGTCTGCTAAGATTGGAGGACATTCAAAGTAAATCCTGGTCCAGATCCACTAAGTGATAATGGGAAACCTTATAATGTACCTGGCAGGGCAAACTTAAGGGTCTGACAGTAGTCCATACTGCATGAATATCAGAAACCTGCCTGCTAACGAAGCCAAGCTGGTGAGGTATTGCTTCTCTTCTCTATAAGGAAAACCTGAATCTGCTGGCAGGATCTAGCTCAGCAGTTTGGAAAGCTATCCCTTTCAGGTACCCTGATTTGTGCATTGATGGTTCTTCTCTCTATCCCTCTATATTCCTCTGCCAGGGCACCATATTGGTGCCAATGCTCCTCCTATGTCTATATCTTGTCAGTGAAAACTTTGTTAATCAGATGTTGGATGCAAGTTGAGACTCCATTTTTAGGCAGCTTGAGAGCAACAGTATCGGAAATTTATCACATGGCTTGACTTACAGCCTCCATTCATGATCATCTAGAGGAATTTCGGACCGGGGATACAATATTCAAAACACCACAAAGCAGAGTGCAAAGGTTTGCACTGCACTGTGCAAGTGTCCAGGAGTCCAAGGATGCTACATTCAGTGGATTAGCACACCGGTGCCATCCTGCTGAGTATACGGCCATGTCGGCGCAGCTGTAAGTAGCACTGCCCCGACATGGATCGCTGCTCTGCAGGGAATAGAGCTGCCAGAGTGGATAGTGCCAGAGTGCTATCCACATTTTTCAGAGGGACCCATGCAAATGAGTCCATTAGGCATGCAAGGCACTAAGGAGCCATTTGCATGCCCATTATGGGCTCATGTGCATGGGTAGCATTGGCAGGTTAGCACGGTGCACCCCCACACACACACACTTACACGGTCCCATCAACATGTGGAAATTCCTGATGCCCAGTGGTCCCCACCCCCGATCGCTGTCCTTGCTTCGATGCCCAGCCCTGTCCGGTCATGATGATAGCCACTGGACTGTGGTCCCTCCCCCCCATTGTCCAATCCCCAGCCCTAGTACACAGACAAAAGGCCCACTGTAGCATGCCCTGCTGTCCACATCCAAGTCAGGTGTACTGTATCTGACAGAATGTACAAACTGCCCTGCCATTCTGAGGTACCCCCCCACTCCCTGATGACCAATCCTGCCACACTACAATAGTCTCGGGTGTCTAGTGGCCCCCCACCACACAGCTGTACTAAGTCAGCTTAGTACTGTCTATGGTGTACAGTACAGTAGATGCATACCCTATGTTATACATAGGATGCACGGGCCCTGCCATATCATATGGTGGCCAGCCAAGGAGGTGTGAGGAGGCCTGTACCAGTCACCATATCTGTCTATTGCACTGGCACTTCCCGGTGGTGGTGGGAGTTGCACATGCTAGGGGATGGTGCCAGCTGCACAGTGGGCGGGGGCGCTAGACACCAGGGACAATTGTAATAGTACAGGATTGGTCATCAGGGAGTGGAGGGTACCTGAGGACTGCAGGGCAGTTTGTATGTTCTGTCCAATACAATAAACCGGACTCAGATATGGACAGTAGGGCATGCTATGGTGGGCCTTTTTTTCCATGTACTGGGGTTGGGGATTAGACAATGGGGGGAGGGGACACAGTACAATGGCTGTCACCACGATTAGATGGGGCAATGGGTCGGAGCAGGGAGGGGATCTCCGGCCATAGGACTTTGGCTTTCATAACGGGGTTGATGATCAGTAGAAGGGGGATCCTAGCCACCAGGATACTAAACAGAGCATACGGGGCTGGTGGTGAGTAGGTAGGTGCAGCCACTGGACACCAGGGACATAGTGTCAGAGTACTAGGCCGGGGATGGGGGGAGGGGGAAATAATAGACACCAGGGATACTTTTTTTCTCATCAGGGTATGGCGATCAAAGGGAGGGGGAGGTACTGGGAACAAGGGACGTGTTTGGGTGGTTGGGCTGTGGCAGTCAGCTGTAGCACCTTTGTCCACTATCAGAGTTTTGCATCCAGTTAAGAGGGGGGTTTGTTTATGTACCTGTTACAGACGAACTTCACACTTTGTGATTTGTATACCATTTGTGTTGTTTTTGTAACTGTATATCTGTAACATTCATGTCCTTTGTCTAATGTTTGTGCAACTTTTGTAAGCAGGATGACCCTGAAAACAGGCTTTGCATAGTGTCTTATCCTGGTGAAATATAAAAATAAAAATAAACTAAAACTTTGTACTGACAGTAATTTGCACCCATTCAGGTGGGAATTACAGCCGATGCAAACCTCTGAATTTACCACTGCATCTGAATGCCGGAAGGGCACCCCCCCTTTGTATAGAAGCAGCAGAATCTTACCCCTTGGTTGCAAATAGGTTTTGGCCATGCTGTGGTGGTGTCTGAAAATAGACCCCACCCACACACTGGGCACATAACCTGGTTTGTGCACACAAATGCCCATTTGTGCTGGTGCAGCACTTTGAATATCAGGCTCCAAAAGACAGTGATGGATGCAATACCTCTTAGAACTGGACCCAGAATTTGTATCATGGTCTAGATTCGATCATTCCCAGGATCCCTTTGTGTTCTTGCATAGAAACATAGAAACATAGAATTTGACAGCAGATAAGGACCGCTTGGCCCACCCAGTCTGCCCATTTCCCTACCTAATGGATAAGCTGCAGATCCTAGTTAACCAGTAGCCTACTTCTTTCTACCCCCACTCCCTAGAATTGCCTTATGACTGTCCCATGCATGCTTGAATTCAACCACTGTTTTTGACTCCACAACCTCCTCTGGAAGGCCGTTCCATGCATCCACAACCCTCTCTGTGAAAAAATACTTCCTTACATTACCTCTGAGTTGCCCCCCATCTTCAAATTGTGCCCTTGTTCTTGCACACCTCTTTTTTTGAAAGATGCTACCTTCTTGGACTTTGTTGATTCCCTTGAGGTATTTGAAAGTTTCTATCATGTCCCCCCTCTCCCTCCTTTCCTCGAGGCTATACATATTAAGCTCCTTTAGTCTCTCTTCATATGTCTTCCGGTGCAGACCCTGCACCATTTTAGTTGCCCTCCTCTGAACAGCTTCCATTCTGTCTATGTCCTTGCGGAGATTGGGTCTCCAGAACTGCATGCAGTACTCCAGGTGGGGTCTCACCAGCTGTCTGTACAGAGGGATAACAACTTCCTGTTTTCTACTGGTGATGCCTCTCCCTATGCATCCCAGTATCCCCAACCCTCCTTACTGCCCTCTCACATTGCTTGCCCACCTTTAAGTCATCTGATATGACTACCCCCAGGTCCCTTTCCATTTTTGTTGTTGTTAGTATCTCACCCCCCATTGTGTACTCTTCCCTGTTTTTTTGTTTCCTATGTGCACTACCTTTCACTTCCTGGCATTGAATCTAAGCTACCATACATTTGACCATTCCTCTAACCTTGCCAAGTCCCTTCTCATCCTTTCCACCCCACCTTGTGCATCAACTCTGTGGGATTCTCTGCAACAATTTAAAACATCATAGAATAGATTGGGCTGGCAGTATAGCCTAGAGGTTAGAGGATCGAGGTGTGAACAAGCGTGGTACATCCAGCAGACCAGACCTGAGTTTGATTCTCACAACCTCCACTTGCATACTGTGTGACTCTGAACAAGTCACTTAACCGCCCAGTGCTCCCAGGTCGCCCCTGAAAACAGGCACTTGTGGACCTAACCTGGTCACCAAAAGACTAAAATAAATAAAATAAATGTTTGTTGCCTTAGTTATTGAAATTTCCTTGCAGTGTCTTTTTCAAATTTCTACTGCTGTACTTAATTTGTTGATATATCTTATATCGATGTCACTTACTCGTATCCTGCCTGAATTTTGAGATGTGTAATTACTGCTACTTTGTGTCATTATGTCTCAATGAAGTTAAAAAAAAAAGGAAAACCTGAGTCTGGTTAAAAAGAACCTGAGACCACCTGTCAAACTATGCTATGACTCTATCCTGGCCACACTCACTCTAGGTGGTAATGTAGTGAGTCCCTTGGATGGTGGTTACTTTCAGGCCCGACCTCGTGAGGTGGGGAGCCAGCCAGGATTTGAGATTGTAGTTGGATAGAGGGGCTAGCAGGGGATTCCTAGAAACTTCTGTTAACTGCAGTAACTATATACACCTGTATAAATGACAATGTACACTCGAGGAAGGAGAGTCAAACACAGTAAGCATTTATTGGCTACATGCAGCTATCCAGGCCCCTGAGGGTGACACACATATGTACAGGGACACTACACACATAGGGTTTACTCCTAGGGTCCCTGAATCACAGGGTGATCTCTACACATTTCACACCGCCCTACACAATATGTACAGTATTTAAATAGGCTCTACACTAGGATACTTGGTTTTACTAGGCGCCCTCTACACTGATACTTTAGCCTTCTAACTATTTACATGCAGTTCTATAGATCTTAAACTGCTGTTCCCAGTGGTAGGCATTTTTCTATATTCTTATAGTGTCCCACCCTCTGGAGCATTTAGGGTCATGCTGTTACCATCTTTTCTGGGAGGCCTGTTGTTAAATGAGTAACACTCCCCAGGCTTCCCTGCAACCTGCCCTTAGCTCCAGCTTACTCTGGGGCAAACTTTCTTGAACCTCCAAGAGCACAGGTACTTACTTTGATGGGCCACACTTGGCACACATGTGTGTCCCCCTCAGTCATCAGTAATACTCGGTAACGCAAGGTAGAAGAAGGCACTTGGCCCATCATGTCCACCTGACTACACCATGTGGGCTATATGGTTACTGTCCCAAAATGTATTTAGCTAGGTTGTGTTTGAATTGCTGGGCATTATTTGAGCCCACTATATATTGACGTAATTTGTTCCAAGCTGTTACTGCTCTAATAGTAAAGTAATATTTCCTTTTATTTATTACCCTAGGTGCCACCAGTTGTTTAGTGTGACACCTTAGGTTCGATGGTTTATTAGCATAGGTAATATTACATTCAGCCATTAGATGTGCATCATTAAGTATATTAAATAATAATAAGAGGTCACCCCTCTGGCATCTTATCTCAAGATCAAATAAATTTAGCTCTCTCTGTCTATCCTGATAAGACAAATTACTAATTTTAAGGATTTTAAGGAAATGGGAAGGATCCTTAAGGAGCATTTGGATGGGATTGAGTCAGACATGGATGCTGATAGTAGGTGGGAAATCATCAGGAGAGGGGTGAAGGATGCTACCAGCACCTGTGCAAGAGTAAGACGAAAATGCGGCAGGGCCCAAAAACCCTGTTGGTGGACCAGGGAGGTCCAGGAGGTGGTGCGGGGAAAGAAGGCAGCCTATAAGCAATTCAAGTGCTCAAGGAGTGAAAGGGATCGAGGGGAGTACGAGCTGATGGCTAGAAGGGCCACTAGGGTGGTGAGGGCGGCTAAGGCAAGGAAGGAGCAGAACCTGGCCAGGGAAATTAGGAGAGGGAACAAGGGTTCTTTAGATACATTGGGGAAAAACGGAGGGTGAAGGGGCAGATTAGCAGGATTAAATCAGGGGAGAGATGGGCACAAGACCCGGGGGAGCAGGCTGAGGTACTAAATGAGTACTTCACCTCAGTTTTCACCAAGGAAAATTGGGGTGCTGCATCATACATGGGAGGAGACAGAGATACTGAGGAGGGGAGGACCCTTACTGATAGGCGGGTCCGGGGAGAGGGGGGGCATCACTGGCAGGAGGGGAGGGCTAAGCAGGAGAAGAGGTACGGAAGTGGAATTCACAGCAGAGAGAGTGAGGGAAGCCCTCAGCTCCCTTAAGATGGAGAAAGCACCAGGGCCAGATAAATTACATCCCAGAGTGCTGAAGGAACTTGAGGATGTCCTGGCGAAACCCCTGGCGGAGCTATTCACCATTTCTCTGAGGACAGGGTGGGTGCCCCAGGACTGGAAGGTGGCGCATATAGTGCCTATCCACAAGGGGGGATCAAGGGAGGTGGCAGGGAACTACAGGCCTGTCAGCCTGACATCGGTGGTGGGCAAGGTGATGGAGGGCATTGTCAAGGAGAGGCTGGGGGGGACCTGGAAAAGTCAGGGTGCCTGGACGATAGAAAGCATGGATTCATCCCAGGGAAATCATGTCAGACAAACCTTGTGGAGTTCTATGACTGGGTGACGAGTGCCTTGGACCTGGGTAGACCAGTGGACGTCCTCTTTCTAGACTTCAGCAAGGCATTTGACTCTGTTCCTCATGTGGACCTGTTGAATAAGCTGGGAGAAATGGGGGTGGGGAACCAGATGATCAGATGGATAGGCAATTGGCTCCAGGACCGGACCCAGAGGGTCATAGTTGGCGGGATAGTCTCATCCCCAAGGAGGGTCATTAGTGGGGTCCCACAGGGATCAGTCCTTGGGCCCCTTCTGTTCAATGCCTACATCTCTGACATAAGGACAGGAATCAGGAGTGAGATGAGTCTCTTTGCGGATGACTCAAAATTGGGGGCGGTGGTGGATGGGGAGGAGGGGAGGGTGGCCCTACAGGGGGACCTGGAGGCTCTGGAAAGATGGTCTAGAAAGTGGAAGCTGAGGTTCAATGCAGGAAATGCAAGGTACTCCACCTGGGGCAGAAACCTGGGCCAAGTATACACCCTAGGAAATGCTACAAGTCTCGATGGCTAGAGAGGGACCTGGGGGTGGTGGTGGATATCAAGATGAACAACTCTGAGACTTGTGGGAGGGCAGCAGCCAAGGCCAACAGGATGCTGGGATGCATCGCTAGGATCACCTCCAGAAGGAGGAAGTGATACTCCCTCTGTATAACTGCTTGGTGAGGCCGCTGCTTGAGTACTGCGTGCAGTTTTGGAGCCACACTTAAAGAGGACATTAAACTCCTGGAGAGGGTCCAGAGGAGGGCAACCAAAATGATTTGGGGCTTGGGGACAGGACCTATGAGGAGAGGCTCAAGAGCTAAATATGTACACATTGGAAGAGAAGGACCGGGGGGACATGATAGAGGTCTTCAGGTACATGAAGAGGGTAAATAGGGGAGGAACAGTCAGGGTGCTTCGAAGGAAGGAGGAGGGGGCCACTAGAAGGCATGGGTGGAAGCTGGAGGGGGGAAGATTCAGGGGAGAAAGGAGGAGGTGCTACTTCATTGAGAGAGTGGTGGAGCAATGGAATGTGCTGTCTAGGGGGCTGGTGGAGGCAGAGACAGTGGAGGGGTTCAAGAGGGGGTGGGACAGGTACAGGGGAAGGGTTCTGGAAGCAAAATCCAATGCAGCAAGAATATCCGGAACTGGGAAGGGAGAAGCCAGAGAAGGTGAGGGGGGGCAGCAAGGTCAGCACCCAGGGTGGGGGCTGACCAAACGAGTAGACTCAAAAGACCGTTAGGCCTATTCTGCTGGCATTTTAGTATGTTAGTATGTAATTATTGGAATGAGTTTAGTAGTCTTATGCTGAACACTATAAGTTTTTTATCCTTTGTCAAGAACGGAGCCCAAAAGGACGATGCGAAATCCAGATGCAGCCTTATATAGGATTTGTATAAGGTCAGGATACATGTTTCTTGCCTAGATGTAAAGGCCCTCCTAATGGATGCCAAGATCCTACTGGCTATTTGTGCAATATGGCTGCAATGACCACTTGCTGAAAGAGAACTAGTAATAATGACTCCAAAATCTCATTAGTTGATCCTAAAGGATTTCTCCCTGACTACCCCAATGCTCCATATGTCTTGCCTAGGCTGCCACCTACCACCACCTTAAAACCTGAAGTGGGTTCTTACAAACCTCCAAGTGACTCCCTTGAGAAGAGAGCCTCACTTCTCTATCTGCATCTTCCTGCTGTGAGACCATATGGCCTCAAGAATCTCAATTCTTTTTGCTCTAGTCTTTCCTCTCTGTTTTTAAGTCTCATACTCTGCTCTCTTTTGCTTTTGCTCTCCCTCTCTCTCTTGCATATTTCTTCAACTTCCTCACTGCCTCTGACCAGGAAGCACCTCTCCCCCAGTCTCTCTTGCATCTTTCTCTAGGCTAGTATCTCTGCACTCTTCTGAGCAGAGGACTCAGAGCTCAGCCCAAGAAAGACTGAACTGGTGCAGACACTGTCCACTTTTATTAGAGATGGGAGTTGCAGACAGCATCCAGAAATAAAAAAAAGCTACTGAGCACATGTACTGGGCATACATAATGGCTCAGCAGACCAGCATTGCTGGGGAAGGGAGCCTAGAATATTCCAGAACTCAGGACTTCTCTTTCACATGAACCCCTAAGTAAGTGGGCTCGAAGAAGCAGGGGATAAAAGCCTTGTTACAGTATTGAGAAACAGTTCATAGGCTGTGTATACAATATCCTGAAAATGTTCACTTGACTACTTATCCCCTCTTCCAGCTCATCATTACAAAATTATCATGGATGACCTCAACACTTAGTTTGGCTAGGGCCCAAACATAGCATGTTTGAAACCCTTGCAAGCAAAATTCAATGCATACAGCTAATCACTATCCCCACCAGGAGGAAAGACAAAAGGAACTACTGTGCTCTGATGGGTATAAGTCTAATTAATTATTCATGAGGCAAATGCATAATATGGTTGGTTGCTGTACTGGACATTAATAGAAACACAGACCATGATGGCAGAAAAGGACCAGAGGTCCATCTAGTCTGCCCATATTCCTTATAATCCCTGGAACCTATTGTTCCTCCAGGGTATTAACCATCCCCATCCTATCCCCATTTGCCTCCCTGGTTTTGTCACCCTGGAGTGACCACTATTCCTTTCATTCTGTCCTATGCCTGCTTGAATCCCCTGACTGTCTTCACGCCCACCACCTTAGCTGACAGACTGTTCCAGGGTTCCATCACCCTTTCCATAAAGTACTTCCTCACATTCCTCCTGAACCTCCCTCCTGTTGATTTCCACTTGCGACCATGTAACCTCGAGTTGGTATTCAGGGTAAATAATTCCCCACAGATTACCTTGTTAATTCCTTTAAGGAACTTGAAGGTCTTTATCATATCTCCCCTCTCCCTTCTGGTTTCTGGTGAATACATACTGTATTTAGTGCTTTGAGGCGCTCCTCATAGGAGTTGCCCAGCTGGCTCTAAATCATTTTTGTTACTCTGCACTGCACTGTTTCCAACCTATCCCTGTCCTTTCTGAGGTGAGGGCTCCAGAACTGGACGCAGTACTTCAGGTAAGGTAATCCCTCAGAAATGCCCAGTGCAGCTCAGAAGTTTGCACATATTTTATACATTTTATTTAAAAAGTGGAGTTTCTCCCTTTACTGATGCAATTAGACTTATAATGGCAGTAATGACCTCACAGATGTCATCTCCCATGGATTAATGACTTTCTGGGGATGGTTGACCCTTGGTGCACACTTCCTCATTCCACCAATCTTTAACCCCTTGGAAATGAGCAGATGTTCGGTCATCATTGCTTAAGTACCAATATAGTTAATGGAGGTGTTGTGCCAGATGCCATTAGTGACCACTTCCCTATTTACTGTGTGTGAAAGACTAGTGCCCAAAGTGTCCAACCACCCCAGAATACTGATGTTCAGCGACTATTCTAAATGAAATTATAAGCATGTTTAAAACCATATTTAAAACTATGTTTAAAACTGGGAAGTTTTCAGCTTGAATGCTAGTTCGAGGTCACTGGGCCATGAATGGAAATTGCCAGGAGAGAGGTTCAGGACGGATGTGAGGAAGTATCATTTTACAGAAAGGGTGGTGGAACCATGGAACAGTCCACCAGCCCAGGAGATGGGCACTAAAACAGTTGTTGGTTTCAAGCACAGTTGGGACAGAGTGACTGACAGGAGATCTCTGTAATGTAATTAACTTCCTTGAGAAATTGCATTTTATGGCCGTTTTATCACCTGTTGCTGCTCTGAAGCTGGGAAACGAAAATATACATTTTATGACTTCAGAAACAGAACATCATTAAACTGATTCCTGTCAGATATCTTGCACCTAGGTGAGAGAATTGCAGGGTTGTAAACTTGAAAGGAACTGGTGGATCAAAAGACTCATAATTTGGGAAATGAGTTTTTGTTGATGTCACCTTATTTAATATACCTCCTGATTGGACATCCTGTTTTGTATTTTTTTTATGCTCTAAAAGAAGGAGCTAGATGATTCACAGAAGGGGTGTGGAGAGACCCATTTTAAACTAATACTGGTGTCTGATTTTTTTGATATTCCATCTTGCGACTGTAGAGAGTCAACTCTCTGATAAGCACTTAGAGGTAATACATTGGATGGAAAATAATCTAACTGCATGTTGGTAGGAGTTTGTTCTGTAGTTTTCTTTGCTTTTCTTTTAAGTGATTGTATGCTCTTTGATATATTGGTCTGTGTTTACATTTTTCATATTTTTATCATCTTTCAGTAAAATACCTTTTATTTGAAAGACTGCCTGAGTGTCTCTCAGTTCTTTTTGCATGTGACGTATAGAGGGTTAAGACTGACAAAAACTGTTCAAAAGCTTGATGGTGTTACTAAACTGGGAAAATGTTAGAATATATCTAAGGTCTATTATAGAATTTTAAGAGTTCATTTTGGAAACCTGGCTTGGTGCCCCTGGTGAAAGATTGTACCGTAATCCCTGAAGAGGGTACATATCTGAGCATGTACATTGGGTACACTAGCAAAAGGTTCACAGTTTGAATCCCCCCCAGAACTTGAGATTAAAGGTGTTTCGGACCCCAAAGCAGACAGGAGGGTTACCCTGTCTGTTACCTGTTCACATTACTGCGCTTGGAGGTTGGCACTGTGGGAGCAGAGGGTCTGACCTGCTGAGTGCGTTTGTGACAGTGGTCACTTGGGACAACAGAATCGAGAAGGAGAATAGGGGGAGGAGGAGGAGGAGGAGGGCTAGATAGGGAAGTTGGGTGGACTGGATGGACCGTTGCTTTTTTTTCTGCCATCATTGTCTATGCTTTTATAAGTGTAGCCCCCCCCCCCAATTGGGACTTACCGTAAGTGTCTTCCTGGGCTCCTGCCATGCCCATTGCCAGGTAGACATCCTGCATAGATAGTAAATCCATGGTTATTTGATCCTGTTGATCTGAGTGAGACTGCCACGATGTGCCTCAACGCCTGCCCCTGTAAGATTATAAGATAGTGTGCATGCAGTAAATGACCTGGGCAGGGTCCGAGTGTTTCAAAGTTCATGACCGGCTAGGTACCATTCTAATTTGCTGCAGTCTGCGGTCGATACTAAAGCAGAGGGAGCTCTAGTTAGTACTGTAAATATTTATTTCTAACTTGTTGTTATATTTAAATTAGAGAGTTTGTTTTAACCTGCCTTCTTACAGTTTGTTTATCCAAATGGGAGCCACCATGTTTGGTCTGGGACTTCCAGAATTTGGACCAATGGGACACAGGAGACCTTGTGGGCTCCTTAGCTCAAGTGGTTTGTGGGAAGGAAAACTGTAGTTCTTGTAGTTTTACAGGTTGGCACCTAAACTGACTAATGGGAGCACCATAACTGTGACTGACAGCTCTCCTATCCAACCAGAATCCAGGAAAACCGGACTAGTTCAGAAACTGTTAGAAAAAAGTGTGCAGTTGCAGTTAGAGCTGCGAGTGAGCAGCTTGAGCTTTCGAGAGGCTGCTGCAATAAAAGAGCAGAGGAGAATTGGCAGGGAAAGGCCTGACTTGCCTCCCTGTTATTTTTTACAGCACTGGATTGCCTGGAAGCAGTAATCAGACTGATCCAAAATCTAATCTTAAACTGTGGCAGTTAGCTCTGAGACTCTGAGAAGTGCAGCTCAAGATATTGGTCCAAGAGAAGCCCCTGTGTTCAGTCCAAGAGTTGTGTGAGAGACTGTTCTACGAATTGAGAGTAGGGCTGGGAGAACTCGGTGAAGTTCTGACCCTTATTAAATAAAAACTGGAACATGGTGAAGTTCTGATTTATTCTGATTGGTTCTGATTTACTGACAAATATTTGAAAAAAATGCAGAAAAAATGCATATCATTGGCCAAAGTAGGTCATGTTGAACACAGAGGCTTAAAGGAAACAATTCAGTGCATGATTTGTATAAAAATTACAGTAAAACTGCTAAATAAAAGCAATAACTGCTAGCAATTTCATGTCTAGGCTGTACTGGTAGCTTATGCAGCTCAGGCTCATGACGTTGAGTGTGCCAAGAGAGAGAGAGAGATAGCGAGACGGAGACAGACAAACAGATGCAAGTACTATTTTACCTGCCTGCCCTGTACACTACAGTGTACACATATTGCAGCGCCACACTCACTGAGGCCAAGTTTAATTTATTTATTTGTGATTTCTGTGACTGTAAAATTTCTCTTTGGCCCCCCAGTAGTCCAGTCTAGTCTCTCTCTTTCTCTCCTCTGGATGGCACAAGTCAACATTTATTTTGCCAGCATGCCCATGCCCTGGGCCTGTACACAGACAGCCACAGTGAAACCAAGAATACACTTTATTTGTGATTTCTGTGACTATAACATTTCTCTTTGGCCCCCCTGTAGTCTAGTCTCTCTGTCTCACTCTGTCTCCTCTTCTGTATGGCACAAATCAACATTTATTTTGCCATCATGCCCATGCCCTGGGCCTGTACATGGACAGCCACAGTGAAACCAAGAATACACTTTATTTGTGATTTCTGGGACTATAACATTGCCCTTTGCCCCCCTAGTTGTCTAGTCCTCTCTCTCTTTCTCCTGTGGATGGCAAAAGTCAACATTTATTTTGCCAGCATGCCCATGCCCTGGGCCCACAGACAGCCACAATGAAACCAAGGATATACTTTATTTGTGATTTTTAGGACTATAACATTACTCTTTGGCCCCCAGTAATCTAGTCTATCTCTCTCTCTTGCCTCTGGATGGCACAACTTAATTAACATTTATTTTGCCAGCTTGTCCATGCTCTGGGCCTGTACACAGACAGCCACAGTGAAACCAGGAATATACTTTAAACAAGTACATATTGAATGCCAGTACTTTACCACACAGTTGTGTTTTAATCTTCATGGCTCAGTTGCCTAGTTCCACATTCTGAGAACAGACAAACGAGTCGACTCGATGATACAGCCGACCAACTGGCTGACCACAGCAACTGCAGCCCCCGCTCAGATCTCCCCACCACGTGACTGGGACTGCCATCCTCCAGGTCCTGGGCTTGGCTCCACTCTCCTCTCCTCACTCTTTGTTCCACCTGGTGCCTCCAGTAACAACTGTATGCAAGTTAGGCGTGCAGAAAAAATGCCCTGCTTTCCACGGAATCGGATTTATGCAGTGACGTCCGTATTTGTCTGGGTCCATGGATTCAGGGTTTGATCCAGGGGTCTGGATTTAAGATGGAACAGTCCACCCAGCCCTAAATGAGAGGTCTGCTCAGTGAATCGACTGAAATAGTGAACCGGCCTGAAACCAAATGGAAGAGGTAGAGAAGTGAATGCTGTTCTCATTAAATGTGTGGAATGTTTATTGGTTTATTGTGGGTCACGGCTTACTGTTCAGGGACTCCTGCTTGCCAGAAAGGAGCCTTTTTTACCAGTGATGAACTGTCTGCCAGCAGGAGGCCTTCACCAGCAAACAAACTGAACTGTGCCAAAGTGTTTATCCAGTCTTGGGCCTATGCCAAACTGGGCCCCAGCCATCTATTTCTGCACCAGTGACTGTTTTCTTGGGAAGAGATTAAATTGGGGATCCAGCCCCTGCGCAACAAGAAATCACATGTGGTACCATTTGATTGCTCCAGTGTGTTTCAGGGTTACAGAGGACTGAGTCAACCAGCCCTGGATACAAATAACCAAAGCCTTGTTTATGCAAGTTTAACTACCTTTTCTTTCTATCAAGGGCCCCAACAACAGCTGCAGTGCCAGCCACCCCCAGGAACCGATTCTGGCCAGCCAGCGTTACAATCTAGGCACCCAGTGTTGTCAGACTGTTTACTGAGGGACTAGAGAGCATGCATGCTTAATAACCTGAATCAAATCAGTAAAGTAATCATTCTTCTAGATTCATGCCCCCATCCTTTTTCACGTCCCCTTAATAAACCTGATTTGCTGTTTCACGTTTAAACTGGCTTATGAGCATATTCTTAGCTGGTGCGCAGTATTGAAAGTGCATGCTTGCTTTGCTAACATTGTCTTTACAGGGGGTTCCAGGGAAGTTGCTGAAGACCAGTCCCTGGTGGTAAGTGCAAGGGGTGTGTGCATATCATTAATGTTCATTGTTAACTGTGTGGCAACTACTGTAAAGGGTGATCTCTTATTACAAGGTATTGGGTCACTAGGTGGGTTTGTGGGTGATTATAGCTTCCCAGAGGGCTATACCAGGTTAGGTAGATACCCCCACTATTATTACTCTGGGTGGAGGCACCATACTACTGAATCCAGCCCCCTGAGCCTGTGGTCAAAAGTACAGGCAGGGGTTGTAACCTTAGCGATAGCGCCTCCTTGGGGCTACATAAGGCCATTACTCAAGAACTACGCTCAGTTGACTGGTCTTATCTGCATCTTGCACCAAATATTAACGCCACAACTACATTTTTATAACCATTTTAAACATCCTTCAGAACAAATACGCTCTTTTCTCTAAACAACATTCTCATGGACTGAAAAACAAATGGTTAAGTGGTGACTTATTAACATGAATGAAGAAAAAAGGCTAACTGTGGCACACATTCAAAACATCTAACTTACAAAAGGACTGGGATGACTACAGAAGTGCTAGAAATAGCTGTAAGCAGCTGACTTAGATAAGGAAAAGTCAACTCTGCAATAAGCAACTTGAAAGATCATTTAGGAATCCTAAAAACTCTGGAATAATATAAAAGAAGTCATGGGAGAACCATCACATCCTTTAAAAAACAATCTTCTTATACATAGAGAAGACTGTAGTGATTCTCTCAAAACTGCCAATGCTTTTAATGTTTTTTATTGGATTTTTCTGCCTTCATGGCTCTGTTATTGAACCAGTCAACCTACATGCTAAACCCTGTGTTAGCTCCTTCACAACGGCTTAGCCAAGGCCCTCTTCTGTATCTGAACATAGTTAGACCCAAGGAGGTTTTTAAACTCAAGTGATTATCTACAAACAAAAGCCCAGAACCTGATGGTTTAGAACAGCTTAATCTGGTTCAGTTTCAGCTGGTTTGTATCAGCATTCCCTTCCGGCAAGATGAAAAGAGGCAGTACTGCCTAGCCCTACTTTCCTGGTCAACAAAAACAAAATAAATAAATAAAATCTAGGCTCCAGGGGTGTGCAAACAGATAAATTATTTACTCATTGAATATTTGATGAAATGCAGCGCAGGTATTCGAGTATTTGACATGATTCATGTATTCAACCATAGTGTAAAAAAAAACACCTCAAACAGACGTATGACGTGTTTGTTGCTCCACAAGGGTAGAGAACAATACCAGCATTTGGAAATAGAATGCTGACGTAGAGTTGAAAAGAGGTGAAAGTATTACTAGATTATTAGGCATGCTTGGTCTGATAGGCCTAGCAGAAAGAAAATGAAAAGAACATCAGTTTTGGAGACCAGGAGAGAAGAACCTAAGTACAGCTGCACAGCAGAGGAAGGAATTAGTAACAAAAGACAGTGGCTGGTTTGGAGACAGGAAAGCAAAGCAGAGCTGCACAGCAGAGGAAGGAAAAACAGATTACTCACCTGTAACAGTAGTTTTAGGAGTGGTATATGATGTACATCCACACTTCTGGCAGTGTCCTTTCCCTTTAAATCCTGCAAGAACATCTTCAAGCTGGCTTCTCCCACCCACCTGGGGTGGCAACTCCCTCGGCACCGCCCCGTGACGTCAGATCTTACCTGCTGGAAGCAAGATCTGTGTGCCAATTGCCAGGGGACGTAGGGTGGGTCAGTGTGGATGTACATCATATGCCATTCCTAGAACTACTGTTACAAGTGAGTAACCTGTTTTTCTAGGGACGTGGATATGATGTACAATCCACTTTTCTGGCAGACTCCTAGCAGTTCTCCTGGAGGAAGGGGCAAGGTGCACAACCCTACTTAGGAAATAGAGATTGGGAGAACTGAGGCCCCAGAACTAGCATTCCAGTGTGACTCAAGGTTGATGTGGTAGTGGGAAAGTAAGGTGTGTGCAGACTTCCCAGGAGAAGCCCTGCAGATTTCCTGGATAGGGACATCCCTGGAAGCAGCCACTAAGGCAGCAGTATGACAGGTGGAATGAGCCCTTAGCCCTATGGGTGGCTCCCTACCCACCAACCTATAGCAGAGGTTGATGCAGGAAACAATCCACCTGCCAATCATCTGCTTAGCTGCCAGTCTGCCAGGTGTGGCTTCAGCATAGGTGACAAAGAACTGGCGAATCTCTCTCCCTGAACTCCAGCTGTGCGCTTCTTATAATAGGCCAGCACTTGTCGTAGGTCGAAAGTATGGAGCCTGTGCTTGGCTTCCAAGGTGTGGTTGCTGAAGTACGCTGGAGATTGATCACCTGATTAAGGTGAAACTCAGACACAACCTTTGGGAGGAAATTCGGGTGGGGGCGAAGGATAACCTTGTCCTGGTGGAAGACCAGGTAAGGAGACTCCACTAAGAACACCTGGAGCTCACTGATCCTTCTGGCTGATGTGACAGCCACCAAGAAGTCTGTCTCCCATGACAGGTGTAACATCTCATATCTGTGCATTGGTTTGAATAGCTTGCCCATGAGCTTTGCCAACACCAGCAACAAAGTTACATGGTGGTGGTGGTTCATGCACTGGGGGAGGATGTGGTCAAGACCTTTGAAAAAGCACCAGACCAGCTTCTCCTGCACTTCCAATGGCATACCAGCCCATGTCTGGAATGCCGGGATGGCTGCCAGGTGCACCTTAAGGGTCATCGACCAAAGGTCTGACTGAAAGAGAGATCAAAAGTAGTTGAGAATGCTATCCACTGGACAAGAAAAAGGGTCAAGCCCCTTGCCCTGGCACTGTACTTGGTCCAGTGTTATTCAACATCTTTACTGGCAACTTAGCAGTGGGGGTCAAAAGTGAGGTCTGCCTTTTCGTAGATGATACTAAGATCTGTGAAAGGGCGAACACAGAGGAAGGGAAACAGGAACTCAAGGAGGATCTGTCCACTCTAGAGAAATGGTGTGGAATCTGGCAGTTGGGGTTCAGTGCCAAAAAGTGCAAGGTCATGCACCTGGGAGCTGGGAACCCAGGGGCCAGATACTGACTGGGGGTGTACAGGTGTCCAACTCAAAGGAAGAAAAGGATATAGGGGTGATAGTCACATGAAACACTCTGCACAGTGTTGCAAAGCAGTAGCAAAAACAAATGAAATGCTGTGATGCATCGCCAAAGGAATCACTTCCAGGAGGGAGGAAGTCATTCTGCCCTTGTACAGGTCATTGGTTAGACCACACTTGGAGTACTGTGTTCATTTTTTTTTTTTATGCTAGCCTCCTCGCTGCACCTGGATCCTTTTTTCTGGAGTCCCCTAGCTCTGTGTGCTCCCTAGTCCCACCCCAGGTACCTCCTCCGGCACTGCAGCAGCCTGTCCCCATCCTGCCTCGGTTTGCCCCCAGGTGGGAGGGAGAGGGGGCCCCCTTTCCCCCTCTCAGTCCTTAAGTGTGTGTTGGAAGGCCTCACCAGCCCCTTCTATGGAGCCTGGTTATGGGTGTTCTCAGGTCAACCGGGTCTCGTCTACAGGAGTCTGGTGCAGGGTTTTTTCAGTTTTCTTGTCTCCCTGCCCTCAGTACGTCCGCACGCTGGGGGAGTCTAGGGCAGAGCACGTCATGACGTGCTGGCGCTCTGGCTCCCGACAGACGTCCTCCCACCCTGCTGTATGCAGTCTCGCTGTACCTCCACCTGTGGTCACCCAGGTGGCGGTATAGCAGTGGGATCTGCATCCCACCCCACTCGGAGGAGGAGAGTGGCCACTGGGCACTCAATCCTTCTCCCCCCAGTAGGCCCTCCAGCTGTCTGAGTCCATTCCCGAACCCGGGTCACTGGCGCCGCGAAGGTAGTTCCCATCACACAAGGGCCGGCCCTGTGTGCAGTTCTGTGACTGTATTTTAAGAAGGACATCAGTCTACTTGAGGGGGTCCACCATAGGGCGATCAAGATTATCCAGGGCATGAGAGACAAACCATATGATGTGAGGTTAAGGGATCTCAATATGTATTCCATGGAAGACAGAAGAGAAAGGGGGGATATGATAGAAACCTTCAAGTATCTAAAGGATATAAACAGGGTTGGAGTGGAGGACATTTTCAATTTAAAAAGGGAGGGGACCATTAGGGGCCACAGTCTGAAACTTGTGGGGGGTAGATTTAAAAAGGAAATGAGGAGGCACTTTTTCACGGAAAGGGTGGTGTCAAAGTGGAATGAACTGCCTGAGGAGGTTATATCACTGAAAACAGTGGGAAGTTTTAAAGTGGGGTAGGACTGGGTAAAAATGAGAATGGCAGCAGGAGGGAGAAAGAGGATTGGGAAGGGGGGAGGTTCGCTCTGAAGGTCAAGAGATGGGTCGGGGCAACTCCAGTTAAATAGATTGAGCTGCAGACTCGATAGACCACAAAGGCCTTTTTCTGCTGACAATTTTTGTATGTTCGTAAATGGAGAACCTCCTCCTTTTAAAGGCAAAACATTTTCAAGTTGGCCCCTTCTGAGCAGCCTCAACCATGGTGAGGACATCTTCGGAGAGACCCAAAGCTGGAACTCCAGCCACTTAGGAACCAGGCTGTCAGGTGCAGGGATTGATGGTCCAGATGGAGTACCTTCCCCTGATTGCAAGAGAACAGGTCCAGGTGGAGAGGAAAACATCACAGGAGCCTGCTGCTGAGGCAGAGGAGATTGGGGTACCAGAACTGGCAGGACCAGTCCGGAGCCATAGGGATCATCTATGCCTTGTCTCTCCAGGCCTTGATCTACACTTTGTGGATCAGAGGAAACAGAGGGAAGGCATAGAGGAGGCCCAAGGTCCTGAGCCTTGAGAAGACATCCCCCTGCACCATGCTCTGATGAGGGTGGTGGGCACAATACAACCTCAGCTTTGCATTCTCCCTGGAGGCGAACAGATCAATCAGAGGGGTGCCCCATCAGGAGAAGAGGCTGTGTACTACCTCCGGATGGAGAGACCATTTGTGAGATGCCTTGCCCACATGTCTGAGGGTGTCCACCAGCTGGTTGGAGACACAAGCCACATGGATGGCCAGAAGATTGGTATCCAGGCCGAACACAATGATTCAGATGTGGACAGCTTCCATACACAGAGGAAGGGAGTGTGTCCCACACTCTTTCTTGAGGTAGTACATGGTCGTGGTGTTGTCTGTCTGGACCTGAACAACCTGACCCCAAATGTGTGCAGCAAAGGCTGTCAGTGCTAGCTGAACTGTCCAAGGCTCAAACAGGCATTGGGACTCTTCAGGGGTCCAGAGTTCGTGGATTCTGGGCTCCCCTGGGTAGGCACCCCAGCCCATCAGGGAGGCATCGGTCATGATGTTGACCATTAGCTCCATGTCGACAAATGGGATTCCTTCCTGCAGATGACCAACTACCACTGGAGGGCATCCCACATTGGCTGGGTCACAGTGACCAGCTGGTTGAAGTGGCCCTGGCGCTGAGACCATTGATGGGCAAGCTCCAACTGCAGAGTGTGTATTCTCCACCAGGCCCAGTGAACCACTCTGGTGCATGCTGCCATCCACCCCAGGAGGAACAGAAAGTCCCGAGCAGGGCGTAACTGCCCAACCTGAAATGATTGGGCAAAGGAGGAGATAGCCTCCACCCCGTCCGCTGGAAGCTAAGCCCTGGTTCTGCAAGAATCAAGCTCCACCTTGATGAATTTTATCACCTGCAAAGGTACAAGCTCTGACTTGGCCTTGTCCACCAGGAGGCCAAGGGATAAGCAGGTCTGGAGAGCAAGATCCCTGGACCACTCCACCTCCACCCTGGAGGGACCCGCTATCAGCCAGTCATCCAGGTAGGGGTACACCTTGGCACCTCAGATAGGTTGCATCATTGCAATACACTTGGTGAGGACCCTGGGGGCTGAGGCGAGATCAAGGGGTATGGCATGGAACTCATAGAGAATACCTGCTGCACAGAACCACAGGAACCTGTGGTTGGATAGACGGATGGGCATGTGGAAGAATGCGTTCTGAAGATCTAAGGAGCAGAACCACATGTTCTGCTCCAGAGGTTGAATGATTTCAGACAGAGTGACTATCCTGAAAGTGCACGACCGAAGAAATTTGTTCAGGTTGTGCAGATCTAAGATGGGGCACCAGATCCCCATCCACTTTGGCACCAGGAAGTACCTGGAGACAAACCCTGGGCTTACTGGAGGGTTCAGGACTGGAGCCACTACCTCCTTGTGAAGGAGCTGGGTGATGTCTTCCTGAAGGACTGATAGCATGTCAGCAGACACCATGTCCTCCTGTGGGGCATGGGCTCAGCAAGGCAGGGAAGTCTCAAACTCTAGAAACAGACCCTGACCGACCACCTCGAGGACCCACCTGTCCATGGTGAGAATGGATCAGGTGGAAAGGAAATGGCAGAGCTGGCCCTCCATGGGAGGACACAGGGGAGTCAGGACGGACATGGGGGAGGCACCCCCATCCATCACTGGGAAGGCTTGGACGCTAAGGAGGGACCGGCTGAGGAAGCAGCGGGACCTTGACCATCTGGTCTCCAGACGACTGAAGCAACTGACTTCAGTCGGGGACACCAAGCCTGGACCTGCTGCCCAGCTTGGGGCTGGGATGGCTTGGCTGCAGACACAGAGAGAGGCTGCAAGGGCTTTCTCCTTTGGAGTGTAGAGCCCTTCCGATCTCTCTGGAATCCCTCTGGGCAGAGGTGAAAAAGTCCAGGGTGGCATTGCACTTCTTTAAGCAAGAAAGGTGTCCTTCCACCCACCGCCTGAAGAGGTCAGTGCCCAAGAAAGGGACATCCACCAGCTTGTGCTGGGTGTGTACTATAAAGGTAGAGATCCTCAATCAAGCCCTTCAGAGGATGGGCACTGTGGCAGCCACAGACTGGACACAGAAGACTCTGATGTCCATGGTTCTCTGGAGCTGCTGTTTAGCCACCACTTGGCTCTGGTCCTGGACTTGCTTGACTGTAATCTGTAAGACCACCAGGAGTTGAGGAAGCACCTCATCAAGGGTGCTTGACAGGGCATGAGTGAAGTGGGCCATCAAAAGGGCCAAACTCGCCTGCCACAGGCCAAGCAAAGAGGCCACACAGACGTTCTTGGCCATGTGATCCAACTTTTTGGATTCCTTGTCGGGGGGCTTGTCCACGTCCCCAACATTGCTGGTATGCCGAAAGACTGAGTCACCCACCAGACCCTCAGCCAAAGGATGCTCAGTGAAACCCAACAAGAAACCCATGGGGACTGCATATTTGCAAGCCATATGGGCCAACAGTGCAGGGCAAGAGGCAGGGTGCTGCCAAAGCTCCAGAACAGGGCCAAGAATGGCCTTGGCGATCGGGAAGGCCACCCCAGGGGAGTCACCCCAGTCAAGAATCTTGGTCAAAGGGTACTTGGCCCATTTGTGGATGTGCTCCATCTGGAATCCCCTAGATTCCAAGATTTAAATGGAGCAGACCCACAAAACAGGTGGGACCATGCTTCAAAGTCAGTTCCTCTCCAGACTCAGCGTCCAATGCATGGGAGTGTAAGGATGAGCCCTCAGATCAGAGGATTCATCGAAAAGCGGTCGACCACCAGAGTTCCCACTGACCCAAGGGGTCTGTCAGGAGTCATGGTGACAAACAGCTGATGAGGAAGCCCAGGAGCAGAGCGGACATCCTTAGGAGGGGGGGCCCTCCTTCAGCTGCTTAGGCAGTGGCTCCACCTGGATGGGTGGAGAGGCTGGAGCAGGCTGAGCCGGGGTAGGCAGAGGCCTCCGTGGCAGAAGCCACAGAACAGCCAGGGTGGAGGCTGGGATTGGTTTAACCCCAGTAAACATGTGCTAATGCCACATGAGTTCTTCGTACTGCTGGTGCATTTTGTGGTGGAGTCTCTCTTTGCCTGAGGAGGAAGATGAAGAAGAATAGCGGCAGTGCCACTTACCCGAATGACAAGAGTGGAAACGTCGATGTCAGCGGGGCTTTTCAACTCTGAACTTTGGGATCGTGACCTCAACCATCAGGGGTGCTGACAGCGAGATTCGTAGGGAACCAGCAAAAGCCAAGGATCCTCCAGGATCACAGGATCCTGAGGGTTAGTGACCAGATCAGCTTGCTGGTCTGACCCACCCTGAGATGTGACAGGTAGGACTGGAGTCTAGAAAGTGTGGTATCCACCTCATCCTGTGACAGCCTGTCGAGGGGCTCAAGAAAAATCTTGGCAGGTTTGGTCTACAGGTGTCTTGACTGACTGGCTTGAAGGGGAGACCATGAAGCCAATGGCCTGGACCAAAGGACTGACTGAAGTCGAAACCGCCAGAGAGCATTGGAATCCGAGGCCCAGAAGCATTTGTAATCCCACAATTGACAATGAGACTTCTTTTTAGTCCCTTTTTTTTGAAGATTTAGAAGATTTTGTGCCTTTAGAGGGGCACTGCCCAAAAATGGGAAGGGACTGACACAAACTTTAAACGTCCCCGTGAAGGTGGCACCAAAGGAAAGCAACACAAAGGCCAAAGCTGAAGAGGCATGCTCCACACCCTGAGCCACCTCCTTTTCAAATGCCACAAGTTGTTCTGCAGACCCCGCAACCACAGAGACCACCCAATGGTCATCTTTTGACCGAACAGGAAGGTCCCATTCATCTGGGTGGCTTAAAAGAAGCCTGGCATGCCAGTCTTCCAGAGTACTGGGATCCAAGGTATGATACAGGCCACATGCCTGGGAAAAGTGTTCATGGCCTAGGCAGTAGATGCACAAAATGTTCAGGTCCGTAAGGACATCTTCTGCCCACACTCACAGCGTTTGAAGCCCGGTGCTGACTTGGAGTCATCCATGTCGAGAGTTTGAAGAATTTGAAGTCACTTGAAGACAAAGTCATTTTCAAAGATTTTGAAGCAAAGGGCCTACTCAGTGTGGAGACTGGTAAGAAGAGAACCTCCTTCATCCAGCGGAAAGGAAGATCTGACATCATGGGGAGGTGCTGAGGGAGTGAGCACCCAGGTGGATGGAAGAAGCCAGCTTGAAGATGTTCTGGCAGGATTTAAAGGGAAAGGAACATTGCCAGAAGTGTGGTTAGTACATCATATTCACGTCCCTAGAATATTTGTTTCTTCTTTTTGTTCTATGTTTGGCTTCAGTAGTGCTACAACTATCAGCAACAGGTCAGCTGGGAGTGTAGGGGACATCAGGATGGTGAAGACATGCCAAACAGCCATACCTCTCAAGTGTCTCTGATTATGAGGGACATCCCTCATTTTACCCTTCAAAAATTATCTGACCCCAAGCCGGCCTGATGGTGTTGAGGGTTGAAGTGCTGGATGCCACACCAGATGCCACACCAGTGACCCAGGTTTGGGAACGAGCCTGGACTGCTAGGAGTTGGCAGGGGGGAGAGAGGATTGAGTATCCAGAGGACTGCTCTTCTCTTTCCGGGGAAGGGGACTAGTCGTCCCACCCACTGACTGCCCTCTAGCGGTGGCTGGAGGGCAGTATGGGTTGGGAGGCTTAGAAGCCAATATGCTTACATCAGAGGAGAGGGAGGGAGAAAATGGAAAAATGTCTGGGGCTTCACGGACCCGTGATGGCCCAACCACTCCGGCGAATTCTGTCCCCCACCACCAGATTTGCAGTACTGGGTGGCAGGGGACTGCCAACACCCCATCACCCGGCCCTGCCGCAGAGGGGGAACCTGCGGTAGAACCTCAGGGGTGGACAAGCTGGGGGTTAGGCCAGAGGATGTACCCTCTCTGACAGGGGGTCATAGCCCCATGGAGCCTGCAAAAAGAAAAAAGATCTGTCCCTCATTCGCCCCTCTTAGAAAAGATGCTGCCCACAAAGGGAATATGTTAAAATTCAGACTTTAGAACAGAATTTCATAACATTCTAAGATATTTATGTAACCCCCCCACCCCCGTTACCTGGGGTTACAAGAATCCCAGTTAGACCTAGTGGCAGGCAGGGAAGGCAGCTTGTGAAATCCCAGTTAAATGGATGTCACACTGTCTCACTCTGTTCTCAGTCTCAACTGAGACTGAGGGATGACATAATCTTAGAACTGTCGCAGCTGCATAAGCCACACTGGAATGTTGCAGTTGGAGGTTAGGATAGAATGTTGGGGAATTTGAAGTAGTCCTGTAGTAGAGTGTTGAAGAGGGAGGAGGTGTGCTGCAGCTGTAGGCCCACAGAGTCCTCAGCTCTGACAAAGAGCTATATTTTTGTTGAGGTGTGTGTTCTCACCTAAAGAGGAACACGAGAAGAACCAAGTGAAGTAGCAGAGACCGCCTACAAAGGTTAAGGGCCCCATCCCTGCGGGGATGATGGGAAGGATTCCGCCTACTTCCAGGGGCAATCCCCTGGTCCGGCTAGAGGAAGAAGAAGCTGCCTAAATCTAGGTTCATGCTGAAGCACCAGAAGTTTGTTGAGATTTCTTTGAAGAGAAAAGTCTGTGGGGCACCTGCAACCAAGGGGCGAGTTTGCTCTGCTAAAGGGCCAATGTGTTTTCACCTGGGACAAGATGAATTTAAGTGACTGCTACTGTGGGGTCAGGAAAAGACAGCCAAGTACAGTTTTAAAAGTTGTGGGAATTGGACTACTTAACTCTGTGGGGGTCTAGAGAAATGGACAGAGCCACTCATTAAGTATGTTTCAAGTTCAGCACATGTGGGTTGGAAGAAACAGTAGATTAAATGTGACATACGTTTATAGAAAATCTACAAAGTAAAGTGTTTTCAGAGATGAGGTGTTACAAAGTCCAGAGGAATGGACGGGTACGATTTATGGAAGCAAGAAATGGGAAATACCCCATCTGGCACGACCAGAGTCACCTCTATGGGTTTGCTTTGGGACACCCCTTGCTTTCTCTCAGGTACTTGGTCAGTGCCTGAGGAAAGTACCCAGATGTGGGATTGTTGAAGAAGATTCCCTGATGGAGCCAGAAGTGCTCAGAGGTGGTTTAGGGAGCCACCAAAAAATGATCCATTCTATATGGAAAGTAGTCCAAGGGCTGGCAAGGGAGCCGAGCCAGGAAAACCCAGAGAAGAGTACAAGTTTGGGCTGAGTGCCCGGTGTGTTTCTAAGCCTGAGGGCTACAGTGTATGAGGATGTGTTCTGGTCTCCATAAATCTGCATTACCAGGAGTGTAGCCCCATGGGGGTCCAGCTATGCTTTGTTATTCTGTTGGTTGTGAATAAAAGTCACACTTTAGAATCCCACTCCTGGTTTGGACATTACAGTTATTGCTTCCTGTGTCTGGAGTTACTTGGGTGCCCCTGACTAGAAGTCAAACCTAGCCAAAATATCGAGCAGCAGTTTTCTCCCCAAACCCAGGTCCCAGGTAGGGGGTTACATATGGACGCACCGCACAGCGCTAATAACACAAAAATACCATCAACCCGACCCCTGGGGTAACCTACCGGTCACATTTAATAAAAAAACTAACTTTTTACTAGTAACCACAGTAGTTTCTACAATGTTCTGCGCTTGTATCTCCATGTTTGAGAATGTGTCCCTCATTATAATCCCCACTCTTCCCCTCCTCTGGGTCACACCTGGAAAAGAGCATTGGCTCAGTGTACCTCTCCCGGTTACCAATGTTCAAATAAATAAATAAATTATGAAGGTCAGTGTCCCTCATTGTCCTGAATTTTGATTACCCGTGTCCCTCATTTTGGTTACAAAAAATTGAGAGGTATGGTCGACCACATTCCAGTTCACGTCTGAATGGGCTTGACCACAGTCTTCTGACTGCTGGCAGTCTATCTGGCATTTTCATTCATCAGATAAATTGGCAATTGCCAAAAATGATTTTTTATTTATTCTAAATCACAGAAAGCAAAAGCTTACAACAGTCAGCTGACGTGTTGGAAAAAATGTAATCACTGCGTCACAGTGTGACAAGTATTAATCAGCATGCAGACTACAGCAGCCAGGAGAAAGAAAACTTAAAAAGTTCTCTGGTTTAGTTTTGCAACAGCTACAAAACAAGTGAACAGCTGGCAGGCAGTTGGTGCCACAGATGCCTGTAGCAAAAGCGTGCCTTATTTTCACACACAGATTAATAAGAAGCTGGCTACTTCTATTTTTTTCAGCAGGCCTCAGTTAGTACTAGTTGCTAGTAGTTTTATGCAGCAACTGCTGCACCAAAAGCTTATAACAGTCAACCAACTTGTACAAAAGTAGTTACTCAAGCACACTGTGCCATTAGACAGGAGTCAAGAGAAAAAAATGTGAAAGCTGTACATTTTGATTTTATGCAACTGCTCTGAATAAGTAGTACTAAGATCAAGTTGGCAGGAAGCTGGCATTGCAGATGTTGACGACAAAACCATGCCTCGTTTTGTGCACACAAACACCAAATCTGAGAAGTAGAAAAGTGTTACTTATTATTTGTTTCTTTTTCAGTAGCCACCAATGGGTTCTAGCAGGTTATGGTTTTATGCAGCAACATCTGCAGTGGAAGTCATTCAAACTGTAAAAATACAGTCACTCAGTCATAGCGTGCCAAGAGGCAGGAGTCAGAAGGAAAAAATGCAAAAGATTTATATTCTGATTTTTGGCCTCAGTTAGTGCTACAACTAGTACTGAAGTACAAAGAAAGCCACGGAGGCCGAGGTTGAGACAGAACTCAGGCTTGCAATTAGGAATGAAGCAAGGAGAAAAGGCATTCTTCAGGTACATCCAGTAGACATACATGGTAGGTTAAGGGGTTATTGTGAGTTTGAGAGGGTGAAGAAAGATGGGAGGAAAGGAACAAAGGGTAAGCAGAGATACTGAGCAAATATTTTTTTTCAGTCTTTACTAGAAAGAAGGATGGCCCACTACTGGGTAGTGAGCCGTGTATGTATTCAGTAACGACACTGGGGACAACTTAAATGACAAGATCTGCCTGTCTGAAGAGGACGGCAAGCTCTGTGGGAGGGAGGATACAGCAGAGGGGATAAAGGACCTTGTGGAACATCTGGCAAGGCTAGAGAGGAGTTGCGGAATGTGAAGACTTTTGGGCAGATGCACATGAGGTAACACGTTTCTTGTGTACTGTGGGTTTTTGCGATACATTTTACTGCACCCTTCCTCAGTGTGTGTCTGAATGTTTTCATTGTCATGCACATAGGAGGTAGGAACCAGAGGATGGACTCGGGGGGTTCTAGCAACCAAATCTGTGGATGAAAAAGACTTGGCAGTGACTATCACTAGTGACTTGAAGAACTCTTCACACTGCAGGAAGGTGGTGAAAGTCAATAAAATGCTGGGATGCAGTGCCAGGGGAATTACTAGCAGGTGGTAGGAGGTCATATTGCCACTGTGCAGATCCCAGGTGCAAGTGCACATGTAGTATAGCATACAGTATTGGAGACCTTACCTGAAAAAATGACATTAAAGTGATTTTCTGACATAATTAATGGCAACTACCACTCACATATTGTGATAGCTGCCCTCCGCAATAATCATTTTAGCCAAATGTTAACATTTATTTCCTGACCAATACTTTATAATATCACTCATATTTAGAAACACAGAAACATGGAATTTAACAGCAGATAAGGACCGCTTGGCCCACCCAGTCTGCCCATTTCCCTACCTGATGGATAAGCTGCAGATTCTAGTTAATCAGCAGCTTACTTCCTCCTGCCCAATTTTTGTATAGGGCTATCCAGCCCATCTGTATTCAGTGCCAGGGTCCTACTGACACGCCCCCGCACTCAAGCACGTAATGATGTGTGACCAGAGAGAGCGCGGGGGTGTACCCCATTGAAATGAATGGGGATGAATTTCTCATAGATTTTTAAGTTCAAGAGTGGACAGCAGAAGATTAATGAAGGTCATCGCTCAACTAACAAGGGTCTTGTTAGTCGAGCAATGACCTTCATTAATCTCCTGCTATCCCACTCAACTCAAAATCTATGAGAAATTGAGCCCTAGTCATTTCAATGGGTTGCACTCCCCTGCCGCCTCCTGTCACATGTTATATGCTGCTGGGTCATGTCAGTAGGACCAGGGCACTGAATACAGATGGGCTGGATAGCCCTATACAAAAATTATGAGTGATATTATAAAGTAATGGGCAGGAAATAAATGTTAACACCTGGCTAAAATGACTATCGGTGAGGACAACTACAGGACTATGTGATTAGCAGCCTTTTATCAGAACATTCTTTTAACCTGCTAGAGGCGATCCAGAGAAAAGCAACTAAAATGGTTCTGGGTCAGCAGGGTAGGACATATGAGGATAGGCTGTAGGACCTCAACATGTATTCCCCGGAGGAGAGGACAGAAAGGAGGGACATGACTGAGACCTTCAGATACCTGTTGGACATCAATAAGGTGAATGCTGAGGGCCTTTTCAGTCTAAATGAAAGCAAAACCATGAGGGGACACTGCCTTAAATGGGCAAGGGGAAGTTTCGAGAGAGAAGAGGAAGCATTTCATCACAGAGAGGGTGGTTTCAGGGTGGAACAAGTTTCCTGAGGAAGCAGTCTCCCAGGAGATGGCGGACAGCTTCAAAGAGGGTGGGATAGAGTAAATGGGAAAGTCAGGGTCAAAAGGGATAAGCAAGAAGGGGGAGGTAGTATTCAGGAAGGGGGGGCTGACCCCTTAGTAGCCACTGAGTGCTCCCCAACATTAGCAGACTTGATAGACCAATTGGCCTTCTACTGCAAGCAATATTCGTATGTTCACACCGGAATGTGGGGTTAAGAGCAGAAGACAGGACAGCAAGTGCTCAAATAGCATGGCCAAAATAACAGGGAATAGGGTGTATGAAAACATAAAGGGTTGAAAGTAGATAAATCTATGGTATCTGAAGACTTACACCCAAGAATGCTTATGGAGGTAGCAGAGGTGATAGCAGTACCACTTGCAGACATAGTCAACTGCTCGTTGGACACGGGGTGGTCCCTATGGACTGGAAGAAAGCAGATGTGGTCCCACTACAAAAGGGTGAAAAAAAGGGGTATACCCCACCCCCGACAGCGACACCAATACAGCAAACTATGTCAATGCTGACAAAATGTTGGCTACAATGACAGGTCACTGTATTGGTGTGCCAGAGACCTGGGCACACTGTCTCCAGGTCCTGCACCCCCTCCTTGAATCAACTCCAACTTGGAGTTGATTATATTTAGAATGGAGGGTGCAGGGGCAGAGCCCCCCACATGGGGGGTTTGGGGGTGAGGCCCCCCAATAGAAACAGAGACAGAAGTCCTTCAGGATTTATGTCAACTGCAACTTGCAGTCAACATAAATTCCATCGATGTGATGCCGGTCGATGAAACTGTTGTCGAACCAGCATTGAAGAACTGAAAAAAAGGACAAACCAGAGAATTATAGGCCAGTCAGCTAACATTTATAGTGGGAAATATCATAGAGTCTATACTAAGGGAGGAACTAGTGGAGTTTCTGGAAGAAAATGGGCTACAGAACCCCAGACAACAGAGGTTCACAAGAGGAATGTCTTACCAGATAAATCATTTCAACTTTGACTGACTGACCAGGGTAGTAGATAATGTTTGGGCAGTCAGTGTAAGATACTTGCATTTTGACAAGGCCATTGACTTAGTCCCCCACAGGAGGCTGGTCAAAAAGTTAAGGGACTTAGTGGTGGAGGAAAAATTGGTGGCTTGAGTAGAGAACTGGCTGAGAGGAAGAACACAGAGGGTAGTAGTAAATTGGGAGTTTTCAGAGGTAAGGAAAATAACAAGTGGAGTACCACTAAAGTTGGTGCTGAGCCCAGTTTTTTTCAATGTGTTTGTCTGTGACATAGGGGAAGGCATTGAGGGCAAGATTTGCCTCTTCACAGATGACATAAAGATCTATACAAGGGTGGACACAGAGGGGATAAGGGAACTCAGGGAGGATCTGGGTAGGTTGGGGAGCTGGTCAAAGATATGGCAGCTGAGCTTCAACACTAAAAAATGTGAGGTGTTGCACATTGGGAAAAGGAAACCAAGAGTGCAATATGAAATGGTGGGTGTGGTACTGGAAAGCACCATGAATAAGGGACCTAGTGGTCATGATATCAGAGAGCATGAAAACAACAACACACTGAAATAGAGCTGTAGATAGGACAAACAGGATGCTAAGATGCATAGGAAGGGGATAGGCAGCAGAAGCTGGGATGTGATCCTCCCATTTTAAAGGTCACTGGTGCAACCACATCTGAAATATTATGCGTGGTACTGTAGTCCACACCTGAGCAAAGACTGAGAGAAGGTGGAAGCAGTACAGCGCAGGCCAACTAGGATGGTCCATGGACAAGGAGGAAAGACATACCAGGAAAGGTTGCAGGACTTTTAACATGTACATCCTTGAAAAAAGAGGGAAAGGGGTGACATGATCAAAACATACATGTACCTGTATGAGATAAATAGTAGTAGTAGTATTAGTAGTAGTAGTAGTATATTTTATTTCAAGACCATGAAAGGGAAATTACTTCATTGAACGATGCTCATTTTCGAGGCAGTCCCATGAACATACATTCAGTCTCCATTCATTTCATCTCTTACCATACAATAAAAATGCTATATATTCACATCTTGGCATCCACATCAAATCGGGTGGATGCCAGGATGCTTTTCTCCTCGTGCACAAATACAGGGACAAGGGGAGGAAATGCACTGAAATTTGCAGGGAGCAAAGATTCAAATGGGACATCCACAAACACTTTTTCACTGAAAGAGTGGTGGAGAAGGAGAACTAGCTGCCAGAGTAAAGTGATACAGGTCAAATCACTGAGCAGCTTCTAACGGAGATGGGACAGGCATATGGGATTAGTTAGGAGTGGCAGAAACAAAAGGTGGGGATGGACACTAAGGCCAGTGCAGAGCAGTTTGGTAGTGTTGGCTGACAGTATGGGCCTATGACCTGTTTCTGCCATAATTATCTGTGTATCTATATGGAATAAGTGGTAGCTGGCAGACAGCTGGCACTTTTTGATATCCACAGCAAAAATGTTCCTCATTTTACCCACACAGACACTAAATCTGAACAAAGGCTTCATCATAATTAATAGTATTTTTCCAGCTAGCACCAGTAGGTACTAGTAGCTACTGGTTTTATGCAGCAACAGCTGCTGCAAAGCTTACAATAGTCAGATGACTTGTAAAAAAATCAATCACTTAGTCACAGTGTGTGCCAAGGCATGAATGCTACAAACTGCTGGAGTGAGAAGAAAATTAAATTGTGAAGCTTTAAATGCATACTGTATACACAGTATCTATTTTCTGCAGGTAATCAACAGCTACAGAATGAGTACTTCTAGTAATGCAAAGCTGCAGACAGCTGCAGATGATAAACACACAGCCAAATATTGTCTCACACAGACAATCTACTAAATATATGGAATAAAGGGCTTATATTTCTTTTTTCCAGAATTAAGCAGTACTGAAAGATTTTATGCTTAGCAGCAGGCTACAGCAAAACCTTTCAACACAGTCAAATGATCTGTTAAAAAACACTCAGCTAGATGAGGCAGTAGTAGTACCAGACACTGACTGCAAGAGCGAAAATAAAAGCCTTGAAAAAGATTATTCAGAACAGCTTTAGGTATGCACAAGTTAAAATGTTTGAGGGCAGCAGCAAAGTACTGCCTCTCACAGCTCGAGTGTCTGTAGTCTGGCATGCAATGCAGGGAGGTCACATAGCTGAGTTATGGAAAGCTCTCTTAGAAGCCGGTGGATTGGCTAGAGAGATCACAGAAGATCTCAAAGTTTTGTTGAATACAGCCGGCCCAGTGACACTGAGGGTTGAGGCCCTGGACGCTACACCTTGCACCACACTGGTGCCCAGGGTTTGGGAATAACCTTGGGTTGTCGGGGTGCCAGTACAAGGGGGGGAGGGATGGAACATGATCAAGCAGCCTAACAGCAGCTCTCCTATAGTAGTTCCATTGCCACCAGGTGGAGATCCGGTGGCAGCGCAGGCAGGAGGGGGCGGCAAGTTGGGATGGTGCCTCGGAACATGGTGTGCCCATGCCTCCACATGTGACCGTGTGCGACCAGGGAAGGGGGCAGATGAAAACGTGGGAAAACAGTGGATAAAAAACATAATAGAAAAAAATGTTGCATTGAATATCGCCCATTGAATACCTCAACCACACCCAGTATTCGAATATTTGGGTGTTTGTCAAATACGCCTGGTATTCAAGCTATCTGACAGCTGATTTGAATTAGGCACACACTCCTACTAGGATCCTAAAGATAATAGCACAAGAAACCTTGATTCCTCTGACTATGATCATCAACATATCACTTACTACCAGTACTATCCCTGATGTCTAGAAAACTGCTCATGTAACCTTTGTATCCAAAGCTGGGGACCCTAAAGGAATTTGAGACATTTTCAGCATTTCATAGTTAAATGGATCATGAATAGCCACAAATCAAAAAAAAAATTTCTTTGGTTCTAGAACAAAATCAAAGGAAGCAGTAATAATATATTCTGTGCTGATGGGTCTGTTCTGTAACAAGTTGTCTAATACCTTAAGGTTTTACTGGATTAAAACCTTACTTTTTAAAGTTTACTTCTTAAAGTCTGCTAAAATGATAACTAGTAAACTAGGTATGACTTACAGGCTATGGAAGAACCTACGTGATAGGATTTGTCTCTCCATCGCACAAGTGGTTTTGTTGTCAATGCAAACATATGTCCTTGCCTATCACACTGCCTCTTCTAGCATGCTTGCCAGATGAGATGTTGTCTAAAACAGCATATACCGCTTTGCTCTCAGCACACACTGATTAAAGAACAGCTGATGCCTTTGGGAAAACTTTGGACAACATAATATTTAGACATAATTCAGCTTGTTTTTGCACATATATTCTATACATTTCTCCTCTCCATTATTTATTATGGAAAAAAGACACAGTTCATCTTGTTTTTGCATATATCTTCCATAAATTTCTCCTCTCCATTATTTATTACTGAAAAACAATCCCACAAAACAATATCTTTGTCCTTTAGAGTCCATCTACCTCTATAGCTTATTCCCTACTTGAACTTACTACTGCTTACTACTATAATTACTACTTGAAATACCCTGGTTAAGGCCAGGGTCAAAAAGCGCCACCACCCATGGATCTACAGCACACTAACTGCCCTCTGCAAAGCCCGTGATAAGGCCTGGTCCCTCTATAAATCCACACTTACCCCCCAAACCAGATAGGCTTACAACACGGCAAGAAATGCCAGCATCAAAGTGATAAGACTAGCCAAGGCAGATTACTTTAAGTCCTGCCTAAATACTGCCCTGCCTTTCTCCTTCTGGAAGGTGGTCCACTCCCTTATAGACCCTCCCAGACCTCCACTCCTATTCTCAAGCTAAATGATCAAAGCATCTCTGACCCCATAAAAGTAATAGGAACTCTAAACCACTTTTTCACCACATGTGCCCTTCCTGAACAGTCCTCTCCCCCACCTCCAGGTCACTACTCACTCCCCCAACAACCTGCCCAAGACACTTTCATGCTTACTCCCACATCGCCCGAAGAAGTACTAAATGTCATCTACTCTTTAAACATTGCCAAATCCAGCCCAGACAGCATCCACCCCAAGCTTCTACACATTTTAGCACCAGCTATAGCAGTTCCTCTCACATACCTACTAAATTTATCCTTCAAGTCTGGTAAGGTCCTCCTAGCATGGGAATCAGCCTGTGTCATCTCGCTCCACAAGGGTGGTGACCTCTCAGTCCCCGGAAACTACCGTCCCATCTTCCTCCTCCTCCCCTCTCTTGCCAAGCTGCAAGAGTCTTTTGTCCAGACCAGACTAACTGACTTCTCAGGTCCACAAGTTATCTCTTGGCGTGGCGCAACCCTTTTGAATATCCCACCCTTAAAATTTATAACATATTTAAGAATATTTTTCACCAACAATAACAAAATTATGAACTACATTTACAGCCATTGTAAATGTTTTACATTCTAACCTGTGTCTGGTTGTATAGATAATCTAGCTTTTTGTGTTGCAATGTTAGATATCTTACGAGAAACGGAACTCAAGACTGGGGATCACATGTCTTCATACACCTCAAGCTCATTGATCTTGACATGTGCCTGTCTCCCATAACTCACTCTGGTAGACATGTCATTTATCCACTCTGACATTTTTTTTGGGGGGGGGGGGTCTCTACTATTCCAGTGCCTTAATACAATATTTTTAGTTGTTACTGAGGATGCATTCAGCCAGAGGCCCTTCATTTATGAGATATTTTTCACCTGAGTGGAAAGGCCTAGAAGAATTAATTTGGGAGACTGTGGTATTGTTCTTTTTAATATATTTCCACATCTATCAAATTCTGTACCTATTTTTAAAATGCATGTAGCATAGGACATGACCATATTATGTGTGAGATGTTACTACTCCCCCACTCCGTCCCCATTTGCAGCATTTTGGTTCAGGGGATTTAGCTGGTGTGTAATGCCATCTGTATAGAATTTTAAAAAACTGTGCTGTTTTTCCCTTGGCTTCTCTGGAAGATCCCAAAGCTAGCTTCCAACATGACTACCACTCCCCCTCTGGTACAGTATATTCTCATCAATCTCTGTCCATTCTTGAAGACTTTTCAGAGTTCAGGTTGACATACTGCAGAATAAAGCTTTATATCAGAGAGTACTAGGCTTTTGAGCCTCAGTAATGAGTCAAAAGCTGATTGATCATGTAGTCGTAACCTAGTCTTAATATATAATGCAAAAGATTTTGCAATTGCAAATATCTGTAAAATTCAATATGATGTAATTCATAGAGGCACTGCAATTGTCCAAAAGACATAAGCAATTTTTGAGCTAGGCTCTATCATATAATTTAAAGATTTAGTATCTCTAGAATGCCAGTTTTAACAATCTAGCACTTTGTTATCAATAGCAGGTGATGGTTTCTTTCAAACAGAACAAATATTGGATTTTACAATGTCCAAAGATCATTTCTTTTTTGATATCTGCCATGCTTTATACATAATAGATAACCCACTCTAAGGTGTGTGGTCACTCGCCGATATATGCAAACTTTGGTGTGCGTTGTGCAGCCGAGTGTGTCAACCACCCAAGGCATGTGTATATTGGAGCATGACTGCACACCCTAGAGTGGGTTATCTGTCTTATAAAATGGCAAAATTGTTTTGAAGGGGGGTGAAAGTGTAGGTGTGTGGTTGCGCTCTGATATATGCACAGTCATGTGATGTGTTTCAACCAACCAGCAGAGATCATTTTTCCTACCCATTTTATAAAAGCAATTAACTGGATGAAGACAAACGTATTTTGGAGCTTCTGTCAGAAGAATATTTTTTACTATGAAATTTCTAAATAGTGATATCTCTATGACTAGCCAAGCTGGTATGTTTTGGCTGGTTTTCCAAATGGTTCTGGAGGTTTGTCCCAATAAAAAGGATATATGTCTAAATTCAAAGAATGGGATAACAAAACCTCCATATGTTTTTGGTTGTTGCAGTTTCTGCAGGCTCAACCTAGGCTTCTTGCTTGACCACATGAATGATCCGAGTGTTTGACATAATCCTTGAAATATTTTAGGTGCTACTGAAATCTGGATATTTTGAAATAGATAATTTATTTTTGGTGCTACTATCGTATTAAAGACCTGACATTTTCACCAAAAGGATAGAATTATTTAATCCTGTCTTGCAAAATCAAGTTTAAGGTTGTCAATTATATTATGAAAATTCAGCCTTGGTATAATTGATAATTTGGAGGGAAATCTTAATGCCTAAATAAGTCATTATTTTATAGTATATGTTTTATACACCATTTTGTAAAAACAGTGTTATCACAGTGTGAAGAGAAAGGCATAGCTTCAGGTTTTGATCAGTTAATGTTATAACCAGAAATTAAGGACAAGCTATGTATTACTTTCATGAGGTTAGGGATGGATTCATTAGGCTGCAATAAAGTTAGCAAAACAACATCTGTGTAAATAGTAACTTTGTGCTCTAACTTGCCTTTATCCCATGAATTCTATCTTGCAATCTAATTTTTATAAACAATGGCTCTAGTTTTAAAATGAATAATAATGGTGATGTGGGCATCCCTGACTAGAAGTGAGAGGAAAAGGAGAAGACAACATTATTCACTCCTACTGTTGCCTTGGCACCATAATCTAAAGTATAAATCCACCTTAAGAACCCGGGGCCAAAATTAAATTTGGTAAGGACCATCAGCAAACATGACCATTCTGACCAGTCAAATGCTTTTTTTGCATCTAAAGACAGTAAAAAGCATTCTTTCATTGAGGTTTTAGATAGATGTAGAATAGCTCAGATCTTAAATTATCAGAGTGATGAGACCCGGTTACAAATCCCATCTGGCCTGAGTTCATTAGATCTGATAAAACCCTTTTTTTTAACCAGGAGAGACACACTACACTGAAAGCTTGTTTACAGGTGTGACCTGGGAGCACAAGGAAGTTAAGTGACTTGCTCAGGGTCACACAGTATACAAGTGGGGACTGTGGGATTCAAACCCAGGTCTCCAGGTTTGCAGCTCAGAGCCTTAAACCATTGTGCTATACTGCTTCCTATTTATCTAATCTATTTATTTAATCTGGGCTTGATTCTCTGGTCATGCAAGAATGTCCAGAAGGTATCTCGTTAGCTAGCTAAACAATAGGAATGATAAGTTCTGTGGATAAAACCAAGCTGTCACAACCATTAGATGACAAACTGGTACTGTTTCCATGGGGAACATCTCCCCTTCCTAGGCACAAGATGGCTGGAGGGTCTTTTCTATAGGCTGAATACATGTACTGTGGACCCAACACACTCCCAGTGGTGAAGGGTACACACTGTGATGACTTTGATGGTGGGTGTGATGCTTGGCAGCTGGTTATGATTGTTCTATGATATTTGTAATATAAAAATGTAGTGTATGATTGTCTCCATGAGACATCCTGTGCTATGGGTGCCCCCCCCCAGGTCAGTGAAGTGACAATTAGCCTGAAACCAGGAGGTAATTAAAAGACTAGAGAAACTTAATTAAGGGTCTCCTGTAATTAGAACTGACCCAACTGCCAGGATATAGGGCTCGTAAACTTTTATGACATCTTAGAGGAAAAACATGTTATCTCACCATGGTGCTAAATGGTTATAAAATCTCTTGGTTCCTTGGGAAAACAGGAACTCCTCAAGATTAAAGAGAGGATGTTAATTAAGGAGTCATATTGGGAAATTATTTTTTGCTGAAGTCACAACATTTAATATATTTCCTGACAGGAAGAGCATTGTTTGTATATTTTTTTATATTCAACAAGGAGGAGCTAGATGACACACAAAAGGGGTGGGGGAGAGACACAGTTTAGGTAAGACTTGTGCCTGATCTTTGTGGCATTTCTTTTTGGACTCCTAAGAAACAAGATCTCTGATTGAACTATAAACACTATAGCGGTAATACATTAGATAGAAAAAGTCTCATCGTATTGTGGCAGGAGTTTTTGTTTGTACTTTTCCTTGTTTTCTTTTAAGTGATTGTATGCTCTTTGATATGGTGTTCTGTGCTTACATTTTACATATTTTTATCCATTTTAGTAAAATATTATTTTGAAAGACTGCCTGGGTGTGTCTTCAAAGTTCTTTTTGCATGTTATGTATAGAGGGTTAAGACTGACAAAAACTGTTCATAAGCTTGATGGTGTTACCAAACTGGAAAAAGGAAAGAATATACCTACAGTCTTTTATAGAGTTTTAAGGGTTCATTTTGGATACATGGTTAGGGGCCCTTAGGCAAAAGATAGCTGGCATCTCCCTGAAGAGCAGATTTTCTGAGTCTGTACATTTGGATACACTAGCATAAGGTTCACAGTTTGAATCCACCCAGAACTTGAGACTAAAAGTGATTTGGACCAACAAGCAGACAGGAGGGTTACCCTGTCTGTTACCTGTTCACATTACTGCACTCAGGGGTTGGCACTGTGGGAGCAGAGTGCCTGACCTTCTGAATGTATTTGTGACAGATTTGGTTGGCAGCGGTGTGGATACATTCGGTAACACAAGCTTTAACTGTTCAGTGTGTCAGCTTAATAATGTACAGTTCACTTGCAAAAAAAGGCAGTGATTTATTTTTAAAAAGGAAACAGAACTATACCATTTTGCTTACAGTGAAATTCCTACCTGTTTTATTTTTTTTCTAAAGTGCAAGTTAGAGTAGCCATAGTTAGGGAAGAAGACGGCTTCCAACTACAGCGGGTACACTGCAGACTACTTGAGACAGTTGTGCCAGGACAGAGGAGTCCTGTACAAGGTGAGAGCCCCCAAGCAGAACCTTGTGGATGCCCTGATGGCAGCAGATGCCCAGAGCATCGAGTCACAGACTGTGACTGTAAAGAACCAAACCTTGGGCATGGAGGGGTTACTGGCCAGCGCAGTGTCCAGATCCAATGAGGAGGACAGCAGGGCCAGTGCAAATGAAGGGCTACAGCAGCAGGGGAAGGTCACCGGCATTCTGGAGCCAGAAGCAATCAGGCTGCAGATTGAGTTGCACAGAATGGAGCTGAAGTTCCAGAGAGATGCTGAGCAAGAGAAATGAGCCACAGAAGAGAAGAGGGAGTGAGAACAGCAAGAGACTGACCATGAAGAGTGTGAGTGCCAGTGAGCCACAGAGGAGAAGAGGGAGTGAGAACAGAGAGAAGCACAGCAAGAGAGAGATGAGCTGCAGAGGAGAGGAGGGAGCGTGAACAGCAAGAGATGGACCGGGAAGAGCATGAGTGCCAGAGGCAACATGAACTGGAGAAGCTATGACTCCAACCACCGGCACCAGAGCAGGTAAGTGGCTTGGATTTAACTGGAACAACAGGACTGGGTTACAAATTGAATTCCAAACTTATAGCTGAATTTAAAGAGGGGGAGGATATAGATGCCTTTTTAAATTCCGTTGAAAAAGTTTGTATTCAGGCAAAAATTCCTAGAGGGTCCTGGAGCTTCAAGCTATTCCCACTACTTAGTGGGAAAGCTGAGGATGCATTGGGTCAAATGGACAATGAGGACAGTAATGATTACAACAAACTTAAAGCTGCACTTTAAAAAAGTTTGATTTAACTGCAGAAGCATACAGAGCTAAATTCCATAATGTCAGGAGAAGCCCTGATATGAGCTACGAGGAGCTAGCCATGAAACGTCAGTTTTTAAAACGTTGCTGGGAAGAAATTGAAGCAAACTCTGTAGATTAAATTGGAAATGTTATTTTGTTACAACAGTTTTCTGGGCATGCCCAGCAGAGCTGAAAACCTGGTTGGAGGACCAAGATCCCAAAACAGTGCAAGAGGCTGCTGAACTCTCGGACCACTATGCCAACAGCAGACCTGCTCTGAGAGTGAGAGGGGTGGGCATGGCAGCACAGAAAGGGAAAAGCGTGTCTTCAGGGCAGCTAAACCCCTCACTACCTCCACCAAAACCAGTTAGCCCCAGGTTTCAAAGAAAAGAGTTCTCTGAGAAAAGAAACGAATGTTGGATTTGTAAAGAAACTGGGCATATTGCCAGACAGTGTCCCAAAATGACGAGCAATATGCAGACTGGAGCTAGGAAAGAAGTGGGTTGTTTGTGTGTCCCTGGAAGCATGCCTGTGAACATGAGGGCACACCTGCACCCAGTCATGGTGAATGGTGTACAGATAAAAGGGTTAAGAGACACAGGATATCCCTGATGTTGGTAAAAGGGGATCTGGTAGATCCTGGTCAGCTTATACCCAATGAATTTGTAACTGTGCAGGGGTTCACTGGTGAGGACACCACATTGTCACTCACTAGTGTTCTCCTAGACTGGGGTGAAACAGGGAGAACTGTGCAACAGGTGGCTGTAGCCAAAACTTTAGCAGTGGACGTCATCCTTGGCAACAATCTCAAACAGGGGATGGCATATGCAGTTACCCATAGCCAAGTGGCAAGGGAAAATTGTAGTTCCCTGGACCCCACAGAAGCCATTGTGGAAACCACTGGGAGGCTGGTTCCCCAGCGTGTGTCTCCTGAGATGGAGACTAATGAAAAAGGGTTAAAAATTTCCCCAGTAGCAGTTAACCACACAGCTATGGAGGGTTACTTCAAAGAAGGAGGGGTGACCCATTGTCAGAGGGTTAGGGATAACAGTGATCCTGAGTGCCCTGACACTAGTGCTAGGGACCCTAATTTAGAGACTGAAGAGGACCTGTCCCATGCCTTGGGAATGTGTAATGAGTTTGCAGCTGCTCAGAGAAGTGACCCTAGTCTAGAGAAGCTGAGGGCTTGGGCAGACTCTGATGGAGCACAGTGAGGTGACAGTAAACATAAAGTTTATTGGGAAGATGGACTGATGTATGCTCAGGATGTGAAGACAGAGGGAGGAGTGATAGGCAGGCAGCTTGTTGTTCCCCAGGGGTATCATGAGCAGTTGCTCAAGACTGCACATGGTATTCCCTTGTCTGGTCATCTGGGAATTGCATGCACTACACAGTGGTTGGCCCAGAATTTCTATTGGCCCAACTTCACCCAGCAGGTGAAGGAGTATTGCAGGTCTTGTCACCAGTGCCAATAAATAGGGAAGGCAGGTAAGAAAACACAAGCCACCCTAATTCCATTGCCAATAATGGAGGAGCCATTCCGGAGGGTGGGAATGGATATTGTGGGGCCTTTAAATACCCCCAGCTCCTCCGGGAAGAGGTTCATCCTAACTGTAGTGGATTATGCCACCAGGTATCCAAAGGCAGTCGTCCTATCCTCACTGAGGACAGACAAAGTGGCAGATGCCTTACTTGGGATGTTCTCCCATGTTGGGTTTCCGCAGGAGGTTATCACCGATCGAGGGGGTTCCTTCATGTCAGACCAGATGAAATGTTTGTGGGAGAAGTGTGGGGTGGTGCAGAGGTGCACAACACCTTATCACCCGGAAGCCAATGGGCTTGTGGAAAGATTCAATGGTACCCTGAAGTCAACGCTCCAAGCGTTTGCTGAACAGCATGGAAGGGACCGGGAGAAATACTTTCCCCAGCTGTTGTTTGCATACAGGAAGGTGCCCCAGGAGTCAACAGGATTTTCCCCCTTCAAATTCTTATATGGATGCCGGGTATGTGGGTTCTTAGACTTGATCCGGGAGGATGGGAAGGCAAGCATGCCACCCAGGGAACTCCCATAGTGGATTACATCCTTAGGTTTAGGGAAAGGCTGAAGGAGCTTATGGGGACAGTCTAGAGCAACCTGGCGGCTGCCCAACAGAAACAAAAAGTGTGGTACAACCACAGAACCAGAACTCGCTCGTACACGGTGGGTCAGGAAGTCATGGCCCTTATTCCAGCCCGGAAAGATAAGCTGCAGGCTGAGTGGGCAGGACCGTACAAAGTAGTTAGGAAGGTAAATGACGTGAACTATATCATAGAGTTACCTGACAGATGACAGACAGAAAGAATGTACCATGTCAACATGATGAATCCATATGCTATTAGGGCTGACATGGTGTTTGCCGTATGTAGTCCTGGGGAGGGGACAGATGAAGGAGACCCCCTTCTGGACTTGCTGGAAGAAAGCAAGCAGGAGTCCTCTGTGGAGGTAGTTAAATTGCCTCCCCAGCTGGCCCCAAACAAGATCCAGGAAGTAAGGGAGGTTTTAGCTGATTTTGCCCCCCTGTTTAGCGCCAAGCCTGGACTAACCCCCTTAGCGACACAAGATGTGGAGACAGGGACACAGATGCTCATACGACGGACAGCATATCGGGTGTCAGAGGCTGTCCAAAAGGACATTAGAAGGGAGGTTGATGAAATGTTGGATTTAGGGGTAATCCAGAGATCCCACAGCCCCTGGACCTCACCTGTAGTCCTTGTGCCAAAGCCAGATGGTTCTACTCATTTCTGTGTGGACTATCATGGACTGAATACAGTCACAAAGTCAGACACCTACCCGATGCCCTGGAAGGATGAACTCCTGGACAAGTTGGGAGGGGCGACCTACCTTATGACTATTGACCTAACAAAGGGGTATTGGCAGGTAGCGTTAACTGACAGAGCTAGGGAGAGGTTGGCCTTCATCACTCCAATAGGCTTATTTGAATTTAAAGTAATGTTTTTCGGAATGAAGAATGCCCCGGCCACTTTCCAAAGGTTGGTGAACCAGGTATTAAATGGTGCTGAGGGGTACGCCGTGGCATACATGGATGACATTGCTACCTTCAGTGCCAGCTGGGAGGAACACCTGTCCCACCTTAGGGAAGTGTTTGGCAGGATACAGAGGGCCGGGCTCACTGCCAAAGCTGAGAAGGGCTAGGTGGCCATGGCTGAAGTGGCATCCCTCGTGCATGTTGTAGGTCAGGGACAGCTCTGTCCTAACCAAGTAAAAATAGAGGTGAACAAGGCATGGCCCAGACCAGAAATGCAGAAGCAGGTCAAGATTTTTCTAGGGACAGCAGGGTACTATAGAAAATTTGTACCCAATTACAGTGTCCTGGCTGCTCCCCTGTCTGACCTGGTAAAGAAAAAGATGCCTAAGAAAATTACCTGGGAACCAGCCTGTGAAAAAGCCTTTACCAGACTGAAGGAGGCACTGTGCAGTGCTCTTGTATTGACAAGTGCTGACTTTAACAGACCCTTTATAGTTCAGACTCATGCCTCAGATGTGGGTATTGGGGCAGTACTGAGTCAGACATCCAGCCAAGGGAAAGATCACCCGGCAGTGTACCTGAGTAAAACATTACTTCACAGGGAGCAGGCTTACTCTACTGTGGAAAAAGAGTGTCTTGCCATAGTGTGGGCCCTAAAGATGTTAGAGCCATACTTATATGGGCAGCATTTTGAGGTACAAATGGACCACAACCCCCTGGTTTAGCTGACCCAAATAGGAAAAACTAATGGTAGACTATTAAGATGGAGTCTTGCCTTGCAAGGGTCTGACAAAATAATCTTACATAGGGCTGGAGTGACCAATCAGAATGTCGATGGCCTGTCACATGTTTATGAGGAGTGAACTGATTTGGAAAGCTCATCCCATGCATGGGATAGAGCCCCCAAATTCAGTCTAGGTGGGAAGGAGTGTGACACTTGGCCAGCTGGTTATGATTGTTCTATGATATTTGTAATATAAAAATGTAGTGTGTGATTGTCTCCATGAGACAACATGTGCTATGGGTGCCCTCCTCCCCAGGTCAGTGAAGTGACAATTAACCTGAAGCCAGGAGGTAATTAAAAGACTAGAGAGACTAAATTAAAGGGCTCCTGTAAATAGAACTGACCAAACTGCCAGGGTATAGGGCTTGTAAACTTTTATGATGTCTTAGAGGAAAAACATGTTATCTCACCATGGTGCTAAACGGTTATAAAATCTTTTGGTTCCTTGGAAAAACAGGAACTGATCGAGATCAAAGAGGGGATGTTAACTAAGGAGTCATATTCAGAAATTAGTTTTTGCTGAAGTCACAGTATTTAAAATATTTCCTGACAGGAAGATCATTGTTTGTATATTTTTTTATATTCAACAAGGTGGCGCTAGATGACACACAAAAGGGGTGGGGGAGAGACAGAGCTTAACTAAGACTTGTGCCTGATCTTTGTGACATTTCTTTTTGGACTCCTAAGAAACAAGATCTCTGATCTAACTATAAGCACTATAGAGGTAATATATTAGATAGAAAAAGTCTTATTGTATTGTGGTAGGAGTTTTTGTATGTACTTTTCCTTATTTTTTTTTAAGTAATTGTATGCTCTTTGATATAGCGTTCTGTGTTTACATTTTACATATTTTTATCCATTTTAGTAAAAATATTATTTTGAAAGACTGCCTGGGTGTGTCTTCAAAGTTCTTTTTGCATGTGATGTATAGAGGGTTAAGACTGACAAAAACTGTGTATAAGCTTGATGGTGTTGCCAAACTGGAAAAAGGTAAGAATATATCTAAGGTCTTTTACAGAGTTTTAAGGGTTCATTTTGGATACCTGGTTAGGTGCCCTTAGGCGAAAGATATCTGGCATCTCCCTGAAAAGCAGATTATCTGACCCTGTACATTTGGGTACGCTAGCATAAGGTTCACAGTTTGAATCCCCCCAGAACATGAGACTAAAGGTGATTCAGACCCACAAGCAGACAGGAAAGTTACCCTGTCTGTTACCTGTTCACATTGCTGCACTCGGAGACTGGCACTGTGGGAGCAGAGGGCCTGACCTGCTGAGTGCGTTTGTGACAGTGGGATCTCTGTTTTCTAAGCTGATTACAGGTGCGACAGATCCAACATTCTTCCGGTGGCTAGGGGTGTTGGCTGTGATGCTCCAGACAATGATGATCTTCTTCACCCCCACATGGGGGACTTGCTTTCACCCACCCCAACAGGTGAGCAGTCATTTGGGACCTTGGCTGGTTTGATACTCTATAAGGATAAAAGTCGAACAGCAGTAGAAGACAGTGGATCACCTTTCCAGATACAGAGCAGCTTTCAAGGCAACCCATGCTCTAATTCAGTGCAGCAGCCTAGGCTTGGCACTCTAGCTGCATCAGTCTCCTTTTCCAGGGGTCTCAAGTCTGTTTTGGATAAACTTTTTAGTCAGACAGAAACAGCAAGTGAAAGCTATTCACAAGCACTCTCCTCTCCTCAAAGGTTTCTCTCACACAAATCTGCTCTAGGTGGACATGTCTCACCCCCTGTGCAGAAATCCAGGGATTAAATAGCAGTGGCTAGCATTTCATGCATCATTCATTATGCTAAACCCCTGGCTCCCAGTGATTGTCAGTTCCAGGTGAAAAGCATGCATACAAATCTTGAGCCAGCTTGCAATTCAAAGCTGTTTTGCAGAGCTGAACTTCAAATAGATGTCAGTGTCACATGGACAAGATGTGCTGTTTTAGCCGTTTGAACTAGTCTCCAAATTGTTGTCAGTTTCCCAGGGATAGGATATACTAATTTAATTGTTTTGCATTTTGTGCAGCTTTCAGAGTTGCTTGAAACTAAGCAACCTCCTTGCTGTGGGCTCCTCGATCCTGAAGGCAGTCTAGGAGCCAAATAAATGAAGAGAGGTGGCAGTGCACTTGCCACAGTGAGGAAGGCACTGAACAAGCCCAAAGAACAAATGACAGTGTCCAGTCCAGCCCCGGGTCCCACAGCTGCAGTCTGGACCCAGAATGGTATACCATTGCTACAGTGATGTGGGTGATACCGACAACATCGCCATGTCACTGTAAAGTCCGCCTGGGACGCCAGCACCCTTCCCCAAGGTCCTGCACCACATCTCCAACTCAGCTCCATCCTGAAATTGGCAACCTTAAGTAGGGGGGTGCTGGGGGCACAGCCCCCCATAAAAAAAATATGTTTTACTACAGCAGCACCATCCCGACCGCAACTGCAGTTGAAGTAGTGGTGTCAGGGAAATATCGTGTCAACATAAAATAGTTGATGCAGCACCATGGATCCACTGGGAACAGGGTGAAGGAGCAGTGACGAGGAAGGTGACAGCAGTGCTCCAGAGACAGCCAAAGACAAGCCACCTTTTAGGAGAGGTTTACATCAGGAACACCCCCCAAACAGTGCAGCCACTCATGATGCAATTGTCTCTTCTACTACACAATTTCATTACTGGCTAGACTGTGTTGGGGATGCTTGTGAATACGAACAAGCATTTTTGTGTGGTAACAGCAGTATGTTGGGCAGTCTTTTTTCAATTCCTAAACAAACAAAACAAAGAAAACGGAATCAAAATGCCTTTCCACTGAACAAGCCTAGCCACACATTCCTTTGAAGTAAGGGCCCTGCAGTGGTTGAATGAACTGCCTGCATCCCTGATGGATATCCTAAAAACAGCCCATTTCAAATCTGAATTACTAAAAGCGCCCTTACATGGTGCAACTGTGATTGCCTCAGCTGATCTCTCTCTTGCTCTGACTCCTGTGGTGTTTTGGACTTTGGTCTGCCACTAAAGGATCCCTTACCTTCTCTGTGATCTGCCAGACCCTTCGGTTTCTGCTGGTGAGGACCCCATCTGGACCATGTAAATAACTGGACAGAGACATGAAATAAAGAATACAGGTTTATTCTCTGCAGTTGATGTTCTCTTCACGGAGACAAGCCCCAGACTGACAATTTCTCTGACTGACAGGCATACATGGCACTGCCAGACAGTGCAACAATTAGCTACATGCAGGTTCTAAGTGTTCTTAAAGGGGCAGCAGCTAACATAATTAAGCCCCATACTTAATGTGTGCTTCACATCACCACTGGGACAGTGAATGTGAGCACCACTCGAGCAAGCAATAAAACTATAAACAGTTGCTAAGTAAGAAATATTTTTAAGCAAGTTTTAAGGTGAAAAAACATGTTCATGCATTTCAAGGCATTACATTTCACAAAACAGTACTCCACTGCGGGGGAGGAGAGAGAGAGAATCTGGACTACACTGGGGACCAGTCAGAGTAGCACCAGAGAGAGAGGAACACAATAGTACTTGAGACTTGGTCATGCCACAAGTGCTAAAGTGTGGGGGAAGGGAGAGCGAAGAGAGGGAAGGGTAGCAGCAGGAGGATACCTAGAATGCAGGCTAAAACTTTAATAACAGCTGCATAACAATAAAAACAGGTGGAATTCCCATTGGAAGATACATTCCTAAGTGGGGGAAATGCTTTAATGCAGGTATGCAATATCATACTAACATACTAACATGCTAAAATGCCAGCAGAATAGGCCTAATGGTCTTTCGCGTCTGCTTGTTTGGTCAGCCCCACTCTGGGAGCTGACCTTGCTACCCCCCTCGCCTTCTCTGGCTTCTCCTTTCCCAGTTCTGGATATTCTTGCTGCATTGGATTTTGCTACCAGAACCCTTCCCCTGTATCTGTCCCACACCCTCTTGAATCCCTCCACTGTCTCTGCCTCCACCAGCCCCCTAGGCAACGCATTCCATGGCTCCACCACCCTCTCAGTGAAGTAGCACCTCCTCCTTTCTCCTCTGAATCTTCCCCCCTCCAGCTTCTGCCCATGCCCTCTAGTGGCCCCCTCCTCCTTCTTTCGAAGCACTCTGACTGTTCCTCCCCTATTTAACCCCTTCATGTACCTGAATACCTCTATCATGTCCCCACCAGTCCCTTCTCTCTTCCAATGTGTACATATTTAGCTCTTCGAGCCTCTCCTCATAGGTCCTGTCCCCCAAGCCCCAGATCATTTTGGTTGCCCTCCTCTGGACCCTCTCCAGGAGTTTAATGTCCCTCTTTAAGTGTGGCCTCCAAAACTGCCTGCAGTACTCAAGCAACAGTTGCCGGCGGTACAAGAAGCATATACTGCAATCAATTAACCCAGAAAAGGAATTAGACCCAAAACACACTGAGTCCGGAAACAAAAGTTCAAGACCTCCATTGACTTTTCAGTCAGTGGGAATGGAGGCATGTGTAGATTGCACTAGTTCCCGACAGGATGGGGACAGGTCATTAAAAGCAACCCAGGAGTTCTGACCACTGTCAAATCTGCACCACTTGACTCTATAAGTCCAGGATCCATTGATAAACTTCTTTCTTAAGATTGCCTCGATCTGGTACACCAATGTGTGTACAGGACAGTCAGAACAAGAAGAAGAAGAAGAAACTTGAGAAGAAGAGGAAGTCCCAGGCAAATCATCTGGCAAAACGGAATCTGTCTGGAGAGTGTCAGGAGTGAGAAGATCTGTAGGAACTGGTTGCAAGTTGACTGGAGGGATCTCAGCTTCAGAGAGGATGGCAGGCTCAAGTGCAGCTTCATTGTTAGGTGGACTGGGGTCATCTGGAAGGTTGCTACTCAGGTACTCATGTTTCAGTCAGTTTACATGGACTTTGTTGTGTACCAGCTTCCTATTTGACTTACGTGGCAAATGAATGTGGACACGAGGAAGTTTTTCTACGATGTAGAAGGGACCAGTCCAGGGGTGAAGCAGTTTCTTGCTGGCACCTGGAGCAAGGACAGGTCAGAACAAGTACACAATGTCCCCAACAGAGAATGAAGGCTCATGCAACTTGGCTGCTGACATTTTCTGCATGGCAGATTTTCTCTGGCTCAACGTGGTGGTTGCAACACATCTGGCAAGTTCAAGCTGTTCCAGCACAGGGATAATGAAGAAAGAAACTGACTTAGGAACCTCTAGCAGTGAAAGATCCCTGTCCAGTGGAGTTCTTGGGTGACGTCCACAAACTAAGAAGAATGGTGTGTACTCGGTACTGTCGACACAAGTGCTGGTATCGTAGGCAAATTGCACAAAGGGAACAAAACAGTCCCAAGTGTCATGAGTCTCATCCAGGTACTTGGAGAGTGTGCTGAGAATAGTAGACATCATTCTTTCACTCTGTCCATTGCATTGTGGATGGTATCTTGTGGTATGTGTCTTTTTTATGTTGAGAAGTTTGCATGTTTCTCGGACAATGGTGGAAAGGTAGTTAGTACCTCTGTCTGAATGTAGGTACGATGGGGTACCGTGATGACAAATGACTGTGTTGAGAAAGGCATTTGCCACACTGGCAGCTTTGATGTCTTTTAGGAGTTGAGTTCTAAATGCTTTGTTAGGTATTCCACAAAAACAAGGATGTATTTGTTGCCAGAGTCAGAGCATGTTGGTAAAGACCCAAGAATGTCAGTGCTGACTCTTTGGAAGGGTTCAGTAGCTGCAGGCATTAGAATGATGTGTGCCTTTGTAGGTTTGACAGGAGGCTTTCTTTGGGAGCAGGGCTGGCTGGATTTTACAAATCGGACAATGTCCCTGTTCATGTGAGGCCAGAAGAAGTGAAGCCTTGTCTTTTCGAGAGTTCTGTGTATTCTCATATGGCCTCCAGAAAGGGGAGAGCCATGAGTGGAGAGAAGAACTTGACTGATTAGACAGCCTGGCACAACTAGCTGTACGTGAGTTCTATCCGTGCGATGACCCTTGCCTTTATTGGTCCAAATGTGAAAAAGCACACCGTCATTGAGGAAGTATTGTGAAGCAAAGAAAAGCACATCTTGGTGATGATTCTTTTGTTGTGGTAAGGTTCCAGACTCTAAGTAGGTGAGTATGTCTGCAAATTCAGTGTCAGTTCTTTGTTGCATTTTAACAGTTGCCAGGGACAGATCAGAAGTAGAGGAAATGAGAAGCTCTTCGGCTGCTTGCAGTAACTGAGGATTTGTGTGTCATTCTGTAGAAGCAGGTGGTAGCAGCAAAGCAGCTTGAGGTGCTGAAGAAGTGTCCACAGAAAGCACATCTGTGTCGTGGAAAGGAAGAGCTTGTAAGTAGGATTCTTCATCTGTTGAGGATGCACAGGGATATTGTCTCTGGCTTACACCATCAGCATTTGAGTGAGCTTGACCTGGTCTGTGTTGAATTTCATAGTTGTAGGATTGCAGCATGACGATCCATTGGACGAACTTGCTTACTGGTTCCTTCATTTCAAATAGCCATCTGAGGGCAGAGTGATCAACGATAGCTGTAAAGGAGGAGTAGCAAAGGTAGCAGTCAAATTTCTTTAGGCAAATACCATGGCTAGACATTCTTTTTCTGTGATGCCATAGTTCTACTCAGCTGAGGAAAGAGCGCCCGGCATAGGAGACAACTCATTCTGTTCTGTCTTGAATTTGACAGCACAGCACCCACTGCAAAGGCACTAGCATCTGAGTAGAGTTTGAAGGGTTGGTTGAACCTTGGGTAGACCAATACTGGAGAAGAGATTAGGTTTTGTTTTAAGGTTTCAAAGGCCTCTTTACATTCAGAAGTCCAAATATAGTTACACTCCTTTTTGGTGATGGCGTACAGTAATCTTGGCATAGTTGCAAATTAACTTTCAGTAGTAGCCAGACAAGCCCAGGAAAGCTCGAAGGTCTTTGAGATTCTTAGGTTCTGGATAGTCTTTCACTGCTGAGGGCTTGTCTGGATCTGAGGAGATGCCCTAAGAACTAACAACATGTCTCAGATAATGAATTTGATGCTGTGCAAAACAACACTTCTCCAGGTGAAGTCTGAGATTGGCTTGTCTGAGATGTTCGAGCACTTCTTTGAGATGTTGGAGGTGCTCTGGCAAAGGCCTTCTGAAGACAATCACATCATCCAGGTAGACTAGGCAAGATTTCCAAGACAACTCACATAATATGGCTTCCATAACACGTTGAAATGTGGCTGGACTGTTCCAAAGACCCATAGGCAGACGTTTGAGCTGAAAAAGTCCCAAGTGGCAACACAATGCTGTGTATGGTTGAGAAGCTGGATCAATGAAAACTTGATAGAACCCACTCTGAAGGTCTAGAGTGGTGAAGTAAGCAGGACTGGCTACACCAAGACTTTCTAAAGTATCTTTGGTTATAGGTAAGGGATGAGCATCTGGCACTGTGTAGGCATTGAGTTTTCTGTAGTCTATCACGAAGTGATGCCCTTTGTCCTTCTTTACCACCAGCAGGCAAGGTGCACACCAGGGACTTGTAGACTCTTCGACAACATCTTGGTGAAGTATGTCTTTGATTATGTCCTCGAGGACTTGTTTCTGTTTGTGTCCCACTTTGTAGACTCGCTGACAGATTGGTTTCTGGTTGGGCTGCACTTCAATGGTGTGTTGCAGGATATCACAACACACAAGCTTGTTATCTGGACCTACAAAGACATCCAGGTAACTCTCTAGGAATTTCAAAAGTTGTTGCTTTTCCATTGGAGATGCTAGAAGTTTTGAAGAGGATAGTCGCTGACTGAGGGGTAACTCTGCTGAAGCTGGAGTGGTCATAATAGTACTGACAGGACTAGAGTTGGTGGAACTAGGCTGAGGCTCTTGCATTAAATGGAGCTGGTCCCCTGAAGGCAAGCAGTCAAACTTTCCGATGTTGGCACCCTTTGAAATGACCCCAGGCTCATCTGTGAAGTTGCAGCATTTTTGAAAGACTGCGCCACCATGCACTGCCGATAAGGTATTTCCAGGAAGGAAACCTGACAAATGCAGCACAGGGGATCCCATGACGATGCCAACAACATCTTGTGGAAGTGGTTCACCTCGAATCTTGGCAATCAAAACCATCTCTGACTGAGGAGGCACAGTGACTGAGTTTATAGCTGCAAGTTGCCTCCAAGGATCTAGTAACAGTTGTTTGAGGTAAAGTCTAGGATGGCTTTGTGAGCTTTGCGGAAGTCCAGGCCAACAATTATTACAGGTTGAAGATCAGGCACTATGTAAAACTTGACAGTAGCTTGCTGTGAACCAAAGTGTAGCTGGAGAAGGACCATGCCTGTGATAGGTATTGTAGCTGTACTTGCTGTGATAATGTACTTCTTTAGGTCAGCTGGAGAGACATTAGGTACATGACAAATAGCTTGGTTGTTCAGAATACTGTTGTTGATAACTGATATTTCTGCTCCAGTGTTGACCATGGCATGCATGGACCAATCTCCAATGGTTACAGGGACATAGTTGGCTAGGAGGGGTGACCTGATGACAGGTACTTTGTCCCTGGAAGTGAGATTGTGCCTGACTTTGCAGTTGGAGGATGCATTTTGTTTGAATTGTGAGAGTCAGAGGGGCGGTCAGTTGCTGTGTTCCCCTGCCCAACAAAAAACCCTAGTCTGTTGGGCGGCACTCATTTCCCTGATCCTGGGAGTAGTTGCGGTCATCATGTTGATTGCACTGCTGTGGGTGCCTTGGTTCTCTTGAGTCCTGTTGTAATACTTTAGCTTTCAGCAGACAGCGGCAGTGTGTCCTCTGAATCCACACCACTGGCAGGTTACAGGCTTTCGTGAAGGTGGAGGTGGATCAGGTCGCTGCTTGAGGTGGTTGCATAGTGTTGACAGAATTTGCAGAGGAGGTAGTTGAGCTGATGTGTAAGGTATTGACAGTTGAGATAAGCTTGTCAGTCATTGCTTGTTGCAGTTGGACACATGTGGCAAGTGCAGCCAGTTGTGAGGTTTGGGGCGCCTGAGCACTGGCAGACTGAAACATTGAGATGGACTCTTGAGCTAGCCATGCAACTTGGATGGTGTCTGTCCAGGTGGTTGGCTTTTGCTGTATGACAATAGGTATGAAACTGAGAAGGCAGTCCCCGGACAAAGGCTGTTACTTGATCTTTTTTTGTTTTCTGTAGGCATTTGCAGCAAGATTCAATGTCTACTATGAAGGCTTCAAGAGATTCAGTGTGTTGCATGGTATGTTCCCACAGCTGTTGCTCCAATAACCAGAGTGGATGTGCTTGAAGAAAATGGTGTTTGAAAGTTGTATACAGGGTGGCAGTGTCTCCTTTGACCTGTTCTGGAAGTGCATTGAACCAGGAAACGGCAGTCCCTTTCAGAAGCACGTGTAAGGCATTGGAGATGCACAAGGGATCAATCCAATCATTGAAAGAAATCCATGCTTGGAATTGTTCCAGCTAGTCAACAGCGTCTTCGTGAGGCAAGACTGAGAAGGGTACTGGTTGTAGGCTGGTATGGACTGTGGTCTGTGGTGAAATAGCTTTAATGTAGGCAAGGTCATCTTGAATGGCTTGCATAGCTGGTACTCCTTGAGCTGAAATGAACAACTGGATGTCATACAGGATTGTTTCAATTTTGTAACCCCACGCCCTTGAGGTGGGTGAAGGTAGAACTCTGGACACTTAAGCACCCATATCTGTGTCATTGTCAGACATTGTGGTTAGAGATGAGCTTCGTTTCACTAAAAGAAGGTCATACGAGTGAGAAAGAGTTACCGTCATGCAGGAGACAGGACATCATGTCGCGGACGATGTGCTGAGCAAAAATTATTTTTGTAGACAAAAGTACAAATTTTCATAGAAAAGTTCATCAAATGACGTGTTAATAAATAATTCCCACTCAATTAGGTGTCTATTATTTAAATAAAGGTTTTGTTGTAAAAATCGGCTATTTGTTGCAGTGTCCATTCATTTCAATAGGATTGCCATTAATTTCAATGGAGTGAGGTCAATTTGTGCCCTTCATAAGATGGCCGCTGAACTTTGACATGCAGTTCCTGTGGTGTTTGACTGCAGTAAGATGGCTGCCAGCGGGGGGGGGTTAAGGGTCACTCCCTTCCTTGCTGTTTTGCTGTGCACAAGATGGATGCTGCTTGCCACGAGGCTGCCTGGCTGCCCAAAATGGTGATTCCTGTGCCTGCTGTCCTTCTTCCCCACTCAGGCAACAAAAATGTCAGACTTTTATCTGGTGAGTCACAAGCTGAGAGGGGAATTTTTTTTTTTTTGTTCTTTGGTTCCCAGGCTTTCCCTCAGGGTTCTTTTATGTTCTGCCCCCAGGTTTTGTTTTCTTTTTCTGGTCTCGTTTTATGTTGATGTGCCCCTTAGTTTATTGGTTGCACCCTGCCTGCACTTTGGTGTTGTATATATTTATTTATTTTCTCTGCTGCCTCTTTTTTTTTCAGGCATTTTGTTTTTCCTCGCAGTTTCTATTATTTATTTTTTTGTATGGCCCCATTTTGAAGCAAGGCTAAGTGGGGAGAAGGAGCAAGCTGGAGGGCCAAGTGTGGAGCAGATCATTTTGTTATGTGGCCTGAGTTCAGGAGGAGTGCAGCGTTTGTGCTGGAGGAGCGGACCTGAGCTATGGTCCAATGTGGCTGTTGGGGAGGGCCACTAGAAGTGTGGAGCAAGCAGGAGGAGCTCAAGGCAGGCTTGGTGGCTCCCTGTGTAGTAAGTAGAGGCTCCGAGCAGGAGCAAAAGGTTGCTGCGGTCAGAAAGAGCTCCGTGCGGCTGCAAGGTAAGAGCTGCAGTGGTTTTGGGAGGAATGTAATTGAGCCACAGTCCTTCGAAGCAAGAGGCAGGAGGGCAGGCAGTTCAAGAGGAGTGGGGAGCCTGTTGTGGAGTCGCTTTTGTTTGTATGGCTCCCTGTGTGGAGCACTGTCTGTAGAGCAGCTATCAGGAAGAGCAGAGCACTTGTGGAGCCGTGGCAGGTTAGTAGCGGCTTTGCGGTTGTTTGGGGCACACGGGCTGAGTGCTGCTGCTGGAAGGGTAGAGCGGTTGTAAGAGGTATGTGGTCCTTTGAGGTAGCCAGGAGCCAGAGCAACATTCTTTGTGCAGCACAGTTATTTTATTCGGAGCTGCAGCCCTGCTGTGAGAAGCACTGGACTTGCTAGATACAGCCAGGAGGGCTAGAGGGAGAAATATTGGCAAACAGAGCAGTTCTGATGTCTGCCCTGCCATGAGGTAGGAGCTGCGGTTGCAGTCTTTGGGCTCCAAGGGCAGAGGGCTAGAAGAAATACTTGGTAACAGTTCTTTAATGTAGTTGGAGATGTGGTACCATACGAGGGCTGTAGAAACATGAGACAGTTCATTTTCTTTCTGTAGCCAAGCTGTGATGCAAGTAGCATTCATACTGTTCAAGCTTACTGGGGTAATGACTTGGGGACCCAGTGACGCAGGCAAGCAAGATGGGGTCTGGACAGAAGAAGGGCCGCTTTCTCCACCATGTGTGGTGTTTTGGTAGTTGGTCTGCCACTAAATGACCCCTTACCTTCTCTGTAATCTACCAGACCCTTTGGTTGCTGCTGGTGAGGACCCCATCTGGACCATGCGAATAATTGGAAGGACACATACAGTAAAATAAAGAATGCAGGTTTATTCTCTGTGCAGTGGATGTTCTCTTCATGGAGACAAGCCCCAGACTGACAATTTCTCCGACTGACGGGCATACATGGCACTGCCAGGCAGTGCAAAAATTAGCTACATGCAGGTTCTAAGTGTTCTTAAAGGGGTGGCAGCTAACATCATTAAGCCCCATACTTAATGTGTGCTTCACACTCCTTTCAACACTCCTCAGAAACAGCACTGCTTTGTATGTATGCACATTATGATGAATCAGGATTGATTGCACACACGTGTCTGATGTAGTACATAAGCCTAATGTATAACAAGGGAACTGCAGTCCAGTACTAAGGTGTAATACCTTGTGCTCTCAAAGTGTAAATATTTCTTAACCTTATTATATGACAATGCTCACTGTGAGCTGCCACACCAGTGCCTGTCTGTAATTACCTGCTATCTGCTTGTGTCATTAATGTCTGTAAGTTTTGTTATTCAGTCTACAGTACATACTATCAGCCTGACATAGAACCTTTGTAAATGAGCACTTGTGCTCAAAGGTGTACTTCTGAACAACAAATAAATAAAAAAACTTCAGATACATCAGCCATCTCTACAGAATGAGACCAATCACAACGTGTTTTTTTAAACTAGGGGCACTTTGAGGCCTAAGAAGATTAACAGCTACAAGCTCCTTTACGTTGAAGGAATTCCACTTAAAAATTGGAACTGAGGATTAAAACTACAGAGGATCATCTAACTTAAACCCTGAGGAAAGCAGGTTTGTAGCCATTCCCAGGAGGGCAGTGCATGCGGGATTGACAATTTTATACAATCATCCTTCATAAAAAGCACTCCAAAATGCCAGGGCCAGCTGCAGGGTTTTGGGACCCCTAGCAGAAGTAGTGAAGCAATGGTGCCCCCCACTTGGCCCACTTTCACCACATGTGTTTGACTGTCACCCATACATGCAAGAACAACCAGTGGAATATTGCATTTTTTTATGGGAGGCAGCAGTGCTAGTCCTTGTGGCTTTTCTTCCCATCCCATCCGTTCCTGCCCATCTGCCTCTAATGACTCAGTCACAGGCTGGTGAGGCATTTCATAACATTATGATGCCACATCAGAGGGAGCTGCACAGTCATTGCTTGCTGTTTTAAAAAGATAAGATAAAAACATTTAAAAATTAATGAGGTAAACTGCTGTGGTCTGGCCCCCACCATGAGCAAGGGGTCCCCAGCGACCGCAGGGTTCACTGGTGCCTAAAACTGGCTGTGTTGAAAGTTACAGTGACACCAGAAACAAAATAAACAGTGATCTAGAACATGAGCATGAAAGAACAGAAATTGAAAACTGATTAGGATATGAATAATGGAAAGGCTTGCCTCTGGTTCAGTGGAGCAGATGGCTAACTCTGCCCCCGTGTCTACACAAGGCAGGCAATCCCAGACCTCCCAGACTTAGTTTGCTTCACCTGTGGTTCATCTGTGTGTTGCTGCTTGGCTTGTTTGGTTCTTTTTATCATGCTCTTCTGTCATTTTGCCTCTCAAAATAATGTCCTCTCCAGTTGCTGCATTGCTCCCTCTCTCTCTCTCTTAATTTTACTGTCTGGTGTGCTGTTGTAGATGTCATTGGTGTCTCCCTTGTTTCTGACCCCCTTTCTGTTCTCAGGTCCTTGCCTTTTGGGTTCTTTTATTTGGTTCTCCTTCTTGTTTGATTTTATGTCTTTGAGCATTGCCATTACTGCTTGGTCACACCCACTCACTCACTCTCTCTTTCTCTCTCTGCTACACCGCTGATGAACAGCTTCCAGTGCACTGCATTCTTTAACTGGCTGAGCAACCTTCTGCCCTATCTGTGTGCTCTCCCTACTGCTCCAACCTCAGCCCTACAAGCTCACCCTAATATTTCTAATGACCCACCTGCCTGGGGCTCTCCACCTCTTTGAAGTTCTCTCCTCATTACTTTGTTGTAGTTTGCGCTCCAACAGCATCAGCTGCAGTTTCAGTCAGAGGCCTGTCTCCTTCTTCCCAGGGTAATCACACTGTTCACATACTTGCTCTACCTAGATCTTGAGCTGTCTGCTACACTCACTTACTTGCAGCACAGCTCGCCCTTTGTGTACTTATTCCTCATGCCATAGCATGGTTCACCCATGCCGGAGCGACAACGATGTTGGCAGTGTAAATTACAGCACAAGCAATACACCGACACCAGCCACCGCGCTCTGACAACTCTCCATCGGGCAGTAGCAGCAATGTCCCTCCCTCCCTACACCCCCTGAATATTTTATAACAAACTCCGGATCATGCACCAGTGGATGGTAGGGGGAACATCATAACTGCAACATCACCCAATGTCCCAAAATCAAAGTCACAACAGATGCGCGTGACATGATTCCGTTGGCAACATAGAGGCGGCAAGAATAAGTTGGCACATTAACGGGCTACCCCACAGCATATCTCCCTTATTCATACCTGCTAATCACTGAAGCATATATTGCTATCTATTGCTACCATTAATCTTTGCAAAGCCTACCCTCTCCTGAAACTGCAGCCGTTCCCCAGCTATGACCACAATCCAGATCTTGTTCTCCAGATACGCCCCTAAATGGTAACTGCAGCCACAACTTGCAAACAAATATGGCATCAAATAAATCCCTTTTGTCTTCACAGCCTAATCTGCTGTGTCCTTTCCTGCTTATAAATCCTTAATTGGGCCAGTGCTACCCCAGAACCCTACTCCAGTACTCCCTCTCACTCCAGGACTGCAGCCTACTCTAACCCTTGCTCCAGGGCCCCTAGTTCCTCCTGTCATTCCTAATCCTGTGCAGACTCATGCTCAGGGCAGGAGTACACAGTCTGCTGTACCATGTCTGTACCTACTCCAATGCTTTCATTACAACCCACAATATCTTCAAATACCACCTTGCCACTTCCAGAGTTGCCTTCTTGCTTGATGGGTTATCTATGACTCCCACACCAGAATTTATACTCCACCTACTACTTCCATCATCAACTAAAATCTTGTCTGCTTTCCAAGACCCTAATGCTGTATGGACTCTCTTAAAGAAAGAAAACTTGATAAAGAAAGAACTCAATAAAGGGTTCCTGATAGGTGCTCCCAAACATCCACCTTTCCTGCATTACTCTATCAGCCCCATTGGCATACATACCACAACTTTTCAGGAAAGGAAAGATCTATCATTGATCTATTTGCTCTCATGCCACCTCCATCCAAGTATCATTCCCTCATTTCTGCTGTCAGATACCCCCTAGACTACACCAGAATGGATAGCCTCATTAAATTAATTAAGTCCATGGTCAAGTAGACTGGCTGGCTAAGACCGATATATCAGATGCTGTATTTTCCTTTAGTACCTCTACGATATCTGCTGGAACAAATTATATTATTTTGCGGTTCGATTGACATTTGCCTGCAAACGCAACTTTACACTATATCACATGTTTTCTAAGTACCCCTACTGGATTCTTCTGAACAACCACAAATGGCTTTGCATCCTCCATCTCCTGAATGATTTTCTGTTTGTCAGTCCTCCAACTACTTCTCCAGCTGCTGGCATCACGTGCTTCAAAGAGCTGTTCAATTTATCGAAAATGTATTTCACTGTTGATAAAACCATAGATCCTGTTACTGCTCTGGAGTTCCTAGGCATCGAATTAGGTTCACTATGCATGGAAGCAAGACTGCCTCAAGATAATCTCACTTCCATTTCTTCTCTCATTTCCTCGTTCTATACATGATCTTCCACTACCAAAACTGAACTACTATCCCTGTTCACCTAGCACAGTTTTGCTATACGCATTATAACACAAGGCAGATCATTCCTTACATATCTTCATATTCTTTCCTCATCCATAAGCTCCCTTTATCATTGCATCAAAATAATGTTTTGTATTATATGTAAGCCCCTTTTAGTTTGAGGCTTACTAATGTAATTGTTCTCTCCCTCTGCCCCATTTCCCTTTTTAGGAAAATCTGGGAGGGGACCATTCCTGCCCCTAGGCATGGTCTGTTAGCCCCTGTGGGTATTTAAGGGGTGGCAGTGAAAAGTTTGTGGAGGAGGTCAGCAGGGAAGTCTGGCAATGGGATGGGGGTTTGAACCTGTCCTGGAAGATTGTCATGATTCTGGAGCAGCGTGGAGTGTGCGCTTGGGTTTTTGGTGGGAGGTGTCAGGGAGTTTGTGACCATTGGATTGGGACCCAAAAGTAGGAGAGGAGTCGTGACCCAGAGAAACCGTTGTGTTTGTTATGTCTGCCTAGTGCTCCACAGCACCTTGGCAGTCCAGGGGCCTAGTCCATGTTTGGTGGAGGGACTGTGGGGGACTTGCTGGTGCTGGCAGCACCAGGAGGCCTTTCCCACATGGCACTCCGTTTCCTCTTTGGTGGCTTGCCAGGAGCAAGACTTGGGTTGGTGCCACCTTTCCCATGTTGGCTAGTTGGGATCAAGTTGAGCACCGTACCTGTAGGCCCAATTAAGCAAGTGGGGAAGTAGAGGAGTGTGCGGTTTACAATTGGTATTGAGTCCCTGGGGAGTGAGTGGCCGAGCATTAAAGCAGCTCATGGTGGCCTTGTTTTGGAACCCCAGGTTAGGGAAAGGGTAGACTGGCTTTTCTGCTTCAGCTATTCATGCCCCTCAGTCCATATTTAGGTGGAGCCCGCTCTCAGAGGCCTGCTTAGGCCAAAGTGTTGTGCTGCAGCCCTGTCCTGCTGAAAATTGCTTTATGCCTGTGTCAGCCTTCAATCCTCCTTCCAGTCCCATGGAGCTGTGTTTCATTTAAATAAATTAATTATTTTTATTCTTTTACATTCTGGTCTCTTCAGTGTTTTTTTCTTGCACTGCAAATGACTAACCAGTCCTCCCCACCCCCCAGCTCCAAGACAGGTACCTGCAGTGGTTGTTCCTGGCTGTGTCGCTGTTCCCGGGATGTCAACTTTGAAGTCGGTGCCAGTTGGGGAAGTCATCAGTGAGGTAGGCCCTGTTTTCTCCATCTATCTATGCTGGATCTGTGTTTCTCTGGTTAGACAGGAGCCAGAGGGGTGAGTGACATATAGTTTATTAGATTTTCAAAGAAAATAATATGTATATAAAAACACATACAGTATGTGAATACATACTAAAATATAAATTAGACCAGTTCAAAGGGGTGAGAGGGCACACAATAGATGTAAAAAACAGGAAAACAGGCTCTTGCTAACTAACTTAATAATCAGACCATTAAAGTTATAGACGGATATAGATATATATAGATTTATAAAATGGGTAGGGAAATTGTTGTTGTTTTATTGGATGATGAGCATCACATGACCGTGCATACATCAGAGCGCGACCACACACCTGCACTTTTACCCCCTCCAAAACAATTTTGACATTTTATAAGATACATAAACACTTGAGGTGTGGTGCGCCTGATATATGCACGCCTTACGGCTGACGACTCGGCCTGCAACCTTCATGTGCCAACACACACCAAGCGTGCGTATATCAGAGCACGACCGCACACCTCAGAGTGGTATATCTATTACATATTCCATCACAGAAAATCCATTGACTATATCAATTATTAAGTACAGTGTGGCCTGTGTTACTATAACTAGATATTGTATTATTTCCCTAACCATTGGAAACAGTATACTGATGTCCAAAGAAGAATTTCATATACATAGTTTGAAGCCAATAAATCAAAGTGTGAAAGGATTTTCTTAATCATTACACATTACCCCTCGGCCATCACTCCATTTTCCCAGCACCAAGCAAAGAAAAGAAAAAAAATTCAAATATAATTCAAAATTATGCCCTTTGGAAATCCTATAGTCCTACTTCTTCATGCACTGGAACACCATTTCGCCATTCGCTATCTGGAGCCTCATCCATGTTCTCGTCAATAAGGTTTTTTCCAATGGTACTCCCTCCTTTGGCTATGCTGCTGTTTACAGCAATGCTTGGTTTGCTGCCCCATGGCCTGTCGCCATTAAAAGGTTCCTCATTTCAACACATCATTTCTGTACAAAATATAGCCTATTGTAGCAGCAGCCATTACATGGGGTCCACTCTGGTTTAATCAAACGTTACTGCGTATTCAGATAATCAACCCATGCCATCCAGGACGCAGCATTCTGAGATACAGAAATATATCCTACTGTAGTAGTAGCAGCAGCCATTAAGGGGGTCCATGCTTGCCTAATTAAACAGGTTCTGACTACTGTAGTTAAAGAATTAATTAATTCTGAAATCCAAGAAGCACCTGGAAACAAGCTTCGGCTCAGTGTGCCTGTCACTGCCCAAAATAAAAAATTAAAATAAACTGTAGGTCTCATCAAAAAAGGTTGTTACACTTCCTTTGCAATCATGAACTTCTGTGGAGAATAACCTGAGTGCCCCTTCATCACTGTTTTGTACCTTCATTGCACCAATATTTCTGGCATTGACAATTCTGCAGTTGATAATCTTTCATGTGTTAACTTCCAAACCTTCAAACTCCTAGTTCCTATACAACCAAGTGGGCGCTATTCACAAAAGGACCACTGCTATGCACAAAAGTGACATAAAGTCAGGCATGCAGCTGCGCACTATGCAACACACACGAAATACGCGGCATGCATGAACAAGCCAGGAACACCCCTAGGAGGACAGGGAGGAGTATACAGAGGCATGCAGCAACGCACAATGGCGGGACTGGGACAGCGGAAGACGCCTGGAACGCCCCTTGACCTTGCCATATATGGAGATGCGGAAGCACTACGCTACACTGCTCTGTGGACAGACATGGAAACATGTCGGTGAAGGACGTGAGAGCAGATGCCAGGAATGAGGACCATGGACCGACGGAGACCATGGCGCAGGTAAGTGGGGCTGGGGACGTGGCACGGGCGGTGGAGACGGCAACAGACTGTGGTCCCCCAGCTTTATGGGGGTGCAGATTGCCATCCTGGTGATAGAGGTCTGGCCGCACTATGATGTACTGTTTGGCTGGTGGGCACTCAGCACCCCACCCGAGACCAAGTCCTGAATATGGCTGGACATGCAGGTGCCCATAAAATGCTGCCGGACCAGAGGCACACACATTGGCTGCCATAAAGCACAAGTGGTATGACCTCCAGTCCCAGGTAAAGAAGAAGATGAGCTGGGCACCAGTGGGGGAGGCCCACCACCCCCAGACCCCCCCCATGCCCATAGAACAGATGGTGTCAGACACGAACAGTGATGTCACCATGGACAGGGAGCCTGATGGCCTTGACAGCATGCCAGGTGAGTGCAGTGATCACGTGTGCGGGGCAGCCACACAACTGACATGAGCCCTAACCACCTGTCACCCTTCTCACCCACAGTGCAAGATGACAACAGTGCCAGCAGGGGACCACCTGGGATCAGCGGTGGAGTGCCACAATGATCAGGAGATGCATGTATGTAGTGGCACGGACACAAGGTGGTGCACAGCACAGGATGGGCATGCACGTGTACTAAATGATAACCTCTCCCACCCACACAGATACGTCGCAAAGCCCTGATGGCACACAGGAGGGGGGACACACATCAGACTGCACCAGCAGAGGACCAGCAGAGGCGTGATGATGGAAGGACACCAGAATGGCAACAGGAGGACAGTGGCAGCTGAGCTACGGGCACATACACACAGGCTGGCGAGGATGGTGCGACGCCTATGGACTATGACGAGGGGGACCACACAGCACTGGGAACAGACAGGAGCACAGAGGAGGACACCCTGCAACCAGAGGCAGCTGCATGGTGACCGCAGGGACATCAGCACCCGCCACACCACCGGACACCCAGAAGCAGGACACAGGTGCCTCTGAGTGCCCCACTCCATCAAGGTGTCAAAGGCAGGGTGGTAGTGGCTCGGCACTGGTGAGCTATTACCCTGACATCCACCAGCTGGAGTGTGACCAGTTGCAGGCCACCTGAGACTTCACAGAGGCAGTGCCCTGCATGACGGAGGTCATAGCAGCATCTATGTGGGCACAGTAGAGGCTGGCCAAGAACGTTCCCGCTGGCATGATGGCGCAGGAACGCATGGCCGAGACCATTGCCGCAAGTGCCTGTGCCAAGGATAGACTCACAGAGGAGGTAGCGGTGGGTGCCTACACACAGCAGCGGACAGCAGAGGCAGTTCTGGCCATAGCTACACACCTGGCCATGTAGCAGGCCTGACCAGCAGCTGTGGCCATGCCACCAGCACCAACTGATGAACACAACAATCGACCTCAGCGCAGGTGGCGCTGTGTGACAGTGCCCCACAGCATGCGGTGGCAGCCCAGGTAGCCCCAACTGCTGGAACAGGCGCAGTCAACCCAATGGTCACATCACATATAGGTGGCACAGCATGCCACGCAGCCAACAGCTATGCCAAGGAAAAACAGGGGAACAGGACGAGGGCGCAGACATGGTGGGCAGCCTCAGACACCAGCCACACAGTGATGGGGTGGATCCGACAGCAATGACCATGGCTGTCATGCACATGCTCCCCACACACACCCCACACTGACACACCCACACCACACACACTGGTGCACCGTGACACCCCATTAACCAGCATGGTGTGCCAAGGAGCACATATACAGGTCACAGGCATGCCACATCAGGCACTCCCCCTCACGAGTGTCCTGCGCACTGTGGCAAGCATGGCACGCATTGGGCAGGCCACATAATGGGTCACAGCATGAATCCACTGTGGTTGGCAGTGCAACCGACCTGTGCCCATAGCATGAGGTTGGCAGCATGGCCATGTGTTGCACAGGGTGGCTCAGACATGTGGGTTCATCGTCGCCAGCATGCACCACCACTCACCTGCTGAATGTGCATTTTGACACACGATGCCGCATGGCCCTTGCCACCATGCATCCCGTGGCATGCTGTCCCCTAGGAGTGGCACAATCCTGCCATCATCAGGCAGTGCTGGTCCATGGGGTGGCTGTGGTGGTCCCTCACTGAGCTCCTCAGGGTGTGCGTCCAGGGACTGTGGGATACTGCATCAGATGCATACGTTATGCAGCATGGCACAGGCAGTAAACACTTTGCACACCATCCCTGGTGCAAACATAATCGTGCCACCTGTGTGGTCCAGGCAGCAGAACTGCATCTTCATCAGCCCGATGCTGCGTTCCACAATGCCATGTGTCCGCACATGTGCAGCACTGAATGCCTCCTCCGCAGGGTGCCGTGGTGCAAGGTATGGTGTCAGAAGGGTCATCCTCAGTGGATATCCACTGTCACCTCTGGAATGGGATGGAACAGAGATGTTAGGCACTCAGTAATGCACATGCCACAACCGTTACTGCAGTCACTGATGGGTGCTCACCCAACAGCCAACCACATCCCTCCTCCTGCCGTTCCAGATGGAGTCGCAGTGTGCTGTTGTCATAGATGTAGGAATTATGGCACGACCCCAGGTACTGTGTCAGGATGTAAGTGACAATGCCCGTTGCATCACATACAACCTAGCAGTTGATGCTGTGGTACCCCTTCGGGTTCTGGTAGGCCTCCTTGTTCATGGTTGGTGTGAGTATGGGTACATGCATGCAGTCTATCACACCTACAGTGTTGGGCATGCCATACCTGTTCAGAAATGCACCCTTGATGGGGCCCTGAGCTCCATCTCCATCACGGTGAACGTGATGTGCCATTACCTGTGGCGTACAAGGGCATTGGTTACCTGGTGCAAGGCCCTGAACATGGAGGACTGGCTCACACCTGTCACGTCCCCTGTCACTCTCTGGAAGGTGCCAGTGACATAGCATTGCAGTGCGCACAACACCTTCATCTCCACGGACATGGCCATGGAGCGCCTTGTGCTGGGATGGATGGCATCCTCCACGAGTTCACAGATGAACTGTAGTGTGTCATGGTCAAGCTTGTACCGCTGCAGGATGTGTGGAGGTTCCATGCCACAAGCCATGGCCTGAATACCCATTGAAAATGCCTCACACAGGAACGGTGCTCCTCCAAGGCATCCTCTATTAGGACCATGTGTAGCAGTGCCCCTGGGCACATCGTACTGCCACTGCCTGTTCCGCTGTCCACATCCACACAGTGGCATCACAGGTACAGGACGGCCACCAGAATGCCATAATTGCACTGACAGTCATGGCAGCAGCAGCTTCACCAATGCCACAGAGCGAGGTGTGTGGCAGGCTAGCCTGCCATGGCACCTGTATCGTGTTGCTAAGGAGGTGTATCAGGTTGGAGTACCAGTGGGAGCCATTTGGGAGGTCACAGAATGGAGACAGATAGGTACCACAGCATGTTCATTGCCCTTTTCAGCCCTGTGCCCGCTGTGCGGTGGAGGCCTTGGTTGTGTGAGCATACATCTCACTGTTACTACCTGTGCATTTTTAGAGGGGACCAGGAGGCATAAGACCACGCTAGTGATGGAGCTGTGAGAGATGGGTGAGCCAGGCCCAGCAGTGGTGATGACCCCTAGTTGCAGGCTGCCCCACGACATCCCACTGTGGTTTGACCTGTGGCAGAGCACATCCAACATGGTCTACAGGGATGATGAGGGGGACCTGTGGGCCATTCTCTCCCCCTCACAGGTAGGTGTCCCTTTGTACCCTGTGTGTGTGTGTGTGTGTGTGTGTGTGTGTGTGTGTGTGGCAACATTGCATTGGTGGCCTGACCGGATTTGCGAGTACTGACCTATGTCTCCTGTGTCTGCACTTGTCGTTGCAGCACTACCGTGGGCCCATCAGGCAACTGATGCTGGAGGAACGTGAATTCACAGATTCGACCCCCCCAGGAGGTGACCCCATTGATCAGCCCAGAGGTGGCCATGGAGGAGGATACGTCAGACTGAGCTGGAAGACTCCCTGCACTCCCAATCTGTCTCACCCCAACCCCCGCTGTTGTGTTGCCCCGTGCAGGTGCTGTGCTTTTATATGCCATTAAAGACATTTGACTGAATGTCCCTGTGTGCGCCTCATTCTTCGCTCTGGCACAGTGTCCAGGGGTGGGTGTGTATGTGTGTGTGTGTGTGTGACGTGGGAGTTGTGCTGGTCATGCTTATGTGACCGATACCTGTGTTGACACTGCCATGGATGCTGTCTGTGTGCCACTGTTCACCATGCTGGGTGTGCAGCATTGGTAGTGCCTGGTGGTTGGCATGCATGCTATGCTTTGGCCTGCAGTCTGCCTGGTGTTATCACACCAGCATGTGGCACATGTGGCACGTCCTGGGCATGTGCATGCCCATCCCTTCCATGTGTCACTGCATGCCTGTCCAGCAGTGTTTACCATCGTGGGCATGGTCCGCACACACACTGGCACACTTCGCCAGACATTTCTGCTGTGTGTGCGGCGCATATGCCACTTTACGACTGCTTTCCAGATGCGTATTGCCTACACTGGGCTGTGACATGACATTCTGATGTATTGTATATCATGCATGCGTGCACAATGTGCTGAGTGTATGGCATATGTGGGACTGCCCCTGCGTGGATGCGTATCCTCCATGGCATGCTGCTGCACTCAGTGCAGCTACGCATGCCCCTACATATGGTTCATGCATCCAGCACAGTGGCTGCATACATTGCTTCAGTGTGTATGTGCCTCCACGTGGGACATACGTGCCGTGCGTAGAGCCGTGTAGCTTTTGTGAATAGGGCTCACATTCACGTGACCACTCCACCAGACTTCAAAGACTTGATAATAATATGCACATCTATGTTATACTATTTATTTATTTGATCACCGGATAGATACACTGGGCCACATGGCCCATTTACCAGCACAACATGGGAACACAACTCAGATATAATATAACAAATGACAAGACAATACTTAATGCAATCAACAAAATATCTACTAAATAAATTATATACATCAATTGAAAACATTTACAGACCGCTGTGGTATACAAATATTTCTTAAAATGTATTTGAAAATGCTCAAGGTACTAGATCATCTAAAATCAGGAAGGATAGCATTCCACAGTTTAGATACTGGGGTCACCCACATTAGAGCAGAAAACAACTGTCTGAACATCAAAACATCAGGAGCAACAAGTTGGCAGCACAGTGAGCAAGCAGTAATGAATTCGGAAGCAGCTTACATCAGAAAGACAGGCAATCAGCACCTGTCATAAGTGCTACCACAGCGCCAAGTATCTCTCATGTACCTGTGAGGAACCACACGTAATGATAATAGAAACTCGGCTGCTATGCGGAGAGCTCTGTCACCCGTACCACCTAACTATATATAACAAACTCCAGATGGCACAAATACTGGAGCAGGACCCACATCACACATGGTTCAAGTAAGGCAGAGACAGCAAAAGAAGGAGCTGCACGACATTGAAATCGGTTGCCACACTTTATTAAACAGGACCGTGACCACACCACCTCACACTCTAAAGCCCGACCCGCTCACATACATTTCACCATCCTTCCCACGCCCATATCTCCCACCCTAGAGTCTCCGCTGTATTGTCAGGATAGCTAGATACTGTGTATGAAAGGCTTTTTGACCAGTTTTTATGTTTGCTTGCATGCATGTGCAAGAAACATAGTGCCATCATCTGAGTTTTCAGAGGTGTGGCAGCCCTCTTCCAATTCAGGGAGTGTGTTTGCAGGCGTGGCCGCAGTTCTCCAATGCCTGCTGGAGATGTCTATGACAGCTCCAAAATGCAGTGGAGTACAGTTGAAAGGGGGCGCTACGCTTCAGTGAGCAGCGATAAGATATCGCCTGCTCATGCGCGCTCCCCCTACACACACACACACACACACAGCACGCATACTGCGTGCTGCCCCCCCACGCACACACTGTATATCCGGGGTTCCCAATCCCCGTCAGCTGTGCTGCGCCCCCCAAAGCCTTCCACATGCCATGCTGGGTGCCACCCCAGCGTAGCAACTCATCGTGAGCAGCCAACAGGGTGCCCAACTCGCCGGCTCCACTGTCCTCTCCCCCGGAGAATACAGGGTGCCATGTAGGAGCCCACCCCAGCATGGCAACAGATGCTATGGCCAACAGGGGTGCCCAATCCCCATTGGCTCCATGCCCCCAACTAGCCATTTTTGCTGCGCTGAGAGCCCACCCCAGCGTGGCAAATGTCCACGTCTTCATTTAAAACAAAAAAAATGCAAATAAAAACTGTCCCTCGGCGCTTCTCTGCCCCTCCACAACCCGCACCACCCATTGCACACCGGCCTCCCCACCCCCCTCACCCCATACTTACCTCTGGACCTCAGCGCGGCGATCTTGATGGACGGGAACACGTCTGCACTCTTCAAAGCCGACCACGAACTGAAGAAATGCTGGTAAGCTGTATAATGGGATAGATAGGGTTTTTTCAACTTTGCTGCATATCTCAGGCATTTTTTGGAATTTTTGCGCCAAATTTTCAATATGGGGTTTATGGGACCCCTTCTCATGAATGCTGTCACTGTCATGGCGTTATTCAGGCCCGAAGGGTGATTTCGCAGTCACTGCACGAAATCACCTTTCAGGACCGATTCATGAAACGACACTGCCAGTGTTCATAAGGTGGGCTCTCAAGAAGCCTATTTTGAAAATTTGGTGGAAAATTTCAAAAAAACGACTGTTTTACGAGCGTGCATTGCACAGTTCCTACGCACATTCGTAAGTTCACGAATTTTCAATATTTTCACTCCAGATTTTCAACATTGCCATTTTACCACACCTTCTTATGAGTAGTACAGCTATCATTTTCACATCTCACCCAAAACATGTTTTCCCCATGTAGCGCGCAATGGTGCAGTCAGTGTGCGAAATCAATGTACGGGACAAATTAAGAAAATCACAGTGACACTATTCATGAGCAGAGGTCTTAAAATGGCTATGTTGAAAATTTGGTGAAAAAATTCCTAAAAATGACTGTTTTACGAGCGTGCATTGCGCAGTTCCTATGCACGCTCGTAAGGTTGCGAATTTTCAATATTTTCACTCCAGATTTTCAACATTGCCATTTTATTACACTTCCTTATGAACAGTACAGCTGCCATTTTTCACATGTCGCACAAGATGTGTTTTCGCACATGTAGCGCACAATGGTGCAGTCGGTGTGTGAAAGCAATGTTTGGGAAAGATTAAGAAAATCACAGTTACACTGTTCATGAGCAGAGGTCTTAAAATGGCTATGTTGAAAATTTGGTGACAAAAGTCCATAAAATGACTGTGTTACGAGTGAGCATTGCGCAGTTTCCATGCACCCTTATAAGCTCATGACTTTGTAATATTTTCAGTCCAGATTTTCACCAGTGGCATTTTTCCACACTTCCTTATGAACAGTGCAGCTGTCATTTTTCACAACAAGGCTGAAATGTGTTTTCACACTTTCAGCACAGAGATGCGTGGTCGCTGTGGGAAATCATTGTTCGGGACAGATAAAGTAAATCACAGTGACACTGTTCATGATCAGAGGTCCCAAAATGCCTGTGTTGACAATCTGCTGTAAAAAAAATCCCCAAACTAATTACATTACGGGTGTGCGTTGCACAGTTTCTATGCACGCTCGTGACTTCACCAGTTTTTTTAATATTTTTACTGCAGATTTGCAACATTGCCAGTTTTTGCACCTCCACATGAACAGTACAGCTGTCATTTTTTACATCCTGTTCGGAATGTTTTTGCACCTGTGGTGCTAAATGCCATAGTCGCTGTGCATAAGCAGCTTTCGGCTAACAAACTGATATTGCCACTGTTCATGAGGTGGGGTCACAAAAAAAACATATTGAAAATTTGGAGTGAAAATACCAACGAATGCCTGAGGTATTAGGGTTTCCAACCATAACGCCCAATGCTGTAGAGAATGACAGGCATCAGGAGTGTGACTTGGGATTCTTGCTTGTAATGCTCATACCATTCCACACCCTGCAGCCAGTGAGAGGCATTAAGGTATGTCTTGGACTCTTCGGCCCCAAAGTTCACCCCATTCTCCTATACCACACCCATCTCATCATATTTCCTGATGGAGTGTGGTGTGCATAAGGGCCAAAGACCCCAAGGCACACCGTGACACTTGTCGGTGTCTGCAGGATGGGGTGTGGTGAAATGGCATGGCCGTTATGCCTGACAACCCAAAGGCACACCCCAATGCTTGTCACTCTCTCTACAGGGTGGTGGGGGGATTGGCTTCAGTTCAATACTTCACTGCCATTCCTATTATGCAGCTCTGTAACTTCTGCACTACCACTGCCAATGCCAGCAAGCAAACATTTGGCATTGACAAATGCTTGTTGTTTTGTATAATGGTATAACCAAGAATAGTGTGTCACCTGGTCTGAATTATCGGTCAATTTTCTGCATTTTTTTACAGGACCAAATAGTGGATTTTCTGGACCTTTACTAATGATTTTAAATGCCATAAGACCCATGCCAAATATGTAAGCAATAATACCCGACAGGTTAGGTGGTATTAGGAAATATCAGACAGCCCAGGGGCGTAATGAGGACTGACACCACAGGCGAAGGGCCTTATAGCCCCTGGAAAGTCTGGTATTTCCCAATACCACCCACCCTGGAGGGTATTGTTGCACTTAGAAAATGGGTCACTATGTTATATATGGTTGGAAGAAAATGATTTTTATGTTACCAATACCATGTTTACTTTCCTATGTCTTTTATGCATTTTGTGGTAAAATAGTTCCTCCACCTGCATTTATGTATTGAGTTTTTTTCTGGAAGAAAGGACTTTTGTCCTAGTTGAGCCCCAGTAGTTTGCATATGGAAGTGGTTGTTATGGATACCCCTTCAGTACTACACAGACCCGCACCTTGCCAGTTTGTTTTACTGTTTTTTTAAACTTATTTATGGATTAAACCAATTTCCTTTTGAACTATCCTCTTTTAATGTGTGTACTGAGTGTAACCATGATCTCAGTTACAGGATCGGGACGGTAGCAAGGCTGAGCCTCGCATCGCAGAGTCGCCGGAATGAGGTGCAATGATTTTTTTCTATGTTATTTTAATTTGTGTCAGACAGTAAGCATTAGCGGAGGGAGACAGGAGAGAGAAAGAGGAGACAGTGTGCTACCTCTGGTACCGCCACTTTGTGTGACATGGGCAGTAGCAGTCTTTGACTCACTGTAGCTCATCAGCTTGCACTGATGACTTCTACCTTTTTAGAGAATTGTGTTCTTTTTTTAAACAAATATTATGTTAATCTTCCCAGGGGACATGTGGAAATTGGGTGCTGGCACCTCTTCCTCATGGCTTGCTTAGCAAGTGGCAAATAAATGGTGACAGGTCAGGTTCAAAATTCGGGGTGTCCAAGAATATCTGAAGTAATGGGGCACCCCAAATTGGCACTTGTTTTAAGTGGGCGTTTATCGAAAAATACCCGCCCGCTAAGACTGGTGTCCTAGCCAATCAGAAAGCTAGGATGCTCTTACCCATTTTCTCAATGTAGAATAATGCAGGGGGAGGAGTGTATAACAAGAGTTCTTTGCACATCTGAGGTGTAGGATTCTACACAGATTACAAAAGCATCCCACACCAATGGTGAGCATAAAATGTGAGTTATCACACCTCCCCATTTTAGTAATTGCTGGTGACTATTTCTCCACCCTGCTACTGTATGTTAGGCATAATAAAGATGTGTCTGGCAACTGTTTGTGACTCAATTTATTTATTTTTCCCCTCACAGGCAACTCTTTTAGAATACAGTAAATATATAATATACTGTACAAGAAGGTTGAAGTCTGAACTGTTTCACATAAATTAAAGGCAGGTCCTGACTTGAACAGTAGATTGAAAAAAACTAAGCAAAAAAGCAAACATGTGAGATAAAGGTTGTTATCAAGCTTAAAGCTCAAAACAAACATCACTGAATCAAGATAATATAACAAGAAAACAGAAAATTTTGATAAATAAAAGAAGTCTCTTATCTTGTAAAAGTCGTAAAAACTGAAATATTTTTCTTTGCACGAACATCGGTCAAGGTCAGGAAACTGGTTTATCATACTGACATGCTAATCAGGCATTCACTTTCACATCAGTCAAATGGATCAGTCAGCACGAGGGTCCCACAGGGAAAGCTGGTGCATGTTCACCGTTATAACCCATGGGTTATAACGGCAAATTACTATATAACCAGCTTTTCCTATGGGAAAAAACAGTCGCCAATCATTATAGTGCCCTTATTGGTATCCGGTCAGATGAGCGCTACATTAATAGCGCCAGTCAAGAGAGCACTAGTCTGTATAGCACTACCAGGGACAGCGAGCAGGGATTTACAGCATTAGCCATATGCGCTCCACTGGTCGCTGTCCATGGTACCACTATATGGATGAGGTCAGTAGAATCCAGGCACCTGGCTAAGCTGCTCCCATGGTGTGAAGGGCTGGGGAACAGAGCAACTTGGCCAGCAGCAGTGGAGACAAAGGTTCTAATTCTGGTCTCCAACATTTTAAACATATTGGGACTTTTTTTTTTACATGGGGCTGTGTTAACAGTATTCCATGGCCTCATGAATTTTAACTTTCCCCGGGATCTGCCCCCCCATTGGAGTGAGAATCCTATAGTGGGGGGGTGCACAAAAACAGCGCTATTTCTACAGCACATTGCTTGACCACGCTATTGTGACAGGCGCTATTCTGAGCCAGTGTCTTTTTATTTAATGGTAACATATAGGATAATGTATGGGAACAGTGCACAAGGCTGTTCTTTTAACAAGGGGTTTACCATGACAACATTGTGAACTCGAGAGTGAAGCTTTCTGGGAACATCTGTATTGTGATGTAGCTACTACAGCAGAACAAACAGTCATTCTGCTGTGGTAACTACGGCACTACTGCAGCAGAATTACTTTTTTAAGTGTATGGATTTCCATACACAGCAACACCCCACCATACACTATAAATGGAGTCTTGCATACATACTACAGTGGTATTCTAGTTTCCTGGCCCTAAGGGCAAACCTGCACACAGTATTATACAATGGTCTATGTTTTGTTAAGATGTTAACGCTCCGCCCAATACTGCCATTATGAAGTATGGGCAGTAGACTTCACTGTGCTATGGTTCTTCTAATGTCATGTATCACAAGATTGTTCAAGCTATACAAAGATCCAAGCCTTCTATGTTGTTGTACAGTGACATTGTTAGCATGCCCCTCATTTGCCAAACTTCAATCCATGACCCCACCTAGATATCTAAATTCCTCAACGTCATTAAGAGACACACCCATTCAAACTGATTTTGAAACTACCAATGCTACATTTATACTTTTGAAAAGTACAAAAAAAATAGATTTTTTAAACCAATCTGATTTTTACTAAAACAATCTGAAATTTAAGGAAATTCATGATCCAAATTTGTATTAAGTGATTGTATGTCCTTTGTTGCAGTATAAATAACTGTGTTATCCACATACCAGATAATATTGGAGCACACACAAGTCATTGATAAATAAAGAACATAGGAAAAAGAAAAACTCTTGGCTCAAACTCCATAGAATGACCACTGTGCCATGTGATAGCAAACTATAACATTAGACTTTATTGGTAAAAACGTAGCACCCCCCCTCCCACACACACACACACAGAGAACAAGGCGTCTGCTCATATTTTGCATCGTATTTGACCCTTTTACAAGACATCATATTTCACAAAACCGAGCCCTTATGTAGCATCATATTACGGTCACATGATGTGGGAGATACCAGCCTTAAAGTGATTACGTATAAATAAATATAACATGCATCAATATCCTGGTGATTACATTCTACTGACCAAACATAAACATATAAATATAGTTAATAAGTGAGTTAAGCAACATTGAGCATCATCATTATTAACTTACACATATAAATATGGTTAGTAAATTGAGCAATATTGAGCAGTATAGAATGGGTAAACCAATTATGCAAAATCATTTGTTTGTGCAAACCAAACCATTTGGAAAAAATATTTGAGTTTCTGCGCCATGCAAAACCTGAACCTTTATGTTGCTCACGTTCATCAAGTTCTGGAATTTGCTGCTTTCTGTACCCACAAGAAACACCTGTCCATCTCTTCGATCAAGCAACTCATATCTGGAATCTAGTTTCCCCTTTTAATAGCTCTCAGAATTTGTCCGTTATTACTTATGAGTACTCCAATTAAACTATCTGAGGTCTTAAGAAATTTACTCCTAAGAAGCCTGTGGGAGGACAATCTATCAATTTCTCTATATTTTGCATTTATTAGTCTCTTTAGAACTGGTGTCTTCACCCCATCAACTGATCTCGTGTTTCAAGCAGCCATGACTCCAGCATTCTATGGCTTCCTAAGACCCGGCCAATTTACAGCAGACTCTTGAAACTTGTCCCTGAATATTCGTTTGTCAACACTCAGCCTCAACAAGTGATTAGATACATGTCTTATACCTACAACCTTTCAAAAAACAGATCTTCAATCAAATAACGTTTATAATACCTACTATCCTACCAGTAAACAGTCGTGTCCTGTCACCATTTTAGATCAACCAGCTTTCCATGACCCAGCAACTACAGCTCAGCTTCTTCTGACAGAAAAACAGTCCATCATGACATTATCCTGGTTCATATGGCTCACTGTCTTTCTGACTCACCTATTCATTCTGTATTGGAGCAGCCGTCACCGCTTCAAGACAGAACATTTCTGGTCATATCATCAAGATTCATGGTCACTGGACAGCCTCCTGCTATGAATCCTACATTGGAGATCCAGTAAGAGAACTCAGCAAGCATAGGCTCATCTCCTCCAAGTAAGCTGTAGGGACAAAACCCTTGATGGAAAAAATATTTTATTTTTATTATCAAGAATTGATTTTTCATTATTATTTTATCTGATTTTTACATGGGTCTAATTTACATACTATTTGCCAGCAGATTAGGCCTTACGGTCTATCGAGTCTGCTCAAACCTAGATCATTAATTGGGTGCCGAGACCCTCCCATCCCTTGTTCTCTAGAAACCCCTATCATCCATCCCCACCCCCTCGGGACAGGCCATCATCTGATACATCCACTTTCTGTGTCTGTCCCACCCTCTCTTGAAGCCTTCACTGTGGATCTCTGAACCAGCTCACCAGGCAGTGCATTCCAAGGGTCCACCACCCTCTCGGTGAAAACCTCCTCCTCTTCCCCTCACCCTTCCACCTTCCAACTTCAAACCATGCCCTCTGGTGATACCTCCCTGCTTTAGCCTAAAGATCCCCTCCATGTTTACCCTATTTATTCCCTTGAGGTACTTGAATACCTCAATCATGTTCCCCCTGTCTCTCCTCTCCTCCAATGAAAACAGGCAGAGCTCCTCAAGTCTGTCCTCATAAGTCAAATCCCCTAGCCCTCGTATTTCTGGTTAAGATTATTGTTTGCATAAGTTCCTAAGAATAAACAAAAAGTGTTAGTTAATTAAACCTTAAGACAAGGTATCTGGCTTTAATGCTTAGAAGGAGAATATCTCTGTTCCCTAAGCATCACTTTGCCATATGGTAGATGAGATCTGAGAAAATAAAGAAGAGACTCCTTTTTGGTTTTTAAGCCATGATATAAGTGGACACCTTCCAAGCTAAGCATGTAGTGCAATGTTGTTCTAAGGGGCCTAGCCACATTCCAGAGGACCATCTCTGTGATGTCCAAGCCTTGCATGACAGATTTATCGGTGTTTTGTACAAGGAAGTCCTAGCTTGAGCTGGGTATCCATGACTACAGTCAGATAAGAAACCAGTGACTGGTACACTGGAGAATAGTCTTAGGAGATGAGTTTTTAAAAAAAGTCATTACTTTGTATATTAGGAAAGTATTCTGTTTATAACTTAAAAACCCATTATGGTGCCGCCATGAAAATTGAAGAGTTATTGGACAATAGTATGATAAATAAGCTTACCAAGTTTCATGATTGCAGAATGAATAATTCAAAGTTATAAATACAATTGATTTAATATAATGTTCTTATTTCAATACTAGACAAATTTAGTATCTCATGATAGCTCACACCTTCAAAAGTCTAACAATATGAATATTAAACCTGTAGTATTTTGCTATAGAGAGAAATACTGTGTAAACGTTTATAGTAAATTAACTTTTCTTACAGTGATTTATTGCTTTCCTTGAAAGGACAAAGACCTCTTGTGTTTCTACAAAAAAGCAATGTTTTAAAGACTTTAGGAATGGATTTTTCTTACACATTTTATATACTTCTGTAGCTTAAACTACTTAGAGTAAAACTATCATTTTATTTTAAGAAGTTTTATTAAAATTATCAAGTTATAATCTTAATAGTGTAACTTAGGAAATATCCATGTCAGAAACATCAAATTTACACCAACATGACCTGCTTAAGCTAAAACACCTGAATATGTGAGTTTAATGTTTAAATTAGGTTAGATAAAACTTTTATTTAAAGAAAATAATTTTGAACTAAAACCAAGTTTGAGGAGAAGGGGAGTGTCTTAAGAGGCATGCCTATATGTCATAATTTATCTTCTGAGATGCTCTAACTTTCTGGTGACTCAGGCCAATCAAAATCTGGTGATGACATCACTAGAGCAGTTTCATATTAGAGAATTTTCCTGGTCATACCTCATTCTGGACCAAGTTAAAGATGCAGAAAGATCTACGTTAGCTTAACTAAGAATTTTAATGGCTTTATGCTGTAGCTAGGCCAAAGAACTTTGGGCCATGCCTGTTCAGAATGCACGGATCAGCCTATGGAGAGCCAAAGTTTATGCAGGGCTGCTAATGGATCCATGTGCAGAAACAAGATGCAAGGACATTCTCATTGTGTATGAAGCAAGGTCTGTGTTTTATTTGCTGAGCATTTTGATGAGTAATGTTGCCTGCTGAGGAACAGACACAGACTGAATTTTAAAACTCACATAAGCTATACAGCATTGTGAGAAAATGTCTCGTGTCCTAAGGTTTTAAAAGCAGATGAAACATGAACAATCAATAAGTACCAGTTGTTGAAACAACTTTCTATTCACAAGAAAGTTATTTGAATCCAGTATTGCTATGGACTGTGCAGATTGAAGCTGTGTTCTAGAAATACAAGAACTAACTTTTAGTAAAGTAACGTTCAGCAGAAGTTTAACTTGCAGAGTGTATACATGCTAAAAGCAGTTCCAGGGTCAAAGTTAGCTGGCAAAGATACTTTTTCATTGAAAGTCAGACTCATCTAGAGCTCTAAGTGGAGAAAAGAAGAACCATTTCTACAACCAGAAATATAAGTATCCCTTTTTAGTTACTTTCACTAATTTTATATTAATAGTCTTGGTAATTTAAATTGGCTTATATGGGAAAGTAAGACGTGAACTTGCTTTTAACTATAGAATCTGGGTATCTAGTTTAAGCTTTGAACTAAGAAATATTTTGCATGATCTGAAAAGTTAAAACTGAGTTTTATGAAAGAATAGTACAAATCACTGATGTAATGAGCTGTTGCCAGTTCTCATAGAAAATACATTTTACATGCAATGAAGTTTTGAAACAAGTTTTATACAGAAATAATCTAAGACATTGATCTTATGAGTTTGCATGTTTTTATGCATGAAGGTTATATTAAATACTAAGTATAACAAAAGTTTAGTTTAACAATTACCATTTATCATAATGCATATTGCTTATTCATTTGCAATGCTTATTTGCTAAAAATTTGTTTTACTGTATTAGTTGCTGGATTTTCTGAAACAATTTTGTTGATGCTTACAAGATTAGGCATGATATTTATGCTAATGAGGAATATTTAGAACCATTGTATAGGTGTAAATAAAATATCTATTTTTCATATAACTATACATGTGGTAAGCGGTGCCGTTTACCATTATACTTGAATCTGGAGAGCATAGGATAATATCAAATGTACATATTTATTATTTTGGGTAATTTATGAAAATAATTTTTGGATAAGGCCCGAGGTGACTCTAAATGCATTATTATAAAAAGTGATATTATAAGCCTTTGTTCCGACAAAGCCCAGAGGGAGGGTAGACCAACACCATGGTTACCCAGATGTTTCCACCACAGGGGATATTTCCTCTCCTGAGTACACTGGGTCCTCACTTCATGAGTTGAAGGAGGTGGTTTGCTGTGGTTTTCATCACTTAATCTTTTGGCCTTTATTCATACTCAGTCATTTCCTTGAATCTCAAGTAACTTGTCTGGGCACCTCTACAAAACATGAATGTTTGGCCTGGTCAGATGATTCTGTATGAGCCCTGATGGGGGTGGGCATGGCCCAAGGTGACCCCTGAATCAAGGGGTATAGGGATAGTGTAGCTCACCAGAAGCGCCCTTGTAAACAACCATGGCACAGCTGCCACAATCACTCCTGCTTCTCTATGAGACAGGTACTGATAAAATGATGAGCAATGCAATTGTGGAAGCAGCCAGAGTGGCAGTTCATCTGTGGTCTTTACCTGGATGACACTGGTGAAGTTCATTTAGATACACACTTACTCATTTTTTACATTTAGCCCAGGGACTTACTATTTCATCATCAAATATGTCAGTTATACGGTACTTCATAAGGCCTGCATCATGTTGTCCCTTGAGCCCCATTTAACACTATGAACTCACCCGCCTTGATTCAAATGTGGCATGATAGCCAGAGGAGGGTTCCCACTTTCCCCTAAGCACTGCATAGCTATTGTTATATAGCTTAGGAATGAGCCTGGTTTATTTCTGTCTTTTCAGCAAAGACTGAATAGCATGCCAGCAAGGCGTCCTAATGTCTAGAGGTTTACCAGAAAGCTAGTGGCACTTTAAGGGGATTAGTGATTTTATTACTTTGGAGCCTTACAGTTTCCTGCATGTTAGATCTTTAAGTATGTTAGAGCATGTTTAAGTGACATTTTAGAGCATTTTAGAGGGAATTGTGCTGTAACTACATTACAGCCTTACTGCTTTCCGGTTGACTGGGATTTCAGTACATACCTTGCATACTCCCTCCTGTAACGCTGCTCCAGCTGCCATTGTCTGCTCCTGGAGTCCCCCCCACTCACTCTCTACCTATCACTTCCCACCTTGACCTAATTGAGGCTTTTTGTTAAGCCTTCTGACCCATGAATCCTCTGTAGCCCTACCTAATCATTCCACCTTCCTCCTTTTCAGGCAAGTCGACCCACGAGGAGCTAAGAAGCACAGTTCCTCTCCCCTGCAGCACTCAGCCAAACATCCCAACCCCCCTCACCACTGCATGTACTTTGCCGTTCACCCTGTGTAGCCCACTGCTGCTTGTGCGGCAGCTGCTCCACCCACCACCCTCCCACCATGGGTTGGCATTCCCTTTATTGATGCCTGGTGTCACATGACTGGTTACATGTCTAGGAGCAGCTGGTACTAACACCCTAAATCTCCTATAGTTGTTTATACTTGATGACCACTAGAGGTCACTTCCACAACTTTACTCTCCAACAGCTGCTATTTCCTGCAGGCCACTAGAGGTTAATGCTGCTGCCTTACTCCCCTGCAGCTGCTTTCTACATGCTGGCCACTAGGGGGTCTCTGCTGCTCCACATACTACCACCACACAATTCTAATATAAATCACCAGGGCATTACACATTTTTGTTCGTGACCTGATCACCCCTCTAATCCCTCTTTGCCTTCTCCTTATTCCTATCCCTGGTCTGACTGCCCCACTCTAATCCCTCTTTGATTCCTGTTGCATTCATTTTTGTGGAATTCCTCCAGGAATGAAACCACTGGTGCATGCCACTTGAGGGGGTGCCCACCCAGGAGTCTCACCTTGCCACGATCACTCCCTCATTCTGCCATGAAAAGTAAGCCACCTAATGCCCCCATTGTTTGGGATCTGTAATGCCCCCACATGAGGGTGAGAATTGTGCACAAAGGAGAATTATACCACCATGGCCCAAGTCCTGCAGCCAGCCAAATGAGAGAACAGCATTTGTGCCCACCCCCCAACACAATCTGGCTCCTCTGGTATTCAACATTTAAGCTGGCAATGCCTGTGTATGTGAACTCTATACTCTGTACCCACCCCTCCCAGTGGGGCACCAAGCTGAACCATCCTCTGGCTCAAGGCACGGGCTCCAAGTCCCCCTGAAGAGAACTCACACCAACCTTTGCAGATGAGGTATCAGTCTAACCCTCCTTCCAGATATTACAGGCAGCGGGAGACTGGAAGGTTCCTGTGCCACCCCAGGCCCAAGACCCCATCACCATTCTGAGCCTGGCAGGCCCCATTAGTCACCCTTAGCATGGCCCAGACTCAGAACTTAGACTTCAGACTAGAACATCCCACCTAAACCTCCTTTTATCCCTGTTCATAAACACCCCCCTCTCCAACCAAGGACAAAGTGATGGTGCCAAGGTGTCCACTGCTCTGAAGGTTACTGCTAGGGAGGGAGTTGTTACACTTATGTTCACATAAGCACTACATGTAGCCAGTTGCAATACTGAATGGAAAGGCTTGCCTATGGGTTAGTGAAGCAGCTGTCTAACTGCGCCCCCTCTAGCACTACAAAAAGCAGGCAGTCCCAGACCTCCATGCCTTAGTTTGCTTTGCCACATTTATCTGTCGACCACCCCTCCTCCTCCTCCTCCTCCGCTCTCTTTTTGCCCACAGGCCTTTGTTCATACACAGTCATTTCCTTTACCTTTAAGATACTTTCTTGTGGCACCTCTACTGAAGGCAAAATTATGTTCACATAAGCACTACTTCATATAGACACTACATGTAGCCAGCAGCCACACTGAACAAGAAGTACTTTCCGGGCAGCACACACTACAACTCCAGTCACTGACATACAGTCACCTGTAGAGTGGAACATAGCAGTCATCCTGCAGCAGTTCACAGCACTAAAGTATTCCATTATCTGTGCCTAAAGGTAAATAGATTGATAATCAAAAGTACCGCATGTCGACTTCCGGTGGTGCTATGGAGGACTGAGCAGTGTGTCTGAGGAGCTCTCCCCCCCCCGGTGACATTCTAAAGCTCTTTTCTTACTTAACCCCCCCCCTTTTTATAAGTAATTATCTTCTTTAACTGCTTCAGAGTAAGGCACTGGTACATGCAACAACCCTGTAGCAACCAATTTGGGGTCTTTAATATTACATTATTTTGGGACAACAGCCACGGTTCCCCAACCGAAGACATGGCTACCTCGCGTACGTGCCACAACAAACATTCTGCTGGCATGGCCTCATCTTCTCAATCACCGGGGCCGATATTGCAGGCCATCCAGGAATTCAGAATGGAGATAAAGGAAACACTTCAGGACCTCCAGTTGGATCTGGGTACCGTACAAACCCGTATAAACAAAGCAGATGCCCAGATCTCAGCCAACACGGATCGTCTTGTTGCTTTGGAGTCTTCAGTAACAGAGCTGGCCCACACTCACCTCACTATTATCCATAGGCAAGAGAACGCAGAAAATAGGGCCAGAAGGAAAAACCTATGTTTTTATGGCATTCCAGAGGGTGAGAAGAGTAACAACATGCAGGCCTTCCTCGACCACCTCCTCCAGACCACGTTGGATATAGGCCCGGATTTCCCTATTGATATTGAAAGGGCTCACCGAGCCCTAGGCCCTAGGCCACCACCAACCTCACGCCCGAGATCTATTGTGGCTCAATTTCTTAATAATTCCATTAAGGAGACTCTCCTACAAAAAGCATGGGCTCAAAAATTACTTACCTATAAAAACAAAAGATTTTTTGTCGATAACGATTATGCACCCACAACTTAATACCTGAGGCCTGAATACACTCCACTATTCCCATGTCTGAGAGCTAACAAGATAAAATTCAAGACCCCTTACCCTGCATAATTGGTGGTCGCTTCCCCACTGGCACTCACACCTATGCATCAGCTAATGAAGCGAAGATGGACTTAATCGCAAGGTGACTATTGAAAGAACAAGAAGCTAGGGGACTAACTAAATCATCATGCACTATGGAAAGGCCTCTTAAAGCAACACAGTCCCCAGAGGGCCTAACAGATTAATCTCACTTGCAACAGCTGGAAGATGTTCTCAGGAGCATCAGACAATTCCGAAGCACTACTACCATCACATAATAACCCCGTGGGGATAACCTGGGGTCTCAGGTCAGTTGAGAGTTTAAGATAAGATCTGGGGAAAGAGCGGGGGGGGAGATTATTTCAGGCAGCCCTATAGTCCACTCATGATGAAATACGGTGGGATTATTAGGGAAGGACATCTGAGTTAAGCACTGAATAACACAAAAATGGCACATGTCCAATTTCCCTAAACTTGGGCTACAACCAGAGGATTCTTGATGGCAGGCAATGACCAGGCTAAGATCCTCCCCCTAAATTATCTTTCCATCAGTTGATGTGTGGTGAGGGCCCCGATCTCCTTGTTCCTCCCTTGCAGCCCCTGTCTGAAAAGTCATTCTCCTCCTGTACGTGACCCCTGCCCCAGTGCCCTGTAGAGTGCTGTTCCAGTAAATGAGACATTTACTACTTGTCCTTTCTTCAGATGACTCTTGGAACTGGTGAGATAGGGTGTTGGGAGACCCCCCAGGGACAGTTGAAGTTGGGGTTTGTCCTCGGTGTCTGGTCTCAAGACTCAGCCTGGGAACTTTTGTGGACCTTTCAGATGTACAGCAGGGAACCGCAAGCTCTGTAATTCCTTGCACTATACTACCTATGCCAAGGCATAGCCATTCCTGGATAGTACCGGGGCTTGACTGAGGGGTTTCTCAATGGCGGTCTGGATCTGGGCCGGGTACCTGCTCCTTGGGTCATTGTTGTTGCTGGCTGGCCTGTGGTCTGGGTCCTGGTCCTCCCACCCCCACCTCGAAGCCCCTGTTTAGCCTTCTGTGCCTCCCCGGTGCTCAAACTCCAGATTTCCCTGTGCCTGTGTCCTTCCTTGGCTCTACCTTTGTGAGGCTTCTGGACTGAATTGACTCTGGGCCGAGTGATTGTCACCCTGGGGACAGCTGGGGGTCATCTTGGCACTGAGACTTCACAACATGGCTGGGTCTTGGATTTACCCCCCACCACCACGCACAGCAGGATCTGTTTGGCTCTCACTGATTACTGGACACTGTAGTTAAACTCAAAGGATGACCAGGGCAGAGTCTATGCTTTAGCTTTATGTTATTACTATAGTTCTTTCTTTTAGCGAGGGCCCTCTTGTAACTCCTAACCCCCTGAACACTCCAGGTTCAAATGAGCTCCACCAACAGATGAGCACAAGTGATTTAATTGGAGACCCCAAGGACTATCGGGAGGGGAGCTGTTTAGGATTTGATATCCTTCCACTAGGGAGTCAGATAATTGGGTGATTTGGGTAGTAACCCAGAGCTAATTAGGTAAAGTGATTTTTTACCATTTCCCTTCTGGATGGGCCACCCTAGTGGCCTTGCAAAGATAGATTGAAGCCAATTATAGTCCCTCCCTCTTAACCCTAATCTTTCCATTGTCTGGCCTGCAGTGCAAGCCTTGGTGGTCTCCCCCCTCCCCCCGGCTTCGGCCTTGCCAGCTACTCCCTTCTAGTATCCCAATTCCCTTTTGGTAGATAGGCTATTTTTATTCCTGAAAATGCAGCAGCCTGACGTGGCTACCTAATGGGGGAATTAATAGACCCTCATTTCGGCTTAGGATTTATTGCGAGGGAGTAATTGAAAGCACCTATGAGGGGGGCTCTGGTCTTTCAGAGATTGGTCCTTTATGCCCCTACCAAATGCAGGGAGATTGTTACTCCTCTGAGTGATGATCCTACTGTTTTGAGGCTTTAGCCTCTTTGGGGACCCACTTCCCACTCACCATGGGAAAAAAGTTCCCAGCACCCCGGGTTCCCTTTTTCCTGGACCCCGACAGTGCACCTGGAGGGAGTTACTTTTTCCTCCTTCCCCTTTGGAAGTCAGTACTGACCTGGATATACTAGCTATCAGTTTTTAAATTGACTTCTCGAGTTACAGAGGAGTATATAGGAGAGATCAGATGTTTTCTCTCTGCTTAAGTTGGTATTTCTTAAATGGAACTTATTGTGGTAACACACAAGTTCATCTTGTTGGCAATTGCCATTTAGTTAAATTAGTTAATACAGCGGATGTTGGGCCTAGATATTATTTCGTTTTAGTTCAGATAATTACTAGCAAAAAAAAGAGACACACACACCAAGATCTTGAATTATGTTTTATTGTGGGAACTCTTTTCATCTCACGATACTTGTACTTATCATAAATGGTGGTTAATCCGGTTACGCTATTTTCTATGAATGTAAATGGGCTTCATAGCCCCATCAAGAGACACCGCCTCATGCAATATTTAAACAATCAGGCGGTGGACCTTTTTTTCTTCAAGAGACCCATTTACCAGATTCAGAGCATCAGAAACTGAAACGGGGTCTGTGTGATATGAGGTATGCACACACTCCAGCTCCCATAGACAGGGGACTGCAATACTAGTACCTTCCTCCACTCCTTTAGAGGTGCTCACGGTTACTGTAGACTCCTTGGGGAGATATGTTATACTTACTGGTACATTATACTCTCAGGAGGTTACCCTTGTAAATGTTTATTTCCTCTCCAGTCATCTCTTGGAGTGATCTGGGATTTTGTGCAGAAAGTTTGTCTGTTCAACACGGTATCTTAATAATTGGGGAGACTTCAATATAGCTCTTTCACCACAACAGGATACCTCCATACCACGGACCTATAGAACCTCCGCATCCCTCAAATATCTAAAGGTACGCTTTCTCACCTGGGCATAGAGGACATTTGGAGGAGACTTTTCCTTTTAGATCCAGAATTTACTTATTATTCAGCTCATTTCCAGACCTACTCTCATTTAGATTACTTTTTTATTTCATGCGAACATTTTTCCCTAATTCAAGATTTAACTTTAGGACCTTAAGTCTTATCCAATCATCACCCTCTACTATTAAAAATAAATTTGGGGAAACCCCCAAAATTAAAACTATGGTGATTTAAACCAGCTTTACTAAAAGATCTGCAATACATAGAATATATTAATACTAGAATCACGCAGTTCCTTCAGGAAAACACTGGAGGGGGGAACCTCAGACCCCATAGTATGGGATACTTTTAAAGCAACCATAAGAGGAGAAATGATAGCTTTTTCTTTGCGTAAAAGGCAGAAGACAGAGGCTCTATACAAATACTATACTGAACAATTACAATCTTACCAAATGCTATATAGGGAAGGTGATAAAGTAATTCAACAAAAAGTTAGGGAAGTCAAGAAAGAAATACAGAATATAACAGATTCCAGGATACTCCAAACCCTGACTTTTTTAAAACAGGCTAATTATGGGGAAGGGGAGTGGTCAGAGCCACTCGTCTTTTGGCCTGCAAACATAGAAACAGGAAACATACAGCAACTATTTTAAAAATCAGACACCCAGTAACAAAATGAATATCACAAACAGATGAATATATCAGATAAACCTTTCGGTGTTCTACCAATCCCTATATTCATCCCCCCAGGACCTCTCGAAAGTCAGATCGGAGTTTTTATCCATACTACCATTTCCAAAACTATCAGAAACATATAAAACTGCTCTGGAATCCCCCAAAAGACCAGATGAGAGCCTTACCCACATCCAAGCCTTGAAGCCTTCTAAATGCCCCGGCAGATTTATGGCGGAGTGGTATAAGAAATTCTCAGGCCTCCTATTACCAATGCTCTTATCCTCTTATAGAGCAGTTGCAGAAGGGGAGACTTCACCTCCCTCATGGGATTACACAGTTATCACTCCTCTGCCTAAACCAAATAAAGATATAACTGATCCAGCCTCATACCGACCTTTCTCTATTCTCAATGTTGATTACAAGATTTATATGGCCATTTGGTCTTCTAGACTCAAGACACTTCTTCCCTTACTAGTTCACCCCAATCAGTAGGGATTTATTAAAAACTGCAGTACCACTGACGATATCCGGCGTCTTATGCTACTCCTGGAACATATGCATTCCAGACAGCTCCCCTTGGCTCTCCTCAGTTTCAATGCCGAAAAGGTATTTGACTGGGTCTCATGGGATTTTTTATGGGATACCCTGACATTTTTTCATGTTCCGGACCAGTTCCTCATCTGACTTAAAAATATATACTTTCAACCTAAGGCCTGTATATGTTTAAATAGTGTGATGTCCGCTCCTATACTTTTACAACAGGGATATCCCCTTTCCCCATACCTTTTTGCTCTTTATATAGAACCTTTGGCCATGACCATAAGAAAGGACCCCAGGATAGAGGGTATTCCCTTGGGTCAAAAAAACTACACGATACCCCTATTTGCAGACAACATTCTCTTAACTGTCGTATCACCTGAATCCTCCATACCAACGGTTTAGGAGACTCTCAGGTGTTATCAAAAATTATCCAATTTTAAATTAAATATCATTAAAACAGAGGCCATGATGCTATATTATAAACCATCACAGCACCTGAAGGACTACCTCCCATTAAAATGGAGATGTACTAAGTTCAGATATTTAGGAATTTATATCCCTATGAATTTGGAACATCTTGAGTTGGTTAATTATGAACCAATGTCCCTACTTATTCAAGAAGATTTAACAAGATGGGGCAATTTAAAACATACCTTTTTTCAATGTAAAGAAACCATACGAATGAACATACTCCCTAGACTATTGTATTTATTTCAAAATGCCTCGACCTTTCTGGCAACCTTTTATTTTAAATCTTGGAATAGGATGCTTTTAGCTTTTATATGGGACAACCACAGGCCAAGGATTTGTCGATCCCTGTTATCCCTCCCCCTGGACCAGGGAGGAGTAAATCTCCCTGATTTAAAACTATATGCTATGGCAGCATTTTTAAAAATTCTCTTGTTATGGCTGTCCCCTAGAAGTAGGCCACCCTGGAAAGAAACAAAATTCTTAATAAATGATCTCCATGATATAAAAAGGATTACCTTTTCCTCTCCATGATCGGCCCCTCCTCTTCAAGATTTCACTAAATATATGGCCCAAGTCTTGAAGATATGGAACAGCAGTAAACTAAAAAGCCTTTTAACCAAACAATTTTCTCCTTCACATTGATATCAAGAGATGAAAACTTTCAACCAGCCCTCCTCGACAATACCTTTGAATCCTGGCATAGAGTCAGACTTAGTTATTATCATCAAATGATGGATAATTCAGGGATTCTACCCTTCATGGAACTACAACAAAAATATTCTCTTTCCGATAGGGACCAGTTTCGATATGTCCAGGTGAGACACAACATACTCCCACATAAAGATTTCCCTGCTTGCCATCCTTCTCCCTTACCAACTCTATGGGCCCTGCTTAGAGACACCCTAGATAGGGGTATCTGGGGGAATCTCATCGGCCATTTATACAGAATCACACGAGACCACTTGAGGGATTCATCTCTCTCAATATTAGAGGCCTGGAACAAGGATTTAGAATTAGAAATCCCACCCCCACTTCGGAGAGAATCCACATTAAAGGCAATTAAAGTTACCTCCTCTGGGTTATGGAGGTAGTTTGAGTTGAAATCCCGATCTAGATATTTTCGCTCCCCAGCAATTTTGGCAAAATACCTACCAGCTACATATGGCAGCTGCTGGAGAAACTGCAACTGTAGATTGACAGACTTGGGCCATGTCTTTTGGACCTGCCATAACTTGATGAATATGTTGGTGTATGTTGCAGATAGAGCTGGGAAAATGTTTTGGAGAACCAATTGAATTGACATCAGAAATGGTTTAAATATCCATCTTCCCACCTCATAATCCAAGATGGGGAAACACTTTACTTCCCCTTTATCAATTAGCAGCTAAGAAGGCCATCGCCTGTAGGTGGATGTCCACTCAGATTCCTACAATAACAGATTGGCATCAAATAATTTTAGAGATATACAAATCCAAACACCTGACAGCCAAATTGCATGGTAAACATGAGGGCCTTTTGAGGCAATGGAAGGGATGGATCTTGTATTTTTCTCAAGCTGACCTGGAATTTGTTCCCTAGGCTGGTCTCGTAGAGACGAGATTCCCGGGAGGAGAGTGAAAGTGCTTCTTCTCCCTTCCTCTCTCTTTCCCTACCATCCCTTCTATCCTGGGGCTTTGGGTGGCGAGAGGAGGTGTGGTTCCCTTCTTTGCCCGATCAATAAAGTTGCGACACCCTGAGGTCCAGCTGCCTGCTTTTTGAAACCTGGAACTGCATTATAGTTTTGGGAGGTTATTTTTGAAATAAAGATGTGTGTAACAATTGTTTGTGTGCTATACTGCTCTCTAAACCTCTAATAACATACATTACTTGCCAAATCCTGTATTTGCTTATAAAGACTTATAATGAATAGGTGTTGGAATGTAATGTATACCATATGTCTCAACCAATATAAACGAAATTATAAAAAAAAAAAAAAATTCTGCATGTCATCCACAGTATTCCTTTTGAGGACTTTGATCAGTTTTTTGTGGGGGGAGGGAAGACACATGGGAGATGCATTTTCCTTGGCTTGTAACTGGAAGTTTGCTCCTCTCTACCAGAGATACTTTATAAAATCAAGACCCTGGTGCATACAACTTTATCTGTTCCAATATTCCATCAAAGCACACAGGTCTTTTTAAAATATTGATCAATTTTGCAGCACTCCTCTACCATCCTTCCCCTTTTACAGTTATGATGTTGACCGGCCAGCATTTGGTGTACAAATATTGAAATCAGTGAGATGGTGATTTGGAAAAAACACTCTCCTTCTGGCATCTGTCATGTCCTCGGGGAGCCACAAGCATCTCTGTCTAACAAAGACACCCTCTGAGCTGGTATAAAGTGGCAGCAAGCTGCATCACTCTCACAGCAGCAACCAGCTTTAATCAAAGGCAAGGACCCATCAATTTCACTGTTGTTTTAAAGGGAAATTGTAGACCCTCTCCCAAAACAAGCTGACTTTGGCTCTTTCAAGATAAAGCTGGGGGCTGAAAGAGTCAAACTTAGAATTTAATTATGTGTTTTCTGGTTTCTAATAAAACAAAACCAGAGTTGAAATCAGTGGTTACATAAGATTCCCTCCAAATTTGGCACTTAGTGCCTTCCATTTTTTTACTGAAGTCAATTGTATTAATACAGGATATTTTCTCATACTCTTCTGCTTATGACATCACAACCTGTTGTCATGAAAATGAGTCAGAGGTCACAAGTGTAGGCCCCCTACCCATGGTTGTGCTTACTTATTGGGGCTGCAACCCCATGGAGTCTCTGTTCTTCTTCTGGTCCCCATAGCTGTTGGGATCAGGACTGGAGGTCTTCCAGTGGTTCCTGGTGGGATTCGGGCTTCTGGTGCTCGTTTGTTCTCCGTGGCTGAGGCGGCTGGCATTTCTTCATTTCTCAACCCTACTGGACATGGGAGCCAAGGTCTGTCTGTTGTTTTTGGGCCTCCAGGCACCTGGGGGCCTGGGCAGAAGCTGTTCAGACTGGGGGGGCAGCCGTGAAGTGTGGACTGAAAATGTAAATAAAAAAGATGGCCGTCATGCACCTGATGCACATGCATGGCTGAAAGAGCAAAGAATTTTTGAAAGGAGCCAGGGCTTCATGGGTAAAAGGGCACGAAAGGGGGGTAAATGCATCGGGAGCGCCAGTGAGCACAGTGGGGCTCCCCTGAAGTAAATAAAGTGTTTCCTGGCCTCCGCAGGCCATGCTGAACCAGGACCTGCAAGTGCTGGCCCCTAAACGGGCTGTTATTTAAAGTTTATGGGCAGAATGTTTTGAAGAAAAAAGTAAATAGATATGGCAGCCCCCATGGGACTCCAGAATCAAGGGTCTGCTAAGAAGATGTCAAAGGACATCTAAGAAGCCTGGGAAGACTGTAGCCAATCAGAATGGGCTGCTAAAAGGCTATAAAAAGGGACTGTTTGCCTGACAAAGAGGGATTCTTTGGAGAGAGAACAGAGCAGGAGAGACTGCTGTTGGGCTTGCTAGCCCTAAAGGCCTGCCACTTACCCGAAGGTCTTGCTGACCCCAGGACTGGACGAGCTGTGGAGCACCTAAAGGAGGGCTGTGTCAGTAGGAAAGAAAAGGGACCTGCTAAGTGAATTCCCAGAGCAAGATTTTAACCTGCTGCAGTGATTGCTATTTAAGAATATGCAGCTTTGTATGGAGAAATTACCACCTGAGCCCAGAGACTGTCGAGTGCAGCCAGAAGAGAAAGAGATGTGCAGTGGAAAGTGTGCGGTGGGGTAAGTATGGTGGAAACTGTTTTCCTGCAAGCCAGAGAACCATGTGTGCTGGGGCTAGAGAAGGAGACGAAGCCCAGTTCCTTTGCTGTGTCAGAGAAAAGTGAGCCAAGCAACCAGTCTGGGCAACAACCAGCTTGTCCTGTCCCCAGGCTGAAGAGAAGACCTCCAGAGAGGAAGACTCGAGAGGCCTGCCAGGTGAGCAAGCATACAAAGGCCCCAGAGGTGAAGATTGGAAAGGCCTAGCAGGTGAAGACCAGCATTCTTCATTTCTTCAGCCAACTACTGATGCCAACCCGGTACCATGGAAATCAATTTCCGCAAAACCCTCTTTGAACTGCTGAACTGTAAGTACCCCGAGCTGTAGCTTTGGGGAGCCTTTATTTAGCTAGCTAGCTAGCTAGGTTAAAATTAAGGGGTTAGGTCCAGGGCAGGACTCTGATAGAAAACTGCACCTAGACCTGAACTTCCATTGTTTCTACTGTTTAAAGTTATTTGGGCCTCAACGAAAGATCTCCAGTTACATCTACACAGCGATGTGGTACCCACCCAAGGGACATTAGAGACATTCTGGGCAGCTGCCATTGGGAAGTCAGGTGCACCCATAGGTGAGAGGTGGGGACTTTGTGGGGTGAAATTGTTTCAACCATTGCTAATGAGGTTGTGCTATTTTCCTCCTCTTTTCTCCCCTTCCCCCAAAATAAATACTGGTAATGTTACATTCTGGTACTGTGAAAAAATTCTTCCTCACGTTTCCTCTGAATCGTCCTCCCTACAACTTCATCCCATGCCCTCTAGTCCTGGAACACCTTTTTCGCTTAAAAATAGTGTATTCCTGTACCATGTTCCTCCCTGTAAGATACTTGTATGTCTTTATCATGTCCCCTCTCTCCCTCCTCTCCTCCAGGGAGTACATATTCAGTTCCTTCAACCTGTCCTCATAGGACTTGTGATGCAATCCATGTACCATCTTTGTTGCCCTCCTCTGAACCTTCTCTACCCTATGTCCTTATGTAGGTAAGATCTCCAGAACTGTACACTGTACTCCAGGTGGGGCTTCACTAGTGTCTTGTATAGTGGAATTATGACCTCTCTTTTCCTGCTGGTGATGCCCCTGCCTATGCATCCCAGCATCCTATTTGCTTTACCTGCTGCCTTGTCACACTGTTTCCCTACCTTGAGGTCATCAGAGATGATAACCCCAAGATCTCTTTCCTCCAAGATCCCTTTCCTGCTTGGTGCATGCTATATCCTCACCCACCCAACTGATATATTGTGCCAGGGTTTTTGTGCCCCATATGCATTATCTTGCACTTCTTTGCATTGAATTTCAACTGCCAAGCCCCTGACCATTCTTCAAGTTTCTGCAGGTCCCTTCTCATTCTGTCTACACCCTCTGGTGTGTCTACTCTGTTACAGAGCTTTGTGTCATCAGCGAACAGTGACATTCTGCCTTCTAGGTCCTGCGCAATGTCACTGATGAAGATGTTGAATAGGACCGGTCCCAGCACTGATCCCTGTGGTACCCTACTAGTCACTCTTCCCTCTGTGGATTGACAGCCATTTACCACCACCCACTGTGTCCTGCCACCCAGCCAGTTACCTACCCACCACACTACTGTCCTGCCCACACCCATATTCCCCAGTTTGTGTAATAGTCTTCTATGTGGCACAGTGTCAAAGGTCTTGCTGAAGTCCAGATAGGCCATGTCCACTGCCCTCCTCTGATTCACCTCTCTAGTCACCCAGTCAAAAAATTTAATGAGGTTGGTCTGACATGACCTCCCCCTGGTGAAACCATGCTGCCTTGGGTCCTGTAGTCCATTGACAGCCAGATGTTCCACCAATCTCTCTTTCAGTAGTGCTTCCATGATCTTCCCTACTACCGAGGTGAGGCTGACTGGTCTGTAGTTCCCGCTTCCTCTTTGTTCCTACTTTTGTATAAAGGGACTACATCTGCTGTCCTCCAGTCTTTGGGTACCTCCTCTGTTTCCAGTGATCGGCTAAACAGGATAGCCAGAGGTTCAGCCACCACCTCTCTTAGTTCTTTAAGGACCCTCGGTGCACCCCATCTGGCCAATTGCTTTATCAACTCTTATTACTTCCAGTTCCTTCAAGACCCTTTCTCATGTAAAGGGACTTGTGTCCATTCTGCACCATTCTCACCTTGTACTCCCTTGGACCCATTACCCTCCTTTTCCTCAGTAAAGACTGAGCAGAAATACCTGTTCAATATGTCAGCTTTACTGTTGTCATCCTCCACGTGGCCCCCATCCTCCCTCTTCAGTCTCACTATCCCTCCCTTTGCCTTTCTTTTTTCACTTATGTACCTGTAAAAGGTTTTGTCCCCTCTACCCACTGATTTTGCAATGTGCTCTTCTGTCTGAGCTTTGGCTTCCCTTACTGACCTCCCTGCCTCCCTTTGCTTCTCCTGGTGCTTCTCCCTATCCCCTTCTGCCTGTGTCTTTTAGTATTGCCTCAATGCAACTGTAACCCCCCTACAAATGGGGGTCACTAAAAAGCCTTCTTTGGGTGAGCCCAAATGCTCTCCGCCAGGCTGGTGTTCTGTATTTCAGCCAGTTTAAAAATAATTGAGTGAGAGTGCATAATGCCTCCATGTACTGTCGCTTTAAGAGCCACCAAACTGCAGATAATTACTTTGAAATGGGGGTGTCTGTGTGTTTCCCTGCTCGAGTCCCCATATGGGCCACTGAGCAAATCACTCCGTTCTGCAGTTATTATACGGGTAGAGGGAGCTCTTTCAGAAGATGTAATTGTTTGCTTGTAACCTATTAAAATAATAATACTTAATAATAATTGGCACAATGTAGGAAGGCAGCTACAAAGGCCAACAAAATGCTGGGTTGTATTGCAAGGGGTATATCCTCGAGGAGGGAGGAGGTGATTCTGCCACTGTATAGGTCATTAGTAGACCACACCTGGAGTACTGCGTGCAGTACTGGCGTCCGTATCTGAAGAGGGACATTAAGTTACTGGAGGGGGTGCAGCGCAGAGCGACAAAGATGATCAAGGGGCTGGGGGACTTATCATACGAGAGGAGGTTGAAGGAGTTGAACATGTACTCACTGGAGGAGAGGAGAGACAGGGGTAACATGATTGAAACCTTTAAATACATGAAAGGAATAAACAACACAGGTACAGAGGGGCTGTTCAAAGTAAGGAAGGGGAGGGACACCAGGGGCCATGATATGAGACTGTAGCGAGGAAGGTTCAGGAGGGAGATGAGGAGACACTTTTTTACAGAGAGGGTGGTGGCTGGGTAGAATGAGTTACCTGCTGAAGTGGTATGCAGTAGAACAGTGGACTGCTTCAAACGAGGATGGGACAGGACAAGGGGGAGGGTTAATGAAGGGGAAGGGTGGAAGGAAGGGGCAGCTGCAGAATAAGGGGTGCTAGCTGCACATTCGAGCAGACTTGATAGACCTCTAGGCCATTATCTGCTGGCAAATTTCGTATGTTCGTAATAATGAAAGCGCAGTTTGTTTTACCCTGCTTTCTTATAGCCAGGACTGTCTCCCTTATGTTGGTCCTGAACTGCTGAATTGGACCGGTCAGTGTGGGGATCTTTAAAGTGGAGCCTGCTGCTGGCAAATCAGAACTTGGACTCTTAAGCTGAGCCAGCCACAAGAGGATTGTATGGGCAGTGACTCTGGGAAATGTAGTTTTGACCTCGGTGCCTTTTTTCCACCAACAGGGGGAGTTTATTGTGAGTGACAGTCAAACCAGCCAAGAACTGGGAGAAACTCAAAGGACGTGCCCGGTTTTGTCTACTGGACTTTCAGTTGAGTTGTGACTGTGAAGAGGGAAGGAGCTCCGTGCTCCTGCGCCGTTGAGTTTTCACTCGGGAAGCTCGTGTGGGGCCCCAAAGTTTGGCCTGCAGCTGTTTGTGAGTGCCAGTGTGGACTGGATCAGAGTTGTGAGGAGAAAGAAGCACCAGAAGTGAGGAAACCAGGCTCACCCTGTAGAAGACTGGAGAAATTGCTAAATCACGCTCGGTCTGTCAGGAACTGAATCTGCTGTGTGTTCTCCCGGGTATTGTACAGTTATTGCGATCGGGATAGAGAAGCAGCCTGCCTGGTATAGTACTTCCCTTTTTACATATAAATGTGTATAGTGCTTGTGGGGAATCACGTTTCAAATCCCCTGTACAGTGAACAGAGTGCATGAAGCTGGAAGTAAACCCCAGCTTAAGCCAGACTACATCCATTTGTTTTAAGCTGCAGTGGGGTCCAGTCACAAGGACCTTTTCTACCTGGTCTGCTCCTCCTGGCAATCCAGGACACTTTGCCTTCCATCCAGTTCCCAGCATTGAGTTTGTGAGTGCAAAGCAGGGTAGCTCCCTGCCATCTGTTTATCGAATTGCAAGTGTTCCATCTGATTACTTTTCCTTTCTTCCTTCACGAACTGAGCCTACTGGCTCCGGATCACAAAGTGGGTGTTGTGCATGCATCTTCCATCTTCAGGGCCCCAACCAGCTGCATCAAATAGGCTAGCCTCTTGTTGCCTGGGTACCCAGTAAGAGTGACATTTGGGACATTTGGGATTCTGAAATGTGTGCACAGTACTGTGATTATTAATGCGTTTAAACTAATTAACCTGATTTCCCCCTGTCCTTGTTATATCCCCCTAAATAATCAGATCTGTTTGTTTCAGCAAAGTTACACTGCTTGAGGTATTCGTTTATGTTAAAGTATTGTACTGTGGTTTTTGCACTGCATCATCTTGTTTTACAGGGAGTCCCCAGAGTCACACTGACCGAACCAGTCCTGGGGGTAAGTGTATACTGTGAAGGTAATTCTGATATATTGAGTGGGCCACTAGTGGGAAGAAGGGGGGTTGCAGTGACCCAGAGGACTGTGACCAAGTCATATCAGACTGTCTTAACCCCGACCTCTGGGTGGAGAGACCCGCCATCGGATCCAGGTCCCTCAACCTGTTAGTGGCAAAGCAGGCAGGGATAGTAGCCTTTGGGATAGTACCACCTAGGGGTTACACAATCTTTTTGGCTTTCACTTTCTTTGCTACCTCTTTGGAAAACCATAATGGTCTCCTCTTCCTTTTCCTCTTGCTAACCTACTTAATGCATAATTCTGTTGCTCTTGTAATCCCCATTTTAAATACTGCCCACAGTTCCTCAACCCCTGATTCCTGCCCCATACCTTGAACAAGTATTTCTGTTTGGTTTTTGAAACAGCCTGTGATGTTGGTGATTGCAGAATAAGTAGCACAGGGGAAACAAGTCCTATTACTAGAGCGCTGACAAAGCTACAGTATCAAGAAAGGTAATCCAAGATCAAATCAAAAGCTTAGATGCAAATAAAGGATGGTCTCTTCACCAAGGTACTTAACGGAGCAGGCAGAAGACACAGCCAGCCCCTTGTAGGTGATTTAAGCATTGAGGTATGGCCAGCGGTTGGGTTACTGTTAGTTAATTTAACTCCAGGGGAGGTCATGAGGCAGACCTGCAGGTTAGATTAACAGGAGTAACCAAACCCTTGAAGTGCATTATTGCTATTATTAAATTAAAATGTTGCCTGTGATTTACTGAGGCAGCTCTATTGTACACGAGGATTTCTAGACATTAATCTAACCCCATATACAATTTTGTCAGACAATCAGAGTGCTCCATTTCCAACCAGCATTTTATAATTTTCATCTGTCATTTGAGGAATTGGGTGTCCATGTAGACTGGAAACCAGTGTAGTAATACCAATATGTGACACAAGGCCACCATCCTAAATTACTACTTCTGCTCAGTTTTCACTAAGGAGAACAGCAGGTCCATGCCAGAGAATGGCATCAAAGCGGCCAGTAAGGGAATCTCAGAAATGAGACAGCCATTGTTTACTAGTGAAAGGGTTCTGAAAGGGATGACTGCCCTTAAGATAGCTAAGGCCCAGGACCAGATGGGTTGCATCCAAGGATACTCAGGGAATTAGCAGCCGAGCTGGCTGAACCACTGGTATGTCTGTTCAACAGCTCACTTAGGTCTGGGGAAGTTTCAAGGGATTGGAAGGTGGAAGATGTTGTACAGCTTCGTAAAGAAGGGTATAAGGAGCAACCAGGGAACTATAGGCCTGTCAGACTAACCTCTATAGTAGGGAAGCTGATGGAGTCACTGATCAAAGAGGACCTCATAGACTACCTGGAGAGCAACAGGCTCCAGGATAGTAAACAGCATGGTTTTGTGGCAGGAAGATCTTGTCAGACTAATCTGATAGTTTTCTTTGACTGGGTGTCAAAGGAATTGGATAAGGGCCACGCTTTGGATCTCCTCTACTTTGACTTCAGCAATGCTTTTGACCGGTACTTCACAAATGAATGCTCAAGAAGATGGAAGACCTGGGTGCAGCTAAACCGATTGTGAACTAGGTGGATAACTGGCTAGAGGGGAGGCAGCAGAGGGTGGTGATCAATGAGGTTAAATCAGAGGAGAGGGAGGTTATGAGCTGGGTTCCACAGGGATTGGTCCTGGGTCCGGTCCTCTTCAACATGTTCATTAGTGACATTGGAGAAGGAATCCAGGGTGGACTGAGTCTTTTAGCAGATGACACAAAACTATGTGTGAGTGTAGATAGTGACAAGGGAATAAGGGAAATGCAGAGAGACCTGCAAAAGCTAGAAGGGTGTTCAAAGGTCTGGCAGTTAAAATTCAGTGCTAGAAAGTGTAAAGTAATGCACCAAGGGAAAAAGAACCCCAAGACAGAGTACTGGATAGGAGGAGAGAGACTTAGCACTGAAGCTGAGGAACGGGATCATGGGGTTATCATTAGCAACTCATTTAAGCAATCGAGTCAGTGTAACAAGGCCAATAGCAAGGCTAACAGGATGCTGGGATGTATCGGGAGGGGTACTGATAGCAAGAGAAAGGAGGTAATGCTTCTCCTCTACAGATCCCTAGTGAGGCCTCACTTAGAGTACTGCGCCCAGTTCTGGAGTCCTCACCTCAGAAAGGATAAGGATAGGGGAAGGGGGGAGGGAGTGGAAGGGGACCAGGATAAAGCATCAGTCCTGAACAAATATTTCTGTTCAGTTTTCACAGAGGAAGGGGAGGGACCACAGCTAAAAATCAGGGTGGGAGGGGAGGCGGACAACAGTCCATTCAAAGAGGAGAGAATCCTAGAAGAACTTAAGAAGCTGAAGGTGGATAAGGCAATGAGACCGGATGGGATACACCCTACAATATTAAAGGAGTTGGGGGAGGTACTGGAGGCACCACCGGTGGCCCTGTTCAATAAGTCACTGGAAACGGGGGGAGGTTGCAGAGGACTGGAGAAGGGCTGATGTGGTCCCTCTCCACAAAAGTGGGAACAGGGAGGAGGCTGGAAACTATAGACCTGTTAGCCTGACCTCAGTGGTGGGTAAAATCATGGAATCTTTGCTAAAGTAAAGGATAGTAGGGCACTTGAATCAAATGGAGCACAAGACACAAGGCAGGATGGATTCACGGCAGGAAAATCATGTCAGACTACTATGATCGATTTCTTTGACTGGGTCACTAGGGATGTGGATTGGGAGGAGTGGTGGATGTGGCCTACCTGGAGTTCAGCAAGGCATTCGATACTGTTCCACATAGGAGTCTTGTGAACAAGCTGGGCAGCCTTGGACTGGAACACAAGGTGGTAAACTGGGCTGGAAGTTGGTTGAACAATAGAATGCAGAGGGTGGTGGTAAATGGGTCTAAATCTGAAGTAGGGAGGATTACCAGCAGGGTTCCGCAGGGTTCAGTTCTTGGACCAGTGCTGTTTAATATCTACATCAGCGACATTGCAGAGGGGCTGGAAGGGAAGGTGTGCCTCTTTGCAGATGACACAAAGATCTGCAATAGGGTAGATAGTCCAGGAGGGGTGAAAAGAATGAGGAGGGACCTAGCTAAAATGGAAGAATGGTCCAGAGTGTGGCAACTAGGAATCAATGCGAAGAAGTGCAAAATCATGCACTTGGCATGCAGAAACCCAGGGGAGGACTACATGATGAAGGGGGAGATATTAGTGGCAACCAAACAGGAAAGAGATCTGGGGGTCATCATATCTGATGACCTAAAGGTGGCTAAACAGTATGCTAAGGCAGTGGATAGAGCCAGTGGGATGCTGTGGTGCACTGCTCCTACTGCAGGAGTCATGAGGGCATTCCCTGTCAGCCCTCCCCTGCAATGCAGGGAGCCCACAACAGCCATCAAGAAGTTTCTGCCAGCAGCTCCTACTCCATGGGTCATGAGGGCATTCCTCATCAGCTCTCCCCTGCAATGCAGGGAGCCCACTACAGCCGTCGGGAAGTTTCTGCCAGCAGCTCCTACTCTGGGGGTCATGAAGGCATTCCCTGTCAGCCCTCCCCCGCAATGCAGGGAGCCCACAACAGCCATCGGGAAGTTTCTGCCAGCAGCTCCTGCTCAGGTGGTCGTGAGGGCATTCCCTGTCAGTCCTCCCATGCAATGCAGGGAACCCACAACAGCTGTCAGGAAGTTTCTGCCAGCAGGTACGAGGAGGGACTGATTTTGCAGTAACCTGGTGGTTTGGTGCCATTTCCAACTCATACCTTTTAAATGGACTTTAAAAATTTGGCGCAGCTGGCATTGGCGCCATTTCTAATTTAAACTTTAAAGGGCTTAAAAGTGGCCGCAGTAGTACAGATAGTTTTTTCTGCATTTGCAAAAAGTTCCTAAGGCCTTTTTCTTGCTGTCCGTGAAGGTGCTTTAATTGAGCTGGGGCTTATAATGTTAATATTAATTTCTACTGGTGTGAAATGTGGTGTTTGTGATCGTGTGCACTTAGCTCAGTGAGCAACAATTAACTCACGGCTCTGCAGCTGGAAATTACTTTATTTTTGACCCAGTAACTACTACTGCCTGCAGTAGTTTCCTTTAGGTTTTAAATTTAGTCCCTTTTGATTTCTGTTTCTGCCGCTTGTTTCTCTCCATTTTCCCTGAGTAGCCAGCTCGATTAGTTCGCATCCAGTTCCTCCCTCCCCCATTTGGCATTCCCACCCCCCAATCTGTATTTAATCATCTGTCTCCCCTCTTATCACCCACAGCTCCTACTCCAGGGGTTATGAGAGCATTCCCTGTCAGCCCTCCCCCACAACACAGGGAGCCCACAACAGCCATCGGGAAATTTCTGCCAGCAGGTACGAGGATGGACTGATTTTGCAGCAACCTGGTTTAACCCCACTGATGCTTAGCATCGGCTACACCACCATCCCCACCACCAGCCTTGGTGATCCATTAGCTTTATAGTGGTACCCACATGACTGCAGAACCAGTCAGCGCACATCTCCATCTGCAGGTTATCTGTACTTGCCACTAGAGGCCGCTAACTGTCCCACAAAACCAAAAAACAAAAAAATCAAAATAAAGGGAAAAGTTTTCTTTTTCTCAACATCTAAACACGCTAATTCTGGCATCTCCTTGCTCTCTCTACCATGCTACTACCTCTGCTAATCCTCTCCCTATGGGTCCCCCTGGTGTCCCTCCCTACATCCTCCTGTTCAGAGGTGCTGGAGCTTTTCCTGCCCTTTACTCCCATCCTGGATCCCCCCTTCCTCATGTCACAGTCCCTGCAACGCTTCTACATACATCGTACGTGGGCCCCACCATCCTCCCTCCCTCCTTCTCCCCTGGACATATAGCTCTTTACTCATCCTCCAACTTCTCTGTGACCACTAAGCTTTGAACCACACCACCATGCAAGACCCTGTGGGAACAGCCCCTAACTAAGCTAGTGATTTCACTTCTCCTCCTGCTATCTGGGAATGTAGAGCTACACCCTGGACCTCTCCCCACATCCGTTTCACCCTCCGCCCAACCCTCAATGCTCCCCAGAGGGAAGGGAATCCTAGAGTGGGAAAGAGAGGCAGCAACCGGGGACCAAGTAGGGTCACCGACCACTAAGAAAGGTAGGGTACACGCTACACGGGCAGGCTGGATGGGCCTGGTGATCCTTATCTGCTGTCAGTTTCTATATTTCTGTTTCTATGCTAGGTTGGAGACAGTGTGGCGCAGAGTAACAAAAACTATTCAGGGCCCACAGGGAAGATCCTATTAGGAGCGCCTCAAGGCACTAAATATGTACTCACTGGAGACCAGAAGAGAGAGGGGGGAGATATGACAGAGACCTTCAAGTTCTTTAAAGGAATTAACAAAGTGAACTGCAGGGAACTATTTAGCTTGAATACCAATTTGCAGTCATGTGGACATGAAAAGGAAATGAACAGGAGGTACGTTCAGGAGAGATGTGAGGAAGTACTACTTTACGGAAAGGGTGGTGGAAACTTGGATCAGTCTGTCAGCTGAAGTGGTGGGAGCGGAAACAGTCCGAGGATTCAAGCAGGGCTGGGACATAATGAAGGGAATAGTGATTACCGGGGGTGACAGGGCCAAGGAGGAGAATAGAGAGAGAGGACAGGGAGGGTTAGTACCCTGGAGGAACAGTAGGTTCCAGGGATTATAGGGAACTTGGGCAGACTGGATGGACCTCTGGTATTTTTCTGCTGTCATTGTCCATGTTTTCATGTTTCTTGGTTCCTATGTAACAAATGGGCTTGCACTGTTTTTGTCTTTGTTTTACATTCTCTGTTTATCATGCCCCCCTTCCACCAGCCTGCCACCTTCACCCCCATCCAATCCCAGCCCCATCGCTCACCTCTTCTGAGACGTACCTAGCTCCATCTTCACACCACCCCCGTGGCTTATCCTTCTCAGCAGGGCTTTTTCATCATGATCCCTGGAGACAGCGCGTACCCCTTGAGGCAACTTCAAGTCAGTGTCTTTTGCAGCAGTGCCACAGTCGGTGGTGCAAGTGCTGCAAACTGAGGCAGAGAGTTATCCATCAGGCTAGCAAGACTTTGCCAATATTTACATTGTCTTTTAAACAGACGTGTACATCTGATCCAGTATAGACTGAACATGACAAAGTACAGACACGTGTATCATCCTCTTTGAGATTCCTCAGTGTACTGCACTCATAATCTCAACCAGACACCGTATCAGAACCCCAACATAATGTCGATTTAGAACACTCAGAATAAGCGTACTGGAGAGGCAGTTTGCAGTAGAGTACACTGAGGAGACCCAAAGGCTCTTCACAACAGGTCAAGCAGTTGGTCAATGTTCATGCCCAAACAGCCTGGGACAAAGCGAACCTGCTCTGGGTGGATCAGAGTGGGTATGATGGGCTCCAGATGGGTGGCTAGCAGCTTTGCTACTATCTTGGTATCAATGCTGATAAAGGAAATGGGCCAAAACTAATTGTACCTGAAAATGTCTTTCCCTTTCTTGGGGATGGAGGAGATAAGAGCAGCAGTTAAAATGTCTGAAGGGGCACCCCATACCCTGGCTTCGTTAAACATTAAGGCTAGCAGGTGGACCAAATATTTTGCCGGGGCAACATAAATGTCAGCTGGAAGACCATAGTCCCTGTGCGTAACCCCAGGCCATCAAATGGGTTGCTTTCCAAACCTCCTCTAGGATCACCTGGGCCTCCAGTGCTAAGTTATGACCAGAGGGGGCATGGAGAAGCTGAAGTCACACAAAAAAAATTATCAAGACTGGGAAGAAAGGGTGAGGACCAGCCTGGGGTGGGGGTGGGGGGCAGCAATGGCCCCATGATGGCTGGCGACCACTGGTAAGGAGGCATAGGCAGATCGGCTAAGTACCAGTCTGACGCTTCATCTGTAACAGATAACAAAACCTTTTTTCTTTATTTGCACTGAAGAGGCTGCAAACAATACTGCTAAAAGGGACTGAAACACAGGGATGTGCCCTAAGTGGCTACAGTGGGATTCAAACCTGGGATCTTCCAGGTCAACATGCTCTGCTCTAGCCACTGGGCCACAGATTTTACTTATTTTGAGTTTCATGCTTTTATCACACATTGTGCTGTCTAAATTCTGGGCGATAATTCTCTTGAGAATCTGCTAATCCTTCCAGTTCTAACCGCCCCGCCCGTGTGGGGGCTAATCTGGGGCCCCTGATCTGGACCCTGTCTGTTCCCACCCAACCACTGCCTCCCCAGCCCCTTGGATCTGAATTCCGTAGGTGGGGACTGGGAGGAGATGGCACGACCTGGCAGGAGCTGGGGTTCGCTTGTGTCATGTTCAAAACAGTGCTTTTGTTGTTTGTGCAGCAGATCAAAAGCGGGTGGCAGCTGCTGCTGAGGAACTGCTCTGGCCAGTGCCCTGCCATAACAGGAGCACATTGCCCACCCTGGCCACATGAACCAGGAGAGTCGGACTGGAAGACAATGGCAGCAGCCCTCTAGAAACGCTCTATTGGGGCCCCTGTACCCCAGAAATTCTTGACCATAGCCATCCTGATGACCTCTGACCCCTAGTTATGGCTAATCAGGAAATCAGGCAGAACACCTGAAGCTTGCCCTAGTGGGCTCTGGAGAGGAAAAGACAGTGGATTTTGGCACACTGCACCTGGGGCATCGTGGATCTTGTGTGACAGCAAGCTGGACCAGTGAAAGCTACCCCTGAATTTGTGTTATAAGAGGGGAACTGTGCTGGGAGCTGGTATATCTGCAGCGATGTCAGTGGGTTAGAGCATGACTTGTTTGCCCAGGGAGAGTTCAAACTATAGCATTCCACACTGAGCATCTGGAAGATGAACTGCAAGGTGGCAGCAGAATCCAGGTGAGGAGAAAGAGAGGCAAGTGCATGCTAGTCAGCATGGGACAACACTGAGACAACAGAAAGCATGGAGCATGAAGTAGGAATCCAGAGATGCTGGTACAGGTTCTACCACAGGCAATTCAACCATGTGTCAGGCTGCCACTGCTCTGAGAGTCTGGAAGCCAAGATATGTGCATCAGCATGGGGGCACAGCAGCTAAGAGAGTGAGTGAGAGAACCATCCAAACCTCCAGGTGAGGGTCGACAGCCAGTCACCAAGCAGTCAAAGAGTGAGAGAGGTTGAAAGAGGGAGCCCAGTGAGACAAAGACACCCCGGGTGGGGCAGAGACCACTGGTCAGGGGCAACTGTGAGTTCACTGCAAGGCAGCCCTGCTTCAGGAAGAAACACCATTTTGCGTAACTTCAGTTTGGGAATCCTGAGTTTCAAGTTGGCCATTGGGTCATATCTTCAGATACCCCATATCTGGAGTATGTTGCGCCATTTAAGTAATTGCATGGCCTTTGGGGGAATGGTAATTTGAGCACACTGCTCCACTGTTTAAAGTGTAGTAATACTGGTCAACCCGCAGCAACACCAATGGGCCAGCAACATTTCTACACCCATGCTTCTCGGAGTTTGCTATATGGAGCTCTCAACTAGTAATATGTGAGACCTGGTACCAGGCAGTAGTGGGTAGTGGCCTTCAGTACAGGAGAACCAGATGACTATGAATCATTTCTGCTGTGTGGGGGCTGAGAACCAGAGTCAACTGCACCATGCTAGACATTTTAGTGGCAGCCTCACTGCATTACTCAATTCCATATCACAGCCCATTGTGTACACCCTGGGTAGAACCTTCCTTCTTTTATCAGGATTGTGGAGAACACTCACATTGCAACTTACTATCAATAGGTTAAGATAACTAGGCATACGGCCACAGAATATGGGAGGCTCGGCCCCACCGTGTCAGTTCAGACCCCATCCAGGGAATAAACAGATAACCAAGTGCAATGATGAGTTACAAACTGCATGTAAGAAACCTTGTTAAACACAGTAATAAGGGCAAAACAATGAACAAAAATCAAAATGAAGGAAACACATGATATAAAAATGATAGAGCACAGGGAGTGCCTCTATGTGAAGCTCCCAAGGGGAAAGGGAAACTGTTAAGGTTAGAGACAACCCCATGACCAAATACCAACTAAATGGACTCAGTAGTCTACCAAAATGCATAGCAGCTGTAGCTTGAGAGCCATAAAGTAGCTCCATGCCCCAGAAAAGTATCACAGCCGTGTCCCAAAGACATGCAACATGGCAAAGTTTTTTCAGGCAGGAGATGCTGTGGGGTGGGGTGGGAGAAAACCCTGACCACCACAGCAGTTGGAGGTGAGAGGGATGAGAAGGTGGGTAGTTCTCTGTCAGGGCAACTCAGGGGGACTGATAGGAGAAAGGAGGAATGGATCCTAGAGGTGGTAAGTACATATGTGACACCACCCTCATTCAGGTGCACATCAGTAGAGTCCAAATCAGTCAGCTACATAGATACTGAGACCTCAAGAGGGTAAGGCTGACCAGCCAGTCAGCCTTCCCAAGTCTATGCTGCACAAGCAAAAGTGCCAGAAGCGTTTGGAGCATCAGTCCAAGTTCCAGTAAGACAATTTCGAGAGGACACAGTGATTGTTTCTGCCCAGACACTAAGCTGTACCACACAAGAGGTCCAGTGGTATGTGCGTGTGTGTGTGTGTGTGTGTGAGAGGGGGTGGGGGTGGCATCAACACTACCTGTCAGTACCTGAGGGAAACTATAGCAGGGTTCCCCCGGTGAGCCAGCAACATGAGGCGTAGAGGGACAATCAGGACCGAGGCAGACCGCCCCACCTGGGTTTCACAGCAGGTCCAAATAAACAGTAGAAACTGTAGCCACTGCAATGGTAGCTCACAACCAACAGTGCAAAGTGGGACCAGGTGAAAACTAAGAACAGGGAAACAAACTCACACTACACTCACTAATAAATTTAGTCAGGCTGTCCCACTGAATGATTAAAGAGCATGATCCTACAGTACAAGCCAGTCCATGCACTCCTCCAGCATAGAGGAGGCACCTTTAGTTGTGATTAGCTGTGTCCCATCCCAGGAACACTGCAGGCTTCTGAGCTTCTGCTGCAAAAATGATCAGCCTCTTTCCCTGTATCAAACCTGAAGGAGCATTCCTCCAGAGTGAAACAGAGAAACAAAGAATCTAATGGTAGAAGGAGACGAAAGGTCCGTCAAGTCTTACTATATTACCTCACTCCACCAACCTCCTGTACTGGTGGGTCACTGAAAGCTGAAAGACAGTATCACTGGGTACCCTAATAAGTATTTAATCCACCACTTGCGGAGACCCTGTTTAATCAGGCCAAAGGCTTGGTGCTCTTCCACAATTGCCATGCAATAGCCCATGGCTGCAGAATGAGATTCCAGTAACTCACCTCTGAAAGCTTTCTGGCCTGGTGTAGTACCAGTTCACAAATTAGGGTAATGCAGGAATTAAATAACAACCTGGGCCTGGGTGGGTCTGTCGTTAGCTGCTGGTCACTTGTCAGAACGTGGTGTGCCAAAATTTCTTCTGAATAAAGTCAGGGCCCAGTTGTAGCCACAGTGGGAGCTACCGCCAAATGGTCACCATGTCTCTGCCCTCACTGCTTTCTGGAAGGCTCATTAGTCTCACATCGTTATGACAGCTCCTATTCTCAAGCTCATCCACTTTCGTCCTCAGGTACTGCACCTCTACTACCAGATCCAAGGTACAGTGTGCACATGTGGTCACCTGGCTCTCTTACACTGCAGCCTTGCCCTTCATCTACTGAATTCCATTCTCAGCCTCCAAAGGTTCTACTGCCTGTTCGTCACAGGCTTTCTTATCAGTTGAATGTCAGCTGTCTGATTCAGGATCAGCACCTTCACATCTGCTACAGTAGGTCCACCAAGGTCGCAGGCTCTGAGGGCCACAGACTGAAGGACGCTGCAGACTGGCAGCAAATCCTCAATATTTTTCTTGCATTTGTGGCTGTGGTATAAAATGATGCTCCTACCACCATCCAGGACACCCCCTCCACACACCCCTACTGAAACAAGAACACCACTGGAGCCACAAACCACTGGATACTGAAGGATATCATAGAGGCAGGTAAGAGCTAGGCAGATACCTTGTCAGGCGTTCACATGAACTCTCCCCTTGTTATTTAGGAAAGGGCAGTTTAAACTTGGCCAGCAAAGGTGAGTCGAGAGTTTCTGTTGATGTAAAATCTGTTTACTTGAACAGAGTCCAGAGGAACCAAACTGAGGGAGCGGAGAAGTGGAATTTTTATATAGGTGTATTGGGATAGGAAAGGAGAGAAACATTTCAGGGTTGTGAGACACCAGGAAGCATAGAAAGGAACAATCTATGAGCTGGGGCCAGTCGTGCCAGGCAAGGCGGTTGCTGGGAGAGTCATGCCACTCATTGAAGTCCACAGATGTTAAGTGCCAAAACTTAATAGCAGCAGTGTGATGAAAAATGTTTCCCAAATGCCAGCTTTAGCCATAGTTCATAAAAACATCAGTATACCAATCAAATCTACTTTTCTAGGTACCTCCTGTGTCGCGCATTGTGAGTTTTTTTTCTTGATTCGAACCCTTGGTAGGTCTACGATCCTATTTCGAAGCCAAATGTGGTGGTCATCCTTTTTTCCTAGAGAAAAAAAACTAAAAACATTTGTAAAATATTCAAATTTTCATAGAACTAGAAAGCTCTACCACCAAATGAAACTGGAAGATGCCTAGAATTTTTTATAATAAAAGAAGGTAGGGTCAAATTGTATGCCCAGTTTCACTGCAGTGCTGCTTTAAGGTGAAGAGGGACTTAAAGAGTGAGTGTACTGCCTGGAATTAATATCAACTTTAAAAAGTAGTCACAATTGTTTTTATATCTAAGTTACTTATTTGCTAATGAGTATATTTTCTACGTGACAGTATTGGGTGTAATGTGTGTAACAGCATTCTGCACGGTGGAGGGCAAATCTAGTTCTATTCCTTGTCATACCTCATCAGCACTGTGACCTCACTGACTGTGACATCACATCTACTCAGGAAGAGTCAATCGCCTGCTGCCAGAGCAGTTATCTGTGATGTTACAGTGAGGGAGGTCACAGGCTAATGAGGAATAGAGGTAGGTATGTCAGCCACCAGATAAAGTACTGCTCTCCACATCACACCCAGTACTTTCAGACAGAAAGCTTTCTAATGAGCAAAGGAAAAAAACACTTTAGAAATAAAAAGTAAGCACTAACTACTCTTAAAAAAATCATTTCTGTCTGCAATTTGTGGTGCAACTAGTTCTGTTAGAAATAAGTGGGGCATGGTCAGGAAATGCTGCAGGGGTGTACTTTTCGCTAACTTCCCATCCAAACACACACTCAAACACTCTCTCAAACACACATGCAGCACAGGGAGAAGGTTGGGGGGAGGCCGAAGGTCAGCTATAGGGGTTGGGGCTCAGACACATTCCAGAGGTAGCTCTGGAAGGCTCATGAGCTGCAAAGTTTGTAGGAGATCTATAGTCCTCAGCACAACATTAGCTGCCCTTACACTGCAGTGCAATACTTGCCCAAAAATAGGTTACTGCTCAAGATTCGCCTCTTCTTATTATCAAAAATGTTTTTTTTTACTTTGTGTTGTTCTTGTGAGTTTACTCGATTAATACACTGTGGTAGCCCAAGTGCAGAGATTTTGACCCTTAAATTCCCTACGACAAGTGTTATTTTGGTAATTATAACTATCACATTTAAGCCTATGGGAATTTTTTTTTCTCTTAATTTTGCTCCCCGCTCTAGGAAAATGGCCAGAAAAATCTGAGGTTCAACAATTTTCTTTTTCCTGGCTTTAGTAGGGCTGGTTTCAGGTGAAGGATCAGCATTTATATAGCACTTTTCATACATAGTATCCCAAAGTGCTTTACAAGCAATGCTAGACTGGTAGTGAAGTGACTGAATGTGTGGTGGCGGCCATATCGCACATCATCACCCACACACAGCCTGGATAATTGCATTAACTAGTTTATGGGAAGGGGAATGTTGGCCAGGACACTGGGAATGTTCCCTGTTCTTTGCGAAGAGTGCCCTGGGTTCTTTTACTTCCGCCTGGACAATACCAGAATGGGCAGAAGGGACCTCAATTTAACATCTCATCTGAAGGATGGCACGCCCCAGCAGTACAACACCCCCCAATACTGCACTCGGATGCCAGCAATTTTTTAGGTGCAAGTCCAATCCCGGTGTGGGACGAGAACCCACAACCTTCTGGTCCAGAAGCAGATGTGCTACCAACTGAGCCACGCTGACACCTTCAGGTGTCTGAAATCCTTTGGTGGAACCATTTGAAGGTTTCCAGAACACTACACTAACCCTGTAAATATGTTAAGTTTCTGCCCAGGTGATACAGCAGCCAAGCTGTACTTAACCCAGCTCTGCCTATTGCTATGAGATTGCACTTGTTCAAAATGACATGCCCCTGTTTGCATGTGCAGCAGAACTGAATATCTCACTGTTCTAATTTGAAAGTATAAGAAATAGGAAAATAAACTAGAAAACAAAGGGCTGCAAGTGCCAGCAGCGGGAAGGGGCTCAGACGACCCCCCTGCCCCAAAGAACTGAAAAAACAAGGCAGCAGGAGAGGAGAGCAGTGGCTTGCTAGAGCTCCATGAGGGAGCCAGTCCCAAGCAAGCTGTGCCTCCCTCCACCAGCAGCAGCAGCCAATAGCATCGGCTGCTCAGTGAAAACCAGGAAGTCCACAGGAGAAAGAGGAATTTAAACAGCCCGTGACAGCAGGAGCAGCCCAAACAAAGGGCTGCAAGTGCCAGAGGCAGGAAGGGGCTTAGACGACCCACCCGCCCCAAAAAGCTGAAACAATGAGGCAGCAGGAAAGGAGGACAGTGGCTTGCAAGAGCTCCATGAGGAAGCCAATCCCAAGCAAGCCACGCCTACCCTCCCTTCACTGGAAACAACGAATTGCAGTGACTGCTCACCAAAAACCAGGAAGTGAGGACACCTATTTAAGGACTAGGCCATCAAGCCTCCCCCCACTGTGAAGGACCCACGTGACAAGGATGGGGGAGTCTGCCCGATGAAGTCAGCCAGAGAAGACAGCTGACAGTCGGGGCTCCTGTCTGTCGGAACAGCGGTAAATCTGTATCGTCCCTGGGGTATACTGTACTGAGGGGGAGGGGGCTGCTACTAAATATCTTCTGGGGAGACTGTGTGAGATGATCTTAATTACTGTGCTAAGGGTACTGTGTACAGTGCTGTATTTGGGGGCTTACTTTAAAGTCACTGGGGGTTTTTGAGATTGTGACTGAGGGGTATTGTGCTTCAATATTTTCTGAGGGTTTTTTTGTGACTGTGGGGTATTGTGCTAAGGGTACTGTATACTGTGCTGTGTACAGTGCTAAAAGTGGGAGCGTGCTAATGGTACTATGTATGGTGCTGTATTTGGGGGCTTGTAAAGGGCATTGTGTATGGTACTGAAAGTGGAGCTTGCTAAGGGTACTGTGTAGGGTGCTGTATTTGGGGGATCACAAAGGGCATTGTAAACTAGAAGAGGGAGCAGGAAGTATAGGATAATCACAGTGGTGCAGTGCAGTGGCTGTCAGGTGGCAGTTTTCAGGGAGACCATCTGGAGGCAGCATTGCTGCCCCATCTGCATGCACCTCTCTGGGCTGAGGGAGGAGGTTGGCAGACTCATGTCCAAGTTGGTTTGGGCTCGGAGGACCTTCTTACCCACTTAGAGACCCCCTAGTCCACCACTGCTACTGCAAAGGTTTCCCAGAAGGAGGAATGACTGGATGACAGTGGGCTCATGGAGGGTTAGGGTGGTGGAGCATAGGCACATCCAACATTCAGTTCAGCTGAGAAACTCCTAACGCTGTCCTGATGGAGTGGGAGTGTCTCACCAAGGCATCCATGGCAGTGACTGGGGGAATGTGGGGTCTTTCACAGTCCAGGCAGTGTTTCGCACAACAGGGCCTCACAAATCATGCAAATGGGTCCATAGTGGGCATGCTAATGGCCCCTTAGCACCTTGCATACCCAATGGGCTCATTTGCATGCCTAGCTTTGTGAACTGCAAATAGCGCAGCACTGCTATACATTGGAGTGCTGTATTTCTGGCTCCAAGCTGGGACGGCGCTACTGGGGTTAGTGCTGGCTCCAGCTGGCCCCTATTCACGGTTGGACAGTGTGCTGCACTATCCAACTATGAATGGCAACTTTAGACTTTTGCACTGCACTTTCGCAGTCTTTCTAACTCTAACCCCTAAAACTTTTGTAAGATTTCCAATCCATCAATAATGAGATAACTGATCCTTTCATTATTTGACGGTAAAGTCATTTGATCAAACCATTTTTTTATGGAAGGCAGGCACTTGGTTTGCCAATTTCTCAAGAGAATTTGTTTAAGGCTTAGTGATGCATGGCAAATCTAAATTTGTCTATAGGGATCCAGTTTAAGGCTGGATGGGAAGATTCCTAATAGGAACACTGCAGGAGTGAGAGGAAATGTCTGCATTAGTGATCGTGGAACAAAAACTATGAACCTCCTTCCAAACTGGTTGGATCAAGGGGCAAGTCAATACCATGCGCTAAACTTGCATTCAGTTAACTACAACGCCAGCAGGCCAACTCCTTTGAATAAGCCATATTAAATAATCTAAGAGGAGATAAGTAATATCCATGTAGAATTGTAAATTGGATAAGCCTACCTTGAGTCTCCTTAAAGCTTTAGCGGGCTTGCTTCCAAGTGGATTCCCACTCAGACGTAAATATATTTATAAGCAATTCTGCTTCCCAGGATTCTTTGGCTCTGACTGTTAAGGATATAGGTGATAATATTAGTTAAAAATTTGTATAGCAGACCTGCACGTTTTCTAAGGATACCAATTTTTATGTTTGCTTGCGCACATGCTCAAGAAACGTGTTGCAGCAGCTTGCTGGAGTAGTGAGTTGTGTAGGTACAGCAGTGTTGTGGCCAATGCCGGCAGTGCTTTTTGGGGTTGGTTTCTGTGGTGCCAATAGAGGAGGACGCTGTCGATGACAGCAGTATTGCAGCGTGCCACCAACTTGAAAGAAATTCACCACTGCAATCAGGGAGTGCCCTGTCATTTAACAATCAGCTGTTTTTGCTGCTGGGGTGGTCCCTGATTGCAGCAGCGAATCACAGCTTGCCTTGTCTGGTGTCCCATTTCAATAAACATGGCAGTGGCTGTCGCTGTCCATCTCTCACAGTCCCCATGGAAGCTAACAGGGGTGCCCAATCTCCCTGTTGGCATGCCCCCTCCCCAGTTCATTTGCCGACGGGGAAGCCCAATCCCCGTCGGCATAATGTCCATGTAATAGTTTTGCATGCCGAGTGGGTGACCAATCCCCCTCGGCATCATGCGCCCCGCCAAACACAGACCGATTTTCTGTGACCAATGGAGCCCAGTCCTGTTGGCTTCAGTCCCTCCCAAAAATACAGGCAGCACACTGGGAGCCCACCCCAGTGTACCAAAAGCTAAACCTGTAAGAAAAATCTTCCTGCAATGTTTTTTTTAACCTGTAAAGAAAAAAGTCCTTCGTTGTCTCCGGTGCCCCTCCACAACCGCACCCACCTTCTGCGCACCACCTCCCACACACCCCTCACCCCATACTTACCTCCGCTGCCTGGTGTGACGATCTTTGGTGGAGCGGGAACACGTCAGCACTCTTCAAAGTCGATCACGAACTGAAGACATGCCAGTAAGCTGTATAATGGCATAAATGAGGTTTTTTCAACTTAGGTGGATATCTCAGCCATTTTTACGTTCGCTTGTGCGCATGCACAAGGAACGTTTTGGGAGAGTAGCACACTTTGGAGGTGTGCCTCTCCCATCCAATGCACTGCTCCCTTGAGCAGGCGTGGCGGTCCTGCACCAATGGGTACAGGAGCTCTGTATGACAGCGGTGTTCCTCTGCTTCAAAGGAAAGCACGCTGCCATACTGAAGCACCGCATCACGCCGTCCCCTCGCATCCGCGCTCCCCGCGCGGCGTCCCGCCCCAAAGCTTTGGTGCCACGCTGGGAAGCCACCCCAGCATAGCAAATGTTGTTTGCGGCGAAGTGCCCAATCCCCGTCGGCTCCACGGTCCCCTCAAGCCATCCTGCTGCCACGCTGAGGCCACCCCAGCGTGGCAAACGCTCCGCTTTTAGCAATGGGTGCCCAACTTCCGCCGGCCTTGGCCCCTCGTAGTTTGCCGACGGGGTGCCCAATCCCCGCCGGCCTCGCCCCCAGCCATCTTCTGCCATGCTGGGAGCCCACCCCAGCGTGGCAATGTCCCACGCCGCGCTTTTTTTAAACCTGTAAATAAAACTGTCCCGCGGCTGCCTCCCAGCCCCTCCTCCCACAACCCGCACCCCACTGCGCACCCAGCTTCCCACACCCCTCACCCCATACTTTCCTCGGACTCCGGCGCGATGATCTTCGGTGGACCGGGAACACGTCTGCACTCTTCAAAGTGACTGCGAACTGCTGGAAATGCCGGTAAGCTGTATAATGGGCTAGATGGGGGGGGTTCAACTTTATTGCATATCTCAGTCATTTTTTGGAATTTTTGCACCAAATTTTCAACATGGAGTTTTTGGGACCCCTTCTCATGAATGATGTCACTGTCATGGCATTATTTGGGCCTGAAGGGTGATTTCGCAGGCACTGCGCAGTCACTGCACAAAATCATCCTTTGGGCTTGAATAACACCATGACAGTGACATCATTCATGAGAAGGGGTCCCAAAAACCCCATGTTGAAAATTTGGTGCAAAAATTCCAAAAAATGACTGTTTTACAAGCGTGCGTTGCGCAGTTCCTATGCAGGCTCGTACGTTTGCGAATTTTCAATATTTGCACTCCAGATTTTCAACATTGCCATTTTACCACACCTCCTCATGAGCAGTACAGCTGTCATTTTCACATCCTGCCCAAAATGTGTTTCTACCCATGTGGCGCACAATGGCGCAGTCGGTGTGTGAACTCAATGTATGGGACACATTAAGAAAATCACAGTAACACTGATCATGAGCAGAGGTCTTAAAATGGCTGTGCTGAAAATTTGGTGAATAAATTCCTAAAATGACTGTTTTATTTAGTCTCGTGCTATGCAGTTCCCATGCGACGCTCGTAAGTTTGCGAATTTCTAATATTTTCACTCCAGATTTTCAACATTGCCATTTTACCACACCGCCTTATGAGCACTGCAGCTGTCATTTTTCACATCTTGCCCAAAATGTGTTTCTGCCCATGTAGCGCACAATGGCACAGTAGGTGTGCAAACTCAGTGTATGGGACACATTAAGAAAATAACAGTGTCACTGTTCATGAGCAGAGATCTTAAAATGGCTATGTTGAAAATTTGGCAAAAAAATTCCTACAAATAACTTTTACGAGTGTGCGTTGTGCAGTTCCTGCGCTTCGTAAGTTGTTATTTTCACAGATTTTCAACATTGCCATTTTACCACACCTCCTTATGAGCAGTACAGCTGTCATTTTTCACATCCTGCCCAAAACGTCTTTCCGCCCATGTAGTGCACAATGGCGCAGTCGGTGTGCGAAATCAATGTATGGGACACATTAAGAAAATCACAGTGACACTGGTCATGAGCAGAGGTCTTAAAGTGGCTGTGTTGAAAATTTGGTGAAAAAATTCCTAAAAATGACTGTTTTATGAGTGTGCGTTACGCAGCTCCTACACACGCTTGTAAGTTTGCGAATTTTCAATATTTTCACTCCACATTTTCAACATTGCCATTTTACCACACCTCCTTATGAGCACTGCAGCTGTCATTTTTCACATCTTGCCCAAAACGTCTTTCCGCCCATGTAGCGCACAATGGCACAGTCGCTGTGTGAACTCAGTGTATGGGACACATTAAGAAAATCACGGTGTCACTGTTCATGAGCAGATATCTTAAAATGGCTATGTTGAAAATTTGGTGAACAAATTCCTAAAAATAACTGTTTTACAAGCGTGCGTTGTGCAGTTCCTACGCACGCTCGTAAGTTTGCGAATTTTCAATATTTTCACTCCAGATTTTCAACATTGCCATTTTACCACACCTCCTTATGAGCAGTACAGCTGTCATTTTTCACATCCTGCCCAAAACGTCTTTCCGCCCATGTAGTGCACAATGGCGCAGTCGGTGTGCAAAATCAACATATGGCACACAGTAAGACAATCACAGTGACACTGTTCATTAGCAGAGGTTTTAAAATGCCAATGTTGACAATTTGGTGACAAAATTCCTAACAATGACTGTTTTACGAGCATGCATTGCACAATTCCTACGCACACTCCTAGGTTTGCGAATTTTCAATATTTCCACTCCAGATTTTCAACATTGCCATTTTACCACACTTCCTTATGAGCAGTACAGCTGTCATTTTTCACATCCTGCCCAAAACGTGTTTCCGCCTATGTAGCGCACAATGGGAGTAACAAAAAGGTCATGCTGACAATTTATTGTGCAAATACCAGCAATCGCACAGGGCATTAGGGTAAAGCACCATACATGCCAAACACCACTGCAAATACCTGCAAGCGAACGTTCGGCATTGACAAATGCTTGTTGCAAATTTTGGCACCAAATTTTCAACATGGGGTTCTTGGGACCCCACCTCATGAATTCAGTCACTGTCATCTGGTTATTCGGTCCCAAAAGGTGATTTCACTGTCATGGTGTGGAATCACCTTTTGGGACCAAATAAAGAAACGACAGTGTCACTGTTCATGAGGTGGGCTCTCAAAAAGCCTATGTTGCAAATCTGGTGAAAAAATTCCAAAAAATGACTGTGTTAGAGGCATGCATTGCATAGTTTCCACGCACACTCGTAACTTTGTGAATTTGTAATATTTTCTCTCCAGACTTTCAACATTGGCATTTTTTCACACATCCTTATGAACAGTATAGCTGTCATTTTTCACATCCTGGCCGAAACGTGTTTTCGCACATCCTGCGCACAATAGCACGGCCGCTGTGGGAAATCAGTGTTCAGGACAGATTAAGAAAATCACAGTGACACTGTTCATAAGCGGAGGTCCCAAAATGCCTATGTTGAAAATTTGGTGACAAAAGTCCATAAAATGACTATGTTACAAGCGTGCATTGCGCAGTTTCCATGCACACTCATACCTTCGAGAATTTGTAATATTTTTGCTCAAGATTTTCAACATTGTCATTTTTGCACACCTCCTTATGAACAGTACAGCTGTCATTTTTCACATCCTGCCCAAAATGTGTTTTTGCACATCTGGCGCACAATGGCACGGTCGCTGTGGGAAATCAACGTTCGGGACAGATTAAGAAAATCATAGTGACATTGTTCATGAGCAGAGGTCACAAAATGCCTATGTTGAAAATTTGGTGAAATAATTCCACTAAATGACTGTGTTACAAGTGTGCATTGCGCAGTTTCCACATACGCTCGTTAAGTTCGAGCAGTTTTAATATTTTTACTCCAGATTTTCAACATTGCCATCTCTTCACACCTCCCTATGAATGGTACAACTGTTATTTTTCACATCCTGCTCAAACTGTGTTTTCAAACATCTGGCACAGAATGGCACAGTTGCTGTGGGAAATCAACGTTCAAGACAGATTAACAAAATCACAGCGCCACTGCTCATGAGCGGAAGTCCCAAATGCTTTCATGAGGTGGGGTCACAAAAAGGCCATGTTGAAAATTTGTAGTGCAAAAACCAACAAACTCCTGGGGTGTTAGAGTTTCTAATCATAACGTTCCACCCTGTACAGACTGACAGGCATCAGGGGTGTGCCTCTGGATTGCCGGCTGTAATGCTCACACCATTCTACCCCCACCCCCACCCTGAAGCCAGTGACAGGCATTGAGGTGTGCCTTGGACTCTTCAGCCCCAGAGTTCACCCCATTCTCCTATACTGCACCCATTTCAGTGTACGTTCTTATGGAATGGGGTGACTGTAAGCCGACACCCCAAAGCACACCTCAACACTTGGTGTCTGCAGAATAGGGTGAGGTGACATGGCATGAGCGTTATGGGTGACAACACAAAGGCACACCCCAATGCCTGTCCATCTCTGCAGGGTGGAGGTGGGGTTGGTGGACGTTCCATACTTCACTGCCATTCCTATTCTGCATCTGTCTAACTCCTGCACTTCCAATGCTAATATCAGCAAGCAAACATTCAGCATTGACAAATGCTTTTTTCTAACAAGTGCTTTAAAATTATGTTAGGCAAAATGTCTGCACACTGTAATTGCCACGTGCTGCAAAAGTGTATGCAGATGACTCCCTTGTCCCATGCTGTGTTCTGGATCTTAATAAATAAATTAGTGTTGTGCAAAATAAGGATAACCTATTAGAGGTTGGGGGTGAAACTTTTTCTCATATTCTAGCTCCATTTATTAGCTCTCATATTTTTCTTCTCATATTTTCTTTTGTCTCCTCTTCTCTCATCTCTGTACCCCCTTCTCCTGTCATCTGTGCTGCACCCATTCCTTTTCTGAATCTTGGTCAGTCAGTCTCCATGTGGTATGGGCAAACTAGTAAGCTGTGTCTCTCAGACACAAGCTTTACCATCCTAAAGGATAAAGTGTGATGCAAGAAAGAATACTGTTTGTTGAGCACCTGGGGGAAAATAACATTTCAGAAAGAAACCTATGACCAGGGCCATGTCCATGCTGGCTTGTGATAATGAACTAATCTAGTTAGAGGAGAGGAGAGACGGGGGGACATGATTGAGGTCTTCAAGTACCTCAAGGGAATAAATAGGGTAAACATGGAGGGGATCTTTAGACTAAAGCAGGGAGGTATCACCAGAGGGCATGGTTTGAAGTTGGAAGGTGGAAGGGTGAGGGGAGAGGAGGAGGTTTTTCACTGAGAGGGTGGTGGATCCTTGGAACGCGCTGCCTGGCGAGCTGGTTCAGAGATCCACAGTGGAGGGCTTCAAGAGAGGGTGGGACAGACACAGAAAGCGGATGTATCAGATGATGGCCTGACCCAGAGGGGTGGGGATGGTTGATAGGGGTTTCTGGAACGCAAGGGGGGGGGCCTCGGTACCCAACTAGGGATCTGAGGTTTGAGCAGACTCGATAGACCGTAAGGCCTAATCTGCTGGCAATTAGTATGTTAGTATGTTAGACTCTCATGTTTAATAACTGGAGGATGATAAGATTAGGGCCTTTCAAGCTGTTCAGAGAAAATATAATCTTACAAACACAACTGAATGTGGGGCTACTTATGGGTTTCACTAAAGTTATCCATGAGATTAGCCAAACATAAATTGTGCTATTACACACAGAGTTTTTTTTTTTGCTATGGAAGACAAAGAAGTGGACATGGTGATAATAAATGTCCAGCCTGATTGACTTTTCCTTGCCTCAGAGTCAGACCTGTGGAAGGGGTGCTACGAATACTTGGAGCATTTAAACAAAGCCACAGAATACTGTATCTGTACATAAGCCAAAAGCAATTACTCCTTTTTCTTCAAGCACCAAAACTGCACACAGAAAAGATCCAAGTCAGCGTGTAGTTAGAGTTTATTTCAGGCAGACCTCTAGTGATGAGGCAGTTGGACTACTTGCCACAATAGTAACCTATGGTAGGTTGGCATGTGAGCCTGAATTGTATCAGACCAACAGAGACAGACTTGCTGTTCCCATGGAATACTCTCCTCCTCCTCTGCATCCATCCAGACCATGGTGAGCCACGTAGGGCAGGCAGGGAATGTCAGGGTAGCCTGTAGGGGTGGCTCTACACATTGAAAGAGTGAAATGGTTGTGGGAGGCTGGGATAATTCAGAAGATATGGAAAAGCATGATTGCCCAACCCACTCCCAGGTTTACAGAACCAGCCAGACCCCTGTGATCTACCCCCAACCCCAAGAAGATCGCTTCATTGGCCTGAAGCATGCTGCAGTAATTAGCCTGCAAAGTCACACACCAGGATTGGGAGAACATTCCACACCTGCATTCCAGTGCTGTGAAAGTCATTTGGCCAACCACTGATGGGCTAGAAGAGGAAGTATGTCAGTTCTGGATTGGACCAAGAGGATGGAAAGAGAGCTAGGAATGCAGAAGAAGTGGTTGAGACAGCTGGGGCACCCAGATGGCTTAGTTTCCATGGTGGGTAAAAGATATGAAACTGCCATTGATGGAAGTGCTACATGACTCTGGGCCCAATGGAGGCAGGAAAAAAAGGGAAAGTGCTGAAAAACAGATGAATTTCACCACTGCTTCTATGTTAAGCTATTACAGTATTTCATTCCACTCTGTCAGAGTTGAAGTGGCAGCCGAGCCAATGTTTTGGCTCTGAAATGTAACCATGATGATAAAAGCACATTCTTGGACATAGTATGACATATGTGGACCAACCATGGTCTTGTACAGGGACGAGGATCACCTTCCTTCACCTGCTCTTTAGCCCCCCCAATAATCCCAACACTACATTTACTCTTCTGACTATCAAAGGTATGACTTCAACTCACTGTCCACAATTACCATCTCCTTTGCCTCAGTTGTGCTGTCCACTGTTGTGACACACAGTGTTATGTACGTAATGAAATCCTCCATCCTAGGTGTAGTCTCTTGCAGTTCTCCATGGTATCTCTAAGCCCCCATTTCTGGGCCCACACCTGTAATTTGTACAGACCCCTCTTGTTGTGCATCCCCCTCCTCTGCTGTGCCAACTTTTCTTGCCAAGTTAGTGTCGGCAAACATCAGCAGCCTGTTGCTGACCCCTCCCTCCAATTTATTAATAAATATGTTAAAGAGCAAAATCCACAGCATCATCCCCAGGGGTACTCCAGTCAAAATATCTCTCTGGCTGGAATGATGACCATCTATCACCACTCTCTGTTTCTTATCGCTAAGTCAGTTAGTTATCCACTTTGCTAAACACTGCCTTTGCACTTTGAAGATTTCATATTACATTATTTTCTCAATGAGAGTTCCATGCTTTACAGTATCAAAGGTTTTGCCGAAGTCCACACAGACTGTATACACAGGGTTCTATTTCATAAGGGTGAAGAGAAACCGGTGAAGACAACAACGGTGAGTGCACATCACTGAAAATCAAAACGGTGATGTGCACTGCAGCAAAAGACAGCGAAGGATCCAGTACTTTCTCTGCGGGGGGCAATCAGTAACTACTTTTTTATGTGGAGGGGGGCTATGCCCCGCACCCCCCACCTCCCTTAATTAAAATGTTCAACTCCGGGGGGATGACTCTGGGAACAGGGTAAAACTCAGGAGGGGGGCTACTCGTTGGGGGGGATACAGTTTGGCAGGTTAAGAAGTTTGGGAAGGGGCAACCTGCAGGGGGAACAAACTCAGGAGGGCAGGGAAACGGAAGTGCAACAAAAAAAAAAACCTAATAAAACCAACTAGAAAAACACAGAATGTATCCCCCAGAGCCAGTCCCAAACCTGGGTCCACCAGCACAAGAAGTGGTGACACTACCCACTGCACCACAAGGCCAGCCCAAAATTGGTCTGCCGAAAAAACCCTTATATAGTATACAGCACAAGAACTCTCTGAAAGCAAAAGCGCTGAATTTACCATGTGCTAACAGCGCATAGCCCATGTTGCTCTCACTATTTTTACCTCGCCCAAACTGAGTCACTCATATTGACTTGCTGTATTCACAGTATACCCATACACAGTCGGGTCCCTGTCCACCTCTCTCACTACCTGCTTAAAGGCAGAATCAGGTTGACACAGCAGGATCTTCCTGTTTTGAAACCATGTTGTGTGCTTGAGAAGAGCACATTCTCTTCCATGTGCTGAACTAACTCATCTTTTATGATTGACTCAAACTCTTTGCCAGGTACAGTACCATGGTAATGCTCCCAGGTCTATAGTTTCCAAGGTCTGACCTTGCTTCCTTCTATTTTAAGACGACATCAATGGATGTTTTACAGTCTTCTAGCACTATGTCCCTGTCTTTTTAATTTTGCATAATTAAAAACTCTATTCTTTGTCAGAATGGTCTATTGTCTTGCCAAAATGAGATACTGACATGGTACCATACTAGAGAGCACCTCTGTTAGCCTTCTGGTAACACCTGTATTGTAGGTAGGAAAAGCACATTTGAAGTAAGAGGTAGCTAGAGTTACTGTCTTTGTATTTATTAAAACTTAAAGGGGACAGGGCATATGTGCTAATTGGCAGCAGTCAGTAATGTGCAATGAAATGTATGCCTAGTCCAAATGATGCATGTTTAACTGTATGTGAATAAACACTGATGTGATAAAGTGTTTTCAGTTGTTTTCTTATGTACCGGGTCATAATGTCGTACAATTAATAGCATACAGCATTATGGCGAAACCCGGACCTGTGCGCTCCCCCGAGTTGGACCCCCCTGGAGTTGAGAATCTTTAGTGGGGGGGTCCAGGGACATAGCCTCCGTAACGGGGTTTGGGCGCATCCCACAGAACAAAGACATTAATTGTGCAGCGCGATAGTGCCATGCGGCATTATGTCTTGCCACAGAATGACTCCGTGCCGTTTTCTTACAGACAGCATGCTGCAAGCTCTTTTCATTGAACAGGTTGTTTAGAGTTTTAACCATGTCATGGTTTGTGTACAGAATGCTAATTATGAGCTGTTGCCCTGTCAGAACCATGCTCAGAGTACTGTGCAGGCTCTGACACAGTAAAAAGTCCAAATCACAGGTTCCATGACAAGAACTGTAACAGAATGCTGCCCATAAAAACAAAACCATGCAAAAAATAGTTTTTCATGTCACTTTTATTCAGGTACAGTTACCTATGGACCGTTTAGGGGAATGAATATCATTTCGGAAAATAAGAAATTTGTAAACAGCTGCCAATTAGAAGTGATTTTCTGTCCTCTTTAAATGTTCAGTAACATGCAATATACTGCCTAGTTTCCTTAAGGGCCCTATAGGGGTAGATAGATACATCATTTGAACGTTCTTCATTCATATACCTCTAGCTTTGCTGTTTTTTTGCATTTTATTTCCCTTGCAGGAACCAAGTGCGGTGCAATGCTTCATTTCACTGGTAGAGCTTCAAGCCCTTTTAAAACTACTGCAGGCTGAAATACTAAGTGGTTCAGTGACTTTCTCAAGGACAGCCACACAGTGAGCAAGTGTCTCTAGTGGGATTCAAACCTGGATCCCCTTGTTCGTATTTCTGCATAGTTCCGCTTTCATTTCCATTTGCCTATTCTGCAGTTCTAAGTACATATCTGCCATGTTTTACACACATTATATACCGTACTTCTTACATTTTAGCCTAATTAGTCAGACATAGTTTGCTATCTGTATAGCACTGTGTTCTTTGCACTATACTATTGCCTGTACTTTTTTTGCCATTTATAAAACGGGCTGTGAAAATTCTGTAACCTCATTGGTCAAAACACATCACGTGATCGCTGATTATTTTCTGATAAACACACACCTCACTTGAATAACATAGTCTTGTAAAGCCCATTTTAAAAGTGAGATAACATACTTCAGGGTGTGCAGTCATAAGGGAATAATGCACTTTGCAGGTGGTTGTGGCACTCCATGCATGCATTACTTCATTTTAACTACACATCCTGTCATGCGTTATCCTATACAAGGTACTTTTTCCCCCTTGTACCCCTCCCTAGGTCGCACCTGGAAACAGGCTTTGGTTCAGTGTGCCTTTCCTGGTTACCAGTTTTGAATGAATATATATAATCACTAAGCTTCATCACTTGCCCTAATATTGGATATGTGCATTTTAATAAGAGGCTAAGTAATCCTTTAACTATCTCTTTTAATGCATACTACTGTAACAAGACATACTGTAACTCCACAGGTAAGGAATTTCAGCTGATTGGCACACCATAGGCTGTGGCTTCGCTTCCAGTATCACTATAAATTATGAACAAGATGTACCATAATCAAAGGCACTGATTTATCATCACAGAAAAGGTCAGAGCTCAGGAATGTTTCTTATGTTTACTGTTTTGTAGAGTTTCTAATGTTTAGCAGATCAGCTGAGTTTACTACAGACTGAGCACTTTCATTAATTCTAAAGTCTGATAGTAGCTGAGGAGGGGAGGTTGTGATGGTCACCATCGGACATCAAAACTGGGTGTTGGTGGGAAGAGGGTGGACTTAGGGTGCTGCAGGGTATGAAGACACTAGGGACTTTGTTTGGCACAAACAAGTGCTTTTCATTCTTGATGGTGGCCGATCATGCAAGCAGGTAGGTTGTGCCAGTCACCCACCGTGGAATTATATTAAACTAAAAATTGTGTGTTCTGGGGTGAGAAGGATGGGATTAGGGTACTAACACTGTGTGGAGACAAGGGGAGAGAAAGCGTTGGGACCTTAGGAAACTCGAGGAGTGGTTAAGAGAATGGCTACTGGGGTTCAATGCCAAAAAGTGTAAAATCATGCACCTAGGGCACCGTAAACCAGGAGCTGAATATAAGATAGGGGGAAGCATTGATAGTCACTAAGTAGGAAAGAGAACTTGGAGTTATTATATCTATGACCTAAAAGTGGCAGGGCAATGTGAGAAAGCAGTGGGTAGGGCCAGCGGGATGCTGGGATGCATAGGGAGAGGTATCTCCAGCAGGAGAAGGGAGGTGGTGTTGCCACTGTGTCACTTGCTTGTGTGACCCTGCCTGGAATATTGTATCCAGTTCTGGAGGACACACCTCAGAAAGGACATAGGGTGGAGGCAGTACAGAGGAGGGCAACTAAAATAATGCAGGGGTTGCATCAAAAGCCCTCTGAAGAGATACTGAGAGATCTCAACATGTACACCTTGGAAGAGAAGAGAGCGAGAGGGGACAAGATAGAGACTTACAAGTACCTTACAGGAGTGAACAGAGTGCAGCAGGGGAGTCTCTTTCAAATGAGAAAAAACACCTGGATCAGGGGGCATAGGAAGAAGCTGGAAGGGGGAGTTTAAGAGGGATATGAGGAAGTACTACTTCACTGAAAGAGCAGTGGGCACCTAGAACAGACTGCCAGCGAACGTGGTGGAGGCAAAAACAGGAGGAAGCTTCAAACATGTTTGGAACAGACATACGAGAATATAAATAAATAGGCAAGGAGAAGGGAGGGTCACCGAAGACCACTTAGAGTCTGCAGAAACAGACTAGCCAGGGACCATCTGGGCAGACTGGGTGGGCTAAGCGGCCCTTTTCTTCCAACAAATTCTATGTTTCTAAGAGGTTGCATTACTTACTTGTTTGGGCCGAGGAGGCGGGTGAGTCATTTGGAACATAGCCATGGGTGAGAAAAGGACTTTTTTTTACTTTTTCTTATTACCCCAACTAATGAGTACCTGAATATTTGGCTGCCAAATACTGAATATTTGGCCAAATATTTGGGAAAAGGTATTTGCACAACCCTCACCTGGATCCCTATTGTAAAGGAAACATATGCTGGTAGTCCAGTGGTGCCCCCTGCCTGCTTCAATCCCCATAGTAGAAAAAAGCATACCCCAGTAATCTAGTGGTACTCCCCCCCCCATGTTTTGATCCCCGTTGTTAAAGAAAGCATACCCTAGCAGTCAAGTGGTACTCACCCCGCCCTGATCCTGCCCCATTATATAATAATGCCCCTCCCTGGCCCACCCTCTCAGCACCAACCAACCCCATCTGGATCTGGCACCCAAGTCATCATAAAAAGCTTGTCGTTGAATGCAGGCAGACTGGTGGATGGCAACTGGCACAGACCTTCCTCTCACAACTTTGGCTGGCTGCTGTCTAAGTGAAGAGTAGAAACAGCCCCAGCCCTTGGATAGAGTGGCTCCCTTTTTTCACACAGAGCAGGTAAATGTGGGATATGGCAGTCCTTCATGGACTGGTGTGTCCCTGAAACAGCTACTGATGCCTCAAAGAAAACTTTGAAAAACATGATATTAGGTACAATTTAGCTTGCATTCCGTGTATATTCTATAGATTTCTCCTCCCTATTATTTATTACTGAGGACATTTGCATGAATACATGATCTTTATACCTTAGAGTTTATCTGCCTCTTTAGTTTACTCCCTACTTTAAGTCATAATACTGTGTTGTAACATCATAGTCTGTTGCCAAGGGAGTAACTGTGACGTCACAAAGGGTGCATTATGACATCAGGTAGGGAGAAATCAACAGGAACAGATGAACTCTTCAGGAACAGAGATCCTGTTTTCATGCAAATGACCTCAGCAATAAATAATGGAATAATGGGGAGGAGGAATACAGAACTAATGTGACATACAAGCCAAACTGTGTCTAAATGCTATGTTTTGTTAAAGTTCTCCTGAAGGTGTCTGCTGCTTTTTAAAGAGACCACCATTTTGTAAAAATAAAAATCAAATTTGGAAGAGGGGCAGCATGGAGGTCTGGGAGCACCTGGCCCAGGCAACATTTAGCCCCAAAAACATACTGGGAGTGCAGGGAGACACTTATGCAGAGGGTGCACAAGCAGTACTGCTGCCCCTCCATAGCGTAATTCTGCCACCCTCCACAACCCCTCTCCAGCCTGAATCGCTTTCTGTTAATAAGTGGCACTGAACAGGTCAAGCAGGCTTCCATTGAGGGCTGTGGGAGTGTGAAACTTTCTGCATATGCAGAGATGCACCTCTGTGCACTCACAACCTCCTTACACACCCGAGTGTGGAAGTCCTCAATGGACTGTTGCTGACTGGGCCTTAAGACATGGCAGGGCGTTTGCATTGCTGCGGAATGCATGGCGCCATGACCTCAATCTTATCTGTTCAGGGCAAGCAGCAACTATTACCCTGGAAAGCAAGGAGAAAAGGGGGATTTTTCCTAGGCAACAAAGAAACACTAGAAATAAAACAATGAATAGCACTTTTTATGTTTGCTTGTACGCATGTGCAAGAAACATCTGGTGACAGTACCATATTTTAGAGGTGTGTCAGTGTTGTGGCCAATGCAACAGATGCTTTACTGGGCGCATCCCTCAGCCACCAATCAAGGGGGAAGCTGCCAATGACAGCAGCATTGAAGAGAGCCAAGGAGCTGAAACGAATCTGCCACTGCAATCACAAACAGTTTCGCTACTGCCATGGCACCTCTCCTCTCCCCTCCCTCGCAACCTTGTCGGCTCCTGCTGCCCAGCACTCTGTCCCTGGCCCTTGCTCCACCAATAACTTGTTTGTTCTGTGTGCCTTTCCTAGTGAAACAAGTAATGATTCACAGCTCCTGCCTTCCACCACACACTCCAAGGAAAGCCAACATCGGGGTGCCCAATCCTTGTGTTGGCATGTATCCCTCCTCCTTCCATTAATGTGGCACACTGGGAGCCCACCCCAGTGTGCCAAAATGTTTCCGACACTGGGAAGCTCACTCCCAATGTCGGATGTGCCCCTCCAAAAAAACTGTCTGTTATCTACTGACATCGGGATGCCTAATCCCGATGTCAGTATCCCCCCCATCCACACTATTGTAGTACACTGGGAGCCCACTCCAGTGTGCCAAAATGTTTTTTTCTTTTAAACCTGTAAAAGAAAGAAAACCATCTCCCATGTGTCTTTTTTTTTTTACCTGTAAAATAGAAAATAGTCCACTGTCGTCTCTCCAGTCCCCCTCCCACTGAGCACACACCTCCCCATACCCCCCACCCATACTTAACCCTCGGGAGGTCAGGAGCAGTGATCTTCTCTGGACCAGGACACGTCTGCATTCTTCAAAGCCAAACTCCGAACTGAGGAGTCAGGTAAGTGCTGTATAATGGGATTCAATGGGGGGTTTCAACTTGGGCTGATATCGCAGCCATTTTTAGGAACTGTGGTCCCAAATTTTCAATGTGGGGTTCTTGGGACCCCAGCTCATGAACATGTCACTGTCATTTCATTACTGAATCCCGAAAGGTGATTTTGTGGTCACTGCGCAGAATCACCTTTTGGGACTGATTAACGAAATGACAGTACCACAGTTCTTAATGTGGGGTCCCATGTTGCAAATTTGTTGAAAAAATTCCAAGAAATGAGTGTGGTATGAGCATGCATTGTGCAGTTTCAACACACACTCGTAACATCACCAATTTTTAATATTTTAACTCCAGATTTTCAACATTGCCATTTTTTCACACCTCTTTATGAACAGTATATCTGTCATTTTTCATATCCTGCCTGAAATGTGTTGTCTAACGTGAGGCTGTAGTGATAGTATAATATGTTGATTATTGTCACTCCATTTTGTATGCTATTTCATGTAATGTATGTCATTTTATACTCCATTTTGTATTGTGTGACTCCATTTTACATGCTGCTTCATTTAATTGGTGTTTTGCTCTTTAGATAGCCTCATTATTATGTTTTGCTTCAGACAGTGTATTTTGCTAACTTGAAGGTTGCATATTATCAGGCAACCTGTTTTGTAGTTTGTTTAAACTTCTGCTTAGCTCATAGTGTTCTAGGCACCCGCCAGTGTTTGGAGCACAGTGACCTAGCAGGTGTGGGAATTCTGAGCAGTCCTTATGGTGTGAATTCGAGCATCCTGGGAGCCGGCCAGCTTCTAGAATGTGGAGATAACACTATGAAGGCTGCACGGTTATTTTTAGCATAGAATAAGATATAAATGTAGCTTTCTCAATGCCTGGTTAGAAGCCTCACCTGCAGGGTGGACGATCGCTGTGGGGCCAATTCCGGTTCGTGAGACTCCTAGCCAGGCTGACAAGGGGCTTCCCAGCCATTGAACAGGCTTGGATGTAGCTTTTGAATCGGTGATGTATAACCTTTTGTATTATATTTTGCTATAATAAAGCTTTGGCTTGCTGTACTTATTGTAACCTTTTATATTATATTTTGCTGTAATAAAGCTTTGGCTTGCTATACTTATTGTACTGTTATTGTGTGTATGTGAGTGTGAATGGCAAATAGCTGCTTGGTTTGAGTTGGCAGAACATTTTTGGCGTAGTCGGCAGGATTCAAAAATAAAATGTCTATTTTTAGGAAAAAGGATGAGTTCTTTTTTTTTAAAGGTGTATTAAGGCTCAAACAAGCAAGGGCAACTACCCTTTGTACTTGTAATTTGTGCTTGCTGCAAGTATATACTGTTAGAGCCAATGATGTTGTTCAGACTGCTTTTAGGAGAAAAGCATGCTGGTTAAGTAAAGTTAGATAAGCAACATCTAGAAAAGAAAATAAACTACTGTAGATGCACGCGACAGTAGGTGACTACAGACGGATGATTTGAAAATCCTCCCCATGTTGCCTATCTGTGTAGTTTCAAGTTTTCTGTATCAATTTCAAGTTCCTTGCCTCCTATAGAGGCTGAAACATTTGATCCTAAACCCAAGTACTGGGACCTCTACCAGATGGATCTCAACCTAGTACTGTTAGAGATTTTGTTTGTTTTGTTTTTAAACTGCAAACCAGAGCTCTGGAAAAAGACTTGGCTTGGCAGGTTACTAAAATGGCCAAAAGAAAACCTTTGAAAGGGTTAAAACCTTTGAAAGGGTTAATAGCTGCAGTGTTTGGAAATTATCATGAAGGTCCTGCAGTCAGTTTTCTTACTTAGACTAGTATATCAGAGAAGAAGAAGAAAAATACCTTGGCACCGGGTAAGTCTGAATTTTTTTTATTCAGAGTTGTTTTATGTCTGTCTGTTTTATTTCTGTAATATGTATACTAAACAAGGTAATGCTCCGTCTTTCTCATGCATATTTTCTAGCTTATATCTGTGTTCTGTAATTATGTTCTATTGTCAAGGTTGCGAGATAGGATTGACTGCCTTCAGTGCACAACATGTTACAGAAAAAAAGAAAGAAGAAGCTTTTGCCTCATAGCTGACTGTTTTAATTGGCTTTATTTGTAATGGAACATTTGTGCTGCCTAGATAGGGTCAGTGAAAACTTTTGTTTGTAGTTGTTGCTTGGAGCAGGTAGTGTTGATGGTGAAGAATTATGACGCATATAGATTGCAATGTGCAGAAAGAGTTGTAGTTTGCAAGCAATGCACAAGCCACTGCTAGGTGAAAATGTAATGTGTTAACAGCTATAAATGGCTTTATCATACTTCTAGTTAAAACCAGAAACTTTTGCAAAATGGCAGAGTGCCATATTTTAGTTATGTGCCAAAAGGTGTAATCATGTTATACGAGATGTGTTCACAGATGATGTGTTTAAACAGTGTTTTGTTCTGGAAAGATTTGGCATGGCAATATGTATAAATGTGTTGGTTTAAAATTGTCAGTGTTACAAGACAGGCAGGAGGCAGCATATATCTAAACCACGTACAGTTTTCTAATGGAACTATGGGCATTACCTCAGCAAATTGGTGTGAAACAATGTCAGTCTTATTTTGTGTTAAGTATTTTTGTGTATGTGTATGTGTGTACTGTCTTGGCCAGCAGTTTCATCGGTGCTCTATTGTTATTTAAAGATATTTTAATATTGGTGGTGTTCAAGGACACTACAGGAATGGCTGGATTTGAATGACCCTTGCATGCACACTGTGACCTTTTGCACGTTATTTGACCTTCTTGTGTTTCAACATTTTATGTTACTACCAGTTCAAACTGATGTGTATTCCATGCCTAAAGCACAACTTTTCACACAAAATGTATGTTTTCATGAAAGCACACCAAGAGTGAACCATGTAATTTGACTTTTATTGCAAAACTAGTATTCTAATTGAAGAGGAACAAACTTTTACAATTTTGAAAAAGGACTATTACAGCTGTTTTGAGAGTTTACCATCTACAGAGATACGTACATACGGTATTACCATCAATCTGGACATTTTGTCATGTTAGGATAAGGGAACCCAGGGATGCTTGGCTCTTTTATCCTATGGAAATAATCTTGTTTTATTTTTAAACTGATGTGTGTTTGTTTTTGTTGTTTGTCTGTGTTTCACAGCTAACCTTTTATTGCTACAGTATTCGAGCTGTCTCTGCACCTCGAGCTGTGTCTTCCACCAGTAGGAGCTGAGGAGGGGGTAAGCTACCCTTCCTCCATTCCAGTGTAATACCCACAAAGGTTGCAAGGTACATGTCATATTTATACTGATTCATGGTCTGTAGCCAATGGTTTAACAACCTGGCTGCCCACTTGGGCTAAGGATGAGGAATATTTATTCGAAAGAAATATGGGGAAAAGAACTGTGGCAGGAAATATGGACTATGGTGCAAAATACTCAGACCACTGTATTTCATGTTGATGCTCATTGTGCTTCAGATACACTAGAACGATGGTATAATTCTATTGCAGATGAAAAAGCTAAGATTCTTCCAGTGGATATTGAAGAAACTCAAAGTCAGCAGTTATCAGGGCTGGCAAAATGGGCACATCAAAAATGTGGACATTTGGGAGAGAAAGCCACTTGCAGGTTCTTCAATGGATTCTAAAAGGAATAACACTCTCTCTCACGGTCCATTCGGGTAAAGCCTATTACCCCAGGTGGAAGAATATTGAAGCTTGACGACCCACTTGTACAATGGGGGTTGGAAATCTTCCACCAGCTTACGGGTGCGAGACAACTTTACTTGCCCTGAAAACCAAGGATGTCCTATAGTGAACATTACTTTTTCACCAGATGTGAACATTTGGAAACCAGTTGAGACAATGGCAGGACGATTATATGTCCAACCTATGCAGGATACAAATTGGATTAAATTACCGAACCAGACTGCTATTAGATGCTGCAACTTACCGAATAGTTGCATGGTGACTGTACAACATAGACTTGATTGCTGCATGAATCAAACAGACATTTTCAATGCAAGTATTACTTTGATTGACATAGACACGTTATTCTGCATGAATGCTACTGCAATAACTAATAGAACTACTTGGGCAGATCACATTACAGTGTTGAAAAATCATCCTGTAATTAGCAATGATAGTATAGTTAAGGTTCCATCCACATGTACATCAGTAGCGCAGCGGTATCAGAAAAATGTAATCCATTTTAACATAACGTTTATGTTTAGTAGAAAAGCAAATATAAAAGAGCTTGGTATGATACGCTATTAGGTGGAGCAGGGGCAGGCATGGGAATTTTAAATAGTGTTGATATAGAAACACTGACTAACAGGCTTCAGGCAGTAGGAATTGATGTATTTAGCTTAATTAACTTACAAGCTCAATGGATGCCAACTGTTTTCTTACCCCAAAGATTAACTTTGAATTATGATTTTGAGTTCTTGCAGTTATTTAATGCTTCACAGGTATGGGGAATGGGAGTAGCAGAAAATATTTCGCGATTTATTGATTGGACAGAATGCACAATGCGACATATGTATTCTATAATGCAAAGAAATAAGGCCCAGAGTGATTTAATGAGTAATAATGAATATGTGTGGAGGACCGTGTTCAATTGTAATGTCAACCACCACAGTAAAATGCACAGATAAATATGTAATATTACCTGTAATTTTTGGTCCCCCATTATTTGATCCTGAGTTTTGGTTACCACATTTTAACGGAGATTATATAGATAGTCAGAACACCACCCATGACTTAAGTCTGTGTTCGAAACAGCTGATGGAATACTATGGACAGCATTCCAGACTTTATGAACCTTGTTTACTGGAGCATTCGATAAATTTGTGTCAATGGACAATTTTACCCATAACCTTTACCATGTTTACAGAAATAGGACCCCAGTATGTTTGTATAGTAACTAATCAGGAGAATACTGTTAGGATGTATAACTTAACTGGTCCCTTTTCAGGTTGTTTAAGAAATGTGACTCATTTGTGGTGGGAAAATACTACTTACACCTTTGTCCCTGATAATGAGCAGAAGCTTATTTTGTATTGGCAGCCCAATATTTTAGATCAATCAAGATTGAGTATCTCATTAAATAAAATTAAACAGATAATTCAGGAAACAGATGTAATGCAGGCTCATTTGGCAATAAGAAATAAATCATTAGTGCAAAGTCAGGTGCAAACTACGATAGTTAAAAATAAAATGATTGATTTAAGTTCCAAGATTCAACAAGAGACTACTCATTATTGGTGGGATATTTTACAGGATGGTCTCCATCAGCTACAAAAGTGTTAAATATTCTGATACATCCTATCATAATCATTGCTGTAGTGACAATTATCTTGCTTATTTGGACTTGTTACTTATCATGTTATATTCAGAGTAATTTTGCTATGGTACCAATATCATACAAATCGTATTCACAATAATCAAAGGACCGAATGTAGTGATAGTATAATATGTTGATTATTGTCACTCCATTTTGTATGCTATTTCATGTAATGTATGTCATTTTATACCCATTTTGTATTGTGTGACTCCATTTTACATGCTGCTTCATTTAATTGGTGTTTTGCTCTTTAGATAGCCTCATTATTATGTTTTGCTTCAGACAGTGTATTTTGCTAACTTGAAGGTTGCATATTATCAGGCAACCTGTTTTTGTAGTTTTGTTTAAACTTCTGCTTAGCTCATAGTGTTCTAGGCACCGGCCAGTGTTTGGAGCACAGTGACCTAGCAGGTGTAGGGAATTCTGAGCAGTCCTTATGGTGTGAATTCGCAGCATCCTGGGAGCCCGGCCAGCTTCTAGAATGTGGAGAGATAACACTATGAAGGCTGCACGGTTATTTTTAGCATAGAATAAGATATAAATGTAGCTTTCTCAATGCCTGGTTAGAAGCCTCACCTGCAGGGTGGACGCATCGCTGTGGGGCCAATTCCTGGTTCGTGAGACTCCTAGCCAGGCTGACAAGGGGGCTTCCCAGCCATTGGAACAGGCTTGGATGTAGCTTTTGGAATCGGTGATGTATAACCTTTTGTATTATATTTTGCTATAATAAAGCTTTGGCTTGCTATACTTATTGTACTGTTATTGTGTGTATGTGAGTGTGAATGGCAAATAGCTGCTTGGTTTGAGTTGGCAGAACAGAGGCACAGAATGGCTTGGTCACTGGGGAAATCAACTTTTGGGACAGATTAACAAAATTATAGTGCCACTGTTCATGAGGGAATGTCCCAAAATGCCATGTTGAAAATTTGGGTGGACAATTCCAAAAAATTATTGCGTTACTGGCATGCATTGTGTAGTTTCTATGCACGCTCGTAACTTCACCAATTTTTCATATTTTCACTCCAGATTTTCAACATTGCCATTTTTTCACACCTCCTCATGAATAGTATAGCTGTCATTTTTCACATCCAGCCTGAAATGTGTTTTCCCACCTGTGGCGCAGAATGGTGTAGTCGCATTGCAAAATCACCTTTCGGGATTGAGTAATGAAATGATAGTTCCACTGTTTATGAGGTGGGGTCCCAAAAAGCCCATGTTGAAATTTGGAGTGAAAATACCAACAAATGCCCAGGGCATTGGGGTTTCCAGCAGTAATGCCCAACCCTGTAGAGACTGACAGGCGTCGGGAGGGTGTGACTTGGGGTTGTCGACCATAATGCTCATGCCTTTCCACCCCCACCCCCACCCTGCAGCCAGTGATAGGCATCAAGGTGTGCCTTGGGGTCTTTGGCCCTAACGTTCACCCCATTCTTTTATACTGCACCCATCTCAGCTTATTTTCTTATTGAAAGCAGGGAGCATAAGGGCTGTAGACCCCAAAGCACATTGCAACACCTGTCAGTGTCTGCAGGGTGGAGTGAGGAGGAATGGTATGAGTGTTATGGCCAACGATGCAAAGACACACCCCCAGCGCCTGTCAGACTCTGTAGGGTGGGGTGGGGGTTGGCGTTAGTTCAGTACTTCACTGCTATTCCTATTATGCATCTCTCTAACTCCTGCACTACCAATGCCAATGCCAGCAAGCAAACATTCAGCATTGACATGTGCTTGATAATAGTTGGGCCCACTCTTTGCATTTAGGTAGACTGTAATTGGCATCAACACATGCTTACAAAGCTGCAAGTGCTGATAAAAATGCTATGTGTGTATTTTAAACTTATGTTGAACTTCCTCAAAAGACAACAGAGAGCCAGCATTAGGATTAATGACATCTTAATTTTTAATATTCCTGCTTTGGTCCAGCTGCAATTGTATAATGTTTTCTTTCCATAAACTAGAAGCAAGTTCAACCATAAGGGCATACAGTCTAATGGGATCTCATTAGGATTAATAATATCATCAACTTTCTTAAAGGTTTTAATCGAATTTTGCAGACATGTATTGTCATTAATAAATGGTTTTTCATGTAAGAACAAAAGGTCTGATAAGTTAAAGGGTTTGAGCAGATGATTTTTGAGTTCTAACCAGAGGGGGTTGAAGGGAAGGGGTAGAAGCTGCATCTAATAAGTGTACTAGAGTTTGTTTAAGGATAAACGCATATTGATATATTTCCCACCAGGGAAGTGCAAACCCCTTGCTTCTTTAGGGGCTCTAGGCTTAGCAATACTAAGTCTTGGGGGCTTAGTGCCCCAAAGAAAGTTTCTAATGATGCTTCCTAACTTTTTAAATATTTTTTTCCAAACAGGATTGGCAAGTTTTGAAAAAGGTAGAAAATATTGGGAACCACTATTATCTTTAGGGCATTGACCTTGCCCCAAAGAGACAGATTAAATTTGGACCATCTGTCTAGATCTATTTCCATGTCCCTAATCAGAGGAGTAAAGTTTATCTGTGTGATGGATTCTAGTTTTGTTGTAATAGTCAATCCTAAGTGGGTGATATTGTCTGTTAACCAATTACCCGACTGCCCAGAACCTTCTCTAGAGCTTCTCTTGTAATTTAAAGTCAAATAATTGTGTAAGATTTGTGTTTTCCCCCAATTCATTACCAAGCCAGATACATCAGCAGATCTGTCAAGAAGCGGGCATATAATGCCACAAGTGTCTACCAGTCTAGTGACAGTTAGGAGTAAATCATCAGTAAACGGAAAGGTCTTATGACTTTGGTTTCTTGTTGATATTCTGTGTGTCCCAGTGTGCTCATTATTAGTACGAATTAGGGGCTTAAATGCTATGATGAATAGGTAAGGTGATAAAGGGCACCCCTCTCGAGTGCCACAGTATAAGTTAATGGAGGTGATAGATTTCCATTGGTAGCTATTTGTGTTAATGGTTTTGCATGGATAATGGATTCCCATGTTATGAAGTCCTTACTGAAACTAAATTCACTACGGGTTTTGAACAAATATTGTACAGAATCAAAGGCCTTCAAGATATTAAGTGAGAGGACAATGTAAGTTTTGTTTTTTCTGTTAACCCACAAGATAACATTTTTTAAACAGTGCAAACAATCTGCCCCAACCTGTTTTGAACAAATCCTACTTGTTCCGTGCTGATTAACTTTGTGATAATAGATTGTGCTCTGCTTGCTAGGATCTTAGCCAGAATTTTGTAATCTGTGTTTAAAAGTGAAATAGGTCTGTAACTTGAGCAGCCTAGTGGGGCTTTATTTTTCTTTGAGACGAGGGTTATAAGTGCTTCTCGTATTGTGTGTGGAAGTGATTTGTTAGTCCATTTGTCATATATGGTAGAATGTAGCATGGGGGCAAGTGAGGGTGACAGAGAGGTAAAATTCTGCAGGGAGACCATCAGGGCCGGGAGTCTTACCAGTGGGCAACTCTTTAATGGCACACTCATTTTTTTTTTTTAACTCAGCTTTATTCAAGTGACATGTAGCCAACAATAGGTATACAAATAAATAGACATTAAATTGCAAAACCTTATTAGTACAAAATGAGGTTCCAGACGGGTGTACACCAAACCCTTCGGAGCCTTCACAGTCTTAGCCTTGAACATAAAATCATTAATGTGGCTAAATTAATCTGATTTGCCATAGAGTTAAACTAACAACACACAAGGCCTCTAAACTTGGCCTTAACAATTTATTCACTCTTGGCTGTGCACTTAAAAAAGGGAACTAGAAGGGAGTATCAGGGGAGCGTCTTCTGGAAGCCTCCCCCATCTCTCGAGAGATATGGGGGGATCCATATTAGGTTGAAATGACTCCTAAAGTATACCCCTATTGTGTTCAAGCCTTTAACCTCTAGGAGGGGAGCAATAAGCTAGGATCCCAGGAGTTCCATCATCTCAGATGCCCCAGAGCCAGAGGCAACGGAGGGAGTCCAAGGTCTCCCCATCAACCCCACTAAGAGGCGTGACCTAAATAATACTTTCATCATAAGGCATCCTTGGTGTCTTAGCGCTCTTCCAAGAAATTAATTTTCCAGGACTCCCACAGCTTCCAACAGGCTACATGCTGGTCATGTCTCAATCTTATTCTAGCTGTCAGAGATTCCATCAGAACCCTTCCTCCACTCGCTTAACCCATTCTGATATTAAGGGTGGATTCTGCATTAGCTATTTTGGCAGTAATACACTTCAAGCCCACTGCTAAGAAAATCAATAATATTTTCCTTAGGTTACCTTTTTGATGGACCACTGTGGGGAAGCCTAATACCCAATCAGTAAAGGTAGGGGGAATAGGTACCCCTGTTATCTGTTTAACAGTTTCGCCAAGTTGCCCCCAAAAAACAGAAAGTCTAGGGCAGGCCCAAAAAATGTGCCAGTGAGTGCCTATCTTTCCACATCCTCTCCAGCAATCAGCTCCCCCTCCCAAGTAATGAGATGTGACCCGGGGCACTTGAAAGAATCAAATAAGAATCTTCCAGAAGAACTCTCACCACGCATGGGAAGATGTCACCTTCCAACCAAGCTTTAGCCAATAATTTCACTCAGTTTGCAAGATACTTGTATTGGTTTCCTCATCCTAGGCCCTATGGTGCCTCTCCAAAGAATCCGCCCCACTCTCCGACAGAATTTTTATAAAGCTGCGCCACGAGTCTGATCAGGGTTGAGATCATAATTGACCTGTATAAAAAGTTTTCCCAACTGGAGAGAGATCTAGACAACCTCTCCAGGTGGTCTGAGGATTGTATAAAATGTCTCACTTGGAGATATCTATAAAATTCAACATTATTCCATTGAAATTTATGTTTGGCCCTCTGAAAAGAGATGCGACTGCCTCCTTCCACAAATTGCATGAAACGTGTTATGCCCCTGACCTCACATCTAGCATAACCCCCGTCTAATAGTGGAGGGAAAAACTTTGGTTCATGTCTTATATAAGATAGGGGTCCTATCCCCTCTGGAGTTCCCAGCAATGTCCTGACCTTCCAAAGAACTTTTAACCCCTGTCTGACCCAACAGTTCCTGATTTGGCAAATATATTCTTTGGGAGAAGGTGACAGGGCTAAGGAGTAAAGTGGTCTACCCTCCAGGAGCACATTCTCCATGTCGTATCATCTGACTCTCTTCTCTGTTTAGCCCATGTCATTACCGGGCCCATTTGTGCTGCTAGATAATATAAATAGAAGTTTAGTAAAGCTAGTCCCCCCTTTTCTCTGGGTAGGCAAAGGTAGCTTCCAGCCACCCTGGGTCTCTTGTGATTCCAGACAAATCTCTGGGTCACTGTCCCTAATTTGTTCCAGAATGAGGTTGGTGGTCTCAAAGGGAGGGACTGAAACAGGAACAGTAGTCATGGCAAGATATTCATTTTGAACGCCGAGACTCTACCTGTCAGAGTAAGGGGCAAGGTGCGTCAACTTGCCAAATCTCTCTCTATCTCTCCCCAGAGTCACTCATAATTAAGTGAGAATAGTTTTGACAAATCCACCGAAATTTGAATTCCTAAGTATCTTATGGTTCCCCTATGGGCCCATTAAAGGGAAAGTTGTTCATGAAACCATTCTGGGCTTTGCCACTTAGAATCAGAGCCTCGGATTTAGAGAAATACATTTTGTAACCTGAGACTTCCCCAAAGCTGTTCAGAGTGTCACATAGCCTAGGAACTGATTCTTCTGGGGATGAGAGAAAGAAAATGGAATCATCTGCGTATAAGGAAAGTTTATGTTCTGAATGTCCCCCCGGACCCCTGAAATCCTAATATCCTGTCTAATTTTGGAAGCAAGGAGTTCTAAACACAGGGCAAATAGGAGAGGGGAAATGGGACACCCCTGCCTGGTCCCACCAGATAAGGGGAAGCAGGGGGAGCTCACCCCATTCACCCTCACCAGAGCCTGAGGGTGGGAGTATAATTCAGAAATAGTATGAAAAAATTTAGGGCCAAATTTCATTTTCTCCATGGATGCTTTTAGAAATTTCCAATTAACCCTATCAAATGCTTTCTCTGCATCCATGGATGTGGTTATCTGACATGTGTTAGCTGTTTTCTGGGAGGATATAATATTTAGTAGTCTTCTAATATTATCATAAAGGTAGCGCCCCGATATAAAGCCGGTCTGATCTTTGTGGATCAGGGTGGGGATATGAACCTGTAACCTATGTAACAGAAGGCCTGTGAATAATTTTAAATCCATATTTAATAAGGAGATTGGTCTGTATGACCCACACCCAAGGGGGTCCTAACCAGCTTTTTGAATGACGGATATATGTGCTGTCTGCCAGGAGGCTGGGGTCTCCCCTCCATCCATAATCTCTTGGCATACTGGTATCAAAAAGGGTATCAGGGAGTCTGTGAAGGTTTTAAAAAACTCAGCCGGAAAGCCGTCTGGACCTGGATCCTTGCTGTTTTTCATGTTAGAGATCTTGTTAAGAAGTTCAACTTTTGTTATGGCACCTTCTAAATAATCTACTGCTGGCCAAGAAAGGGACCACAGCTCCAGGCTCTCAAGAGGAACGGACAGCTTATCCTCAAAATCAGGGATCACTTCTTGGGTGTATAACTCCTTACAGAAGGTTGCTAATTTTTTAGTGATTTCCTTAGGATGGTATATCATTTTACTGCCCTGTGCATGGTCTCTAAGAGAGGGAATCAATCTACTGACCTGTTGTTTCCTTAAAGTGGCCGCTAACAATCTCTCTGCCCTATTTCCATTCTCATAAAAATTTTGGCGGACTCCTATAAGAGGCCTCTATGTGGGATGTCAACAGTTTCTCCAAAGCCAGACGTTTGTCTGTTAAAACTTTTTGGGTTTGGCTATTCAATTCAATTTTGTGCTGGAATTCCAGCTCCACTATTTCACTCTCCAGTTCCTGTCTCCTCTGTTCCTTCCGTTTCTTATCTGCAGCAGAATACCTAATGATAATTCCCCTTAAGACTGCTTTTAAAACATCCCATCTGACAGCATGTGAAGTGTCCCCTATCGGATTATTCCTGTCAAAATCTTGAAATGAGGATAGTAACAGGTCTTTAAAATGTTGGTAATTTAGGAGGCCTACATTAAGCCTCTGGTGTGAGTTTCTGATTATGGGGAGTATATCTAGTTGCATTTTTACCGGAGCATGATCTGATAAAGTACGGGACATTATTTGGCAATCAGAGACAGTATGGAACCATTCATGAGGGTGGAAAAACAAGTCGATCCTGGTGTAGCATCTGTGTCTGTCTGAAAAATCAGAAAAATCCCTAAGGTTACCATTAACTTTTTGCCAGACATCAGTCATAATAAAAGTATGGATCCATCTGTTCAAGGTCTATCCCACCTTCCCCAGGGAAACCCATGAGGTTCCTCCCCTTCTATCCATTGAGGCAGAGAGAATGGTATTAAAATCCCCAACTACTATGCAAAGCTGGTCTGTAGGTTGAAGTATATGAGTGAAAAAATGATTAAAAAAGGAGAGAGCTTCCTTGTCTTCATTAGGGGTGTAGATGCATACTATTGTGCAGGGGATGCCAACCAGAGTGGCCTGGAGAACAACATAATGCCCCTCCAGGTCTGTCTGCGAAGAGATGACCTGAAGTGGACAGGATCTGTGGATAAGGACAGCCGTGCCTCTGCGATGTGGGTGGTTTAAATAGGAAGAAGCATATACTTTGCCTACCCAGCCACGACAGAGCTTCTGGTGCTCTATATCTGACAAATGGGTCCCCTGAAGCAGTGCGAGTTGTGTACCCATCCTGCCCAGCTCCTGAAGCACCCTGGACCTCTTTATTGGACTATGATGTCCCCTTACATTATATGTGGTAAACATTAATGCCCCCATGTTATTAAACCTATATGAATAGGTCTAGTCAGTAATGAATTCCCTAACCCCCCAGGTCCGCCACTCCAGGAGAATGAGCAGGAGGTAGTACACAGCCAAGAAGAACAACCATCAAACAGCATGTTAACCAGAACATAATAACCTCTGTAAACTTGTAAGGTTATAACATAAAATAGGTGGAAAAAACATAACTGGCCACCAGGAAATACGAAACCATAATTGGCTTCAATAGTGACACGCTAAGCCCCTCACGCTGGGCTTGGAAAATGGTGAGGGGAGGTGCTGGAGTGAATCCTGCACTGTGCTGCTTGGCCCTATTCCAAGGTAGCCATAGCAACCAGCATGGGGTCATTTTACTCAAGGGGCAGGTATCAGAGAAGAGAGAAAAAAAAAGGGAAGTCCCCTCGCATTAAGTATCTTAATATGACAAAGGTATTGGGGGGGACAACCCCAACCCACCCAGCCTTAGCTGCACGCTTCTTAGATCTGTACATTCAGATCTGAGCTGGAGCTGAAGTAGGATTAAAAGACAATCTCCAAGATTTATACTCTGTTATCCTGCCTTATATTAACCTATCAGCATTATGGCAGGAATTCAAATCCCCCACCCCACGAAGGGTCAGGCCATCAGTGTCAGAGAAGTCTAAATTATGACAGTTGAAAAATCCCCAAAAATCAAGTCCCTGGACCTCCCCTTATTAACCTTGGCCCCCCCTCATGAGGGATGTCCAAACCATTTAGCCCATAGTCAGAAGATCATCTTTCTTAGTTAAATGCAGAGATGTCTCTAGAGTCATCACTGTTTTCTGCCCACAAGCCCAGTGAGATGGCACCCCTTCTACCTCTTTTCCTTGCCATGTTTCTTGCTTGTAAAGTGGGCCATAGGTTAAGATTTGAGCCTGAAGGGGCCTGGGCGAATTGCCTAGATGCTGGGAGCCATTGTCATCGCTCTATCTCCTTTACTAGTCCTGGCTCGATGAAGTCATCCAGCAAAATTCCCAAGCTGGATAGATACTTTTTCACTGCAACTGGGGTGTCAAAAATCTTGGTCCCAAAGTCTGAGAAAATCTTCAGTTTAGCTGGAAAATCAACATATGCCTTAAGGTCTCTGGTGCGCAGCTCCTTTAGCACCGGGAACCAGGCCCTTCTCCACACCATTGTCATTGGGGCATAATCAGGTTCAACAAAAAGCCTGTTGTCCCCAAAGGTGATCTCTTTCAGTGACGTAGCCTTCCTCTGTACTAATTCCTTGATCCGATAGTCCCAGAATGCTATCACTATTGAGCGGGGTTTAGTTTTTGGATCTTTCGGAGGAGGTATTAGGGCTCTATGTGCGCGAATGATGCCTAATTGTAAAGTTTTGTCCAAACTCAGAACTTCCTTCAGCAGGCTCTCAATAAAATCAGGCATGTTCCCGGATTCTGTCTGTTCGGGCAAACCATGAATCCGTAAGTTAACTCTCCTGGATCTGTTTTCGAGGTCCTCTATTTTGTCAAGCAGAAATTGCGATCTATCGTGGAGCTGCAGTATAGCGCCGTTGTGCAGGTCTACCAACTCTGATTGTGTGGTTAATGCATCCTCCATAGACAGAATCTTCTGCTCCTGCTGTGCCAGGTTTTCCGTCGTCTCCTTCATCTCCCCTGGAAAGGTGTCCACTGTTCGGGTGAGACGTCTAAGTTCACGACATAACTGGCGAGAGGTAATAGTAACCCCTTCTTCCTCTTCATCATCTGTGCTATTCCCCGCTTCAGCGCTTTCAGTTTCTGGCGGCCTAGCCTGAGGAGCCTGCGAGGCATTTTTATTTGGGCCACGGGGGTTTAACTCCAGTTTTTGTTGTTTGAGACCACTCGACATGCCTGATTTGCCTTTCGGATGACCCGCTTTCAGCGTAGCTCAGATATATTTTCCTTTGTGCCACAGAGGTATAAGAAGCGTATATTTTATAATTAATGTTGCAAGGATGCGAAGCCCCTTTCTAACACTGCTCCATAAGGGATGACGTCACCGGAAGTCCCCACACACTCATTTTCTGACATGGATATTATTTTTAACCTGGGTTTTGTTCTTCCAGAGGAGACAGGAAGACTACGTTAAGACTTTTAAAGAAAGTGTCTATACTTTCAGGCGCATTTTGCTTTCTCTGATAGTATTTTGTTAATTTCATATTTAAGGGAGGAGATTTTTTTGTAATAAGTCTTTCGTTGGTGTCTTATGCAATTTGGATAATCTCTCCAGCTTCTTAAACTCCTCTTCTTTTCAATTAAGGTCTTTCTCCTTATCTTTTTTCTTTTTTGCTGCAAAACCTATTATTTGACCCCTTATAAATGCTTTGTACACTTCCCAAATCACTGTCTGGGAAACTGTTATTATTTAAAACAAAGAACTCATCTTTATCTGTCTTATTTTTAATCAAGTCTACAAACTTTGTGTCTTTTAGTAAGTTAATCTCCATCTGTGAGTCTTTTCTCCTTCCCCCCATTCCAGATTGGTGCTGATAACAGCATGGTCTGATATGCCCCCACCTATAGTGTTGGTTAATTTGTTAGATAATAAGATATAATCTATCCTACTATACGACTGATGCCAGTTTGAAAAGATGTGTAGTCTCTGCCTCGGGGGTGGATCAAACGTCAAGTATCAGATAAACTGAGATCATGTATTAGCTTTTTGAAGGAAGACCTTGCTCTTGTTTCTAATTGTATGGCTTTATGGGAAAATTTATTGAAAATGGGGGTCTAGGATTAGATTGAAATGCCCCCCCATTATGAATTTGTAGTCTAAAAATTGCATAGTAAGGGAGTTGAAGCTTTCTTGACTTTTTGTTCGGTGCATAAACACTGGATAAAGCCATTTTGTAACCACCAAGAGTTCCAACTAGGATCTAATATTTTCCTTCCTGATCTGTTACATGATGATGTTTGATGAAGTTAATCCCCCTTCTGCTTATGGTCAAACAACTACTCTCTACTTGCCCTACCCATCCTCTTTGTAGCTTAGCAGCCTCTTCCTGATTCAAATCAGTTTCCTGAATGAATACAATGTCAGTTTTACATTTATTCAAATAAGTTAAAATGTGCTTTCTTTTAATGGGTGAGCCTAGGCCTTTTGTATTCCATGAAACAACAGTGCAGTTAACCATGGCAGTTCCTTTAGAAGTAATGCAAGGAACAATTCTTTAGATTAGATATGGTCCCTAAAAGATTTCGACTGAATACTATATTATAATGAAAATACACTATATTTCTGTAGTTAGATTCTTATTACCAAAACTAACAAAAATAGATATTAACAGTAACATTTTCAATCAGGTAAAATAGTAAAGACTATAAATTCATACAGTAGAAATACTAGTATCTTCCATAAAGCAAGAAATTAAGCAATATGTAGTTACGAAATGGAACAAAAGAACAAAGTAGGTTGGTAGGCTACTTTAGACTGCGAAAAAGGTATCGGACTAAAGTCCAAGGTACTGAGTGTGGTTGTTTTCATTAAGTTTGAGGTGAACAGACACTCGTCAGCTCTGCTATAAATAAAGGATATAGCCATTCATAATGATTCCAAGGTATTGAAAATCGGTTCTCTCTTATTCCAAGTAGTTACAATGCTTTAAAGTGACAAGAGTAGAGAAAAAGAAGATACTTTGTTTTTTAAACTATTTCAATGTTCAATTTCAGTTCGTACATTTTTAAGGTTCAGAACCAGGCTCAGATCAATGTGTGGCTTAGGCTACTATGCAGTCCAATGCAAACGAGCAAGTACAGATCATAAGGCTATCCTGGCTACTGAGGATCTCTTATGATGCATCTAGGCTTGATCACAAGGGATTTACAGTACCCTGCAGCTGTGGCATATTCATCTGTTCACAAAGCGGGCTTTCTTGCAATTAAATAATAAGACAACAAAAGTCTTAACTTGTTCTGTTCACTTTCAGATAGTACATTTTTAAGGTTCTTAACTAGGCTTGTATCAGTTGGTGGCTTAGGCTACTGTGTCGTCTGATGCCAGTAATGAAGTATGGATCATAACAGAGGCGTAGCTAGGGGGGTTTCCTAGGTGCTCAGAAACCCCCCCTGCTGACCGTGCAACCCTACCCCGCTTCCCGACTGTGCAACCCGGCGCCCCCCCTTCTTTGCCCGCAGCCGATCGTCTTCATCTTCTTGTTCCTCTTACCCGCCGGCCCCCCCAATCCATTTGAGACCTGAGTCACTGACACTCACCGGCATCCACTATTCCAGGCAAGCGACGTCGGACTCAGACCTCAGGTGTCTCTCTGAGCCATGCGGCGCCTGATTAATCCTACTGGCAGGCAAACAGTTAAAGCCCCTCGTTGGACTGGCGCAAGGCATGCGGGGAAGTCGGGCGCCCTCCCAGTCGGCAGCTCAGCTTGTAGGCGTCAGACCTCGGCCCATGGCTCTGCATCATATGTGAGTGCAGCTTGGCAGTCACATGTGATGCAGAAGTCACCAAACGCCAAAGAGCGCGACTTGAGCTCATTTAGGGCAGGAGACCCATATTGTGAGGAGGCAGCTTGCCCGCGGCGCGCGTGCCTAAGATTTAAATTAATCAGACACAAACACTGAAGTCCCGGCCGTCGACAAATATACTGTGAACTTGTTTAACTTGACTTGGGCACTGGGGGGGATCGTCGGAGGAGGATTTTTCGCAAATTAATACTTTGGAGTTGCTTAGGCCTTGTTAGCATCGCGGAGGGGCGGCAGACTCGCCTGAAAGGACCAGGAGGTGCGCAGTGAAGTCAGGGAGGACAAATAATAAATTGAAAATATGCTTGCTGCAACTCTGGGCAAAATATCAATGGGAAGTAAGGGTCAAGGTCTGGAATGATGATGAAAAATAATTACCACAGACTGTGGTAATTATTTTTCATCATCTAGATTACAAGGATTATTCAGGTCTGCAGCAGCTGTGAGTCCCGAGGTGAATTTGAAATGGTATGGGGTAAAACTCAGGAGGGATTATAAGTCACTGTTACTAGCATGGTTCAGGTAACATGCACTCTAGTGCTCAGCTGATCACTAAGTGGCTGGGGAAAAGTACAGAGTAACTTATTTCCGTCCTCGAATTTAAAATAAGTGACTCTGTCATGGCTATGATTGGAATTAAGGTAAAAATAATTACCTCAGGAGGATATTTCTGATGTAACATCATGGCAGTGCTCTGGTCCTGTGAGGTGAAATGGGGGACAAACAGATTCAGAAGGCATATAAACTGACATGGCTAGGAATTAAGAAAAAAATACCTCAGTCAGCCAGGAGGGTATTTCCATGACTGCAGTTACTGAGGTGAAAATGGAGCAAATATTTAAACAGGGGAATTAAATAGCTAGGAAATAAGGTAACCTCAGCCAGAGAGATATTTCATGCACTGCAAGCAGTTTTAGTAGTGAGGAGAAATGGGGTAAATAACGATTCAGGGAAAACTTACGGAAAGACTGACGAGGAATTAAGGGGATATTTCAGGTAGCATGTCCAACTCCATGACTGAGGTGAAATGTGGTAGGCTGTTCCATGCATCCACCACCCTTTCTGTGAAAAAGAACTTCATCACATTACCCCTTAATCGGCCTCCATCTAATCTCATGCTGTGTCCTGTCCTGCAATTTTTCTTATATTGAAACATGTTACACTCTTTCACCTTGTTAATACCCTTTAGGTGTTTGAATGTTTCAATCATGTCACCTCTCTCCTCTCCTTTGCTGTAGGGTAATCTGCCCCCTCATATGTTTTCTGATGCAGACGACCCTACACCATTTTGGTTGCCTTTCTCTGGAATGCCTCAATTTGGTTAATGTCCTTGTGAAGGTATGAGCTGCAGTACTCCAGATGGACCAGTGTCTTGTAAAGAGGGATTATTACCTCCCTCTTCTGACTTATGATACCCCTACTGATACACCCTAACACCCCCTAGCCTTACCTACTGATTTAGTGGACTGCTTGATGATTTCAGGCATCAGTGATGATGATGCCCAAGTCTCTCTTCCTTCCCTTTGACTGCCAGCATCTCCTCCCAGCCTATAGGTGGCTTCAGGGTTTCTCTCTCGCTATGTGCATGATCTTGCACTTCTTTGTATTAAATCCCAGTTGCCACTCTTCCGACCATTTTACTAGTTTATCCATATCTCTGTTCATTCTGCCCACCCCATCTGGATCATACTGTGTTGCAGATCTTGGTGTCATCTGCAAACGGAAAACTTTGCCCACCAGTCCATCTGCAATGTCTGTGATTGAGGGACTGGGTGAATAGAGAAATAAAGTGTGGCTGGCTTATGAATTAGCACAGCTAACTGGACACAGAACCCAATGAGGTTACTTATATCTGCTGACCACATCGCACACAAGTCAAAACATAAAGGGTTCTATCTGTGAGCTGTGTATTACTCTCATGAGACTGCATATTAAAATACAGTCAGGGTGGTGGGCTGATTCAGGAGCTGCCTGTGTAATCCATCTCATTCATGGAGTACTGATTAAAATTACACAGGCCTGTAAGATTAATGGTGATTTGAATTAAATTATTCCACAACATGCTGGGTGACAAAGAGTAGTAAAAAATAGCACACAAAGATTATAATTTCACAATACTTTATTCTGGAAGATAAAGGCCACTTGGTCTGCCCACCATTTCCCAGTGGCTAAGCTGGCAGATCAGTTCTAACAGCATACACTTCTAACCCTCCGTACTAGAACTGTCTTGCGCCTGTGTCCCTACATTCATTTTCACACCTGACCTCAGGAAGGCCATTCCATGCATCCACCACTCCCTCTATGAAAAAATACTTCCTCATGTTGCCCTCAGTCACCCTCCTCTATCTCGAAATTGTGACCCTTTTTCACATTTTGTTCAGAAAGATGCTACCGTGTTGGACTTTGTTCCTTTTAGGCATGAAAGTTTATCTCATGTTTCCCAGTCAGGCTTCTCACACCTAGAGGTTATATTCAGGTCCTAAAGTCTCTGTCTCTCTTCATATTTTGCTGCAAACCATGCACCATGTTAGTTGCCCTCTGGGCTGCCTCCATCCTGTCTTTATGTCCTTGCAGAGAGATCCCCAAAACTGCACGCAGTACTCAGGATGGGTCTCACCAGCTTTCTGTACATGGATAACAACTTCCTGTTTTTTATTGGTGAAGACACTGACTATCTCAAGATCCCCCAGGTCTCCTTACCTTTCCCATTGCCTTAGTCTCAGCATCCAGTTGTCTCCATGCTTATCAACATATTGCTGTCAGTTACTCAGCACATGAATAATCCTGTAAGATGCTGGGTTACGGATGTCTTTAACTGTATTACAACACCCTGCTTTCTTACTTAAGTTCTTATCTTGTTCTTGCCATCAGTTTTAAGAAGTACTAACACTAAATAATGGAACAGTACTTCTCTGTACAATAAAGGATACCCTTCCATTGCCTTAGTCTCAGCATCCAGTTGTCTCCATGCTTATCAACATATTGCTGTCAGTTACTCAGCATATGAATAAATACAGAGAAAATCCCTGTAAGATGTTGGGTTACGGATGTCTTTAACTGTATTACAACAACCTGCTTTCTTACTTAAGTTCTTATCTTGTCTTGCAATCAGTTGACAGGCACAGATGATTGGACTTGGCTGGGGCCTTTTGGCAGGGGTTACAGTTAATATTGTGACGTTTGCTCTGTTTGCAAGGCAAATACATTTAAAGTAATGTGATTGATATTGAAACCATGCATTAAGTAAAACTCTGCTCCTCCATTTCAAAAGGACATTGACTTGGATCAGTCTCTGAGATGGCAACTACTAAGGCGGATTACCAATCAGGCAACTCTTTCTTCATTTGGATTTGGAACAAAAGCGACCATTAAGCCCATCAGAAGTGGGAGCTCTCAAGGTGTGTCTCTTGTATATTGGAAGCCTACTGTCTAATCTTTATTATCAGTCTTTTCTAAAACAACTGAATTATAGTCAGAAAACAGAGTCATGATTCTTATTTGCATAAGAATGATTGTCTTTCTATCTTGTATTGTGCCTCCACCACTCCATGTTTTCATATTATCATAGGTAGTTTGCACTTGTCATTAATGACATTAGTCTGAGCAATAAATACATTCAAGCATTGAATGCACTTATTGCTACAATTATTTATGGCAGGAAATGAAAGGTTCATGTAGTTTCTGCACAGACTTAATCCTGCTGGTCATATGATCTATCTCACTAAAATATTCCCATTACCACCTACTTCACCGTTTGCATGTCCCCATTGTCTCAATCCCCAGCAGTTTTGCAATACTGTTATTTGGGAAACAGCATTTGAGCAACACATAAAAACACTTGTCTCATCTCTGCTTTCATTTTCCCATATGCATGAAGAACTTAACAATGCCTTTTGTATTTTTAGATTCAGGCATTGCAGCAGGCAGTGACAACAGAAGTACTGTTCAAGAAAGCTTCTCCAATGAAAACAGCAGTAATAGCATACTAGTGCAAAATGAGAGTAGCAGTATGCCAGAGGAGGGCCCTTATGATATTGGTAGAATCATTGGCACCTCACTCAATGATTCTGAGAAGTATAAATACCTCACTCAGCACTTCAGTCCATCAGCTACTTATGTGTTTCCAAAGACAGTGATGCATGCTAAACAACGATTCTTCCAACACAAATGGTGTATTGAATACCCTTAGCTAGTTTACAGTGAATCGTTGAGGGGTGGCTTGTGTAAGTTTTGTAGCTTGTTTGGCTACAGTGATAGCTTGGGCACTCTTGTCACTAAACCATTAACTAACTGGACAAAAGCAAAGGAGATTCTAAAAGAACACTGCAAGAAACAATATCACATGAATGCATTGGAAAAGGCTCAGAATTTTAAAATAACTATGGAAACCCCAGAAAAATCAGTGAGGAGCAAACTTGATGCTAGGTGTGCTGCAAGAATTGAACAAAACAGGAAAATATTAGGATCAATAATAGAAACTATACTTGTCTGTGGTCGCCAGAATATAGCTTTACGTGGCCATATTGAGAAAATAGATGATGATACCCACAATCCAGGAAACTTTATCTCCATGTTAAAATTCAGGGTAAATGCTGGACATACAAGTTTAGCTGAAATTTTACAGTTCGGTGGGAGAAATGCACAATATCACTCGCCAGATATTCAAAATGAGTTGATAGAGATTATTGGGGATCAGATTCGAGACAATATAATTAAAGACATAAAAGATGCTGAGTACTACTCTAGTCTTGGTGATGAAGTTACAGATGTAAGTAACAGAGAAGTTTTGTCTCTGGTACTGCGATATATTGACAAAACTCAAAATAAAAGAGAGGACTTCCTAGACTTTGTACCTTGTGAGAGAATAACTGGTGAGGCACTTGCAAAGAACATATTACATAAATTGGTACATTGGAGTCTTGACATTCAAGCATGCCGAGGCAAGGATATGATGGGGCCTCAAACATGTCCTCAAACGCTCGAGGCACAAGGTGTTTTAATTGCCAGCAGAATGAATCGCTGTTTACGCAGCACTGTAATGCGATTGCCTCAATCTGTGCATAGTGAACTCTTGTCAACACCCTGAAATCCGGAACATGCATGATGTGCTTAACCAGTGTTGTAACTTCTTCAATTCTCACCCAAAAGAAATGAGCTTCTGTTGAAAGTAGTAGGGTAATTATCCTGAAGCTAAACGAGTGACATTGCAATCTCTTTGCAGAACAAGATGGGCAATGAGGCATACAGCATATGAGATATTTTATGATCTTTTTCATGTATTCTCATTGCACTACATGTCATCAGTAATGGACAGCAATATGCTGATGAGTATGGAGAATGGAATTGGGATGCTGAGACTAAGACATTAGCAAATGGGATCCTTTATTCTATGGAGAATTTCCGTACATTATTTGCTTCATCACAGTCATGAAGGTACTGAAGTTTGTGCAACCACTGAGTGTAAAACTGCAAAACAGTGCAATTGATATAATTAATGCTTACAACATGATTACCACAGTAGAGGACAGTATAAAGGTAGCTCGTCAAGAAATTGAGACTCTCTTCCACAGCTGGTACACTGAGGCATGTAGTGTTTCAGAAAAGGTCAACATTCAACCTGAAATACCACGCACTGTTGGGAGACAGACTCACCGAAGCAATACTCCTGCAAGTGATCCTGAAGAGTATTACAGGAGGGTGATTGCAATTCCAATGCTTGATTATCTCCTTGAGGCACTGGCTGTGAAATTTTCAAGAACACAGCAAGTTGTGGCTAAGCTAATGGGCCTTATTCCATCAGTGATTAAATGCAATGGTGGAAACATCAACCTAGATGAAGTTATCAATTTCTATAAAAAAGATATTTCTTCTCCTCAGGTTACAGATGTGGAACTGCTAACATGGAAAACTAAATGGCAAAACAATCAAAACCCACCTGATACTGCTGTAGAAGCATTCAGAGCCTGTGATGCATCCTTTTCCCAAATATATACACTTTACTCAAGATACTCATGTAATTCCAGTCAGTAGTGCACAATGAGCGCTTTCTTCAGTGCTCTTCGAGGCTCAAAACTTATGTGAGAAGCACAATGGGAAATGAGAGAATGTCAGGCCTTGCCTTAATGCAGATTCATTATGGAGCTAAAGTAGACACTGATAAAGTGATTGAAAGGTTTGCAGCAAAACATCCAAGACGGATGTTGCTTGTGAATGTGATGTCACAGCAACAAAATGAGAACTAGAGTAAGAAAGCAGGGGGTCCATTTAAGTAATTTCTTCCTACCAGGCATCTTAAAATACTTTAGTATATTTGCCATTTTGAAGCTGGGAATCCTTATTTTGCATCAATCTAGACTTTAAATACAGAACTAGATTAGAGAAGATAAATCTGATAAAGAAACAAGACAGCCTGGCAAATAACTATGTGAAGTTGTGGGTTATAGTTGTAGTGTATGTTACTGTTATTCTTACACTTGATGACACCCAGTTGTCAAATAATTCAATCTACCATCTGTATCTGTTCTACTGGTTTGATAATTTTAATCACATTGATAATTACAGAAAGCCAGCCTTGTCTTAATGCATATTCATGTGCAAAAAAAGTGTAAATTGAGGAAGTTGAAAGGTTTGCAACAAAACATCCAGGGCAGTGGTGGTTCTGTGATGGCAGTAACAAAATTAGAACTAGAGTAAGAAAGCTGTGATCCACTAATTTCTTCCAACCCAGCATGATTTTTCTGTTTATTTCGCACTACATGTTGTTATTTTAGTTGGGACCTTATTTTGTGTCATTCACAGACTGAAAAACTCAACATGAATACAGAAGATAACCTGATAAACAAACGAGTTCTAGGAAAATAACTATATGTGTTTGATGTGAAAAGTAGTTAATGTAATGTTTGTAGTTAACATTTAAAACACTTAACACCCAGTTGTCAAATGTGTCATTCACTGGTTGCATACTACTTTGATGGGAAAAGCTGTGTATCCTATGTGTATCAATATGCGCGTACATTATAGACAGGCACTTTATATATGTTTTAAATATTTTTAATGCATTACTGTTTAATATGTGAGCTGCACACAAACAATAAACATTTAAAAATAAAAGTACCTGAGTATTATTTATTTTCCTTAAGAGGTCATGTAAAAGAAGGGAGGAAAACAATTAACAGCAACCATACAAACTATGGACAGTTTTTAAAAGGGAATACATGCAGTGGGAAAGGTGGAACATAAAGGGCAAGGCAATAGCTGAACAAATAAATTAAATTTGGGAAATGAAAATTACTCCCCAAAAAAAAAGTTTAGAAGGAGCACCTGGCTGAAATACTTGAGATTGCAGGGATGGATGAGAATGATGATTCGAATTTTGAACATTTTGTGACTCAACAATTATTGCCTAAAATGCATGAAAATGCACCATTTAACACCTACATTTTCAAAATTTTCTGGGGGGCATGCCCCCAGACCCCCCTAGAATTGTTTGGGAAACCCCCCACCACCAAATCCTGGCTACGCCCCTGATCATAAGACTACCCTGGCTACCCAGGATCTCACATGATGCATCTAGGCTTGATCACAAGGGATATACCCTGCAGCTGTGGCAAACACATCTGTTCACAAAGCAGGCTTTCTTGTAATTAAATAACCAAGAACCAAAGTCGTAAGCTGTTTCTCAGCAAGCCTAGTTAATATATAGAATTAACCAGTAGAAAGTAGTGAATAGACTGTGAGAGTAGGAAGTTGTAAACCTGCTTACCTCACTTCTGTTTTTAGTCATTTACAACACTGCAGGTTTGAAACTTGTGCTATTTTTATTTGCACCCAAATGAAAACCAGCCTTATCCCCTTTCGTTTTATACTGCTTTTCACTTTTTGTTTGTTGCTATTCCATCAACTGCTGTCATGTTTCTTACTTTTGCTGTGTGCCGATAATGCAGTTTAAACAGTTTTTCTGAAGTTCAGTTACCTTTTTCCGTGTTTCTCCTTTCGCGGCTCCTCACTTGCCATTTGTGAGAGAGCCCAGAGTAGTGCAAACAGTGTGTTTATGAAAGTTTCCATCAGGGGAGCATGTCTATAGTGTGATGACATCATCAGGTATGTCATTTGCTTATGGTTCAAGCAGTGAACACACCTCCCACGAGGCTAATTCCCTTTAATGTTTAAGCTTGCTAAAAAGTTGCCACTATTGTCTTTGGGTACTGGTGATCACTGTATACTATTCTATCTTTAATTTTTTTTCCTTTTTTTGCTGCTACCAACAATTGTTCTTTAAACAGCTTTCTTCATTCCACAGGATGTTTTCATTGGCTACTGTGAATAACCCTTTAGACTAGGAGATGTTTTGACTGACTGAAAAACTAGAAATAAATTATCCATCATTAGGACTGGAATATGTATAGCTGCTACACAGATTCAGGAAAAAGGGAGTGACAGAGAGTGTCCCAATGCCCCCCCCCCACACACACACACACACCAAGCATCTAGGAAAAAGTGCAAACTTTACAGAGTTGCAAGATCAAAAATCTCACTGCAACATCAGAGGCAGCTCATTATATAGGTGCTCTAGACTCTGGTTTGATTGCTGACTCCTGTGAAATACTTATGTGTGGGTGCATGGGATATGTGTAAAGATCCAAATCTTGGGGGGGGGTTGCAAATAGGCTTAAGTAGTTAAATGATTATTTTAAATATTTTTTTGCATCCTTTACTTAAGATAGACAAACTTTGTATTTAATATGTTCAAATAGATTATGAGCCCCAAAATATATAACATTTAATTATACTACACTGAATTTGACAGGTATGGGCACACTGCTTTAACTCCATAAAAATGTTAAAAAAAAAAAGACTTGGAGAAGGAGACTGATGGTCATAGCAGGAAATTAAGGCTCCCAATGTGTCAGTCACTGTCTGTATTCCATGGACTGCTGCACTCGATCTGCACCATACTGGCTGACTTGTCTTCTATTTTAACTATGTGTCTGCTTCCGCTGAACTCCCTCCCCATTGTCTTACCTGGAAACATGCTATTTCAGCAGCTTAGTATGCTCTTCCTGGAGAAACAATGTTCAAGAATTCTAAATAAATCTTAGCATCACATAACAGAAACAGAACGTGCAGGATTTTCAGATGGCATGACGCCAGAGCAGCATCTGATTTCTGATACAACTTGCATTATGCCACTGACATTCAGACATCTGAATGCTATTTTTAAAATTTTGGACAGATTTGCTGTGGTTTATGGCACAAAAATGATATATGAATCGTATATTTGGCATGTGCATTTACTGTGAAACAGGTGCAGCGGTGGTCCCTGTCTCTATTGGTTACAGGGTAACAGGTGAGCACAACAGCTGGCACCCCGGCCGGGCACCAATATAATCTTCACATATTATTTCTATGGGGAAAGCACTACACCACATCAGGCACCAACAGAGGCACCCCATTTTTTACTAGGGCACATGCCCTGGTGAAGAGCAATGACTGCACATGAGCCATTTTTGGGATGCATTTTGCACTGATTCCAGACACATGGTGCATAACATGCACTGAAACTGAGACACAAGGCCCCCTGACGTGCTCTGAAAATCCTGCCCTAGAAAAGTATGGTTACGTAAGAACTTACTGTAACAGTAGATCTTTGAGAGAATCTCTTGCAGCAGGCTACACCTATGGAAGTACAGCTGCCAGGCACTAAGACTACACAGAAACTTTGCTAGCTAGCAGTTTACCAGGGGGCTGCCCATGTCAACATCACATGCTGACGATGTCTACCTCATATATACATGGTGGCCTCACACCTTCTTCAGTTCTCCAGCCTGAGACTATAAGCAAAAAGTCCCAGCAGGGAAACAGAGGATGAATGTGAGGTTCCCTCCAAAATCAATAAACCAGAAGGTCTCTGACAAGGAGAAAGAAAGACAAGCACAGAAAGCTCCAGAGAGCCAGGGGGACAGAAGGGTTGGATGGCATGGCCTGTTGCAAGAGATCTTCTTGAAGATCTACTGTTATGGTAAGTTCTTATGTAACTGTACTATCTTCATCGAGTGTATCTCTTGCAGAAGGCCACACATATGGAACAAGTCGCAAGCAGTACTGACAGAGAGACAGTCTGGGTGGCTGGGGGCCATCAGCCTAAGACAGGAGGCCTTGGAACACAGCCAAGTCAAACCTGCCTTCTTCTACAGGCAATGTTCAGACTGTAGTGTTTGATTAAATCAAATCAAAGTTTATTTATAATGTGCTTTTCTAAAAAAGAAGCGAAGGTAAAGTGAAGGTGTGGACAGTACTCCAGGTGGCAGTGGCACAGATGTCAGCAGTTGTCACATTCCTGAAACAGGCAACAGAAGTTACCATGCCCCTGGTAAAGTGGCCACACACAACTCCAGGAAGTTCCTTACTGTACTTCCTACAAAAAAACATAATACAGTTGGCAAAACATTTGGACAAGCACTGTTTTGAAACTCTTACACCCTCTTTCCAGGGATGAAAGAAACAAACAGCTGTGAGGACTTTCTGCCGTTCTTTGTGCAATGAACATAATATCTAAGTACAGTAGAAGCCACTTAATTGGGGCACCCCAGTGTCAGGCTTTTCATCCCAATTAAGCAGCCATCCCACATATCAGAAGCTCATTGTACCAATGTTAAACTGCAGTCATGGCTTGCTCCTACCTCATGCCGTTGTCATCGCTTACTCACTATTCACACACTGCTGCTTTTCCTGATTCCTCTGTCGATTTGTTGATACAGTAGAATTACACAGCTTGCTCCCAACATATGATGTCGGCACCTGCTGAACTGTAAAGACTCTGCCACTTTCAGATTAAGACCAGGAGTGGAGTAAAGAACATTATGCTGACTATAGAGAATGGTACAGACAGAGCATGGCATTTTTTGTAAGAGAAAAAAATTAATTTATTTAGTGTCCTTTACTCCACTCCTGGTCCACTCCTGTCTTGGAGCACGAATTGCGCATTCTGTGTGGAGGGGGGCAGAGACAGCAAAATGAAGAGCCAAGAACAAATGGCGATCCTCACTGTGCCAGTGCCCTTTCTCTGCCTCACTAGAAGTCACAGCAAAATTAAGATCTGAGAACAAACGTCAATCCTCACTGTGAGACATGAGAGACATCACACTGCCTGGTGAGTCCAAATAGGGGCATAGATCAGGGGCTGAGGTTTAGTAATGCTGTGGAGGAAAAAGTTGGGAGCGAGGAACAGGAGCCACAAACTGATATTCACTCCTAATTAGGTGTTACCATTCATTCCTAATTAGATGTTAAAAGTGATAGCAGCTTAGTGACAGGACAAGTCTGGGTATGTCTGGCTAGAAATCTTCCCAATTAGGCAATAGGGGCATCCTATTTAAGCAATTACAGCCCCCATAGGTTAACACAGCCACATAATCGGTGCCTGATGAGATATCCCTATAAAGCGGACGTCGCTATTATCCGTATCCCTATTAAGTGGCTTCAATTGTATTGCAATGCCTCCCCTGGATTGACGTGCTCTGTAAAGTAAACAGGTAGGTGGATAGTTTGATTTAAAGTACATTCAGACACCACCTTCAGCAAAAAACATAGGATTTGCATGCAAAGGCACCCTGTCTTTGTGGAAAATCAAATAAGGCTGTTCACACATGAGGGCTTGCAGCTCTGAAATCCTTCAGGCAGAAGTAATAGCAGAAGAAGCTAGAAGAGAAAGAAATCAGATTCATTTCAGTGCAGTAGCTGCTCTTTGCTGCTTTTAAATTGCTTCTTGTTGATTTCACTTGGTAGTAGGTGTTTTTTTCTTACTACTTCTAAGGGGCTAGCAAGGAATTGTTTTGGGACTTTTGAAATTTTGAAACATATTTTGATGTGCTTTAAGTGGGCTGTTATTTCTTGTTGTTTCACGTGGTAGCAGGCTGAGTTTTCCTTTCTTCTTAAAAGGGGCTAGCAGAGAACTGTTTTGGAGCTGTTGAAACCTTCCGGTGTGTTGTTGGTGAGGCTGTTGTTTCTTTTAATTGGAGACCCATTTTTTCTGGTATGTAACATATTTTTTGTGCTTTTAGTGGGATTGTGATATTTTTTTCTGTCTTCACTAGCTGAAAAGTTTAGTGCATAGTTGGGGAAGGGTGCTAATTGTCTGGCAAGGGGCCTCAGCTACCTGATTGTTTCTGAAGGGCACAGGCTTGGTCCCACTCACCCTGCCCCTCACTCCACCCACCCCAGGTACACCATTTCCTTTATACCAGGGATTCTGAAATCACTTCCCCAAAAGGGCAAAGGACATGCACCTGTCATAGCAGAAGCAGATGTCCAGGGAAGGAACAGCAGCAAGTGAAGAGGTGACTGCTATCTTCAAGGAATGGACATAACTGCAGCACAAACTGTTTTCATTTCTACCTGTTTGCATGGGTGTTTACATTGTGAAAAGGAGGGGTAGGAGTTAGAAGGAGGCTGTGCAATAGTTGATTACTGTTTCTTTTTGGGTATGGACGGGAGGGAGAGGAACTTAAAAGGCAGCTGCTCAATCTATCTAAAGTGTATGAAAAAAGGAGTAAGGGAAATTGTGAAAAGGAGAAGAATGTTTTGCAATGATAGAGGGGGAGAGAGAAGACTTGGGGGAGCATTGGGTATCCTTCATCTGGAAGGGTGGGGGGTCACTAGTGGGCGATGACAGCAATGGGTAGGGTGGTAGGCTGCAACAACTGCAGTGCGCCAATCTTTCTAAAAATTGCAGGGAGGGTGGGGGGATATTTAATGTGCAGAGTTGGTATCTTTAAGGTGGAAGACTAGATTTGCTGGCAAAGGCACCTAGCTTCACCTGCACTCTTTTCTTCTTGGTTGATTGACAGGACAGAGCAAAGAACCTTACCAGAGCAAGGAAAAGGATTAAGGCTTCTTCTGGCTAGGCAGATTTACTGTGTGTTATTATTTTCTTTTGTACTCACAGGGATTGTTACTGTTTGTTGCTAACATTTTACTGCTTTTTTCTCTCTGATTCAAATAGTTTTTGCTGGGTATACCTTCTGCTGCATTATTACAGGATGTGCCTACAGGTGTATGCTTACAGATTACTGCTGTAATCTTCTGATTCAAATTGTCTTTTGCAAGGTATATCTTCTGTTACTGCTTTATTTTTCTCTGTAGCAAAATGTTTCTTACAGAGTATATCTTCTGTGAAATTATTAAAGGTGGTGCATACATTTTTGTGACTTTTTATCATTAGGCTAAGCAAAATTATTGTTTGCCACTATTTTCTTTTCTTTTCTTTTTTTTTTTTTGCTGAAAGGTTTTTGGTTTGTCTCAGAGGTGTTGCAGTCTCCTTCTCACATTGAATGAGCTAATTGCTTTCCTCCCAAAGCTCTTCCAGGGAATTAGGTGTGTAACTGGGGGGGGGGGTGAAGCTGACAAACTATTAGTAACCTTCAACAGGAGGAAGGGTTAAAATGTCAGGGTAGTTGATATCTTGGAGATGGAAGACTAGATTTGCTGGCAAAGGCACCTAGCTTCACCTGAGCTCTTTTCCTTCTAGGTTGCTTGAAAGGACAGAGCAAAAAACCATACCAGAGCAAGGAAAAGGATTAAGGCTTCTTTTGGCTATGCAGATTTACTGTGTGTTATTATTTTCTTTTGTACTCACAGGGGTTGTTACTGTTTGTTACTAACATTTTATTGTTTATTTTTCTCTGATTCAAATTATTGTTGCTGGGTGTACCTTTTGCTGCATTATTACAGGGTCTGCCTACAGGTGTGTGCTTACAGAGTACTGCTGTAATCTTCTGATTCAAATTGTCTTTTGTAAGGTATGTCTTCTGTTACTGCTTTATTTTTCTCTGCAGCAAAGTGTTTATTACAGGGTATATCTTCTGTGAAATTATTACAGGTGGTGCTTTACAGGTTTTACAGTTTTATCTGTCATTAGGCTAAGCTTTCAAGGCTACTGCATTTGTTGATGGCTGATTATTTCTGCTCTTACCTCCTTGTTTCTTTCATCCATGGTTCTTCTTTTTCAGCAGTGGAAGGGCCCAGCCACCCACCCCCATCCCAAACCACCCCACACTATGCTCCTTTTATAGGGTAGCACAGTTGTGACATTTCCTGTAGCAAAGCAGTAAGGGGCAGATCAGAGGGTATCCAAACAGTGACCTCATTTACAGGGGCACAAGTAATTTAACTTGTTATAACAAGTTATACAAAAACAAATAAACAAAACACAAAATCAAACTTTTGCTTTCATTTTCCTCCTTCTAATTACTCTGACCAAGTTATAAACCAAGCAACTTATCTGGAATGGATATTATTAACTGCAGGTACTGTGGGACACTTTTCAAAAGGGCAGTTTTACAGGATTTAGGACACTGTCCTACATGCTGGGTCATTGGAGATCTAAGTGCTCAGCTCCAGGCAGCGTGGGCAGAGACTGCACACCTCAAATCGCATATTCAGGAGGAAATATATTATAAGAACTGCGCAACATTTCCCCAACATCCAACAGAAGCACCTCGACCATAGAGGGTAGTTGGTCCAGGAGGTTGGCAGGTGGTTAAGAGGGACAAATTGGGTGCCCCATCACTCAGTGCTCTCCAACATATCACCTCCACAAACAATATAAAAACTACAAACAGGTATCTACCTCTGTCTCTAAAATCAAACAAAAGGGCAGAGGACACTGCAGAGCAGGACACTGTAGCACAGGAGCTAGCACAACAAAACTCAACCAAAACAGGAACCAAAACAAAAAAAGCAAAAAGGAAATACAAAAAAACTTCTGATCATAAGAGACTCCATGATTAGAGGAGTTGATACCTATCTCCAGCCAGGGGTAATGGTCGGGTGTCTCCCAGGTACATGTTGAGAGACACTGACCACATTGCTAAAACTGTACAGGAAGCAGGAGAAAACATTGATGTCCTGGTACACATAGGGACTAATGATCTCACCAGTTGTGGAGACCAAGGAACACCTGACCAGGCTGAGTGACAAACTATCATTCATTTTGTCCAGCATCTCCTTCTCTGAGACCCTGCCAGGCTGGGAGAGGGGGGGCAGATGGTCAGAAGGTCAGAGAAGGGGGAGATAGGGGAGCTAAACATGTGGCTCAAGGGCTGATGCCAGGAAAAAGGGCACACATTTGTAGGGAACTGGCAACAGTTTGGGGAGTGAAAGTTCTTTAAATTTGATGGACTGCATCTGACTAAGGAGGGAGTCAGTGCATTGGGGCAGAAGTTTGACATATTTGCAGAATATTTAAACTAGCAAATGGGGAGAGGGGTGCAGCACCCGATACGTTGAATGGGAAGAACACCCCTCCTCCCTTAGCTAGTGGTCAAACAGGAGTTCAGCATGTTTGTAGTATATTTGCATCACCAGGTAAGGAAAAAGGTCTGACTCCCCATACAATGCACAAAGAAAATGCCAAACCTCGCTCAACAACTAACACACTGAAATCTGGCCAATGGAAAATCATGTCCACAAATGCTGGCAGTCTGGGAAACAAGATCCCAGACCTACAGGCAATAATGACAAGAGGCTAAACTGGACATTGTAACCATTAGCGAGACATGGTTTACCAATAAGCACACTTGGGAGACTTCAGTACCTGACTATGTTGTTCAGAAGAGACCGAAGTGCAGAAGGCGGGGGAGTGTAGTGGAGTGGTCCATTATGTCAATGAAAATATCAAAGCTACAGAAATTCAGAACACACATAAGGAGCCAGCAGAACTATGGGCCATCCTGGAAACAGGAAATGGGACAGCCATACAGGCTGGGGTTGTCTACAGGCCTCCAGACTGGGTGGAGGACATAGACATATTACTGTTAGAAGATATACAAAACATGACAGCTAAAGGGGAGGTTCTTATAATGGGAGGCTTCAACGTGCCAAATACAGATTGGTCAATACCAGCAGGAACATCTGCCAGAACTAGACACATAGTGGATTCCCTGGATGGGGAGGGCCTCAAACAACTGGTACAACAACCCACAAGAGACAGGGCCAACCTAGATCTAGTACTGACTAACGGGGAAAGGATCACAGATCTCCATGTAGAAGGTCACCTGGGGGCCAGTGATCATCACATGGTATGGTTCAATTTGGCCACTAGAACTAAAGCATCCCATTCCGAGGCAAAAATATGGGACTTCAGAGGAGCTGACTTTGATAAGATGGCTAACAGAGTTAAGCTAGCCCTGGTGAAAAGAAATACAGGTGAGGGGGAACAGGCAAAGTGGGCAAGTATTAAGGATGCAATACTTGAAGAACATCCCATTGTGTTAGAGAGAAAAGGAAGTGCAAAAAAAGAAGGAAACCACTTTAGTTCTCAAAAACAGTAGCAGAAAAGGTCAGAGCCGAAAGGCTGGCCTTCAGAAAATATAAGGGAATGCAGCGGGATGAAGATAGGGAGGCATACCAAACTTCCCTAATGGAAGCTGGGAAGGCAGTAAGGCAGGCAAAAGCCCAAACCGAGGAAATACTAGCACGAACAGTAAAAGAAGGTGACAAACTTTCTATAGATACATTAGTGAAAGGAGAAAGTCCAGAAGGGGTATTGCTAAGATCAAGGGGAAAAGGGGTCATGTGAGGAGGAGTACCATGTAAAATCATCTATCCTAAATAGATACTTCTGCTCAGTGTTTACTAAAGAGAAGGTAGGGCAGGGCCCACAGCTCAGCACCATGGACACAGGGGGGAGGGAGGAAGAGCTCAATAAGCTCAGGGTGGACAAGGCAATGGGACCTGATGGCATACATCCCAGGGTACTAAAGGAGGTAAGGGTGGAACTAGCAGAGCCATTAGCAGAACTGTTTAATGAGTCTCTGAGCACAGGAGAGGTCCCAGAAGACTGGAGAAGGGCCCAGGTGATCCTGCTCCCCAAGAGTGGTAGCAGGGAGGAGGCAGGGAACTATAGACCAGCCAATCTTACCTCAGTAGTGGGCACGATTATGGAGGCACTCCTTAAGGAAAGGATAGTGCAACACCTGGAATCCATAGGAGAACAGGATCCAAGACAGCATGGGTTTACAACAGAAAGGTCCTTTCAAACTAATCTCATAGATTTCTTTGACTGGGTAACCAGAGTGGTGGACCAAGCGGGAGCAGTTGATGTTGCCTACCTTGACTTCAGCAAAGTTTTCGATACTGTTCCACATAAAAGATTGATAATAAGCTGGGTAGGCTTAGGGTGGGTCAGAAGTTGGTCAACTGGGTGGCAAACTAGTTGACATGCAGAAAACAGAGAGTGGTGGTAAACAGTATACAGTCAGAAGAGATTCAAGTCACAAGTGCGGTACCTCAGGGATCAGTCTTGGGGCCAGTCCTCTTCAATATCTTCATGAGTAACAATGCAGATGGACTGAAGAGTAAGGTTTGTCTGTTTGCAGATGACACCAAGATCTGCAATAGAGTAGATGATCCAGATGGGTTGGGCAGAATGAGAAAAGATCTGGATAAACTGGCAAAATGGTCAGAAGAGTGGCAACTTGGGTTTAATGCAAAGAAGTGTAAGATCATGCACACAGGGAAAAGAAACCCAGAAGCCACCTATAGGCTGGAAGGGGAGTTGCTGGCAGTCACAAGGGATTGAAGAAACTTGGGCATCATCATCACAGATGACCTGAAATCATCCGAGCATACCACTAAAGAGTAGGTAAGGCTAGGGGGATGTTGGGGGTGTATTAGTAGGGTATCAAAAGTTGTAAGAGGGAGGTAATAATCCCTCTTTACAAGATACTGGTTAGGCCCTATCTGGAGTACTGCGTGCTCACACTTTCACAAGGACATTAACCAAACTGAGGCAGTCCAGAGAAGGGCAACCAAAACGGTGCAGGGACTGCATCAGAAAAATATGAGGACAGATTAACGGAGCTCAATATGTATACCCTAGAGCAAAGGAGAGAGAGAGAGAGGTGATATGATTGAAACATTCAAGGGCATTAACAAGGTGAAAGAGTCTAACATGTTTCAATATAAGAAAAATAGCAGGACAAGAGGACACAGCATGAGATTAGAGGGAGGTCAATTAAGGGGTAATATGAGGAAGTTCTTTTTGACAGAAAAGGTGGTGGATGCATGGAATGGCCTACCTCAGGAAGTGGTGGATATGAATACAGTGCAGGGCTTCAGACAGGTATGGGATAGACATAAGGGAGCAATACAGATGAGTATGAACAGATAGGCCATTGACAGAGCAAAGGCCAATGGCACATTCATAAGGTAGAAAAAGAAATGGGCAGACTGGATGGGCCTTGCGGTCCTTAGCAAGGGTCTGCAGGAGGAGCTAAGACAGCAAGGCAGACTGGAGGAGGTTATAGCCCAACATTGGAGGGAGGAAGGAGGGGAGATGAGGAGGGAGGCCAGTTTGGGCCAACAGGGGGGAAGGAGAGGGTAAGAAGAAGGGAAGCAGAGATGGGAGACCTAGGACAAGGGGAACAATACTGCAGGAACCCAGGTCAAGGGAAAAAAGACAACAGGAAGGAGGAGAAAGGAACTGGTGAGGGGAGGAGAAGTGGCAACAGTCACAGAGTCGAAAGGAGAGAATAGGCTAATATAATGAGGGTGAAAGCAGGCATAGGAGAAGGGTCTTCAGAAAATCGTTTTGCAGTACTAGAGGGAAAGGAGGAGGAGGAGGAGGGAGGTGATGAGATTGGAGGAGTAACTGGTAGAATTCTGGATGAAACTGGAGAGGGGGAAGTTCTGCTGGGGGAATTACAACAGGGGCAGAAGGGGAACAACTGTGCAGGAGGAAGAGAAGGAGATGGGAGTGAGAAGTGGGGAGGAAGAGAAAAAAGTAGTTGGTAAGAGGGGTGGAATCTTAGTGCTGGGGGACTCAGTACTAAGAGGAGTCAGGTGGGGTAGCAAAGGAGAAAGGCATGGTCGCATTTGGGTGGAGGCCATGCCGGAATGACAGTGGAAAGGGTGGGACAATCTGTTATAAAATAAGCTAGAAGGGGTAGGGAGAAGCCTCATTTAATTATATACTTGGAGACAAACGACCTGGCTGACAGGACAGTAGATATAGTCCAGAGGAGGTTTGAGGAACTAGGGCAATTATATGAGGGGGCCGGAAGATCAGTAACTTTCTCAGAGATAACTTCCAGTGCCCAGGGTAAGCACAGCAAGAAAGCTGAGAACAGAGGAATTTAATGGATGGCTAAGAACCTGGTGTCATGCTAAAGGGTATGGGCTGGTGGGCAGGTGGGGAGGGATCTGGGAGGATAGTAGTTTCTATGCCAAGGATAGACTACAGTTGAGTGAGGAGGGAAAGAAAGTGTTGAAACAGATGATGGAGGAGTACATAGAGGTAGTTGGGAATTTAAATTCAGAGTGGGGGGTGGCAAGTGAGCAAGGGACATGCAGAAACCACAGGTTGGGAAGCTATATGAGTTTACCCCACATAACAGTGTCAAAGGACAAAGGGCAAGTACTAGTAGTGATGTTAGTAAAGGAGGGCAGGAGGGGTGGGTGGAAGGTGTTCACCCTCAATGCTAGGAGCCTTGGAAAGCAAACTGCAGAGCTACAGACTCTCATGGCAGTGGGGAAGGTGGACATGGCAGCCATCACCGAAACATGGGCCACCCAATACAATGACTAGGACCTGTCAATACCAGGGTACAGGATATTTCACAGGGGAAAGAGCGAATGGAAAAGGAGGGGGGTGGCACTATATGTAAGGGAAGGACTGAAGTGTGTATGGGAGGAAGGGGAGGAGAGTAGTACAGAGTCACTATGGATGCAAATCCAGGATTCCAAGAATAGGACTCTCAGGACGGAAGTAGTGTACAGGCTGCTTTCACAGACAGAGGAGTTAGACAGGGAACTAGTGGAACAGATCAGGAGAACCTGCAAGAAGGGTAGTGTGGTGATCATGGGGGTCTTCAACATGCCAGCAGTGGACTGGAGTACCCCAACAACCAGGAATAGAAGGGAGTAGGTACTGCGGATGCCTTCCAAGACAGCTTCCTGATGCAAACTGTCAACAAACCAACCAGGTTAGAGAATAACCTTGACATCATACTGGGAAAAGGGGAGTTTGTGAGGGAACTGAGGGTGGAAGAACCACTGGTGAAGAGTGACCACTGATCAGTAAGGCTCACTTTGGATATGGGTAAGGAAGGAGCAGAATCCGGCACAAGGGTGCTGGACTTCAAGAGGGCCAACTTTGGGAGGATGGGGGAAGTGGTAAAAGGGAACCCAGACAGAAACCATCCTAGTATGGGCACTGACCAGAGGTGGGAGCTCATAAAGCTGGGGATAGTGGAGGCAATCAGAACCTGCAGCAAGGCACAGAGCAAGAAAGCTAGGGCAAAGAAACCTAGCTGGGTGAGCAAGGAGGTCATGGAAAAGGTTAGGAGAAAAAGAGCTGCCTTTAGGAGGTACAAAAAAAACAGGGAGGGGGAGGACAGGGAAGAGTACCTGAAGGAATCAAAGGAGGTAACAAGGACAGTAAGGGCAGTCAAGGCATCTAAGGAGCTCAGGCTAGTGCAGGGCATTAAGAAGGAGGAGAAGGACTTCTTCAGGTACATCAGGGAGAAAAGGAGCTGTAAGGACCATATAATGAGGATTAGGATGGGGGGTTAGGTGGAAGCAGGGGGTGATAAGGCCGAAGCACTAAACGATTACTTCTGCTTGGTATTTACTAAGGAGAAAGGGAGTGATACCCAAGGGGGGAGAGAGGGCAGGAATGGAGAGTGAGGGGGTGACAGATGGGGAAATCATGGAGGGGAGGGTTCTGGAGGGTTTGAGGGCACTGAGGGTGGACAAGGCGCCAGGTCCAGATGGCATCCACCCCAGGGTACTGAAGGAGCTGGCAGAGGTCCTGGTGGGACCTTTGGCAGACCTACTCAATGCCTGCCTACACTCAGGGTGTGTACCTCTGGACCGGAGGATGGCTCATGTGGTGCCCCTCCACAGGGGCGGCCCCAAGGATGAACCGGGGAACTACAGACTGATGAACTTCACATCCATCATGGGTAAGCTGATGAAGACTATCCTGAAGGAGAGGCTGGTGGCCCTCCTGAAGGTCAAAGAGCTACATGACAGCAGAAAGCATGGCTTCATAAGTGGCAGATCCTGCCAAACCAACCTGGTGGAGTTCTATGACTGGGTACTAGACAATTGGACTTGGGCCATGCAATGGATGTCCTGTACCTAGACTTCAGTAAGGCATTCGACTCGGTGCTGCATGGGAGGCTGGATAGGAAGTTAGAAGGCACGGGGTGGGTGCAAAGCTGGTGAGATGGGTAGGAAACTGGCTTCAGAGAAGGCAACAGAGGGTGCTGGTGGGTGGAGAGCTCTCATCTACAAAGGTAGTGATGAGCGGTGTTCCACAGGGCTCGGTGCTGGGACCAGTGTTGTTTGGGATATTCATTGCAGACATATCATTGGGCATCAGGAGCAAGACCAGTCTGTTTGCTGATGACACCAAGATGAGAGCAGTGGTGGATGACCTAGGGGGATGGCAGGGGTTGTAGGATGATCTGGCAAAGCTGGAAACCTGGTTGGACACCTGGCAACTGGGGTCCAATGCCAAAAGGTGCAAAATGCTGCATTTGGGGATGAAAAACCCAAGGAGGAGTTACCAGCTGGGGAGAAGTGCAGACAGCTGAGACAGAGGAGGAGGAGAAGGATCTGGGGGTGCTCAATATGGGGTCAATGAACAACTCGGCACAATGTAGGAAGGCAGCTGCAAAGGCCAACAAAATGCTGGGTTGCATTGCAAGGGGCATATCCTCCAAGAGGGGGCCGGTGATTCTGCCACTATATAGATCATTAGTTAGACTGCACCTGGAGTACTGCATGCAGTACTGGCCACCGTATCTGAAGAGGGACATTAAGTTACTGGAGGGGGTGCAGCGCAGGGTGACAAAGATGATCCAGGGGCTGGGGGACTTACCATACAAGAGGAAGCTGAGGGAGTTGAACATGTACTCACTGGAGAAGAGGAGGGACGGGGGGACATGATTGAAACCTTCAAGTACATGAAAGGAATAAACAAGACAGTTATGGAGGGGCTGTTAAAAGTAAGGGAGGGGAAGGGACACCCAGGGCAATGATATGAGACTGGAGGGAGGAAGGATCAGGAGGGAAATGAGGAGACACTTTTTTACAGAGAGGGTGGTAGCTGGGTGGAATGCGTTACTGGCAGAAGTGGTATCCAGTAGAACAGTGAGCTGCTTCAAAAGGGGCTGGAACAGGGCAAGGTGGAGGGTCAAGGGAGGGGGAGGATCAAGGAAGGGGCAGCTGCAGAATAAGGGATGCTAGCTGCACATTAAAGCAGACTTGATAGACCACTAGGCTTTTATCTGTTGGCAAATTTCATATGTTCGTATGTTCATAACTAAAAATAACACTTTCCATGACAGAAAGTGTAGCTCACATGTCAGAGCTGACTCAAAAGGAGTCAAAGTAAGTTTTTCTAACACAAAATTCAAGTCCCAAGGTGGGACAGGATTGCAAATAGGGGGCTTCAGGTGAAGAATACTCGACAGGAATGTATGGGATACCTCCAGTTTTGCCATTATACAGCCTTCAACAGGCACATGGTAAGCCGAAATAGCAGAAAGATGCAACTCAGTGGAGGAGTACTGCACACCCAAGTCTGAGAGGGACAGTAAGTAATAAAGGATCTGATCCATAGAACAAGTAAAATGGTCCAGCCCTCAGGCAGTCACCCACAGAACAAAATGTTTCCATTTAATTTAATAAGTAGCCCTGGTGGAGGGCTTTCTTGCAGCCACCAGAACACCAGCTACCCTTGAGGACACCCCAAATCTTGTTATGGCTATGTCCTTAGGAAGCAGGCATGAAGATGCAGAGACTGGATGTCCAGATGGACCAGAGTGTCCTGCTCCTGGGAGAGCAACCCTAAGCACAAGGGAAGAGGCACTGGAGGTTCCACAGCCAGTTGCTGCAGAAGGGGAAACCAGATCTGACGAGTCCTGAAGGAGGCGATGAGGATCATCGTGGCCCATTCCATCTGGAGCTTGATCAATACTCTCTGAAGTAGAAGAAAAGCATACAGAAACTTCCCTTTCCAAGAGAGGGACAACACGCCTCGCATTAAAACTCCAGGCTCTGGCGGCAGTTTTGCATTGAGTGGGGATGCAAAAAGGTCCAGCGCTGGATGACCCCACCTGTCGAACCGGTCTTCTACAACCATGGTCAGGAGCTCCCACTCGTGTACCTGGGACTGTGACCGGCTTAAGTTGTACGCCAGGATGTTTTGGATGCCTGAAACATGGATGGCTGACAGTTCTAGACTGTGTTCCATAGCCCAGTACCAGACCCTCATCACTTCCCAACAAAGGGTGTACGAGTGGCCCCCCGGTTGTTGATGTAATGGACTACACTGCTGTTGTCTGTCTGCACCAGCACTTGACCTGGGGATAGCTGGGTCTGGAAAGCTTGTAAAGCATACAGAATGGCCTGCATCTCCAGGATGTTGATGTTGAGGGAAGTCTTCACTTCAGACCATGTCCCCTGAGTCCGATGGGGTCCTACGTGCACCCCCCGCCCAACCCCGAAGTATCGGTGGTGAGAATTTGCTGAGGGAAGGGAATGAGTAAAGGAACCCCTTTCAGTAGGTTTCTGGGTTCCATCCACCAGAGTAGTATCTTCTTAACTGGAGAGGAGACCAGAACCTGTTGTTCTAGGTCGTTAGACTATTGATCCCACTGAACCCTCAGTGTCCATTTGGAGATCCTCATGTGCAACCTGGCCAGAGGTACCATAACAATGGCCATGGACAGAAGGCCCAAGAGCTGGAGAAAGGATTTGGTTGAGACATGTCTGTTGTCATAAAACAGCCAGGCTTGAACCATCAGGTGGTCCGCCCTGTCCTGAGGCAGCAAAGCCATCCCATGAGCAATGTCCAGGACAGCTCCTATGTATAGTAGATGCTGGTATGGGGACATGACTGACTTGGACATATTGACGGTGATGCCCAAGTCAGTGAAGAGTTCTATTGTGTGTGCCAGAGACTGGAGCAATTGTTCCCTTGACCATGCTTTGAGTAGCTAATCGTCCAGGTAGGGAAAGACATAGAGTCCCTCCCTCCTAAGAGCTGCTGCCACTACTGCCAAGCATTTTGTACACACCCAAGGAGCTGAGCACAAGCCAAATGGCAGGGCCTGGAACTGGAACCTGAGGTACTGACAGTGGGAGGCATACACCTTGATATGTAAGTATGCATCCTGCATATCAAGGGAGCAGATCCAGTTTCCCTGATGCAGAAGAGGAAACAAGCCCTAAAGAGTTACCATCCAGAACTTCTTGTACTGGATGCATGAGTATGGGTTGTGGCAGTCCAGGATTGGCCACAGCTCCCCTGTGCATCTGGGAACCAGAAAGAAGTGGGAATAGCTTAATCTGGTTCAAGGTCATTTGGCATTCATCTGTATCCCTCTCCCCTGGGTCGTGCCTGAAAATAGGCAGGATTTGTCTAGTGCACTTACCTGGTCAACAAAAACTAAATAAATAAAAATAAATAAATAGAACCCCTTGCCTTTCTGGGTGTCTGGAATGGACTCTAAGGTTCTCTTTTGCGATAGAGTATGTATCTCCCCCCAAAGCAGTGGAACATGGCTGGGGGGGGGTAACTGGACTGAACTGGGGGTTATTCTAGAGTATGGTCGTGTTCTATGAGCTGCAGGACCCAAGCATCTGTCAAGGTGCCAGGAGAAACAACCCCCTACCACCTCCTCCTGCAGGATCAGAAATGGTGAGTAGAGCAAGGAATCAGGCTGATAAAGCACCAGTGGCCAGGACCACCTCACCTCCCTTAGGGGATCTCCTAGAGGAGAAGGTCAGGGTAGGTAGGGCAGAGGCTGACCTATGCTTACTCTGGGGCTTAGAAGCAGGCTTGAGCCTGTGAGTGGCATGATGAAAGGGCACCCTTTGGGTGCCTTTCAGCTGGGTGTGGTACATAGTGTGGACTGACCTTAAGGTCCGGCCAGAAGCCTGCAGGTCTGAAACGATGTTCTGCATATCAGCCCAGAAGAGTTTGTAGCCTCTGAAAGGGGCATTAAGAACAGACTGCTGGACATCATTGACAAAACCTGAGACCCTAAGCGAACAGTGCCTCTGAAGGCAGATACCAGCAGTTGCCACCCTAGCAGAAGCATCTGCATCGTCGTAAGCAGACCTTATTAAATGCTTGTTAACATCAGCACCGAACTGTAGGACCTGAAGCAATTTTAGTGTCTGAGGGTCCTCTGGATGACCCTCAGCCGTCTCCTTGGCCTGTCTCCAGAGCTGGTTCTGGAACTTGACCATGTAAGCAATGTAATTCAAAACCCTAATAGACAGGATAGAAGAAGCAACGGTCCTTTTATCTATCAGGTCCAACTTCCTGGACTCCTTGTCCGGAGGAAGGGAGCTAAGGTGCTTAGACTTCATAGTCCGGTCTTGGGCAGCATTAATGGCCACTGAGTCAGCCTGGGGTTCATCAGTAAAAAAAAAAGGCTTCCCTGCAGGAGCCAGGTATAACTTGTCTGCCCTCCTGGGCATGGCAGAGACCATATTGGGCCTATTCCAGGCAGCCATGGTAACATCCTTAATGGTTCCATCAAGGAAGAATGATAAGGGGAGGGAAGTCTGGCAACATCAGGCAAGGTCTTGTTCCTCTGCCTCAAACCCCATGGCAGCCTGCATCTGGTGCAGAACAGAAACAAAGGTGAGGTCATTAGGAAGAGACCTGTGAATGTCTTTCAGGATCTTTTCCCCTCCAAGGACACCCCACAAGAAGTGGAAGTGGCATCGCCCTCATCCCCATCATTGCCTTCCTCATTGTCACCAAGAGGAAGAAAGGGTGGCATTCATTATCATCATCCTTTCCAGGAGGAGACCTCAACTGCGTTGAGGTACGAGGACTCAGACATGGTCCTGTAGGAGGAGTAGGCATGGGGTTAGGCATTGTAAGCCCCTGAGGCGCCGGCTCTTGCTGGGGAGCAAGATGAGCCTGCAGGAAGTGCCACAGGGAGTATAGTATTGATGAGAAGTCCACCGCAATCAGTGTCAAGACGCCAAGCAGTGTCAGTGGCTGAGGTAGAGAAGCCAGTGTCAGTTGCAAGACTGATAAAGGTAATAGAGCAGACAGAGGCATTTGTAGACTGGTTCATCAGCGATGAACGGGAAGGTGACGCTGAAGGAGAAATGGCCTGGGGCAGCATCACAGTGGACCTTGACCTGAAAGCTGAGGCCTGGGCTAAAGAAAGAGTCAAAGTGAGCATCAGGGGAGTAGGCAGAACCCCCGATAGTGCCTAGCCAGCATTGGCTGAGGTCAAACCGGTGGAACCACCTGTCTGGTGGCCCGCTGAAAATAAGAGCCTGAACAGCAGGGTCTGGAGAGTCGGTGTGGCCAAGGAAAAGTCCAATGCTGAGGTGCCCATGCCCAAAAAAGAAAGACTGGCAGGGGAGCCACCATAGCAAGCCTTGCAGAGGAGAGGGCATTGGTGGCAGGACTGGCCACTCCCAAAGAGGATGATGACCCACCCATGGTGGATACTCACCACGGCGACTGGGAATGAGAAGGGAAGGATCACGACATGGTACATTCCTTGTCCCAGTGCTTATGCTTCACCACAGACTTGTCCAGGGCTTCAGACAAATGGGAACCTGAGAACAAACCAGGGGAGGAAGAGGAACTCCTAGCCTGAAGCTCCTTCTCTATGCGGGTGACCTTATGTAAAAGCAGAACGTTTTTTCAAAGTCTTCTTGCAGTGTCGCCTGGTAGCCTGATTAAAGCCGTAGCAGATCTCGCAGGGCTGCACGCTGTGGTCCAGGTCTTTACAGGGGAAACAGGTATCGTGGCTATCCTTCTCAAGGATCTTTTCCCCGCAATGACAGACTTGGACGAGCTTCTCAGTTGTGGCTTTGTTTGCCATTAAAAGTGAAGAAAAATCACTTTGATGACAAAATGATACAAGGATCTAGGGAGAGAGAAAAGAAATAAGAGGAATAAAGGAAATGGCAGTAGACTGAAGCTTAGCAAAATCTCTGTGAAGTCCAACGTACGATGGTCGACGGCAGGAAAAGAACTGAGTGAGGTGCGAGGCCGTCCATGTATATATGAAATGGACGTCCTCGGTGTGTGACGTTGACGTGGGTAGCTCCCTGGTAGACTGCTAGCTAGAAAAGTTTCTGTATGGTCCTAGTGCCTGGCAGCTGTAGTTCTATAGGTGTGGCCTGCTGCGAGACATACATTCGATGAAGATCCTCTGCTTAAGGTTTATGTTATCCTATTTATTTTATTTATTTATTTATCCAGTCTAGGATTACAAATACCTTTGAGCATTGGCTCTTTTACAAAGGTTCCACGTCAGAGGATGTGGCCAAATGAAATGGTTGGAAAACTTCCATCTCAGCAAATTGTCAGAAGTGTCTGACCTAAAAGGCTGACTGATTCATATTTTTCTGGAACTCCTCACCCCATCACCTCCATAACATTAAAGTCCACAGTACCTTCAAAAAATAATTATTCCTTTATCTTAGCTCCTATCATATATGTTCATGCTTCTAATTTTGTTCAATGCCAAATGGCCACACATAATTTCTTTCCTTTTCCTATTCTCTGCCTGTATACCCTATCTCCTAAACACTGTTTGTCTTGCCTGTTTCCTACTGTTGATTTTTTTGATTTTTTTATTCTCCTCTCCTCTTCCCCTTTACTTTCTTAGCCTGTGTTTAACTGTTTCACTGCTGGGTGTATGACCTTATATTTATTAGTATTTGTTTCTCTACTCAAACCAGATATTGTACATGTTGTATTTGGTGGCCGAAAATAAGTACCTTAAACACATCAGTGTCTTGGTAATAAGAAAACACATGCACCACAGAAATGTAGGCCTTCTCTGTTTACTTCATACAGCTCAGACACAGGGGGAACACTTATCTCAACACACACAGGAAGAGTTACAGTAAATGCATTCCCTAAAGCTGTACTGTCTAACATTTCTTAAAGCTGCACTACACATAACAATCCCTCTTCACTTAACTAGAAAGTACGTAAGTCAATAATTCAGAAGTAATTTGAAACTATTAAAGTTATTACTGCAATGTCCCTTTTAGTTAGTCTATGTCATTAGGCTATATCTCTACAAGTCCATTCTCTTTGGTGGACATCTTACACATCCTGAATGACATAGTAGGACTGGAGGCTGTTGCTTTGGAATCTGATTAGCATCAGCCACATCTTTTCTGAGTTGCTGTGGTTCCACTATCTCTACCTGTTCTTGTTCTGGACGAAATAATGCCAGATAACTACCCTGACTCTGGGTATCCCTTATTTGTTCCATTTCAGTTCTAGTATGTAATTGGTCCACATGCTTTTTCACTCTCCTCTGGTTAGTCAGTCAAACAGTATAGACAACATTTCCAAACTTTTTTTCTACCACACCTTCTAGCCATCTCTTCAGGCCTGCATACATCCTGACCCACACAAGATCATTGGGTTTGAAGGATCTGGTCTTAGGAAGCATTTCAGTTAGTGACTTATAGCTTAGAGGGTGAAGAAGGTCCAGTTGATGTCCAAACAACAATTCTGCAGGGGATATTCCAGTGACACAGTGTGGTGTTGCTTGATACATCACAAGAAAGTCCAAAAGGGCTATTTGTACTGCCATCAGTGTAGCAGGATTAGCTTTGTCCCTACTCTTTTAAAAAGTCTGAACCAGGCGTTCTGCTTCACTATTTGAACTTGGATGGTAGGATGCTTGGAATTCAACAGACATGAACTGTGGTCCGTTATCTGAGACAATCACTTGCAGAAAACCATGGGTAGCAAAGATAGATTTCAACACTTTGATGGTACTCTCAGTAGTTGTCGAAGACATTTGATGAATTTCTGGCCATTTACTATAGGCATCAGTTAAGAGTAACCACATGAAATTTAAATAAAGTCCTGCAAAATCAATATGCAACTTTTGCCAGGGTTTTTCAGGTCTTTCCCAATGGCGAACTGGAGCTCTTGCTGGATTTCCCATTGATACAGCACAACCATCACATCTTTGCACAGCCTGGTATATGTCTCTGTCAATGGAAGGTCACCATACATGAAGTCTGGCTAGGGATTTCATTTTAGCAATACCTGGATGGCCCGCCTGCAAAAGAGTCAGCACATTTGAGTGACAACATTGGGGTACTATAACACGCAATCCCCATAGAAGACATCCCTCAGCAATCGACAACTGCTGTCTCTTTGTATAGTAGGGTTGTAATGCAGTTGAACCAGTAGTGTCTTGTGGTTAACTCTCAAGCGTGTACGGCCGGCCCGGTGGCACTGAGGTTTGTGGCACTGGACGCCACACCTCGCGCCATGCTGGTGACCTGGGTTCGGGAATGAGCCTGGGTTGTCGGTGGTTGGCAGGGGAGGAGAAGGATTGAGCATCTGTAGGACTGCTCTCCTTCTCTGGGGAGGGGGAGAATTGCCATCAGTGTTCTGGTGGCCTCTGGTGGTGGTTGGGGGTGATTACAGAACACTAGCAAGACCTGGAGGGGACATACTCGGGCTGATGCCTGGATCAGAGTGTGTGCGGAAGCGCGCATGCTCAGGACCTTAGACATCATTGCAGCCATAGACATCAGGGGAAGAACAGAGGAAAAATAGGGCACAAGTTGCGGTGGCATGATGGCCGTCTCTGTAGAAGGACTTGTTCAGTACTGAAGGTGCACGGCAGTACTGGATCCTGACCTGGGGGGTAGAGCTAGGGGTAGAGCTCCCCACCACCCTGCCTTGGGGGGCAAGACGCGGGGGTAGCTGCGGGACCTGAATGAAGGAGCTGAGGAGAGTCCCTGGGAGATGGTGGCTGGAGACCCGAGGAGGATGCCTGACGTGAAGAGGTAGGCAGACTGGTGGCCTGAGGCGTACAAAGTATAAATAAAAAAAAAAAACAACCTCTCAAGTGTATACTGATACATTTGTTTCAAAATTACATCTTGACTAGTGGCTTTTGCAATGTCCTTGGCTAGTACTGGAAGCTGATCTAACTGTTGTAGCTCCATTGCACACACAACAGTACAGTCCTCCATATCTGTGAATTGCACTGGAAAACTATCTGGCCCCACCTGGCATACTAATGGCTCCTCTTTAAGTCCCACATCGAACTCCATTTCTCTAGATATTGGTAACCTCGACAAGGCATCCGTATTTCCCTGCTGGTCTGTTGGCTAGTATGTAACCTTGAAATTATAGGCAGACAAAATTAATGCCCATCGTTGAAGTCTACTAGCAGCTGCTTCTGGAATTCCTCTTTCTGGACTGAAAATTGTCACTAGTGGCTTGTGATCCTTCTTCAGGTGAAATTTGCAACCTAGCAAGTATTGGCGAAATTTCTGGACTCTAAACACAATCGCTAATGACTCTCTCTGAATCTGGGCATAATTCCTTTCAGCTGCAGTGAGTTTGCATGAAGCATGAGCTATTGGCTATGCCACTCCTTCTGGTTCTATATGGAAAAGGACAGCTGCTATACACACAGGACTAGCATCACATGCCAATGTGATAGGTAAGTTAGGGTCACAATGAGTTAAATTATTCACATCAGTTAGAGAGAGCTTGATGGCTTGAACTGCCTTACTTTGGCCCTTGGTCCACTTCTACGGAGTACCCTTATGTTACAGTTCATCTAGGATAGCACATTTAGTGGCTCAACCAGGTATGAAATGGTCATAGCAGCACACCATACCCAAGAATGAGAGCAACTCTAAAATGTTCTGCAGTTCAGGCATGTGCACAACGGCTTCCATCGTTTCATCATTTGGATGAATTCCATCTTTGTCAATAATGTGCCCTAAGTACGTGACACTTGGTTGACAAAATTGGCATTTTTCTCTCCTGAGTCTGAATCCACTCTGTTGCAATTTCTCTAAAGTCTTTTGTAAGTTAAGTAAATGCTCTGCTTCTGTCTTGTTCGTGACAATGATGTCATCCAAATAACAAGCAACACGTGGTATATCACCCACCATTTGTTCAATCACTTTTTGAAAAATAGCAGGTGCAGAACTAATGCCAAAACATAACCGTTTGTACTTGTACAGTCCTTGGTGTGTATTAATCACTACCAATTTCTGACAGTCTGAATCCAACTCCACTTAAAGGTATGCATCAGCGAGGTTCAGTTTAGAGAACCCCACAGCACCATTCAGTCTGTCAAAAAGTTCCTCTGGTAAGGGTAAAGGAAATACATATGTGCTAAGTATTGGATTAAGTGTCACCTTAAAATCTCCACATATTCAAACCTTACCACCTGGTTTAGATACCACCACAATTGGAGTAGCCCTATCTGAACTTGAAACCTTTTCCAGCAACCTGCTTTTTCCAGTCTGTCCAATTCTGCCCCAACCACCAGTTTTAAGACAAAAGGATGTTTCCATGGTTTGCAAAACTTAGGGACAGCATTAGGCTTTGTAACTAGCAAGGTTTTAGCTGTTTAGCAACATCCCAGGCCTTTCCACAGCTCTGGATGCATGTCTAAAATCTCCCCAAGCTTGGACAGATTACTGCTTTGTGGTACCTGGACAGCAGTAAGTAGGCCAAAATCTGCTAGATCAGTATGAATGTTTAGAAGAACCTGAGCGTCTCTGCCCAAAATGTTGACGCCCTTTTTTGAAACCAGAAAAGCTAGAGGTGTACTAGGAGAATCAGTCCTGCATACTAAAGTGGTAAACAAGCCCATTGGCTGAATTGGTTGCCCTTCAAATGCATGCAGCAACTTATTACAAGAAGATATTGGTGGTTTATCCAGATCAGACCTTGTTTGATGGTTAATAAAAGTAACTGGGGAAGCAGAGTCTACCATTAAATGCAACTGAGGCCTCAGTTGTGGCAATTGAAATAACACATAGAAAGGATGAACATCTTTAGTCTGTATTTGTGATGCAATAGGAACCACTGCACTATCTGTGCTCTCTGAACTGATCACTGCAGTTCTCCTGCTTCTGCAAACCTTAGCCATATACCCCTGACGTTTACAGGCATGACACTGAACTCTGAATTTGCACTGGTCTCTGCTATGCTGAGAAGACCCACATGATGCACGTTTGTATTGGTTTGTATTGGTCATGCAGTTTGGGTGGAGTGGTTGCATTTTTCTTTGAAAACAGTGGTTTAGACTTAGGTTTGAGCTGTTTCAATTTGGGGTTTACTGCAGTTACTTGTACTTCATTTTTAGTGTTCATCTTAGCATGCGCATCATTTTCTGCAGCCTCACACATTTGAGTCAATTGTAAAAGTTCATCAGCAGACTTCCTGACACTTACAGAAAGTAATTGCTGAATACGATGTTCATTATTCAACTCCATAACAAACTTATCAGCAAAATTAGATTCAAGATGCTCCCTGCTCCACTCACATGTGAGAGCTAAGCTTTTTATCTCAGCCAAATAAGACTGTAATGACTGACCTGGTTTCTGATGGTAACTATAAACTTTATAATGTTCAGCCCTTGGAAAAGTTGTTAAACTGTATTGTGCATTCAAGTTAGCCTTTAGTTCTTGATATGACAAATCCTGCGGCCGGTCCGGTGCACACAGACTGCATAAAAGTTTGAAGGTTTCACTTCCCAAGAGAGTACAAAAAGCAGCTTGAAGAAGCTCACCCTATAGCTGATCATTTGCAGCTTGTATGGCAGGATTAAGTAATAACCACTGATCAAACCGTCTGCACCATGTATCCCAGTTTGTTCCTGTAAAAATCTCAAAGCTGGCTGAAATTGCCATGATACTGCACAGTTCCAAATTGCTTACTTGCCTCCAATACAGAAAGTCACAAAATTGTGCAATTCAGTAAGCTGGAGCTATGAACATTTTCACCATCCTTGTCACCAGTTTGTTGTATTTGGTGGCCAAAAATAAGTACCTTAAACACATCAGGGTCTTGGTAGTTAGGAAAACACATCACACCACAGAAATTAAGGCCTTCTTTGTTTACTTCCATACAGCTCAGACACAGGGGGAACACTTATCTCAACACACACAGGAAGAGTTACAGTAAATGCACTCCTTAAAGCTGTACTGTCTAACATTTCTTAAAGCTGCTCTACACATAACAGTACACAATTTCTGTAAGGCTATACCCTGTGACTTATTCTCTTTGTCCTACATTACTGTTTGCTATGCTAGGCAATTACTGCCTGCTCTAAACCTGTATTCTGTTCATTGCACTACTGCTTGCTCGAAATTTTGGAATGATGCTTGTATTTCTCCTCAGGGTTGTTGTAATTACCTTTGCTCTAAATATCTGTATCCAGTTGTTCATGATAATGTATTGTTTCCTGTAAGGTACTCTCCTGGGTCATGCCTGAAAATAGGTAGTTTCTTGCCTAGTGCATTTAACCAGTAAACAAATGCTAAATAAATGAATGAATGTATGTTGTGGGACTGCTTAGCCATACAAATACTTTGACGTGAGGTTTTGGAGTGGATTAAAAAGAGAAATAGTGATAGATATACTGCCCTGCCCTCCCAGGGCCTCCTCCAGGGGTATGCACCCAGGACGGCAACACTATTACAGTGAAAATGTTGATGCCAACAACATCAACGTTTTCACTGTAAAAGACCACCTGAGACCCCAGCACTCTTTCTCCCGGTCCTGCACCCCCTCCCCAATCCAACTCCAACTCAGAGTTAGAATATTAGAGATTGGGGGGTGCAGGGGGCAGAGCCACTTGCATGGGGGGTTTGGGGGTGAAGCCCCCCAATGAAAAAATGTCTGTGGTATCAAGTCGGATTTAGCAGTTATCATGAATCTGTTGCTGTGATGGCGGTCGACAACTTAGTTGCCGAACAGGCATCGTAGAGCCTCCTCCAGGTACTCTCTGGTAACAAACATGGGGCAGGATTATTAAAACTTTAGTGACCCACTAACAGGATTTGCACCATGCTAAGTGTTAATAGGGCAGCCACTACTGTTCTTAAAGTCATTTAGCATGTTAGCCGTGCAAATTAGGTGTCCTCTCCTCCAAGCATGCAGGGCACACTGGTATCTGTAATGGTTCTAGGAAGCATAAACACGTGTTTCTAGGAATCACATTTTAAAATTTCTTTAATGATAGCTTGTTTTGAAAACTGGGGACCTGGCATAAAGATCCTGTCCCCTTATAGAAACATAGAGACATAGACAATGATGGCAGAAAAAGACTGTGAGAAAACAGCCCCATGGGCAGTCCCAGTTTACAAGGCAGTTCTTTTGATCAGGGACTTCTAATTCTCTGCCACCACCTGATTTTTGCCAAGAACCAGGAAACCCACCTTTGGCCCCCTGCTCAAGCTCAGAAAGGTAAACACAATAACTTTTGGTAGAGTGCACTTTGGAGATCGACTGCAAACAGGGTCCGGCAGAAACAAAAAAAATTACCTTGTCAATAAACAGGCAATCACTGGTTATATCAAAAATAGATTCTCTACTACAGGATACTACAGTTATTTACAAACAGGATGTGTAGAAACATAGAAACACAGACAATGATGGCAGAAAAAGATCATATGTCCATCCAGTCTGCCCAAGTTCCCTATAATCCCTAGAACCTACTGTTCCTCCAGGGTACTAACCCTCCCCGTAATCTCTGTATTCTCCTCCCTGGTCCTGTCACCCCCGGTAACCACTAAACCCTTCATTATGTCCCTGCCCTGCTTGAATCCCCTGACTGTTTCTGCTCCCACCACTTCAGTTGACAAACTGTTCCAAGGTTCCACCACCCTTTCCGTAAAGTAGTACTTCCTCACATCTCTCCTGAACCTACCTCCTGTTAATTTCCATTTGTGAACTGGCATTCAGGCTAACTAGTTCCCCGCAGTTCACTTTGTTAAATTCTTAAATGAACTTGAAGGTCTTTATCATATCTCCCCTCTCCCTTCTGGTCTCCAGTGAGCACTTTTTTTTTTTTACTTTTTATTTGTAGCATGTAGTACATAAGCATACAGAATACTCAATTGCTGAATAGGTATACATCTTACAGACGTAGCAGTACATTACTTAGGATTGAGAGTATCTATTCAATTGGAACAGCATCGGGGAATAAGGCCACTAAGGTAGAAAAAGAAATGGTTCATCTGTTTCAGGAGCTATAGTGCAGCCAATGCCCAAGTTAAATTATTTTATAATAAGATGTAACAACAGATTAAACCGACCAAAGGTCATTTTTGAAATTTAACATTATTATGTTCAATTGGAGAACTCCATTTTGGAGTGCTCTCTGGTGGTAAAGAGGGGGAGAAAAAGTGGTGCTGCCTGCCACAGTTCGGGAAATAAGCCCACATAATGTTAAAATAAAGTAAAGCGTCTGGTGCCTATAAGAGAATTCTTCCTCTCGCATGGAGACCAATTTGTGCCTAATAAATAAAATAAAGGCACCCAAATAGAGGAGAACATGACTCCAGGGCTCCCAGAACTAGCTGCGATGTTACTCACGCTAGACTCTGACTAGGCAAAAACCGAAGGTAAAAAACAGCAAAATCACTGATGAGGAGTATCTGATACATGCACATTTCAAGGGTTAAATGTCCCAAGGCACTGGAGTCATTTACAGGTACTCTAGTCTTTCAATTAATACAATTCACAAAGAGTTTCTACTATCAGCGCTTTAGAAATGGGAAACTACAACAAGTAACTTCATAAAATAAAATAGTGCAGTTCAGATATCTAAATTAACAAGGCTCACTGTCCTTTAGCAGCACATCAGTCCTCTTCTGATTCTTCTTCTGCCGAGGAAGGTTTCTCACGCTGTCATTTAGCAATCAGTCTCTCTACACAGTCCCCTGCTTCCTTAGGATCGGTGAACCGATATTGATGGTGGTCCACCGTGAAACACAGTCTGGTCAGGAAGGCAAGGGAATAGGTGCTATCCAGTTCTCTAAGGCATTGCTTCATGCCATCGAAGGCCTTCCTTCTCATGCGGGTGGTGTAGGACACATCAGGAAAATACAGAATCCGGGCCTCATCTAGATGGACTGGACCCCTATTTTTCACGGCACCTGACAACTGATCCCTTTCTCCTGGTGAGCGCAATGTAAAGAGGACGGTGCGGGGGTTGGAAAGTCCACTGGAGGGTCATCTAGGCGTAATATGGTAGGCTTTGATAATTTTAAAGTCTGAGATCTCAGTCAGACCCTCCTGCCAAGATTGTAGATAAAGTAATAAGGAGTCACCTTCAGTTTCCTCTGACATACCGAGTACCCTGACATTGGCAGCTTGCACAGAATTTTCAAGTTGTTCCACGCGGCTTCTCAAGGCTGCTTGTTCCTTCAGAGATGTGGCCATGGTGGCGAGAGCCTTTCCTGCCATTGCCTCCACTGACTTTGTGGTTTCCCCCATAGCATCCAATCTATGTTCCATCGAGATAAATTTTTCGGAAAAATTATTCAGTTTCTGGTCCATTTGTTGGACTGTTTTGGTAAGTGCTTGTACTGCTATTTGTAGCGATGTCAGGGTAGCTGTATTTGAGTCGGGACTCAGCGCTTGAGACAGGCCTGGTGGTTATTCTGGTGGTTTAGAATTTGAAGTGCGTGGCAGAAAGAAGTTTGCTTAGTTGTTTTTATGTGCCCCATTTCAGCTTAAATTTTGATGTTCCCGGTGCAGGATCTCCTCCTCTATCAGTACCTTGCAATAAATATTGGCTCTAGGCTCAGAACTATATTTTATATTGGTTTAAATAACATGTGGATAGGGAGCTCCAAAAAACTGTTGCTGCTGGCTGGGCTGCTAGCTCCACCCCCAGTGAGTACATATTTAGTGCCTTAAGGTGCTTCTCATAGGATCTGGCCTGCTGGCCCTGAATCATGGTTGTTACTCTGCACTGCACTGTCTCCAACCTATCCTTATATGACTCCCTTGTTCCCAGGGGCTACTAGAATCCCAGTTAGAATCAGTGGCAGGCAGGGAAGACAGCTTGTGAAATGCCAGGTAAATGGGTTTCACACTGTCACACTCTGTTTTCAACATCAGCTGAGCTGGAGTGATGATGTAATCATGGAACTCTCGCAGCAGCATAAGCCACAATTCTTCAGCTGGTTTTAGAGTGAATTGGAATGCTGAGTTAGTTCTGAAGGAGTTTAAGTAGGAGGAGGTTGCAGCTGCTGGGCAGCTCCTCATTTTTAGCTCTGACAAAGAGCTACCCCTTTTTGTTTTCTGGTACTTTGTTCTCACCCTAGAAGAAGAACAAAGAAGACAGTTGTTCTGAAGTGGTGGAGACCTGTGCCAGTAAGGTTTTCCTTTGCCCCATCCCAGGAGGGATGGGGGAAAACTCCAGGATTCAGGGTAAATCTCCTTGATCCACTTGTTTGGTGAAGCTGCCTTGGACATCTTCATTTGTTGTGAGTACAGTTTTCTCTGTGTAAACCCAGGTGCATCTGCAGTACCTAGGGGTGAATTTCTCTGACAAAGGGACTCTGTCACCTAGACTTTCATTTTAAAAGAGACCCCCCCTCACCTGGAGTAACCAGTTTACCTCTACGGGTTCTGAAGGGCACCTTTAACTTTTTCTTCAGTGCAATTGGCCAATACCTGAGAAAAGTGTTTACTCCTGGATGTGGGTTGTTTTCTCTCAGTTTACCCCAGTATAGTAAGTTCTGAAAGTTCTGAGTCTGGATGTGCTCTTTTGTGGTCGTGTGTACCACCTTCATTCTTCATGAAATATGGGAAAGTGTCCTAGTACTGGCCGTGTGTGCCTAGTCAATGGGAAATGTACCAGTACTTGGCCGTGTATGCCAATCTCCATTTCAGAACCAGAGTGTTCGCTGTTTTGTCTTTCTTCTGCCTATGCTAAATGGAAAGTCAGGAATTTCTGTACCCTGGAGAATCTGTAATACCAGTATGTGTAGCCCAGTGGGGGGTCCATCTTTGCTTTGTGATTTATTCCTACTTTGTTACATGAATAAAAGCCACACTCTAGAATCCCAACCTCATTTGGACAGTATTGTTATTGCTTCCCTGTGTATGGAGTTACTTGGGTGCCCCTGTCCAGAAGTGCAAACCCAGCATAATTGTGAGCAAACATTTTATCCCAGGGACCAGGGTTGTTGGCCATGGCAATTGGTCCCTACCAGGTGTGTGCCAGGTAGTTGCCACACTTGGGTGACTGTTTTTGTATAACAGTCTGGTTCACCAAGTTTATGGTGGCCATCTCTCTCTTTTCCTTATATATTTTTTTTGTATGTAAACCCCACCCCTCTCTGTTGCCCCTAGATGTTTGTGGTGAGAGGAGAAGCTCAGCTAGTTAAACATGGGTGGCCATTGGGGGGGTTTACACTTATATATTTACAATCAGACAAAAGGTTTACCCATTACTAAGAAATAGAAAACAGAAAATAAAGCAAATTAAACAGACAGTTGACAGAAAAATCTGAGCTGTTCTCACTTAAAATTTTTAACCTGCCCTAGCTACAGAAGGCACTTTCCCTAACTGTGCTTTCTTACCAGACAGCTAGTTTCCTTGGCAGGGCTCCTTTTCCTTTAGATGATGAGTGTCCCAGAGAGAGAGAGAGAGAGAGACTTCACCCTTTGAGTGACAGCTCCCCACAGTTCCCCACCCCACATCAGTGTGTGTGTGTGTGTGTGTGTGTGTGTGTGACCTCATCCCCTTTTACAACAGCGACCTGCACTATTGTCTGCCCTGGGAACATATCCCTGGAAAAGACCATCACAAAGGCTTTATGACTTAATAGTCTCCTGCTCATCAGCAAGTCAGTAAGTCTTGTTTAAACTTTCCATGACTCAGAACCGGTACAGAAGAATGTATTTTTGGTTTTTTCTTAAACCAACAAAAAGAGAATACATGCATCTGGTGACATATCCTGTCACATCCTAAACTAACAGGAAAAGAATAATCATAATACTAATAATAATATAATAATAATAAGGTAATGATCCTTGGAATGAGGGATAAGCCTTATGTGGAGAGACTTAGGCAGCTAAACATGTACTCCCTGGAAGACAGAAAAGACAAAGGGGACATGATTGCAACCTTTAAGTACTTAAAAGGTATTAATAGAATAAATACAGAGGAGGTGTTTGAACTGAAGGGGGAAGAGACCACAAGGGGGTTAATAGCCTGGAACTTGTTGGTGGGAAGTATAGAAGAGACCTGAGAAAGCATTACTTCACTGAAAGGGTGGTGATGCCTTAGAATGTGCTACTTGGGGAGCTGTTATCAAGGAAATCAGTGGGAGGTTTTAAGAAGGGATGGGATACATACATGGACAGGGCACAGGTAGGGTGGGTAGAGACCAGGGGGACTCTGAATGGAAATCAGAGAGGGATGGAAGAGAGTGGGAAGGGGGCAGCAGCAGTTATCAAACTGTAAGCTGCATCTCAAGCAGACACGATAGACCTCAAGGCCTAATCTGCTGGCATTTTCATATGTTCAAATAAATGCATTTGGTCACATATTTTATCACATCCAGAAGAATGTTTTTAAACTGACAGAAAGAGAATAAATGCATCTGGTCACATATCCAGTCACATCTCCCCCTTCCCAGACAATGAAAGTGTGTCTCTTTTGGGCAACCCCTAAGAGACACTGCCATTCATGTAGGGACTGGGGGGTGCCTAAAGGAACATGCCATGCCCTTAGCCCTGCCTCGACAGTCCATTTGCTATGGCATTCTGCACCCCGCTCCAGTGTTGGATGATCATGTTATAAGATTGTAGGATCAAACTCCAGTGCAATAATTTTGCATTTTGTCCACTAGTCCTATGGAGCCATGTCAGAGGATTATGAGCTGTGACCACAGTGAACTCCTGCCTGTACAAATACAGCTGCAGCTTCTGAAGGGCCCACACTATCCCCAGACACTCCTTCACGATTGTGGCATATGTTTCCTTCCTGGGAAGAAGCTTCTGGCTCAGATACACTATCGGGTGCTTCTCCCCGTGTGGTGTAATCTGGCTCAGGACAGTGCCCAGCCTATGGTCTGATGCATCTACGTGCACTATGAACCTTAGGTCATAACTGGGGCTAGCGAGCACTGTTGACCCAAATAATGTTTCCCTCAACTATCAGAAGACAGATTCACAGTCCTCTGTCCAGAGAACATTTTCTGGCATTTTCTTTCTGGTCAGGTCTGTCATGGGTTTGGCAACATCACTGTAGTGAGGAATAAACCTATAGTACCTGTCTGTCCCTAGAAATGCCCTTACCTGTTTCTTCTTGGCAGGGGTGGGCCAGGTCTGGATGGCATCAACGAATGCATCCACTGACACCCAGTGTACAAGGTAGGACACTTCAACCATGCCTACTTGGCATTTTTCCACCTTAACTATCAGCCCTGCAGCCTTCAGTCAGTGGAACACCTCCCTCACATGTCTGATGTGATCGTCCCATGTCTGGCTATAACTGGCTATGTTATCCATGTGTAACCACCCAGTCCCCTGGGGTTACTAGAATCCCATTAGTACTAGCCTATAGGCAGGTGAAGAGGCAGCTGGTAAGGAGCTCATTAAGGGGCTTCTTACATAATGACATCATTGTTTACTCAGCTAGCCTGAGTGGGGATGATTATGTCATTTAGAACTCTTGCAGCAGCATAACCATTTTTGAGTCAGCTGTTCAGGGGAAGTTTAGAATGTTCAGGAAGTCTGAGTTTGGAAGTCAGAGTAGCAGGAGGTCTGCCAGTTGGGGCTGTGTCACAGGGAGCCCTGTGTTTCTTGCCCTAGTTTGGATTAAATCTCCAGTTGCCAGTGAAATGGTGGAGACCTTTTTCAGCAGGATTCCTTGATTTCACTCCAGGGGGGAGTGAGAGGAACTGCTAGTTCAGTGGATCCAAGGGGCAGTCCCCTGATGGCCCTAGAGTGTGTACAGCTGCCTTTGAGAAGGACATTGTGTGAGGATTTCTGACAAGTTACCATGGAAAAAGGGTGCTTTCTGGGTCGTTTCCATGCCTAAAGAAAGGAGCAACTAGTCTGTGAGTACAAAATGGGAGACAAGGTCTCCGATTCAGGAGGTTGTCTGGGGTGTGTGTGTGTGTCCAAGATTTTATTTATTTATTTATTTATTTATTTATTAATTTATTAATTTGAATTTTGTTGACCGGGTAAGCCCAGTGAGACAAAGCTGTCCCTTTTTCAGGGGCGACCTGGGGAATATAAGCATTCCACACATATGATAAACATTGCTATACAGTGGGGGAAACAAATTACACTTATAAGTACAGAAAATTTAAACATATAATGTACAGAGATACATTGTGACTTGTGGTTATACTCAATATATCATGCAATAAGCAGTCAGGACAAGGAATCCAAAAATAGACGAGTTTAACATAATTACGTAGAATTAGAGTACTTGGTAGTGTAAAGGTCTAGTAAAGGCAGTGTGGTACATGCACATAAATATTGTCTATTGAGCATTCTAGACATATAACTAGGAGAATTAAAGACAGAAAAAAGAACATAGGTGAGGAGTTGAAATTGTCATGCTCAGTAAGACATATGGGGTAGAGGAAGGGGGAGGGTGGTTGGGAGAGAGGGCAGGCAGAGAAAGGGAGGGAAGACCTGTGGGAGGGAGGGCATGTAGGATTATTTACAGTCACAGAATGGAGGCTGAAAGAATATTGCTTTGTATAATCTTTTAAATTGTGTAAGAGATGTACATGTGAGTAGGTCCAGTGGGAGACTGTTCCATTTTCGAGGCGCAGCAACAGAGAAGGATCTTTCGCAAAAAGCTAATCGAGTCGTGGGTACTTTTAGGATTGGATATTGTGAGGATTGTAGGGATCTGGTAAAGGGATTCAGTGTGAGAAGGTTGGAGAGACCGGTTGGGGAAGGCAGGTGGATGAGCTTAAAAGTGGTGCAGAACAAAGGGAATTCAAGGCAGGCTTCAAATGATGGCCAGCCTATGGTATGAAGCACATAGCAGTGGTGGGTACGCACAGGGACTGATGCAGCGAAACGAGCTGTTTTATGATAAGCTTGTCTTAGTCTGTTTAGGTTAGTAGTCTTAGCTGAGTGCAATACTGAAGCGCCATAGAGAAGGCCTGGAAGCAGGGTAGCAGAGGTTATGGTTCTCCTGGTCTGAGGTTGACAGTAGGAAGCAGTCTGGTATAGGAGGCCTAGCTTCTGATGTGTGGATTGTGTGACCTTGTCAATATGTGTCTCAAACGATAGGTGTTCATCAAGTGTTAAACCAAAGTATCTGAATGAGTTTTCCCTGTCTAGAGTCTTGCTGGAAGAGGTCTTGATTACCAAAGGAGGATGGGTGGACCTATCAAAAGCAGTGTGGTAAAATAACATAGACTTATTTTTTTATGTTGCACACCAATAGGTTGGCTTTAAACCAGCTTCCAACTGCTGGAAGTCACTCTCTAGATTGAAATTGAGGGAAGAGATAGCATTAGAGGATCTGTAAAGTATGACATTGTCAGTGTAGAGCTGTATTGATGCCTCTCCACAGTTTGATGGTAGCTCATTGATAAAGATGGAGAAGAGTAGTGGGCCCAGTATAGAGCCCTGGGGAACCCCATCCATGATGAGTAATAGGGAAGACAGAGTCAGACCATTTCACACATTGTAACCTGTCGGTTAGATACTTGGCGAGCCAAGAGATAGTGAGAGTATCAAGATCAATATTGCTGAGCTTAGTAGAAGTTGGTGATTGATGAGATCAAAGGCTTTCGTTAAGTCCACGAAAGTGGCCCCTGTCACAGGCCCCTGATCCGTGGCCTGAAGAATATCCATTGTGACATGGAGGAGGGCAGATTCAGTGCCATGCAGTCTGTGGAAAACATGCTGGTACATGGTTAAGGAATTAGTCTGCTCAAGATAGGAATGAAGTTGTTTGTAGAGTATCCTTTCTTATATCTTAGCTAGGCGGCATAAGATAGAGATCGGTCTGTAATTCTCTACTAGGTCAGTGGGTCCGCTTTTGAGTATGGGGACAACTACCACAGTCTTCCATTTGTCTGGTATGGTTTGTGTGAGGAAAGATCTATTGAATAATAATGATACTGGGTAAGCTATTGCAGGAGCTGCTATTTTGAGGAATTTAGGTTGGAGTGAATCAAATCCTGGAGAGCTGTCCGAACTGAGGCCATTTAATAACTTAAGAACCTTGGAACGTGTTGTGAGTTTTAGATGGAAAGGGGTATCATGGACCGTAGGGTTTGGGGACTGTGGATGACATGGCGTGGAAGGCAAGTCAGATTTGTATTTGTCCAGGTCAATGAAAAAGCTGTTTATGCCTCTAGCTATTTCAGAAGGGCAGGATAGTGTTTCACCTTTAACATCATAGGTTGGGCGATAGTGCGTTCTTTGCCCTTGAGTAAGGAGTTAATATGAGACCAGAAGCTTCTCGGGTTAGCAAGATGTGTTGTCTGCGGGTAATGGAAATAGTCCCACTTGGCCTTGTTAGTTTTAGTTTTACAGGTATTCCATAATTGCCTATAGGAGTACCAGTCAGCTTGTAGTCTGGATTCTTTAAAGGTTTTCCATGCTTAATCACGAGAGTGCATTAATTGCCTAAGGTCCTGGGATAGTTGGGGGAATGGTTGCCTTTGGCACACCTTAATCTGAAAGGGGCATACATGTCCAAGATGGAAGTGAAGATGTGGATGAAGTATTCTAATGCCTTATTAATGTCAGGGAGGGATGTAATGGGTAACCAACTGACACATTTTAGACTAAGTATGAAAGCAGTGGGGTTGAAGTTTGTCAGCTCCCGAGCTTTTATGGTTTTAGGTGGAGAAGGTTGGAAATTGTTCCTCCAAACACAATAGGTGGGGAGGTGGTTGCTGAGGGCATCAGAAGACCTCCCGCAACCTTGATGTTGTGTTTCTTATGGGTCAGCATCCAGTCCAAAAGGCTGTGATTGCTTGTTTTCATGTTAAATCTGGTGGCTAGATCGATAAGTTGCTCCAGGTTAACATCTGATAAGATGGCCTGATATGTCCTGCTGTTAAGACCTAAGAAGTCAATGTTGAAATCACCACAGAGTATTAGATCAGTTTGTGGGATAGAGTCAATGTTATTGAAGAGTTCAGGGTAGGAGGAGGAGGAGGAGGCAAGATTGGGAGGAAGATAGATGTATACTATAGTAACTCGTTTGAATTGACTAAGGGCAATGGAGATAAAAAGATGTTCAAAGTATGATTTTGTGGTGAAACCAGGTAGTATGGAGGTTGCTAGCTCATTTCTCAGTAGATCAGCATGCCTCCACCTCTTTTAGAGGTACAGTCGCACCTGTGGGAGGTGAAACCAGGTAGGGCAATTTTGTGTGAGAGTATGGAGGGCTTTAGCCAGGTTTCAGTTATACACAGGACATCAGGTTTATAGTGCCTAACTAGGCTTCAAGTTCTGCCATTTTTTGCCTGAAACTTTGAATATTCGTATGTGCTATCTTAAGCCCCTTTAAGTTGGACAAGTGTGTGGCCCGGTAGTGCAGAGTGTTGAGGCGCTGGACGCCACACCTTGAGCCACATTGGCGACCTGGGTTCGAGAATGGATCCAGGTGGATGGGGGTTGGCGGGGGGGAGATTGAGCATCCGGAGGACTGCTCTCTCTTCCCTGGGAATGACCTCTGGCTGAGGCTGAGGGGTAGCTGAAAGCAGCATCATGGCGTATGCCAGGGGGTGGAGCCGTGGCAGTGAGTCACCTTGGCAGCCAGGCTCCACAGAGGCATAAAAAAACCCTCACTGCTGATAGGTGAAGGCGCCTCCCTCCGAAGCCCACACTCCCAGATACAGACTCAGCTCCCTAGGCTGTTTCCCCCCCCCGGCCCGGTGTCTCAATACTATAAAGAAACAGTGCCCTGGTTGGGGTGGCCCTTCCCCAGAGGGTAGACCCGGGGGATGCTTGGTGCTGTAGAGGAGCTGAGGGGTTAGCCGAGCCATGTGGGGAGGTATAGACTACAGATCCAGGAGGTCGCTGGAGAGAGTTCAGAGGTAGGAGTGAAAAATAGAATTCAAAAAAAAAAAGTTGGATCAGTGTGAGATAGAGGAGAGGGTGGTTGGCGTAGCCCTCCTTCTAGGGCCAGGGTTCAGTTCATTGTCTTCCAATAGCAGTATAATACAGGTCAGACAATGGAAGGAGAGAGGAGGGAGAAAAGGAGATTTGCATATGGACCTAGTCCGCGGTACTCGAAGTAGTGTTTTGTTATGCTGGACCCAGTTCAAGTAGCCAGCAGGTGATGCTAGCATAGGTGGTTTACCACATTCAAGGGAACAGATATTTGAATGTGCATAGGAAAGAGATGGGTTTAGAGTGCCCTGATGTTTGTTATGATAAACTGGAGATCAGCCAGGGAGGCACAAAGTAGGAGTAGTCATTTAGCAAAGAACAGATTCATGTTTCTTAGACTGATAAGAGGGGACTTGTGTATCTGAAACCACTCTATGAGCGGAAGGATGGGGTGTTGCACCTTTAGGAGCAATGGGTGTGCCTTTAAGACAGTCGGTGAGAGGGAAGAGTGGGTGGAGACTAGTGAGAAAATCTATTTAAAAGAGTGTCAGGGCTCCAGTGGGAGGGTGAGCCGAAAAACTGCTGTGAGAAGCAGCTCCAGAGAGATTGGAGAGATTAATTTAAGCTCCAGATCTCCAGTTTCTGCACAGCTTAAAACTTAATTTGATATAAGCTCCAGATCTCCAGTTTCAGCAAAGCTTAAAGCTTAACTTTATTCAAGCTCCAGATCTCCCATTTCTGCAATGCTAAGACTTAATTTTACTTCAAATTAATTGAAAGCAGCCAAGATACAGTAATTAGAAATGAATCTGAGCTCAAAACTCCTGGTTCTGCAAGCAGCCAAATGCAGCAGTTAAATGACCTTAGGGAGCAGAGGAGGAGAAAAAGGAAAAAGTGCTTGTTTTAAAGTTCTTGGGGCAGAAACAGTTAGTTTACAATTACGAACAGTCTCCGTTTTGCAGTCCAGGGACAGAAACTGTATTAGGCACAAATTAGGTTCAGGAAGGGGAGATAAATCATTTTACTAAGATCAATGTCTCCCTAAGAAAGTCCGTGGTGCCAGAGACTAATAGTCAGTTGCTGGAGCCTTCAGGGTTCTCAGAGGAAAAGGCACCAAGTTTGAAACTGGACAATGGCACAGGTGTGGTGTATCAGTGGCATCCTGTGGTAATCGTACCTTGCAGCGGAGATGAGCTGTTGGGGGGAGCGGCTCTAGGAGTGGAATGCCCAGCTCCAGCCAGGGACTAAGGAGAAAGAAGAAGGTGGGCAAGTGAGTTAAACAGGGTCTGGGAGGGTTCGAGATTACAGAAACAGGCAGTAGGGACAAAAGAGAGGTGGACGAAAGAGAAATGGAAGGGAGAGGGGAAAGAGAAGACAGAGAGATACAGCAGGCAGAGAGCAGAAATCACTAAGCACTTTAAAATCCTGGAAGTTGTAATATTTAGTAAAAACTCTTAACAGACCTTTCAGCTGTACCATTTAGTAAATCACTAACAGCAAATCTAAAGACAGCTTAAGTTAATGCTAATTAGCAAAACAAAATTTCCTTGAATATTGTGTTACAGACTGTTAAAAAATCCCTGGGACAAAAGCCAGATAACACTGCACTGGAAAAACTACTGTGAGAAGTAGCTCCGGAGAGATTTGAAAGATTAATTTAAGCTCCAGATTTCCCTTTTCTGCACAGCTTAAAACTTAATTTTATATCAGCTCCAGAGCTCCAGTTTCAGCATAGCTTAAAGCTTAACTTTATTCAAGCTCCAGATCTTCCGTTTCTGCAATACTAATACTTAATTTTACTTAAAATTAATTGAAAGCAGCCAAATACAAAATTAAGCTTAAAGCTTAATTTTACTTAATTGAAATCAGTCAAAATACAGTGAAATGAATCTCCCGGTTCTGCAAGCAGCCAAATGCAGCAGTTAAATGACCAGAGGAGAAAAAGGAAAAAGTGCCCATTTTAAAGTCCGTTGGGGAGAGACAATTAGTTTACAATTACAAACGGTCTCTGTTTTGCAGTCCAGGGGCAGAAACTGTATTAGGCACAAATTAGGTTCAGGAAGATAAGGCTAGATAACACCATCCCGGTCCCCTGTTCATCTTAGTGTGTCAATTTAAAGTTCAGAGTTTTTAGCAATTCAGTGGTGATTGAAGGCTTCTTTTGGTGTAACCCTGAAGGAATGGCAGAGGCTGTCAGTTGTGGCAAAGGGTGGGGGGGACACCTTCTGGAGTCTACAAGGCAGGGCTAACTGGTTCATTGAAGGGCACCAAGGTCCCTTGGGTAGAGGCCAATGCCCAGGATGAAACTTAGACATGTGGCTCAGGTCACGATTTTACACTGGAAATGTGTTTTGGAAATGGCTCAAGAATGTGGTTCAGGCCACAAACATCCAATGTGGGAAATGGAAATGTGTGTTTAAAGTAGCTCAAGTATGTGGTTTGTCCATGAGCACTTTGGAAAAAATCGAAAGAAATGTTTCTGTGGAAAACTGTACTGCCTAGAAAATGTGTCCCTGGAAAACTGGGCACCTGTTTGCAGTGACCAACTGTTGGGGGTCCACTTGTGCTTTAGTAACATATGTGAATAAAGCCATACTGCACAATCCCAGCTGCTGCATTGGACAGTCTGATCACTGCTTTCTGTGTGGAGTTTTTTTCTGGCCCCCTCAGCAGTTAGGTCTAGCACACACCTAGCATCCTCTCCCCTGGACCTGGTTGTATTAACAAAGGTTCATTTTTGGTAATTGTACCCCTACCCCCTTCCTTTGGATAATGAGCCTGATACACACTCTACAGCTGGGGGTGGTACCAATCTGAATATTTCTGCCAAAAGTAAATGGTATGCCATATCTGGGTACAAGTTCTGTTAATGGGGGGGGGGGGCAACTTGCCAAAAGTGGTGTGGGGGTTACACACATATGCCAGTGCATATTCACCTGCCCCAGCTAGAATGCGAGCCAGAGTGTGATCCACAAGTCGCTGGAAGGTTGCGGGGTGCATTCTTCATCCCAAATGGCATTACTTGGAATTTCAGCAGGCCAAATTGGGTGACAAAAGCGGACCTCTGCCTGGCTGCAGGGGTTAGGGGTACCTGCCAGTAGCCCTTGATCAAGTCTATCATGGTCAGGAACCAGGCTCCCCCCAGCCATTCCAAAGTCTCATCCATTCTATGCATGGGGTAGGCATCCAACTCCCTGCAGCTGTTGAACCTCTGGTAGTCAACACAGAACTGTGTGGTACCATCCTTCTCGGGGATCAGGATCACGGGCAAGGCCTAGGGGCTACTGGACTCCTGGATCACTCCAAGGGCCAACATCTCCCTGAGTTCATCTAACATGGTCTGCTTAACCCCCTCTAGTACCCTGTAGGGAGGCTCCCTCAGCAGCACTTGGGTCTCAGTATCCACATGGTGTTCAGCCATTGTGGCATACCCCAGTTTCCCCATGAACATGTCCCCAAATACTCGCAGCACCACCCCCCATCTCCTCTGCCTAGGCTGGCATCAGCTGCCCTGATAGGGTGCGGTTATCCACTGAGGATCCCTCCCACGCCTCCCCAAGAAGGTCTACCAGGGGATCTGCCTCATTTTCCTCTTCTGGCATGCTGCACACTGCGAGAACCTTTTCCTCCCTATCATAGTAGGGCTTCATCATGTTAACATGATATACCCTCTGCCTGTACCTTCTGTCAGGCAGCCCTACTACATAACTGACCTCACTCACCTTTCTGATTATGGAGAATGGGCCCCTCCAATGCTGTTTGCAGATATTGTGTTGGACTGGAACAAGTACCATCACTCGCTGTCCAACTTTATACTCCCAGGCTCTGGCCCCATGGTCATACCAGGTTTTCTGCCACTGTCATGCAGTGGCTAAGTGCTCCTGGGTGAGACCCATGAGCTCCTTAAGCTGGGTCCTGAAATCCAGGATGTACTCTACAACAGATTCTCTTTGGGAGGCACGGCAACCTTCCCATTCATCCCTGACTAAATCTAGGGGGCCCCCTCACCCTGCGACTGAAGAGGAGCTCGAAGTGTAAGAACCCTGTAGACTCCAGTGGGATGTCCATGTAAGAAAACAGGAGGTGGGGCAAATATTTGTCCCACTCCCTCTTGTGCTGGTCAGCAAATGTCCTGAGCATCATTTTGAGGGTCCAGTTGAACCGCTCAAATAGGCCATTTGTCTTGGGGGTGATAAAGTGAGGCACATAGCTGTTTCACCCCACACTTCCCCCACACAGACTAGTCATTAATGATGATATGAAATTCATCCGCTGCTCTGACAAAAATCTCCAAGGGGAATCCCACTTGGCTAAAGATTCCCAGGAGCACATCAGCCACTTTTTCTGCCTCAGTGGAGAACATGGCCACTGCCTCAGGGTACCTGGTTGCGTAGTCCACGACAACCAGTATGTATCTTTTGCCTGTGTGACATAGGGTGCTCAGGGGCCCCACTATGTCCACGGCTACCCTCTTAAAGGGCTCACCAATAATAGGCAGGGGCACCAAAGCCACCTTAGCATTGTCCCCTACCTTTCCCATCTTCTGGCACTGTGGGCAAGTCCAACAGTAATTTGCCACATCTGGGTACATGCTTGGCCAAAAGGAGTTGTTGACAAGCTGCCTTTTTGTGTGGTTAATACCCAGGTGGCCTGAAAAAGGGATGTCATGGGCCAGGGCAAAAAGCTGCTTGTGGTAGTCTTGGTGGACTACCAGCTACTGGAGTACCTCTCCCTGTAGCCCCCTCACTCCCTGTGCAATGACCATTCTCCTAGTAAACTGACTTTTTGCTCCCCTAAGAGTCCTCAGCACTATCTGCTATCTCTCTCAATTTTTGGAGGGTAGGATCAGCCAGCTGAGCCCTGCCCAGCTCCTCCCATCTGACCCTGCCCAACTCCCCTTCAGATGGAATTCTGCACCCCAGCTAAGACTTCCTCTATTTGCAGCTGGAGCTCAGGCTGCTACTCCTAGCTAGCCCCTCACCCACACTAGATGCTTCATCAGCTACTGACAGAGGGGTTAGCACAGGCTGTGTCACCCCCTCCTCACCCTCAGAAGCTTGCCCTTTGGCCTGACTATGGGTAGTAACATACACTAGGTTTCTCCTGTGGTCAAATTCATTCCCCATAATCACATCCACAGGAAGATCAGGTACGATTCCCACTTCATGTACCCCATGGCCACCTTCTCAGCTCAGGAAGACCTGAGCCATTGGCACTTGGACCACTGGACCTGTGACTCCCAGAATCTTGGAAAACTGCCCCTGCAGAATTTGCTCCTCCTGGATCAGATCCTGCCTCACCATGGAGATGGAGGCACCAGTGTCCCTCAGTCCTTGTGTTACTGTCCCATTACCTAAGACACAGTGCATGTGCATGGAGGAGTTTGGCGGCACTACAGTGTTTGCGCAGGCTGCCATCTGCAGGATAATGTCTTGATCACCCCTTCCCCCAGGCTTCTGCCCTTTGCTCAGGTTTTTATGACAGTCATAGGACACATACCCCACTTTCTGGCAAATCCAGAATTTCTTCACCCACGACTCCTTGTTCCCCTTAGAACTGGTGGGTTCTGTTTTGGGCTCAGGTGCAGGCTGGTTTAATTTAGGCTGCCCCCCCGATCTCCTTAAAACCATGTTGTGCCCCACCCCCATTGTTCTTACACTGTGTGTTTGATCTGCTTCCCACATATAAATCAGCACTTTCTGCTGCCTCCTTCATGGAGTTGCATGACCGATCCAGTAGCCATATGCGCAGATCATCGGGTACAATTTTAAGAAATTGCTCCCTTACAAACAAATCCTTTATTTGCTCTACAGTCCTAACTTTAACCCTATCCATGCAATGGTCTAGATAGTGTAGTGCCCCAAAATATGGTGGCACCAAAGAAATAAATAAGTAAACAAATAACTAGGTGATCCTCAGTGTTCCACTTGGCAGTGTGAACAGCATTGCAGCAGTGTAGGGAATCTCCCTTAATGTGTACCTTCCCCCCACCACCACTAGGCAGTAGAGCAGAGAGGGAACAGAAAAAAAAGGGTTTTTTTTCTTCCTTTGTGGCTGCCTGCTCTGTTCTTTAGAACCCTTCTCCACCCCACTTGAGCAGGCAGCATGACCTGTGGTCACCTACACGCTGGGATTGCTGTCCCTGCCCAGCACATAGTGTTGTTGCTTAAAAAAATTAAGTCAGTGGCTAGTGGCATGGACTCGTGGCTCTGGAACTGGAACCTGAGTGTTGCTTTCAAAAAAAGTATAATTTTTTCCAGCGGTTTATAGCTGGACCTGAGGGAGGGAGGACACAGACAGTGAGTGGGGACCCATTTGGCTTATCTGACAGGATGAAGCCATCCCATGGGCTGTGCTGTGTGCCTCAACTCCTTGGCCAGCAGTCTCTGGTTTTCCTCTGGTTCTGTGGTGTGGCAGATCACGTAGTGTGCAGTGGTCGGCACAAGAAAAGAAGAGAAGCTGTATCTCTGGAGTGCAGTGTGGGCTCTATTTTGCCCCATTCTTTATTTTATTTTTTTATTTAAAAAGTTAATCCAATCCCTCGTCGTCGGTAAGAGAAGAGCCGCATTGAGTAAGAGACAGAGAGAGGAGCATTGGTCTTTTTCAGGCCCCTAGTCATCTGCCGCAGTGCCTGCCTCCTTGCAACAAGCCCTCCCACTGCCAGCAGCATCTCCCACCTACCGATCCAGCATTCTTCACCCCGGGCCGGGGCAGTGAGTCAGCGGCAGCACCAAAGGCAGCGTGCTGACCGCCTGAAGTTTCAAAATAAATAAAAATTATTAAAGTGCCTAGGGCGCGAGGAGGATCAGCTGAGAACAGTGGGGCAGGCCGAGGGGCCAATATGTAAATAAAATAATATTAATTAGGCATAGTGACACTTAGGGGGAGTGGTGTAAGGGCAGAAGGGCTCTGTTTTAAATAAATTAATATTAATCTCTGGCTTTCCGGGGAGGAGTTATGGACAGCAGGCCCTATCGAGTTGAATTCATATTTACAAGAAAATCAGGCCCTATTCAAGACTGAACATTTTTTCAGTGTGCCTGTGCAGCTGGTTATGTGCTTATGTAACGTAGATAATCTTTGGCTGTTCGCCTCTCTGTCCATGGGATATACCACTCTTTAGTGATACAAAGGCAAGGAACCCTAGGGGAGGGTTCCACCCCTTGAGGTGCCACGGGAGTGATTCCCTTGACTAAAGGTACCTTAGCAAGAAGCCCACGGGACAGAGGCATGCGCTGGAGGAGAGGGGTGGATGAAGGGGCAAGGAAAAAATGCTTGTGTGTGGAGTGAGGAGAGCAGCCCTTAAATAGGCCAAATGGGGGTGTGGCTAGTTGCAACGCCCCCTTGAATTACAGGCTGTAGACTTAAAAGTCAATGTGCCTGGGCAACTGGTTTCATGTTTGTGCAATGTAGATAATCTTTGGCTGCTCGCCTCTCAATCTGTGGGATATACCACCCTGTAGGGATACGAAGACAAGGAACCCTACAGGAGGGTTCCACTCCCTGAGGTGCCATGGGAGTGATTTCCTTGGCTAAAGGTACCTTAGGAAGAAGACCAAAAAGAGTGTCAAGTGAAGCATACAAGATAGTGAACACTTATCGGGGTCAAAGACCTGTACGTAGGTCAGTTGATAGCATATGTTCAGTTGGTAGCATGGGTCAGTTGGTCGTATTGTTTGAGTAAATTAGGCAGGAGACAGCTGGTGAACAGTGACCTGCTCGGAGGTCTGACTGTAAGGCATGGAGGCCTGGCTTCATAAGGAGAGAGAGAGAGAGCAGGCAAAGGGGAAGAAGGGACAATTACAGGGAAGCCACCCAACTCCATTCAACAGAGGAAACCTAACTAAGTGATCCAGGGACTATAACTACACCTATCTAGTATTACGACCATTGGCACAGAGGAGAGGAAAAACTCCCTTTGAGGAGGAAACCTCTGGGGATCCAAGGCCTAGGTCACCTTCCCTCTAGGCTTTGGGACAGTTTGTTTAGTGACGGTTCTGCTACTGCAATTTAGTAGACCATTCCAGAGGAACTGCAATTTTGGGGAACACTCTCACTCTATCCCTCTAATGGGAATGCTGTGCAGGGTTGTGAGCAAACTCTGCAACACTGGGGCACCTTAGTGCCAACCTCCAAGGTGGGAGGAGGACAGCAATGACCACTGAGACGCTCAGCCAGCCTACCGATCTAAGAACAAACTAGGTGAACCAGAGGCAGTTGTAGGGGAGAATAGCTTTAAAGAGTGCCTCCAATCCTGCTCAGGCAGCTAAAGGGGCCCTTCCCATGACAGCCCCACCCCTTTGCCGCCAAAGTTTTCAATGCTACATCAAGAGGTGCCGTCAGTACAGCTGATGACTGAAGGTCCACCTGGAGCGAGGACTTTCCCAACTATGAGCCAGGTGAGAAGGACCCTGCTCCAAGCTTTGCTTGCTCAAGATGTGGACTTCAGGGTGCAGAGAGAGACCGTAGGCCACAGAGCTAGCCCTAGGTCCTGGAAGTAATGGATACGGTCAGCATGTCTCCAAAATGTGCAGGAGTGAGTTATAATGAGTATGGGACCCTCATGTGGGTCATGATGGATGATAGCAGACATGGGGAGACCTGTACATAGGTCACACTGAGCACTATAGATCCTCTCGTGGGTCTTGACTGGATGAGACCTTACAGGGAGAGACCTGTACATAGGTCAGGCTGAGCAATATGGACCCTCTCGTGGGTCTAGGTAAGGCAAATATCATTTGTCAACCACAGGAATGCATGCCGACCAAGTCCATTAGTAAGCCAAATTGGGAGTGAATTGAATTGTATGTTATGAGTAAAAGAACAGAGAGGCTGGGAGGAGCCGGGGCCAACAGTTGGAGAGGAGAAGGCTGTGAAACCGGTTAGGTAGTAGGAGGAGGCTGCAAAGCCAGTATGGTAGGAGGTGTGATTCAAAGCAAGTAAACATGATATGCTGCCAGACTTGGAGGGGGATAAGCATTGCTGGTAGTGCAAGGGACAGGAAGGCTGGGATGACTGTGTAAACCAAGTGCATAATATTAGGGAAGGGCTGGTAGAAGGCTGGGTAGAGCCAGAAGCCCTTAGGCAGAGGGTTGCCAGGAATTGTTTGTTGCATAGTGCCATAAAGACTATGTGGAGCAGCAGGAGGAGGCCAGGTGAGCCAGGGGCTTATACAATACACAACAAATAGGAGCTGTTCCCACTTCCTGGGGCCACGATGCCTGCTGTGACTCCTCAGTCCCCCACCATAGGAAAAACAAAGAACTCACAAACATGGTGTCATGACACCAAGCAGCTAATGAGACAAGTTAAATACGTGCCAGCCATGAAAGCAGGATTAGGTTATCATCAGAAACAGACTGCTGTGGGTTTGGTTAAAGTAAGGTTTGGTAAAAGTGGGAGTAGCAATAAATGAGCCTAAATAACACAAACATAGAAATGAGGAGTGATGCAGTAGGGTAGTGTGACAGGATAGAATAGGACCCTGTCCCAGTTGTTATGGAAAGAGTTTGAATGCAAGGATCTGTTCTATTCTTTCCCTGTCTCTTGTCTGTCTGGTTGTGCAACCAAATTTTTCTGTGAGACCTAGGATTTGATCACCCCAACAGTCTCACAGTTCTTTGCCTCTCACTATCTCTCAACCTTCCCTCGCTGTCTTTTTTCCCTCCCTTGCATATCTGCTGATATAAAAATATATGCAAATCATTGTATAGAAATGTAACTGATATTGGGATCCCTTTGTTTAGAAATTATATGGTGTTTATTTTTTTTTTTAACTCTATATTTGCTCCACTACTGGAGGAACTCTCTCCGGCAGCCCCCTAACCTGATCTCTACCTCCCACTGTGACAACCTCATCTGCTCCCCTCACTATAGCCTGTTACAGTGTTTCCTTCTTAATTCTGACTTCTCAGCTCTCACTCTGACCTGAAAATTTCTCCCACCCCCACCACCCCCCTCTCCCAGGCCTCCTATAAATACACTCATGATCCGCCTCCTATATCATATTACTGCTTCATTGGCCTAGTTTCGACTGCTGCCAACCTATGATTGGTATCTGAGTGTGGCCAATAAGACTGCCCTGTGTGAATATCTCTTGAGCCCCGCCACTAAGTTGCTCCTGCTCTCCTTGTTCCTCTTTCTGCTGTATTTTCTCATCTAGGTTTTAAGTGAGTACCTAGGTGGGCAAATTACTTGCCTAGAAAATATTGCACTAATACAAATCACGAGGCCACTCAATCTGGGACCATGGCTCTCCTTATTGTGTTTTTATTGCTCCTAAGGTGCAGAGTTTTCAGCAATACAGTGCAATTCGAAGTACCTCAATGCAATTCAGTTCTCCAATGTACCTTATCAATACCTAATGTTATAACAGTCTACCGTGCAGACACTATGTCATTCTCCTCTCCCCTTTTAGCCTATTCCCCCCGGTTAGCCTACACCCCCTTGCTACTGTCCTCATCTATGTCTACTCAAGCACTTACATTGATCACGATCAACTGTCATTACAGTGGTGCCGCCTCTTGCGCAGCACAATATGGGTTGCCGCGAAGAAATAAAAAAGCAGTCTCCATTCTTATAAGCTCCTTAAAGAAAGTTATACTTCTGCTTCTTCTCTGCTCAGGAAATGTGGAGCTCAACCCTGGCCCCCCTCAACTTACCTCGCCTATCGATTTTGTTGAGGCCACAGGTCTCAAAATGATGATGGTCAACATTTTAAGCCTGCCTAAAACTTGTACAGCTGCAAGCCTGGTTGCACACGTTAACCCTGACCTTATCATAATTACTGAGTCATGGTTAAAAAAGACGAACACTGATCAACAAATATCACTGCAGGGCTACAATTTATTTAGAGCAGATAGAGAGTCTAGAGGCGGGGGTGTGGTTATCTACATCAAATCTAAGTATTTGGTCACCAATATTAGTTGCAAATCTCTAGCCAAGGAATTTGAGTTAGTTTCGCTGAGCCTTCATCTCCCCTCCTCGGAATGTATCACTATCCTAGGTGGCTACAGACCCCCGTCTGGTGGTGATGAAGTCCTTAATCTTTTGAAATCCATATTCGTAGATGCAAAACTGAAACAATATTTCTAGGAGATCTGAAATGGACTGGTTGTCACCTAAATCACACGGCCTCAAATCCCTTTGTGACGAGCTAGGTCTTGGGCAATTAGTCAGTGAACCTACTAGGAACAACACTCTAAATACTGCCAACAGTTCCATTCTAGATGTGGTACTAACCACCCATCCACACAAAATATCTCATTCGGCAGTGTTTCACAACGACATGAGCGATCATGGAATTGTTGCTTGCATAAGATCTCAAATTAAGGCACGGCCGCAACCCATCTTTATAACAAAAAGATCCTTTCGCAAATTCAGTGCAGTAAACTTCCTATCTGACCTGAGCATGAACAGATGGCAAGATCTCTACCTAGCCAAAGATGTCAACAAGGCAGCTTACATCCTTAATGACAAACTCACTACAATAATAAATAAGCATGCCCCTTTCATCAAAGTAAGGGTACGGAACAATTTGAACCTCTGGTTCACCTCGGATCTCAAGGCAGCCCTTATAGCTCGAGATAAGCTCTGGGCTAAGGCTAGACATTCCAAAGAATCTTCGGACTGGCAGGCCTTTAGAACAGCCAGGAATAACTGTGTGAAAAAACTTTTCTCTGCTAAAGCTAACTATTATATTTCTACTCTCGAACAAGCTAAAGGTAACCCTCATAAAATATGGAAGACTATCAAAGTATAGAAGGACGGCCCATGGCCCCTCTGTCCCAACAAAGATAGTTGCAAGTGGCAAGATTGTGGAAAACAAGTCCCAATCCTGGAGGAACTTAACTCCCACTTTGCCACAGCTGGATTAGCTTTGACTCGTCACCTTATGCTGGTGCTGCGGTGAGCCAGCATACCCTCCCCTACATCTAGTCCTGCACCCAGCCCCTTCCAACCGCGTGGATAAGTTATAAAGAAGTAGAAGATTCTCTTAACTTAGACACCAAAAAGCGCAGGGACGATGGCTTGGAACCCTTTTTCCTAAGGTCAGGCTAGCCCATCTCACTGCCCCAATTCTCCACATCTTCAATCTTTCCATTACATCTGCTACTGTGCCGTCCTGCTGGAAATCAACACATATCCTCCTCTATTTAAATCTGGTGACCCATGCGATGTAAACAACTATAGGCCTATTCCATATTGCCTATCCTTTCTAAAGTTCTCGAAAAACTGATCCATATTCAGTTAAATCTCACTTGAAACCTTCTCTCATTAACCCACCTCAATCTGGCTTCCGGCTAATCATAGTACAATCACTGCACTAGCAAAAGTAACCAATGATTGGATCTCTGCTATAGATGCTAAGAAGGTAACTGGTGCAGTCTTTTGGACCTCAGCAAAGCTTTTGATACTGTTGATCACAAACTATTAGTCAATTGCCTTGCAAAGTTGGGTGCACACCATACCACCCAGTGGTTCTCTAGCTACCTAACTGGAAGATTCCAAAGAGTAAAGGTTAGGCTTTTTTTTCTGCTGCCTTGCCAGTTGCAAGAGGAGTCCCCAAGGATCCAACTTAGGCCCTATCTTGTTTTCTGTACATTAATGACTTAGATGCTAACATATCTACGTCCAATCTGCACTTTTTTGCAGATGATACTGTGTTGTATACTTCTGGCTCATCGTTATCTGAAGTCAAGGGAGTGCTTCAAGCGGACTTCGCACAACTTGAGCATAATCTAATAAAGGCAAAGTTTCTGCTCAATGCTAAGAAGACTAAAGCGATGATATTCTCCCGCAGTGCTGTCTTAGGCCCCCCCAATACCCTTGCCCAAGACTTCATTGTCACCACGCTAAATGAGCCTCTGGAAGTTGTAACCAAATTTAAATATCTGGGTATCTGGATCGACAATAAATTATCTTTCAATGACCACGTCGAAGATGTCTCTAGAAGGTTAAAAGCAAGGTTAGGTTTCTTCTACAGAAATAGGCCCTTTTCCTCCCTTGAAACTCTCAAACAAGCTTGTACAGGCCACTTTTCTCCCCCACCGACTATGGCGATGTAATCTATTCCTCCACCACTCTTGCAAATCTAAGTAAACTGGACATCCTTTATCACCGTTACAGGTTCATTACCAACTCCCTACCGCTCGCACCACTGTGACTTATATGCAGCTGTTGGTTGGACATCCCTTACTACTAGATGCCTGCTCCATGCTGGGCTATGGACTCTTAAACTGCTCCTGCAGAAATTGCCAAGCTATCTCTTCCCTTATTAGTATCTCACGTAGTACATACTCGTTAAGAAAATCTGACTTTATTGTGCTTGACATACCAAGGAGCCGGACTTCCTTTGGTAAACGTGCTATTGCATATGCCCTTCCTCCATCTGGAACCAATTACAAACCGTACTGAAACTAACTAGCACAGTTTCAATAAACTTCTACAAATCGCTAAGTTCAGCCAAAATAAAAGACACCTGTAACTGTCATTAAGTCTCTTCCTTCCCAATGTGTGCCATATTTATCCACTGGTAAGGTATAATTGATTTGTCATATTAACTGCTTTCCCTTACCCTTCTACTCCTGGCTTTATCTATGCTTACGCTCCACTGCTACTCTATCAAATCACTCCTCCCCCCCATATCAGTTACAGACTGTTGTTTGTTCTAGCTGCCAAAATATATGTATTGCACACACCAGTCATCATGTTTCATTTATCAGTATGCAACCTGTAAGTCGCTTCCCTATCTCATATCAATGTTTACCACCAGCGGTCACCCTATGTGGTACCCTTGTATGTATTTCCAGCCTGTATCATGTAACGTGCATTTCATGTATATACTGTTATTACCTATCTGTGTTTGTACTTTAAGTGTTTATGTCACAGGACCTCCTTGTGAATGAGCTTGCTCCATGAAGTTTTCCTGCAATAAACTTGAACTTGAACTCCAACCAGCTACTCCCCCGGGTCTAAGCCCCCATGGAGACGGGCCACCCTATCCTCCCAGGGTGCTCTATCTACAATGTTGAGTGCCAACCAGAGTGTGGGACATGGGGAGAGTGAGGTGCCCAGCACTGGGAGTGTGGTGCAGGCAGTGATGACATTGCCTATCCGCTAGAGGAGGTTTTTCTGTTTTACATCCCTTGTCCCACCCCCCCCAGAGTTTGGTCGTGCAATGATGTCTTGAGATGTCTGCCGCAACTCCGCCTCACTACTTAGTGCCCAGGCATGTGCACGTCCTCTGGTCTCCACCAGGGGACACTGTTGTACTGGGCAATCCCTGGATCCCTCCCCAGAGAGAGAAGAGCAGTCTATGGACGCTCAATCCTCCCTCTCCCTTGCTGACCAATGACCCAGGCTCATTCCCGAACCTGAGTCGCCGGCGTGGCACGAGGTGTGGTGTCCAGCGCCTCAACCCTCAGTGGAACTGGGCCAGCTATATGGTGTTTATTTTTGAAATGTATATAATTGTGGTTTGAGATGATTGCAAAAAACTATTGGAAATTCAAGAGGTTACCTGAGTGCAAGTTTTAAGCCTTTTGCAGAAGAGCTGTGAAAAAGGGGTCTCAGCTCAGGCACACTGTGTTCCTGCCAGCACCTGCCTGAAACATACAAGAACACTTTGGAAGAAACAGGATGCTTGTTAAGAAGGGGGGTTGGAAGGACTTATAAGAGAGTTGAGCTGCAATTGCTTACAAAAAAGACAAAAGGGACACAGAGATTGAAGGAAAACTCAGATGGACTTTTTCTGATTATTTGGCCTTTGTAAATAGTTATACTGAACAAGTTTTTTTTTATGTTATTGCTAGTACAGATAAATATTTTTGGTGAATTCTACAAATGCTCCTGGTTTTCCTATGCTTCCTGACCTGTGCCTCGACGACAGGTAGGACACTGCTGGAGCAGGCAGGGGAATGAGACAGAGTGATAGCTGCTAAGGGGAGCCAGTACTAAAGGCAGGTGCAAACAATAAATGTCATGAGCACAGGGACTGCAGCACGGAAACAGCAACTCGACCTGAGAGCACACAAGCACCTAGTACAGAGAAAGAGAGATTGCTGAAATATGATAAATGAACTGAGAGCTTGATTAGCAATGCAGCTAAGTATAACACTGCAAACAGAGGGGCACTAGTATACCAGAAAAGCCCAAAAAGCAAACAAAGCCAACAAGACCACAGGAGCAGTAGACAGAACAAACAACAGAGACAGAAGCACAGACCAGAGCCATTGGCAAAACATGGGCCGAGAAGCAGAAGGCAAAGGCAAAAGCACTGATCTAAAAGCAGGAGAAGTACAAACCAGGCAGGGAGTCAAGCACAGCCAGCAGAGTCCAACAGGAAGGAAGGGGAGGAGGCAAACACAGCGGGGGGGGGGAGCAGGGCTCTGGGAAAGAACTGGCCTGGAAAGAGGACAGACAGAGCCTCTGACTGCAAGGAAAAAATGCTTGTGCATGAAGTGAGGAGAGCAGCCCTTAAATAGGCCAAACAGGGGTGTGGCCAGTTGCGCCACCCCCTTGAACTACAGGCTGTAGCCTTCAAATTAAAGGGGCACCCCCTGGGGAAATGAAAGTGGGCAGGCAAGCCTCAGTGATCTGAACAGAGCCCAGGTAGGCTAAAGTAAAGAAGGGTTACCAAGCCCAGGCACCCTGCATATTCCTGAGCACCCCCCTAGTGCTTAACATGCAGAAGAAAGGGTTTAGCATCCCAGGGAGTGGGTATTTAGCTCTGGGGACTGCTAGTGTTTTCTGGAGCATCAGGACAGCAACTGAGGTCACACTGGTGGGGAAGGGATTTTAAATATTTCCCACCTTCAGACCACCCATAGAGGCAGCCAAGGAAAGATTTGGCTAGCAGCTCAGTAATCGGGCTAGCATTGGGGTGAGAGGGCAACTGGGGTAATTTAGAGTGGCAATGGGGCTGTACTGTGTCTGATCTTGTAAACTGGTCACTTGCCCCTGAATTGGTTATTTGCCCTCTGCAACTGGTAATTGCCCCAGAAACTGATCAACTGCTGTCGAACTGGTTATTTGCCTCTGCAACTGGTAATTGTCCCCTGGAACTGGTCAATTACCCTAAACTGGTTATTCGCCTCTGTAACTGGTCAATTGGAACTGGTCAATTGCCTCAAACTGATTATTTGACTCTGCAGCTGGTAATTACCCCTGGAACTGGTCATTTGTCCCTGAATTGCTTATTCACCTCTGCAACAGGTCAATTGCCCCTGGAATTGGTCAGTTGCCCCCAAATGCATTATTTGCCTCTGAAAATGGTTCTAAGTGTACTGACCACCTCCAATTACCTTAGAACTGTGTACCTGTGCTCAATTTGTAGCAATTGCTATGAACCGAATGTAATGCATGCAGAATCAGAACTGTCCAAGATTATGTGTTTGTCGCTCCAGTTGCATACTCTGTGAATTAGTCTCCATCCAGCGGGAAAAAGTATCCTTCAGCTTCTGCACCTATGGTCCTGGTCGAGATCATCTACACTACGTGTGCACTTCCCCTGGAAGAACCATTTCACCATCCTGTTTGTTATTTGCCATTGGTCCCAAGTCTCGTCTAATTCCAATGTGATTCTTTCACAGCCGATTTATTTTTCCTGGTTCTTGTTTCAGATTCTTCAACGTCTTCTATCTTTGCTCAGCTTTTGACACCCCATTTGTTATTTTTCTTCTCTTTTAGGGATCGCCTGGATTGTCCTGGTTGCATTCTCATTCCTGCTTGCAGCATTCATCCTCTTCAGTTCATCTTATCCCGGCAGCCCACTAGAAGGGTTTGTGCCGAAGAATCTCCAGCACTTCATCTTGTCCCTGGCAGCCCATTGGCAGGTTGGTGCCAGACATCCTCTTCAGCTCATCTTGTCCTAGCAGCCCATTGGAAGGGTTTGTGCTGAAGTATCTCCTGCAGTTACCCCATTTCTGGCAGCCCACTGGCAGGTTTCTGCCAAAACCTTGTTCTGATTGCTCTTTTGTCCCGGCAGCCCAAGAGAGTTTTTTTTGCAGAAGAACTCATGGCCTGTTTACCAATCCTCTCATAAATCCCAGTGACCTCCCCATGGCCCATACTGAAGTGCCTGTTTCTGTGCTACAACTGGGATCCCTTGTTCTCATTTATTTTTCTTCCTTCTCCTCCTCACCTCCATCTTGCATACAAGAAGGCAGCTGCCAAAAGTGGACTCAAACGTACACTGAATTCTTGATCTCATTATAACCTTTCTGTGTCCTGCATTATAGAAAGTGCTCTCAGAGCTAGTGGTCAATCAACTGTGATCATTTAGAGTGCTAAGCTTAGCACAGAAATATAGAAGTCTTAGGCCAAGGTGCACCTTTTAGAGTTTACGTTAGATATTTATGTGTTGTTACTGTTCAAATAATCATATTGCTGTCTATTCTTTCTGTCATCATAACTGTTGGTGTTTTCCTCCGTGACCGTGTCCTCCTTCCTCTCCTGTCAAATAAACATATTTTCTTCATCGGACCTCTGTGTATCACTCCTGCCTCTCCTTGTTGGGTGCCTCCATCCACCCACCTAGGAACCTATAATGTCACCCTGCCACAACACCTGCTGGGGAGTGACACTGGTGCTGGTAGTAAGACAGTCACATCTACATCTCAGAGTGGGGAACTAAGAGGTCTACCAGAGCACCACAGAAAAACTTGGCATAGTCAGCAGGATATTGACTGTACAAGGAGTCGAAAGCCACAGTAGACACAGAGCAAGATGTTGATGGGGTTGGAAGGTGACAGTGGGCTATTTGGGGAAGTTGGAGAAGGAGATACAGGTTGTGTACCTCCTTCACCCCTGATGATGCCTTATTACTTCGGCACACCATGACTCCCTCAGTTTACTGGAGAACGAAATGGGAGCAGATCCAGCAATCTAGGAGAATTTCACTCGAAGATGCAAGCGATGTTCTGACAGTATCATATCCCTGAACATCAGAAGGTAAAGATATTGACTGGGCAATTAAAAGGAGTGGCCCATCATGAAGTTCAGTCTTGGCCAGAGCAAGAGAAGGCTACCACTGACCAGATCCTGGAAAGGCTGCAGCACACTTTTGACACATGCACTGTGTCAGATTTCAAGATGAAATTCTTCTCCCATACCCAGAGACCTCAGGAGACATTCAGGGAATATGCGTTGAGTCTTCAGAAGGCACATAGGGTGATCGAGAGGGTGGACCCAAGGGAAGTTCAGGACCTTGATCACGTGCTGACTGAAAAGTTTGTAGACGGCGTGCACAGTGAGGCCCTGCGAAGAGAACTCTGGATGTTGCACCTACAGGACCCTGATGTGAACTTCCTAGACTTTAAAGAGAAGGCGACCAACATATTGGGTTCAAGATGGCAGGGAGAAGAAGTAGCAGCATACCAGCAGGTGGTGACACTACTAGGTGTGGCATGGATGGGATACCCTATGGAAAGGATGGCAAGAGAGGACTTGTGGTGAAGAGGGACTCATTCCAGAAGACTGTCCCCACTGAGGTCAGCATATGGTAGAGAACCAACCGGGACTTACCCAAGTTATCTCCCTAATCCTGGTCAGGCATATACTCAGCTGGCTCAAACCCAGGAGCCTCCTAAGACATCTAATCAAAGTTTGAGCCCAGAGCTGATGGAGCAAATCATGACCCAGACCAGCAAGATGACAGAGGTCTGCCAGGAAGTGCAGAACCTCAAAGAAGGTTGGAGGACAGAGTCGTCCAACAACCAAATTGAAAGGGAGAGGAGGTATAACCAGCCCCATCCCCATCCAAGAGGAGGTGAAGGGAGACACATGACTGATCAGTTTGAGGCCAGAGGAGACCCCTCCACCAAAGGTGTGGTGTCACTGGACCAGATCAACAGCAAGGCCTTTGGAAAACCGACAACAGACAGCAGACTGAAAGGGCAATGCACCAGTTGTATGAAGACACCAGGAGTGAAACAGAAAGAATAAATTGAAGCAATGCCACAGTAAGAACACCCACGAGAAGCCGACCACCAGTCAGCAATACTAGCCCCGAAGACTGTCCTCTGTACGATGACATGCAAATGGATGACGTAAGCCATTGAAACTGCAAGTTGAACACTGAGATCGAGAGGACACACAGGAAACTAGAACAGCAAGCAGAGGAATTTTTACACCATGGAACGAAGTTGGAGCAATAATGTGAGTCACTCAGGGAGACTCTTCGGCAACAAGGGAGAAAGGCCCAAGAACATGCTACATGGCTCCTCCAGAATGAAAAAGAGAAGGAACGGCTCCACAAAGAAGTTAAAGAGCTCTGGTGCACGGTCGAGGATCTGCAGAGAAAACTAATGGAGCCAGGTCTGGTATTGCGTAAAGCCATGTACTTCCAGCTGAACAATGCACCATCTTCAAGACTGCTAGACTGCCCCACCTCTGGAAGTGCTATCAAGATCATGCACCGTAATCTCCTCAAACCCTGCACGTTCAGAGAGGTCTTGCCAGAAAGAACTGACACAGACTCTGTGCCAAAGGAGAGGCAGTATCATCACTTGGATTGGTCTATGAAAATGGAATCACCAGGGCAATGGTATGCGGATCCTTGGGTTCATCTGTCCCATATGAACCCTTCCTCGCTTCCATCTTCCGAAATCTTAGCAAACCTTACGTCTTCAGATTATCACGAAACAGAAAGGTCCCCCTCAGAACCCACAGCTCCTCAAATCCGTAGGTCACAGAAGTCCACCTTTGGTATTCCTCCAAAGAGACTCGTGATAGGGAGCTCTCCAGATCAAGTCTTCTTTTGCAAGATAGTTTCTAGAAAAAGAATCCAAAAGACACGGTCTCTTCAGTTAATAGAGTTAATACAAAAGTTATAGTGATATTATAGGAGTTACAGCAATGATGTAGAAGTTATAAATGTATAATCACATTCTTAGCTTAGTAGGTGTTACTAAAAGCTTAAAAAGAAGTTAAAATGTTAAGAAATATTATGAATAGTTTTACAAGTAATAGTTAAGAAAACTTTTATAGAGTGTTAAGAGGAAATACCTGGGGGGCATGTATTTTTAGGCGGGCCTCAATCTGTAGTGCCCCAAAGTATGGGGGCACCACAGAAATAAATAAGTAAACAAATAGGTGCTTCTTAGTGCTTCCCTTGGCAGTGTGGGCAGCACTGGGGCAGTGTGGGGAATCTCCTTTAATGTATACCCCCCCCAGCATTACTAGACAGTAGAGCAGAGGGGGCACAGAAAAATAAGTTGTTTTTCCTTTGTGGCTACCTGCTCCATTCTCTAGAACTCTTCCCCTCCCCACTCGAGCAGGCAGCGTGAGCTGCGGTCAACCACATGTTGGAACTGCTGTCCCTGCCTAGCGTGTGGTGTTGTTGTTTACAAAAATTAAGTCAGTGGCTAGTGACATGGACTCAGGGTTCTGGAACTGGAACCCTGAGTGTTGTTTTCAAATAAAGTATGATTTTTTCCGGAGGGTTTGTAGCTGTACCTGAAGGAGGGAGGACACAGGCAGCGAGTGGGGACCCATTTGGCTTACCTGACAGGTTGAAGCCATCCCATGGGCTGTGTTGTTTGACTCAACTCCTTGACCAGCAGTCTCCAGTCATCTTCCAGTTCCGTGGTGTTGCAGATCGTGTAGTGTGTGGTGGCCAGCACAAGAAGAGAAGCAGCTTCTCCAGTACACGGTGTCGGCTTTGTTCAGCCCCATTCTTTATTTTATTTTCATTTTTTATTAAAAAGGTTAATCTGGTCCTTGGCAGCATCGAGAGAAGAGCCGTATTGAGTAAGAGACAGAGAGAGAGAGAAGTGTTGGTCCTCTTCAGGCCCCCAGTCATCCACCATAGTGCCTGCCTCCTTGCAATAAGCCCTCCCTCTGCCAGCAGCACCTCGCACCTCCTGAGCCAGCATTCTTCATCCCGGGCCAAGGCGGTGATTTGAAAGCAGCACCAGAAACAGAGTGCGGACTGCCTGAAGTTTTAAAATAAATAAAAATGTTGAAAGTGCCTAGTGCACAAGGAGGATTGGCTGAGAGCCAAGGGCCGGGCCAAGGGGCCAATATGTAAAAAAATAATATTAATTAGGTGTAGCAACACCTGAGGGAGGGGTGTAAGGGCAGAAGAGCCCTGTTTAAAAAAAGTTATATTAATCTCTGGCTCTCCAGGGGAGGAGTTATAGGTAGCAGGCCATATCGAGTTGAATAAGTATTTAAAAGGGTATCCGGCACCTATTCAAGACTGAACATTATTTAAAGGGGCACCCCTGAGGGAAAAGAAAGGGGCCAGGCAAGCCCCAGTAATCTGAACAGAGCCCAGTTAGCCTAAAGTAAAAAAAGGGTTACCACACTCAGGTGCCCTGCAGATTCCTGAGCACACCCTAGTTCCTAACACGCAGAAAAAAAGGGTTCAACATCCCAGGAAATGGGTATTTATCTCTGGGGACTTCTGGTGATTTTTGGAGCATTAGAACAGCAACTGAGGTCACACTGGTGGGGAAGAGGTTTTAAATAGTTCCCACCTTCCCACATATGATAACTTTGTAGTATTTGTATATTTATACTTATTTTACTTGTGAAACTTAGTTAATGTACAGGACTGTCTTGCAAACTGGATTAATAAAATGCAAATGACATGTTTCTTTTCCTGTATAAAAATAAATTTTACTACTACTTTTACTGCTATCTTCAGACCGCTCATAGAGGCGGCCGAGGAAAGAGTTGGCTAGCGGCTCAGTAATTGGGCTAACATTGGGGTGAGAGGGCAATTGGAGTAATTTAGTGTGGCAATGGGGCTGTACTGTGTCTGATCCTGTAAACTGGTGAATTGCCCCTGAATTAATTATTTGCCCTCTTTGCACCCAAACTGGTTATTTGCCTCTGCAACTGGTAATTGCCCCCTGGAACTGGTTGACTGCCTCTGCAACTTGTCAACTTCCCCCTAGAACTGGTCAATTGCCCCGAACTGGTTATTTGCCTCTGAAACTGATCAATTGCCCCATGGAACTGGTCAATTGCCCCGAATTGCTTATTTGCCTCTGCAGCTGATCAATTGCCCCTGGAACTGGTCAATTGCCCCGAACTGGTTATTTGCCTCCAAAACTGGTTCTGAGTGTAGCAACCACCTCCAATTACCTTAGAACTGTGTACCTGTACTCAGTCTGTAGCGACTGCACCGAACTGGAAGCATTGCATGCAGAATCAGAACTGTCCAAGACTGTGTGTTTGTGGCTCCAATTGCATATTCTGTGAATCAGTCTCCATCCAGCGGGAAAAGGATTCTACAGCTTCACACAACGTCACCATCCTTCAGCTTCTGCACCTATGGTCCTGGTCAAGATTATATTCACTTTGTGTGTTGATTTATTATTTTTCCTGGTTCTTGTTCCGGATTCTTCAAGGTCTTCTGTCTTCACTCAGTTTTTGACACCCTGTTTGTTATTTTCCTTCTCTTTTAGGTATCACCTGTATCGTCCTGCTTGCATTCTTGTTCCTGCTTGCAGCAGTCATCCTCTTCAGCTCATCTTATCCTGGCAGCCCACTGTAACGGTTTGTGCTGAAAATTCTCCAGTAGCTTGTCTGGTCCCTGGCTGCCAGACAAAAAAAATGGAGGGATATGAGTACCAATGCCAGTAGTCTGGGTAACAAGCTCGCAGAACTAGTGGCCTTGATGGAAGAGGGATGCCTTGACATTATGGCAGTCACAGAAACATGGTACACAGAGAACCATGACTGGGATGTCAGCATACCAGGGTACACAATCTACAGGAGGGACAGGGAGGGTAAAAGAGAAGGAGGAGTAGCTCACTACATAAGGGAAGGAAACAACGCAACACAGCTTAAGGGTATACAGGGAGGGGAGGAGGCACTGTGGGTCACCCTGGAGACAGGAAATGGTACCACAGTCTGCACAGGGGTTGTTTACAGATCCCATCTCAGGGGGAGGCAATGGACAAGGAAATGATAGATGCAATACTTAGGATGGCAGAAAAAGGAGAGATATTGTTGATGGGGGACCTGAATATGCCAGATGTTAACTGGAGCACCTTTACTGCAGCCACATCCAAGAGCAGGGTCATTCTTGATGCCCTACAGGGGGCATGCCTCAGACAGCTAGTGTTGGAACTCACTCAGGAGGGAGCACTCTTAGACCTGGTACTTTCAAATGGGGATGGAGAGAGGATCTCAGATTTAGAAGTGGGTAGCCATTTGGGAACAAGCGACCACCAAACAGTATGGTTCACAATAAACACAGCTGTAGAGTCAAGTCATACAAAAGCAAGGGTGTTGGACTTTAGGAGGGCTGACTTTGACCAAATGGGAGAGTGCCTCAGAAAAACACTAGCAAACAGGCAAGAAGGAGGGGTGGAAGAACAATGGGGAAAAATCAAAACTGCCATCACAGAGGCAACAAGCCTTTCAGTACAGCTAATCAACAAAACAAAATAAAGGAAAATGCCACTATGGTTCTCAAAAGAGGTGGCAGGGAAGGTTAAGGAGAAAAGGATAGCATTCAGGAAATATAAGGAAACACAGAAGGAGCAGGACAGAGAACTATATCAGTTAAAGCAGAAGGAGGCAGGGAAGGCAGTCAGACTAGCAAAGGCCCAAACTGAGGAAAAGATAGCCAACTCTGTTAAGAAGAGGGATAAAACCGTTTATAGGTACATTAGGGAGCGAAGAACGACCAAGGGAGGGGTACTAAGGTTTTATAAAGGGGAGGAAATGTGGGCAGAGGGTGACAGTGAAAAAGCAGGGATACTGAATGAATACTTCTGCTCAGTATTCACAAAAGAAGAGGAGGGGGAGGTATCTAAATTAAACAATAGAAACACTCTGGATAGAGGGTGTTGATACCAGTCCATTCACAGAAGAAATATTTCTGAAACAACTCTTAAAACTGAAAGTGGACAAAGCAATGGGGCCTGACAGGATTATCCCAAGAATTCTAAAAGAACTAAGGGTAGAACTAGTGACACCACTGACTATCTTTTTTAACAAATCATCTGAGGATGAGGTGGTACCTGAGGACTGGAGGAGGGTGGATGTGGTTCTACTTCACAAAAGTGGGAGCAAGGCAGAGGCAGGAAACTACAGACCTGTTAGTTTGACCTCAGTGGTAGGGAAAATGGTGGAATCACTTCTAAAGGAAAGAATTGTTGAGTACCTTGGGACCAGCAGGGCACAGGACCCAAGGCAGCATGGATTCACAATGGGAAGGTCATGTCAGACAAATCTAATAGATTTCTTTGACTGGTTGACCAAAGTAGTAGACCACGGAAGGGGCTGTGGACATGGTCTACCTAGACTTTAGCAAGGCATTTGACACAGTCCCACACAAAATATTAATATATAAGTTAGCCAGCCTTGAAGTGGGTCCCACGGTGGTAGCCTGGGTAAAAAATTTGCTGGACAACAGGACACAGAGGATAATAGTAAACGGAGTACAATCTGAAGAAAGGGGGGTTACTAGCGGAGTACCACAGGGTTCAGTACTGGGACCGGTCCTCTTTAATGTCTTTATAAGTGACATTGCAGAGGGACTGGAAGGAAAAGTATGTCTCTTTGCAGATGACACAAAGGTCTGCAACAGGGTCGATACCGGGGGGGGGGTGGAAAGGATGAAAAGAGACTTGCCAAGGTTGGAGAAATGGTCAGATGTATGGCAGCTTAGATTCAACACAAAGAAGTGCAAAGTAATGCACCTGGTAAACAAAAGCCCAGGGGAAGAGTACACAATGGGAGGTGAGATACTAGCAACAACAAAAATGGAAAAGGACCTGGGGGTAGTCATATCAGATAACCTAAAGGTGGGCAAGCAATGTGAGAAGGCAGTAAGGAGGGCTGGCAGGATACTCAGATGTGTAGGGAGAGGCATCACCAGTAGAAAACAGGAAGTTGTTATCCCTCTGTACAGACAGTTGGTGAGACCACATCTGGAGTACTGCGAGCAGTTCTGGAGACCCCATCTCCACAAGGACATAGACAGGATGGAGGCTGCCCAGAGGAGGGCAACTAAAATGGTGCAGGGTCTGCACCAGAAGACATATGAAGAGAGATTAAAGGAGCTTAATATGTATACCCTCAAGGAAAGGAGGGAGATGGAGGACATGATAGAAACTTTCAAGTACCTCAAGGGAATCAACAAAGTCCAAGAGAGTAGCATCTTTCAGAAAAAGAGATGTGCAAGAACAAGGGGGCGCAATTTGAAGATGGAGGGGGAATGGCTCAGAGGTACTGTGAGGAAGTATTTTTTCATGGGAATGTTGTGGATACATGAAACAGCCTTCCTGAGAAAGTAGTGGAGTTAAAAACAGTGGGGGAATTCAAGAATGCATGGGACAGACATAAGGCAATTCTAATGGGGGGTGGGAAGAACTAGGCTGTTGATTAACTAGGATCTGCAGCTTATCCATTAGGTAGGGAAATGGGCAGACTAGGTGGGCCAAGCGGTTCTTGTCTGCCGTCAGATTCTATGTTGCTATCCTATTCAACTCATCTTATCCCAGTGCCCATTGGAAGGGTTTGTGCTGAAGCATCTCCTGCAGTTACCCCATTTCTGGCAGCCCACTGGTGGGTTTGTGCTGGAACCTTGTTCTGGTTGCTCTTTTTTCCTGGTAGCCCAAGGTGGGGGGGGGTTGCCAAAGAACTCATGGTCAGTTTACCAATCATCTCATAAATCCCAGTGGCCTCCTCAAGTCCCATACTGAAGTGCCTATTTCTGTGCTACAACCAAGGTCCCTTGTTATCATTTCCTTTTCTTCCTCCTCACCTTCAGCTTGTGCACATGAAGGCAGCTGCCAAAAATGGACTCAAAAGTACATTGAATTCTTGATCTCATTACAATCTTTCTGTGTCCTGCATTATAGAAAGTGCTCTTGGAGCTAGTGGTCAATCAACTGTGATCATTTAGAGTGCTAAGCTTAGCACAGAACTATAGAAGTCTTAGGCTAAGGTGCACCTTTTAGAGTTTATGTTAGATATTTATGTGTTGTTACTGTTCAGATAATCATAATGCTGTCCATTCTTCCTGTCATTATAACTGTTGGTGTTTTCCTCCATGAACGTGTCCTCCTTACCCTCCTGTCAAATAAACATCTTTTCTTCATCAGACCTCTGTGTACGACTCCTGCCTCTCCTTGTCGGGTGCCTCCATCCACCCACCTAGGAATCTATAGTGTCGCCCCGCCACAACACCTGCTGGAGAGTGACACTGGTGCTGGTAGTAAGACAGTCACATCCACATCTCAGAGTGAGAAACTAAGAAGTCTACCAGTGCACCACAATAGGCACACATTTGGACATGCAATTCTGCATAGTTGTCTCCGGGACCTTTTCTTAATTTTCTGAATTTTTGCCTATAAGCCTCATGAGCCAGTTCAAAATGTTTCAATAACACACTTTTAACTTTATCATAGTCCATGCAGTCCTCATCATCCATTCTAGTGAATGCATGCAAAGCACGGCCAACAAGCAATGGTGTAAGGTGGGTCATCCACAGAGCCCTGTCCAATTTAAGCTGCACACATACCCTCTCAAATGATTTTAAAAACAAATCAAGATCACCCCCCTCCCAATATTAGGGGAACATTTTAGAATTAATTGTGGCTTCATGGGTTGGACCCCCTATGCCATTACTGTTTGCTGTGGTGTTTGTTGGCACAGTTTCACCATCATGATCTCATGTGGTCAATCCTTCTTTCTTTCTGCCTGCATCAGGATTTCATACTGGCGAGCCTTTTCTCTGTCTTCAACCACCAACCTTGCTCTCTCCCTTTCAGCCTCCAGCCTTGCCCTCTGCAGTTTGACCTCATTCAGCACAAGCTCCATCCTCAGGAACTCAACAGTTGCAAGGTGTCATGACTGCAACCTGAGATATGCAGTGCCTCAGTCAAAAATAGTAATGTAGGATAAGTGAGGGGACCGGCACTTGCAATAAAGGACACACTTGTGTAGCTCCGAGAATTTCGGACTAGAGTTCCATCCAATCAGTGTACAGACTTTATTAAGGTGCAAAAGAGTAAATAACACTCACAAACAAGCATAAGATGTAGTGAGATAGTTCACAAAAGTCCATAAGAGTCCATGTAAGTCCATACAAACAAGCAAGCCAGAACACCGGCTGGTTAAGCAGATTTGCAGCACAAACAGAGGAAGAGTCCCACCCTTTGACGTCACCTGACACATTTCACATGCATGTACTTTCTCAAAGGCTGACGTTAAACATACAGTGTCTCCCTTTTGTACTAGCTTCTTAAAGTGACAGTACAACTCCATGTAATGAAAACAGCAGTTCTCAACATTTGTCACATATCAAAATTGAAGCACAAAATAGATTGATGCTGTTGTCTGTACACTTAATATATACAAATGTATACATTATAACAAACAATTACCACCAAACCCAAGGAAAATATTTCAAAAAAATATTTTTTTAAATCAATTCATGTAGAAATAGCCACTATATTGATTAGAAAATTAAAACAGGAAGAAGTACCTGTGCCTTCTAGTATTAAACCAGTGCACCAAGGGATATTGCACACAGTTCAAACTGAGTCAGCATGGCAACTGTTCTCTAAGCTGAAAATTGTAGATGACTCACACAAAGTGGTGGCAGTCATTAATGCAAATCTGTACAGATAGAGACGCAAAAGAATTAGGATAATAATAATGTGCAGAATAAAGTGACAGCAACTTTAACACACTATACCTATTAAGTATAAAAGAAAACATTCATTGGCTTAATCACTCATTTCTTAAGAAAGGGCTTGATCTCAATTCTGTCATTCAGACCAGAGTTGCACATAGGTTACATAGAAAAAAATCCAATATTGCTCCCTTCTAAGGAGCAAATTGTGATAGTCTCCTCCTCTTCTAGTCAATACAGTTTTTTCAATGCCAGTGAACTAAAAATCATGGACATTTTTGTTTTGTGATTTTAAAACATGCATAGTCAATGCATTAGCCACATCTCCATTTTGCACAGCCCTAACATGCTCTCCAATCCGGGTCTTGAAAGCCTTCTTTGTTTTTCCCACATTAAAATGTCTACATTTATACTCAGCTAAATATATAACACCACAGGTATTACATGTAATAAAATACTCACTTCAGAGGTTTACAAATCCTATTGCCCCCTGTCCAGGGCAAGTGAATTTCCTTGAAGGGCAAGTACAAAAACAGAGCTAATTTCATTGTAATGAATAGCGGCAAGTGAAAATTCAGATACAGTTATGGCTGGGCAAGTCCTAAAAGTTTTGATTTGAACACTCCTGCACTTTCACTTCTCTTCCAGTAACTGGATTCACAAAACATTTTGTATTTTTAACTTTTGGGCAGTATTTACAGTTGCCACATTTATTGCAGCCACTGTTTTGTTCTGATAACCAGTTAGGGGGTTTGTCAGGCATCGTCTGATTGGAATGTACTAGTATAGCTTTTATATTTTTACCCCTGCTATACACAATTTTAGGTCAGTTTCTGTCAATGTTTTTAAGTCTCTGGTCCTTTGTGACAAGGTGCCAATGTTTTCTTACAATAGAGACTATTTGTTGTGACTGAGAATTGTATGTAGTTACAAAAGTAAGTTAGGCGTCACAACTGTCGTCTCTCTGTCTATTTTGCTACAATTTGTTTTCTCAACATCTGATCAACTTCCTCTTTAGCTTTAATAATGAATTCATCAATTTGTCCTTGCAGCCCCTGTCTCATAACCTTTCAGTAAGCTCTGATACCCTAATCTTGTACTGGACTTCATTACTACAATTTCTCTTAGTACATAGAGTATATATTATCCTTTTGGAATACCTCTTATCACATGGCCTGGGTGGCTACTACTAGCCATCAATAGTGTGTTGTGGTCAGTCTGCTTCCGAAATAGGTCAGTACCAACTCCACCCATGCCATCTTTGTATATGATTAAGTCCAATAAATTAATCTATTTACAACTAAAATTAGCACAAACATGTAGATTCTCATTGCTCTTTTATAGGTAACCAATGAATTCAAATAATTACTCTTCAGTGCCCTCCCATACAAGCAGGACATCATCAATAACATGTCTCCATTAATCTAGTTGATGTAGAAAAGGGTTATTCTCACTTCTGACAACCTCTGATTCCCATTTGGCCATGTACAAATTGGCATAGTTTGGTGCCAGGCTGTCACCTATGGCCGTAACTTTCTTTTGCAAATAATACTCATTTTTAATTAAAAAAGGTGTTGAATTTAAGTACATATTTAGTTAATTGTACCAAAACCTCAATGGGGGGAGTCTGATCAAGGTGTGTATCTAAGTAATAGCTTAAGGCTTCCAATCCCTCTTTATGGGGGATGTTAGAGTACAAGGAAGCCATGTCCAGTGTTACCAATAAACATTCATTTTTCAATAGACAGACCCTCTAAAACACATAGTATGTCACCTGTGTCTTTTATAAAGATGGAATATCTTTCAGCAGATCTACATACTTGGCAAGTAGCTCAGTAAGACTGTCATTACCCGAAACTATGGGTCTGCCTGGCGGGTTGACAAGGTCCTTATCATTTTTCAGAAGGTGCCCTGGTTTAATACTAGAAGGCACAGGTATTTCTTCCTGTTCTAATTTTCTAATCAATATAGTGACTATTTCTATATGAACTGATTTAAAAAATACTTTTAGAAATGTTTTTCTTGGGTTTGGAGCTAATTGTGTGTTACAATGTGTAAATTTGTATATATTAAGTGTATAGACAACAGCATTAATATATTTTGTACTTCAATTTTGATGTGTGACAAATGTTGAGAACTGCTATTTTCATTACATAGAATAGTACTTTCACTTTAAGAAGCTAGTATAAAAGGGAGACACTGTATGTTTAACGTCAGCCTTTTAGAAAGTACATGCATGCAAAATGCATCAGATGATGTCTGAGGGTGGGACTGTTCCTGAGTTTGTGCTGCAAGTCTGCTTAACCAGCCGGTGTTCCAGTATGCTTGTTTTTATAGACTTTCATGGACTCTTATGAACCATCTCGCTACATCTTATGCATGTCTGTGAGTCTTATTTATTCTTTCTCACCTTAATAAAGTGTATGCACTGATTGGATGGAAGTCTAGTCTGAAATTCTTGGAGCTACACAAGTATGTTCTTTATTGCAGGTGCTGGTCCCCACACTTTTCCTACAATCCTCGGGAATTCCAGCTGATTCTGAGCCTCTGCTGCACCAGCTCTTAGCTCAGGTGTGGGCTCTACAGCTCCACCCACTTGTGCCTTGAGGTATCCCTCTGACTCAGCCACTGTGACCTCAGTCTTGCTACCTTTGTCTCCTTCCTCATGGCCAACTGCTGCATTGGATGGAAGTCTAGTCTGAAATTCTTGGAGCTACACAAGTACCCTGCAGGGGAAGGAAACAACTCCTGGTGGGGGACTCCATTGTTAGGAAGGTAGAACTGGGGGAGGAAGGGGAGAGGGAGGTAAGGTGCCTGCCTGGTGCCATGACTTGGAGGGACAGGGAGCGAATCCTCAGGATTGCCGGAGCAACTGTACAGGGGAGGGAGCTGGATGTCATTGTACACCTAGGGACAAATGACCTGGCTAAGAAAGGGATTAGAGAAGTGCAGGAAGAGTTTGTGGAATTGGGGAGGGGCCTTAGTCAAGTAGCATGCACGGTAACCTTCTCGGAGGTGCTGCCCATCTATGGCATAGGAGAGACTAGGGTGTTCCGCATGGTATTCAATCAGTGGTTGAAAACTGATGTGGAGCTCAGGGATTTGGCTTCATTGGGGACTGGGGTCCACCTGGAGTGATGCAAGCCTATACTGGCATGATGGACTGCATCTGTCTGGAGGGAACCAGGATCCTAGGTGTTAGGTTTAAATGCTTCATTGGCAAACATTTAAACTAGCCAAGGGGAGGCACTGAAAGGAGCAGGGAAATCCTACCCCCCCCAAATAATCATGGTAGTAAGTGCGACAAACACCAACATAGAGGTGTTGATAGGGGGAAGGGCAGGGGTAAATGGAGAAAGTGACAAAGGCAAGAAGGACAGGGATGGAGCAAAATGGAGTAAGGCCATCAGGAAATGGAGGGTAATGAGTACCAATGCCCATAGTCTGGGCAACAAGCTCCCTGAGCTGGTGGCCTTGATGGAAGAGGGATGCCTGGATATCGAGCAGTCACAGAAACATGGTACACAGAGAACCATGACTGGATGTTAACATACCAGGTACATAACCCACAGGAGAGACAGGTGGGGAGAAGAGGGGAGGAGTAGCTCTCTATGTAAAGGAAGGGATAAAAGCAACTGAACAAAATGAGTAAACAGGGAGGAGAGGAGGCACTGTGGGTCACCTGGGAGACTGGAAAGGGCACCACAATCTGCACAGGGGTTGTGTACAGACCCCCATGTCAGGGGGAGGAAATGGACAAGGATATGATAGAAGGCATTCTTAGAATGGCAGACAAAGGGGAGATACTGTTGATGGGAGACCTGAATATGCCAGATGTTAACTGGAGCACATTTGCTGCAGCCACATCCAAGAGCAGGGCCATTCTTGATGCCCTACAGGTGGCAGGCCTCAGACAGCTAGTTTTGGAACCCACTCGTGAGGGAGCAATCTTAGACCTTGTACTCTCAAATGGGGGCAGTGAGAGGATCTCAGATCTAGAAGTGGGTTGCCATCTGGGACAAGTGACCATCAAACAGTGTGGTTCATGTTAAACTCAGCTACAGAGTCAAGCCATACAAAAGTGAGGGTACTGGACTTTAGGAGGGCTGACTTTGGCAAGATAGGAGAGTGCCTCAGAAAAGCACTAGCAAACAGGCTAGAAGGAGGTGGAGCAACAATGGGGAATCATCAAAACTGCCATCACAGAGGCAACAAGCCTTTCGATGAAGCAAATAAACAAATCAAAATGAAAGAAAAGCCACTATGGTTCTCAAAAGAGGTGGCTGTGAAAGTCAGGAAGAAAAGATAGCATTCTCGAAGTATAAGAAAACACAGAAGGAGCAGGACAGAGCTGTACCAGTTAAGGCAGAAGAAAGCAGGAGGGAAGTCAGAATAGCAAAGGCCCAAACTGAGGAAAAGATAGCCAACTCAGTTAAGAAGGGGGATAAAACCTTTTATAGGTACATCAGCGAGCAAAGAAAGACAAAGAGAGGGATAGTGAGGCTGATTAGAATGAACGGTGGGTGGGCAGAGGGGGACAGTGAAAAAGCATGGATACTGAACGAATATCTCTGCTCAGTATTTACAAAAGAGGAGGGGGAAGTGCCTAATCCAATTAACAGAAGCACTCTTGATGAGGGGTCGATCCCAGTCCTTTCACAGAAGAAAGGGTTCTGCAAGAACTCCTAAAACTGAAGGTGGACAAAGCAATGGGTCCTGATGGAATTCACCCCAGAATTTAAAAGAATTAAGGAGGAGCTAGTGAAGCCACTGGCTACTCTTTTAATAAATCATGGAGGATGGTGGTACCCGAGGACTGGAGGAAGGCGGATGTGATTCCCCTTCACAAAAGGTGGACCAAGACAGAGGCAGGAAACTACAGACCTGTCAGTCTGACCTCTGGTAGGGAAAGTGATGGAGTCACTCTGAAGGAAAGAATAGTTGAGTACCTGAGGCCAGTGCAGCACAGGACCCAAGGCAGCATGGGTTCACAGCGGGAAGGTCATGTCAGACGAATCTAATAGATTTCTTTGACTGGGTGACCAAAGTAGTAGACTAGGGAGGGGCTGTGGACATGGCCTACCTAGACTTTAGCAAGGCATTTGACACAGTCCCACACAAAAGATTAATAGTCAAATTAACCAGCCTGGGAGTGGGTCCCAGGGTGGTAGCCTGGGTAAAACATTGGCTGCACAACAGGTAATTGTAAATGGAGTCCACTCTGAAGAAAGAGGGGTTACTAGTGGGGTACCGCAGGGTTCAATATTGGGTCCAGTCCTTTTTAATGTCTTCATCAGTGACATTGCAGAGGGACTGGAAAGAAAAGTATGCCTTTTTGCAGATGACACAAAGATCTGCAACAGGGCTGATACACAAGGAGGTGTGGAAAGGATGAAAAGGGACTTGGCAAGGTTAGAGGAATGGTCAGAAGTATGGCAGCTAGGATTCAATGCAAAGAAGTGCAAAATAATGTACATGGGAAACAAGAACCCAGGGGAAGAATACACAATGGGTGGGGAGGTATTAACAACAAAAAAAAAGGAAAGGGACCTGGGGGTAATCATATCAGATGACCTTAAGGTTAGCAAGCAATGTGAGAAGGCAGTAGGGAGGGCTGGGGGTATACTGGGATGTATAGGGAGAGGCATCAGCAGCAGAAAACAGGAAGTTGCTATCCCTCTGTACAGACAGTTGGTGAGACCCCATCTGAAGTACTGTGTCCAGTTCTGGAGACCCCATCTCCACAAGGACATAGACAGGATAGAGGCAGTCAAGAGGAGGGCAACTAAAATGGTGCAGGGTCTGCAAGAGAAGCCATATGAGGAGAGACTAAAGGAGCTTAATATGTATACCCTTGAGGGAGGAAGGGAGAGGGGGGACATGATAGAAACTTTTAAGTACCTCAGTGGAATCAACAAAGTCCAAGAGGGTAGCATCTTTCAGAAAAAGAGATGTGCAAGAACAAGGGGACACAATTTAAAGATAGAAGGAGGGCGGTTCAGGGGCAATATGAGGAAGTATTATTTCACAGAGAGGGTAGTGGATGCATGGAACAGCCTTCCTGAGGAGGTTGTGGGGTCTAAAACTGTGGGAGAATTCAAGAATGCATGGGACAGACATAAGGCAATTCTTATGGGGGGGTAGGAAGAAATAGGCTGTTGGTTAACTAGGATCTGCAGCCTATCCTGTAGGTAGAAAAATGGGCAGACTAGATGGGCCAAGCGGTCCTTAACTGCTGTCAAAGTCTATGTTTCTATGCACAGGTGTTCGGTTATACACCTCTGACACCATCTGCCCCCCATTCGGTCATGCACTGTCAGGGCTTCCATGAGTCCGCTCTTTGTCAGGCCCTCATAAACGATCCCCCTGTCTGCACATAATTCATGAAGCTGCTGCACATTAAATTTTCCACATGCTGGGGCACTCATCTTTTCTAACTATGCTGCACTAAGCTGTTTTTAGGAATGAAAAAAAATAGTATTATGCAGTGTAACCTTTTGTATATCTTGTTTCGTGACTATTAAAGTATATTTCTACTGGCATCCTGTTACCCTGTGTGCTAGGTGAGGGTTTTACCTCTCTCCCAGAGTTCCTACCTCTACAGGAAAGCACACTGTGCACAAATTCTGGCTTTAAATTTGTGCATTAATCCACACCGCACTGCCACCAGGTGCGGCAATGATCCCACTCCACTGCCACTGGCTGCAACAAAAACTGCCCCTTGGGCCTTCCCAGCTTACAGGGCAATATTGTTTGGGACTTCTAATTCTCTGCCACCACCTGATTTTTACCAGGAATCAGGAAACCCAACTTTGGCCCCCTGCTCAAGGTCAGGAAGGTCAATACAATCACTATTGGTAGAATGCACTTCAGAGATGGACTGCAAACAGAGTCCAGCAGAAATAATAAAAATGACCTTGTCAATGAGCAGGCAGTCACTGGTTCTATCAAAAATAGATTTTTTACTAGAAGGTACTACAGTTATTTACAAACAGGATATATTAACAGTTATACAAAAGATCTGCTCAGTACTAAGAAACAGAAAATAAAGCAAGTTAAACAGACAGTGGATGGTTAGAAAACTCTGAACTTTTCTCACCTAGAACTTGTAAGAAAGGTTCAGTTAGTGTCTGTAGCGGTATCAATTATAATAAAAACACAGGACACAAAGATAACAGTGAGCTTCCTTCTATATTTTGCAGTTGCACACAGAAAACAGTACTAGGTTCTTGGCACAGTCTTTCTAGATGAAATATAACTACCTAGCAAACAGCTACAGAAGATTAGTAAAACTGGCCATATATTACCTTCTCCTGGGGGATAGGTGCAGCAGAGGTTTTCTTCTCAAGTGGGGTCCCTGCCTCAACTCACAGTTGTCTGGAAGGCATTATTATACCTAACGTTGTATATTGTTACATGATGCATACAACAAATAAGGCATCTTAGTTCCAAGGATTGCTTGTTATTTGGCCTTTGATACTCAGCATTTTTATTCAATAGACCTCAACCCGCTGTCTCTCTCAGAGACAGTAACAGTTTGAAATGTTGTGAATAACCACATTCTCATAACAATGGGCCCTATTCACTAATGGGCAGAAAATACGCGCCAAAGGCACATATCTCACTCGCATATTTATGCACCCTCAGGGATCCAAGCATGGGCCATATTCATGAACACCGGCCACTGCACGGCTCCAGTACACAGCTCCACCTCCCCGGTGCACAGGTTTGCAGGGGGTGGTCGGGTGGGGAGAAGCAGATTCCAGCAGGCAGCCAGTCATCTGCCCGACCCAGGTCCCACAGTGGATCACTTGCACCCGTGGGGTGCCATGTTGGCTGCTGCCATGCAATGCACTGACTGCAGGGGGGATAAGCCCAGTCATCCACTCCAGCCCTCCTGGTGTGCCCCGATGGCAGGGGCATCCATAGTGGGGGATCTGATGCTCCCCACTGTCACCACTGCAGCCCGTGGCAGCTACCTTGGGGGGCACATATCTGGCCCCTGGGGTTACAGCTGCCCCGATGTGGCATAGCTGCTCCCCCCCCACACAGCACTCCATGCTTTCATGAACTGTGTGGAATGCTTGAACGCCCCCTGCACACAGCTCCGCAATCAGCCAGGGGATCAGGTGTATGGGGGGTACATGTGTGTCATGTATACTGCGCAGGAGGGGCACAGTGGGCAGGAGCGGGTGCGGGTTGGGCTACACGCTGGAGTTATTAGGCGCATATCCACTCCGCACCTTAGTGAATAGGGGCCAATATGCTTTTGCAGTTCTGGTATATTTTCATTTGGCCCTGAATCAGTGTGGAAGCAAGATTAATATGTGCTCAGCTAGGTTGCTATATCCTCTTCCACCTCATGTACCCAAAGAAGACCTTTAGCTTACAGAAAATACAATTACTAAAAGGCAGAATAGTTCTTATAAGCAGTAGCACTAATAATATGCAATAGCTAATAAATGCATGAGCTATATTCCTACAGTTATTATAAGCGGCATAATCACAAACAATAATAGTAATAATAATCCATTTCTCACTACAATCCCCACTTTGACACAATGTATGCAAAAATTCAAAATAATGTCACAAACAAAATATATATATATATATATATATATATATATATTGTCATATAATGTAAGATGGAAAACAGGTGTTTGAGATAAAAAATCAATAATAACCATCCTGTAACAAATGATACATATCATTGCTAATGTGAATTAAATGTTTATGTTTGCAGTGTAGCAATAGTTTTAAGTCTAGGGAGAGTGGAGAAATAGGCACATTAAAATATGGAATGTAATTGATGGAATCATTTTGATGGCCTGGTTCACAAGGAGATAATGTTCCTCGTGATGTGGCTCTGTTAAGATAACCATTTGACAAATGACAGTGCGAGCAGAAGGTGTGAAGCAAAAGTTTGGAGTAGTCATCGGCACGCCAGTGTTCCATAAGTAAAGAATTTAGGGTTTCAAAATTGTGCAATACTGATCAGCCATTTTGTGGGTGACTTTCATTTTAGGGGAGCACTATCTCATGGGCTTCACCGGGGAAATGGCTGAAGTGTTGACTCGCACCCAGCTAGACAGCTCGGTGTGCTGTCACGCTCGTGCGGTTTATCTGCAGGCAGACAGGGGCAGGGGCAGTTATGTGAAACACATCACATCTACACATGTGTCTATATCCTTTTACTGAGCAGCAGGCAGTATGGGGAGCTTGGCACAGGTTATGTGGTTATAGAGGCTATAAATTGCTAGGGGAAGGTGTGTCACCCTCTTCTAATAAATGTCACTTTTTAAGTGATCCACAGAATGGACGAAGACAAGTTTCTTAAAATCTGCATCAGTGGGGTCAAATAAAGGTACTGTAAACAGTGAAAGATGTGGTCATGGTATCCTGTCTAGTACAGGACCTACTAGTGTAACATTTGCCCTAGTTGGGGTGCAATGCAACATATTCCAAGCTTTTAACTGTCACAAAAAAATAAACCTTTTGACAGGCCTAGGCCTCAACCCATCTGGTCTGGATGTTTTGGGACCCAGCAACACATAGTGGACAATACCATATGGTCAACCCAGCAACACATAGTGGACAATACCATATGGTCAAGTACTGTCCGAGATGAGATCAGGGAAGCATCCTGTCTCCATATCTTCAAGCAAATTATAAATCATTCTGAGAACACAGTTCCCATAGGCTGTGCATGTTATTCCTTTACCTATGAGTTTATGTCAAACCTTTAAAGATTGTTTGGAACCAATGCATCGATTCTAGATTGTGTTTCAGTAAAGAAACAGATAATACATACATATTGATATGATATAATGTACATATTATACATACCCTTCCTCTTTTTGTCCTAGGCTTGCAACCCCATATATATAAAGTCGGTGCTTAATATTGATGCATAGGTCTCTTTATGGTCTCCATGTCAGCCCTATTACATCTGGACAAGTCAGATGTGAATAGGCCTGAGAAGGTGCCAGTAAGTGTTTCCAGGTCTTAAACCTGTCAAGTGTGGAAGACTTCATGTTGGGGTCTCCTGTATTGCATAGCTCTGGGATTTTGGGCTCTAGCATGATATGAAACATTACATGAAAGAAAAGAAAAACAAATGTTTAAACCATCAAGACCATGAAGCACAGTCTTTGTCCCTTTTGCTTGGGTCTCTAAGTACCCAATATGTTGCCTTATGGCCTCTAAAGCCCTGCACACACTACAGATCTTAAAATGGTTTAAATGTCTTAAACATTTTAAATCCCCCTAGCACTGTTTGCATCCAGACTACAAGCCCCTTAAAACATTTTAACTAAAACATTTTTAAACCCTGCTTGATACCTAGTCTTATAACCATTTTTAAAAACATTTTAGAGGTAGCATGGTTTTACTCGCACATCTGGACAGGAATAAAAACGTTTTAAGCTGTAATGGTGTAACTAAAACAGTTCTAGCTGCAGTGTGCACAGGCAAGCACAGTTCTGAGTGTTGTAATTAACACGACACAGTTACAGGGAAAACAGGTTTAATACCAGCAGTGTGGACGCACTAAACCATTACCAAAAATGGTTACTGAATAGTGTGGATGCAATGAAATGGTTTAGCTAAACTGGTTTTAAAAATGGTTTTCAAAAACAGTTCGGTAGTGTGTACAGGGCCTAAACTGGCCCTGTTCCAAACTGACATCCCAGATCCAAATAGACCTGACACAGACCCGACAATTCCGTCCAGCCCTTGTAGCTAGAGCGGAATATGCCATGCTGTGGGTAATTTTCTTGCCTGGCTACAGGATCTTGTGCTCGTGCCTGACAGGCAGCAATAACATCTACACATTTGTACCACACAGTATTAAACATACATTAGGAGGGGCACAAGAATGACTATGTTTAGACGTGCTAAACGAGAAAACCTTCAAAATCACAGAAGTATGCATAAACCTTTACAGTAAAGAATATTATCAGGTCTTGCCTGATGAATAGCAAGCACATCTAAAAGCCAAGACATACGAAACATCAATGCATATGTTTCCACATGTCAAAATAGCAAAGTTGCAGATTCGTACACTATGTTTATGAATAAACAGCATATTATTCAATAAAGTCTCAAGGAAAATAGTACCGGCAAAACCACTACGTGGGCCCTATCCCACTATAGGCACAGGTGTTCAGGCACTTGTGGCACAGGTGGTGATGTGTTATTAGGAAATGTCACAGTTCATTGTAAACTGATACTTTGCACCACCACCATATTTGGATTGTCCTTGTGCATGTCTTCAATTGTCAGCTTGTAAGTGCCTGTTTCTGAGCGTTGTACTAGGTCAATTACCAAGGATGCATTGTCCAGAAAAATATGCAGCAGAAACAATGTTGTATAAATGTGTGCCTTCATGGCTTGGATTGTATTTAAACTAAAGTCTGAAATGTCTCTTACTGAGTCTCTGCAGAAGTACATGAGGGCATGCTGCAAACAGCATGATGATGTCATAATTATTAGAAAGTCACTTAGCAGATCACATGGGAGAAAGTGGTTGAATTAGGGTAGGCAGCATGACCACTTAAAGTCCCGACGTTCTGTGGCAACACGCCACAATGGAATTAGGGTTAGCACAATCACTGACAGGCGCCTTCCTATTTCTGAAAGACAAAAGAAAAACAAAGAGGAGAGCCTCAGACCCTTCCCTCTTTAGTATGTTAGGGTTGACCTTAAAAAAATGATGCATTATTTTTTATACAAGTGCATGTGCTTGTGGTAGTGTTGTCCAATAGAGCTGTTATTCCCAGAATACAAGCCAGCAAGGTTGTAAGGTTTGCGTTGTGTTTGCAAAAGAAATTCACTCGAGTCTTCCGATTTCTTCAAAGAGTTTATTGCGGTTATTCAGGTTTTACATGCATGTTCATTCCTTCATCTTTTTGGAGCTAGCTTATTCAATTTACATACAGTGTTTATATAAAGATTTCTTATCTTAAATTAATGCCAGCACCCTATTATAAGCCAATCATATAACAAAATAACATATTAATCTTAGGGTGTGGTGAATTTATGCCAAACCATAGGTATGACTTCATTTCTTACACAACAGCAAAGGTGTTTACTACATTTCTTGCACAATAGTCTGCAACCTTCTTTGTTGCACACCTCCCTTAACAGGTGTCTACCATCCTAATAAGGACACACCATCCTGTTAAAGGTAATTATAGGACAGTTTGATATTAAAATGTTGTGAAATATAACAATAACACAATATATTTTGTTATATATTGTGAAAGGCTATATCACAAGACAGTTGACTAAATATTGTCAGTTGACTAGATATTGTGAAAGGTTATACTTTAATAAAACTATATTTTAAAATGACAATGTCACACTACAATCTTACAAAGGTGCTCATGAAAAGTTCATAATTATCCAACATCTACTGCCCTCCCAGTTGTGGCTGCCAGTCACACATCACTTGATTTCTGAAACACAAAAGAAAACAAAAACAAAGAGGAGGGCATCCCCTCCCTCATTTTGTAGGTTTGGTAGGTTAATTAGAACAGACTGGCATTAAATAATTTGTCAATGTAATTAACATTCAAAAATGGTTGTCTGCCTCTCATGGGCACATTAGTAATTAATTTCATACCTTATTTAAACAGTTGTTAATCAGCTAATGCCAGAAAGCAGCTAGTTATGGGGGCAGGGGCGAGTGGAGGATCCATGTCTCCCCCCTCAAGCTCCTTCTTATGCAAGGAGATCAACTTGGGCATCCTGTTATAAAATGGGAACTTAACATAAAAGTAACAAACTGTAAAAGCTGCTAAAAAGAACAGCAAAACATAACATAAAGTAGGGTGTGATATTCAACGCAGTAAGACCCTGGTACGGAGTAGTTAATGAGTGGTTTGAGGTTATCCCCTTCCAATACAGAATCATTTCTGTAATACAGATCACGTATGCACAGTAACACTGGCATTTCATACATAAGAAAAGGACAAAACTTTTACATTCTTGACAAGAAGTTAGATTAAAAATATAAACTTCATTGTGTCCAATGAGCACGTCACAGTAAAATTGATTTGGTCTGTTGGATTGGATTTCAGCCAGTTGCTCCTTGTTGAAGACAAGGGCAGAGGACTCAAGGTCATAAGATTAACCCATGATGAGACAGTGTAATTTAAATGTGCCCTCCTACTGAAGAATCCCCGGAAAGGAGAATTTTAAGTTAAAGTAACACAACTTTAAACCTCTTACACTTTACAAGCAATATAGTACAAGGGGGAAACTGTTTCTTACATAATAGAGGCATATCAATAGTTGGGACCCCTTGCAATTGAGATAACACAAATGTGCCATTGTAACAGAAAAGCTATAATACCTTTAAAAGCATAAACATTAAGAAACATAACAATGGAATGGGAACCTTCTTCATTCATTTAACAATGAAACATTATGCCCCCCCCCCCACCACCACCACCTCCCACAGATGTTTAAACTAGTGATGTCTGCGGCAGGCTGGAGATGATTTCAGCAGGGACATAGGGTGTTTTTTTTTTTTATAACTTAGTTTTATTGTTAGTTATTTAGGACATTACATTGATCAATATTTAACAGTATACATTGTTTTTCCACATACATTGTATTACAGTTTGTTCTTGTTTTCCCCCATTTTGTCTTTTCTGTTACCAAGATTTGATGATGTTTATCTGTTTTGTTTCTTATAGAAAGTTCATATCTCAACATCTTATTTTTAAGCTCTAATTAATTACATTACTTAGCAATGGGGTTCATTCCATAAGTTAAGAACTTATCCCTCAACTTTTCATCCATTTATATAATCAACTGCGTTTTGTCCTTCTAAACATAACTGTTCAGCTAACAGCTTCCAGGATTCTTTCCCTTTACTATTGCTTCTAGGTTTCGACCTGAATGATCTAGCTGGGATTGAAATGATCTTCCACTTAAGGAAAACAGTTGAATTCAAACTTAAACTTAAATTTCAACTTAAACTTAAACTTAAAGGTGGGCGCTAGGTTGCATCCATTTTTCACCATCTCAATAGTTATTTTCCCATTTCTGAGACCTAAATTCTCTCTCTCTATTACTGTCTAGACTCCTGCTTTGTGTGAGACATCTTTCCTTCTTCACCTATGTTGATGTCATGGGGACCAAAGTTGGGCAAATCCTTCACTTTGTAGCCTTAGCGTTGCTGTTATTATAGGGTGGGGGGGTTAATCCCATTAGTATATACCACACTGTACTTTTGCATTAAAACAGATCTATGTACTTTTAAATAAGAAATATGCCTACACATTGAAGCACATAATAAGGCAAAAACATTTAAATGTAATGTCATGACATATAAGAAATAACATTAAACTGCAAAGCAAAAACTTAGCTATAATTCCAGCATACACTCAGTCTCTTGATCTCTAAAAAAAAAAACTTGTCAGTACTGACTTAGATAACATTTCCCCAAACACTGTAAAGGACTTGACCTTGGAGCTTTCATCTAATCAGAGTAGAAAATCCCACTTCAGATTCATGGAACACTTAGTACTATAACATCTGAGCATTTGAGAAATGCATTTAACGACACTGAATGCAAAAGCACTTCTTTACATTTCTGAAGCAGCCTGTGTCTATGTGGGTCTGTTAAAGATAGAAAAACAATAAAATCAGCACTCCTCCGCTAGAGTTCCACTAGGGCATAAACTTTATCACATAACAGCAGACCATAATAAGCCAAAGGCAGGACTGGGGTTCTGCGTTGCAGTCCTGCTTTTGGCTTACTGTAGCATCTGCTTATTTATGTAATAAAGTGTATGCACTGTGTGGCACCTAGCGGAAGAGTGCTGGATTTTGTTGTTTTTCTGATTGTTTCTACTTCATGCACCCCTCCTATAGCAGTGGAGCTGCTTTTTTGTTGTTCTGCTAAGAGAAGTATAAGCAGAGCAGTAAAAGAGTTCTCCTCCCTTAGTGAATAAGACCAGGGATGAGATGTGTAGTTACATTAGTAGGAAAACCAGAAAAGAGGCTGGCCAGTCAGTGAACAGGAGAAATTAGACAAGAAAAGGTGATCAAGTATGTAGTAACTCCATTTAACCTTTGTCAATAACAAACTTCACTGCTGGGATGGTGCATTGCCTCACATTCCAACCGTCAGCAATGCATTCCATTTTCTAAAAGAGTCGACTGCTTCTTTAAGTTTAACATGGTTCACTCTAGCTGAATCCAAATTAGGTCCTAGTGCTTTAAATTAATACATGTTGCTGTCTGCACTTTCTTACTTGTTGTTTTCATAGTTACTCTCTGAACAAATAATTCCTTACAATCCACCCACGGGTCTGCTGCCCAAAGGACATCTTTGCAAAAAACATGTAGCTTATGCTTAGCTCAAATGTTTGCAGTCATTGCCTCCATCTGCTAAGCCATTTGGGTCCGTAGGAACCACGAGCTGTAACACCTCAACTCTCGGGTTACGTCTAATTCTTAACCTAGAAACTGTGATAAGGTTATAACCCTTTTAAAATACCAGTGACCCACCTGGCTGTTACTGGTACAACTGCATCTGTGTTTGGATCCCCCCACCCATGTAAAGTCCTTGGGGAGCTCACAGTCAGAGTCGCCAGTTGTAAGGAAGGTTTGGTTAGTGTCTGTGGAGGCACCAATTATAATAAAAACACAGGACACAATGACAACAGTAAGCTTTCTTCTATATTTTGCAGTTGCACACAGAAAACAGCACAAAGTTCTTGGCACAGTGTTTTTGGATGAAATATAACTGCCTAGCAAATGGCTACAGAAGATTAGTAAAACTGGCCAGATATTACCTTCTCCTGGGTGACAGGTGCAGCAGAGGTCTTCCTCCCAAGAGGGGTCCCTGTCTCAACTCCCTTAATTCCTCTATCATATCCCTCTGTACTCTGTCTTTCCCTCCCCTCTACTCCACACAGGGAGAACCTCAGAAAAGGCCATGGAGGCTGAGTCTGCCTTCAGTCTGTCCACAAAATTCTGAAAGTTCCACTTCATTTGATTCATAAGCTGCTTCATCAGATCATTGGTACCCAAGTGTACCAGCGCCAGTGTACAATAAAAAATACGAAGAAGTACGACACAAGTCACTTCTCCACAAAGCTGTGCCTGGTCAGAAACCAGTGAGGAGAGAACAAATAAGACTGGTACCAGCTCTCACACTAAAAAACTTTTATTTGGAACTACAGCAAGTGCCAAACTAACAGAGGGACATCGTCAGCTAAGAAATATCCCCAACAGTCTTGCTTTCACAAACTTCTTCAGGGGGGACCCACCCCTGTGACTAACTTGGTGATGTCCTCTGAGGAAGGGGAGCTACCCTTGAAGTGGCAGGGATCATAGCAGGTACAACACGGTCTCACGGTGCATCCACAAACTTTGTTTCTTTATGTTTTGCATATTACCTTTGCACATTTTACATGTACCTTTGATGTACTTCAGCAGCATGTGGCCATCTGGTGACAAATAAATGCACTATTCTTGCACTTATGAATTGGAGTGCTTGGTCTCTGTGTTCTTGCTCTGTGACTGACTACCTTTTATTTCAGAAATTAAAGTGATATTACCCACATGGCTTTAATGATACATCAGATAGGTGGAACTGACAATTAAAAATTAGAGAAAAGGACAAATAGTGAGGCACTCGTTCACATTGGTATAGTTTACCTAATGCATATAACTATTGATACTTAAAAGGTAGATAAAAACAATTTCTTAGCAGTAATAATAATACTGTTTATACTATGCTCAAAAAAAAAACAAGTCAAAGAACACCAATGTCACTAGGACAAAATAATAGATACAAGCATTCATTTAGATACAAACATATATACTAAGTTATACAGACTATTCAAAACTTGACTAACTCCTAAATCATTTTAAGGATCTAGTACCATAAGAAGGGTGTGCCAACTGTACATCGAAACCCACATGGCAAAATCCCTCACAGTAACAATCTCAACAGGTTTCAAGATTGTCACTGTGAGGGATAGGAGGGCGAAACTTAGCCCTTTCACCATGTTTTACCCCCCCAATCAACCCCAACTCGGAGTTAGATATCTATAGAAGGGGGCGCATGGGGCTGAGGCCCACATGTGAAGTTCAGAAGCGTAGTCAGCCGAGCAGAAAGAACACAATGTCTGACAGGTGAAATTTGCCTGTCGACCTTGTGGATCTCGCTATGCCGAACATCGAACAACAGTGTTGTCGATTCGGCATAGGTAAACCCATAAGAAGACCTACAAATAAATTACTTAACATACTAGATTTAAATCACTAACACACTATGATACAAAGTCACAAAAGTTGCACAAATGACATATAATGTAGATTAAGATAATCTTGGCAACATCAGGCAAATGAGCAAGAGCCTCAGTCCACATAAGACCTCAGTTCCAGAGACTGAGATAATACATAGACAGATAAACCAAAACCAGAGTCCTGCAAAAGCAGAAAAAAAAAACAGAAGCATATGATAGTTATTCCAAACAGTAATACACATCAAACTCAAAAAAAAAATCCAAGTACAGACACAGTCTGTGCTCTTTTGGGTAATTTGATCACTTTCTGGGAAACAGCACCAGTTCAATACTATCATTTAATCCAGGTGCAATCAATCCATCCAGAGTAAAAATCCAAAAGGACTCCTTTTTTAAGCAAGAGGTCACGCAAGAGGATATTAATGTCCTTCCCCTCTTGGCAATAGAAAGCATTTCAATAACAAGAAATAAAAACCTGTGTTCTTTAGGAGATTAAATTTGGAAGAGGCGAATGGCAAGGACATTGCTTGCATCACCCTGCCCACAGGTGTTCACCAAAACTTAGTTTTAACATTCTGCTACTTTTTCCAACTTAAAAAGCCTGGCAGCTGCACTTTGCCACAAACACTTGTCCTCCTCCTCCCTGTATCTGTCAACCCCCCTGACCTTCCTTCCTCTCTCATGTGACCCCCCCTTCTGTTTTTGACTTCCTAATCCAAGGTTAGCTTCTGCTTCCACCTGTGCTCTGTTTATGTTATACCAATAGCACTGTCTCCCACCCCAACAGGCACTGTGCACTTTTACTGTTTCCTACCCACCCATCCTTGCTGCTGTTATTCCACTTGACTCTTCACAATTGATCCAGCTTCTGTGATGCTGCCTACTCAGTGCTGCTTATGTAAACATAATCTGCTGCACTGTAAATTTTATGCTTCTATCTCCCTTTCCCCACTCCCCCAAGTCAAACCTGGAAATGAGCCTCAGTGTGCCTTTCCCAGTTACCAAATTTTAAATAAAAAATAAATACAATTAAAATTACAGTAGCATAGCTGCAGTTGATAGATTTGGAAATAGAAAGAATCCTTTTGGCACTCACAGATGAGAAAGTATTAGTTTTACACACACTGACAGGCAGAATTTGCAATGACCACAGTGATGGCATTCCTGCAGTGGGGGAGGGAGCCATGCAGTAGGGGCAATACCAACTGAAGGCCATGAAGTAGGGACAATACCAACTGAAGGCCAAGAAGTAGGGACAATACCAAATGAAGGCCATGCACTAGGACAATACCAACTGAAGGCCATGAAGTAGGGACAATATCAACTGAAGGCCATGAAGTAGGGATAATACCAACTGAAGGCCATGCACTAGGACAATACCAACTGAAGGCCATGCACTACTAGGACAATACCAACTGAAGGCCATGCACTAGGACAATACCAACTGAAGGCCATGCACTACTAGGACAATACCAACTGAAGGCCATGCACTACTAGGACAATACCAACTGAAGGTCATGCACTAGGACAATACCAACCGTCAGCCATACACTACTAGGACAATACCAACTGAAGGCCATGCACTACTAGGACACTACCAACTGAAGGCCATGCACTGTCAGCCAGAGTTTGTTTCCTTCTATACACCTTATGTAGGGGAATGGTTGTAATCTCCTTAAGTGCTGGTCCAGTACTGAGAAAATGCCAGTTACGATTTAATATTAGTTACAAACAAATGTAGGCAGCTTCTGTAGAATGGGTTGGTGGTTCAGAGCTGACCGGACTCACTGGTAATACACCACACAACAGCAGAAGATGAACTGCACTCTGAAGACAGGGCAGTAGGCTGTACTACAGCAGCTATACCACCGAAAGCACATGCTACACAAAATATGTTCAATTAATACAGAAGTCCATTACAAATGTACTGTTGCCTAAAGCAGGCTAGCCTGGGCAGAATAAATTGTAACAAAATTAAAGGTCTAGAGAATGCTGGAACAGTCTCTTCTTTATATTGTATACATTCACTTCTCTCAGTATTCCTTGCCAAATCCCCAGCCTCTTTAATATTATTACTGCTGTATACCTTGTCAAAGAATCTAATCTCCATATCCTCCGATCTCCTCGCAAAATTCCATTATCACTGCAGTTGATCCACAGTCTTAATAAAAACTGAGACTTGAAAATGTTTCTGATGGCATGGCATACATGAGTGCTACTAGCATAGTGTAGGGTATGCCGATCTGTACTTTTATGGACTAAATGCCTCTTTGCTCCTCCCTCTCCATTTCTAGAAATGGTGATTTCTAAAAAATGTCTTTGATTACAATCACAGGTAACTAGGAACCTCAAACTGAGTATTGGAATCCTGTAGGAAGGAAACAGATTAATCAAATTCCTTCCTTGTCCCACACCATACCAACAGGACATCACTTATATTATGTGGAATTTGCTACCTGACAAATGAAACACAAAACTTAAGATCCTTCCAAAGGGCCATGTCTGACCATCTACAAAGCCCATGTCACTGCTAAACACATTTTTGTTTTCCCATGCCTTCCACAACCTCCATCTGTCTGGAAACTTTTTATATATATATATGTAACCCCCCACCAGCCACTTATTTACTTGAGATAGCACCCTCACAGTCAAGGGAAACAGAGGGGTGGGTTACAAAGCACAATAATAAACAAGGTGTGATATGCAGATGGAGTAGACATTATAGGAACAAACCCAAGTGTGGCTACTAGGCACACACCTGGTGGACCAAACCATGGCCAAAACCCAGGTCCTGGGGAGAAAACGTTTGCTCAGGGCTATGCTAGGTTTGCACTTCTGGACAAGATACCCAAGTAACTCCACACAGGAAGCAATAACGTAAATGTCCATACCAGGTTGGGATTCTAGAGTGTGGCTTTATTCCATAACAAAGTAGGAACACACAAAGCAAACATGGACCCCCCAAGGATTTACACATGCGGTAAATGCAGAACATCTAAGGTACAGAACTCCAAACTTCAAATATAGCATAGGATAACTGTAGAAAATGTGGAACTAGCCACCTGTAGAACACACAAGCAATTTCCCTCGACTAGGCACACATGGCCAGTACCTGGAAGTCCCATATGGCATAGGATGACTGAAGAAAATGTGGACTAGACAAAGGCGAACACACAGGTTCCTCTGGAAATGGCACACATGGCCAGTACTTGAACACTTCCCATATAGCATAGGATAATTTGTGGCACACAGACCACGACAGAGTACTAAAGACTCAACTTGGAGAAAAACTCACTCACTGGGGTAGAAGTTTCTTCAGGCATTGGCCACATGCACTGACAGAAAACACAGGTGTCCTTCAGAACCTGGAGTGCTAAACTGGTCACTCCAGACGGGGGGGGGGTCTCCCACCCTTTGTTTCCAAGTTCATAATTCTGCCATCCCCCTGAAAAATACACCTCGCTTTATATCAAAAGTTACTGTAGATGCTGTCTAGAAATGTATTTCACATTTAACATCCTCACAGAACACCACAGGGGTGCCAAGAACAAAAGTCCCGCTCACATGGCGGTCACAGACTGGACTCCACTGGGGACAGACAACTTTTAAATGTCTTAGGTGACAGGGTCCCTTTGTCAGAGAAATTCACCTTAAATGCAGGTACTCCTGGGCAAACTCAGAAAAACAAAAGTACTCACAAGAAGTTGACACACAAGGCAGCTTCACAATGTCCTGGTAGGATCAGGGGGTTGCCCCTAACATCCTGGCAGCCTGCTCCATCCCACCTGGGATGAAGAACAGGAAATCTCTGGAGACAGTTTCCACCACTTAGGCAAATCTGGAAAATGCTGTACTCCACTAGGGAGAGAAAAATTGCAACACTGCAGCTCTCTATCGGAGCTGCTACTGCAGACTACTGCTCACACTGAGCTCTGGAACAAGACTGACTACAGAGTTCTAAATCCCTACTCACGACAACTGCTGTGGCTTATGCTGCTGCGAGAGTTCTAAGGTGACATCACCTCTCCAGCTCCCAGCTGAGACCAGCAACAGAGAGGTACAGTAAAATCCATTTACTGGCAAATCACTAGCTGCCTTCCCTACCTACCACCGATTCTAAATGGGATTCCTGTAACCCCTGGGAACAAGGGGTTTACATATATACAGTATATATATATATATATACATATTTATAAAATGGGTAGGAAAAATTGTGGCTGCTGATTTGTTGGATCCCATCACATGACCGTGCGTATATCAGAGTGCAACCACACACCTGCACTTTTATCCCCCAAAAAACACTTTTTGCCATTTGCCATTTTATAAGACAGATAACCTACTCTATGATGTGCCGTCACGCTCTGATATACGCACGCCTTGGGTGGTTGATGCACTTGGCCTGCAGCCTCATGCGTACAACTGACACCAAGGTGTGCATATATCAGAGCGCAACCATACACCATAGAGTGGGTTATCTATTACATATATACACACATGCATGTGTGTGCATGTAGATAGATAAAGATGTTATAGTGACACGGTTGTGCCACTGTTTAGCGTTGAGCAAGGGTTTCTATGTTAAACTTCAAAATTTGCACTATAATATATTTGTAACTGTTCAGTGGATTTGCACAAAATTTTGCATTCATGGTCCTATGGGGGTAGATCTCTTGACATGCCAAGTTTCATTCTGGTCGAATGTGCAGATTCCACGATGCAGATAGTGAAAAAATGTAAAAAAATGCTGTTTTTTTTTTGTCGGCACCTTACGCCCAGACAGTTTGGAATGTTGGTCTGCAATTTTCAGGGTTGAAAGGGCTTGACCCACAGATGTGCCTTTGGCCGGTTTTATGAAAAATATTAACCTGTTCCAAAGTTATTACATTTTAAATTTTCAGTTTTGAGCATGCTTAGTACAGTCTTTTGGATAGCTGCTTGAAACGAAAAAATAATTTGGTCCATACAAAAAAGGATCCTTTTTTTGTATCGGGTCAATCCTTTTTTGTGAAGAAAATCATTTTTTGTATGGCCACCTTTTTCATTTTGCTGTTTAAACTTACAAACATTTAACCCTTGCTGTGCCGCCGTGTATACGCGTCCCAAAACCTATACATTCTAAATCTTCTGGTAGCCTAAGGGTTAAAATACATAAAAATAATGTCTTTAAAAAAAATAAAACACATGAACCTAGCTAAATGGGACCCATTAAGCAAGATTCTGGTGTTTTATTTTGTTTTTAAGAAAGTTGCCAGAAATACGTTTTTTGGCATCCAAAATCCAGGGTGCCCAGATTAGTGAGAGGAGCCATTTACCCACGTTCTCTGTACAAGAATAGCAAGACTTTCTTGACTTCTGCAGTTACAGCTGGAACTCATGCTGTGGGCTACAGTGAGAGCAGTGAGCCGCTGTATCCCTGGTTTCCAGTGGCACCCACCCATTGCCGCAGTTGAACCAGAAATATACTACTAGGATGGTTTGTTGAAAGTGATGGGGTACATTTAGAGGGTAAAGGGTGGCACATCAGTATATCATCAGTAAGGGTACATTTGGGTGTAAGATACATAGTGCTCCCTATACAGAATGCATAACGGTCAAGGGGGTTGAGAAATATGTAATGCCCCTAAATTACTGAAATGGAGGGAAACCAAACTGACAAATGTGGTATGATCCTTCACAAAAGGCTGCACTTTTTCTTTGCAAATGCTATTTTCCCTTATTTACCAAGTTCTGTTATAATAGCTAGGCAATCCAGAGCTCCCATCCTTTCTGCTGCAAGGGAGCAGACACTCAGCACACCCATCAAGGGAAATGGATATAATACCTTGGAAGTTATAAGGACTTCTTGGCTAAATAGAGAATGAAGGGCAGAGTGCTACTGTAAGTTGTACCAAATCCCCATTATGAAAAGTATTTAAAAAAATCATCAGTTTGTATTTGGTGTCCTCAAAACCTTTAGACAGCAAGAAATAAATATGGTGTCATATTGTCAGGAACAAAATTAAACAGTCAGAGAATTAAGATACAATTCATCATAAATCCCCTGCCTCTAACCCGTTTCCAACCCCCTGCCTCCTTCTCTACCTTTTTCTCTCCCTGGTACCACCACTCTCTTATTTTCTTACATACCCATCCCTGTTAAGCTGCCGCTGGTTGTTCCCCTGCAGCAGACTGTAAATAACTGAATTTTTAGTCCTATAACTCAGTAATCCCAATGTATAACTTAGTACTTATGCTATATAATTCTGCTGTATTGTTGTTACTGTTCTGCATGGTTTCTTATGTAACTACAGCCACTTGTTATGCTCGCTGCTACTTCAATTTTGTATATTTCTGTTAATGCTGTGTTTATGTATTGTTGCCTGTACTCTCCCCATCTGTTCCTCTCCCCCCAGGACGCATCTGGAAATGAGCACTTGCTGCTCAGTATGTTCTTCCTGTTAAAACTTTCAATAAATAAAATAAACCACGTCTCATAGGGTCTCCGCAAGTTTACTTGAGGAAAGTCTGCACCAAATATACTGTTTATTTCTGGTGATATTACTTTGATTACTTGACACAGATTGCAAAAGGCAAACCATACACATATACATTATCATTGTAAAAGCACACAGAAGTTCACTTTAGAAATATTGCAATATGCACATGTTTGATACTTTAGTTACTGCATTATGTGCACTTACAACCATTTAGTTACTGGTTTATCCACATCCACACACCCAACCAAACAAGCTGGTTGCAAAAAATTAACACTGATCACACTGAACTTACAAGCTCAAATGGGCAGACTGGGTGGTCCATAGGCCCTTTTCTGCCGACACTGTCTATGTATCTGTATATCTATGATGTGATTATTTCATGGACAAATGCCTGTAAAACCTCACCCTTCGTCCCTATAAATATTATAAAAATAATAAAATCGATCACCTCGTTACTTCCTGGGCAGTGCTAAGATCATCTTTTTCCACTGCTCAAGTCTTTTGCAAATGCTCTAGTTACTACTATTAGTCATTAAAATGATAAACATAACCATTCAAAATTGCAGTTAGATCAGTCTGTTTAAAACAATGTGCATGCTGATGATGATGCAAGATCCACAATGCACTATTTAATTTCCTTCTTGTGCAGCAACAGGGATGAGATTACACAGATGACCTACCAAGATGGTACACGGGATCCAGGAAAACAGAAGGTGCACTTTAGAACTAAAAGTGAACTGAGGATGAGCTCATGCTTACATAAACAGAGATACGGAACTTGAAATCACCGGCAGCCATTTCAGAGACAGGAGCTCGGGGGCAGAGTGAAGTCCGCCTCTGATGCGGAGGCTTTGGCTGCAGATTAATGAGAGCCAGGCAGGCAAAGCTCCTGTGCTGCACAGTACACTGCTGTGTGTATCCTAGTTGTTGCTCTTAGAAGGGGAACAAACAGATATTGGGTTATGTACAGTATTTTTTGAAATGGCTGAAGTTTTTTCTTTTAAGATCTCTGCAGTGTAGCTGAACTAAACAATAGTCATCACCTCTACAGTTACAATGACTCCTTGTGCTCACGATAGGCAGTCTTTGTTACAAAACATAAAATGTAGTCATGGTCTTGTCTGCTAGCCACAGTGGCTGCTGTAACTCCCTCTAGGCTCCAGCAGGGAGGGCACAGTGTGTCTTTATTGAGGGGATGGTAAGTCAAGCGAGTTGTTCCAGTTTTTTGGAAGTCACGTTGTTCTTACTGTACTTCTCAGAGCCCACATTTTGCAAGACTATGTTCTAAGTGAAATCCATCTTTGGAACTTAAAAACGCCTTTCAGAAAATAAAAATCATGTATTTTTCATTTTATTTGTCCTTTCAGAGTAAAAGGAAGGCATCTCCCCCTCCTTGTATTAGTAGTTTTGAGGCTGTGACAAAAGTAGAGAAATGTGGTCCAACCCTAAAACCACATTTCCCTACTTTTGTTGCTTTAGGCTGAACCATAAATGTTGCATTAATGCAGTTTTTCTGCAAATAATTTCCTTACTTTTTGAGATACTGTGCCCCCCACCCCCTGGAAGCAAATCAGGGGTGCAGTCTCTCCTTGGGTCTACCAAACCCTAAAGCTCACCCCTGCAGCAGCAGAAAGTTCAGATGTGATGGTCACAGGTGTGTATGTTTCAGGAGTGTATAGAATGGGGTGAGCTTTAAGGTTGACAACCACAGGAAGACTGCATCCCTGATTTGCTTCAGGGATGGGGTGGGTTTTAGAGTTGAAACCCTAAAACCACATTTCCTACATTTGTCGCTTAGGCCAAACCCTAAATGTTGCATTACCACAGATATTTTCAAATAATATATATATATATATATATATATATATATATATATATATATATACACATATATATATATATATATATATATATATATATATATATATAAAATAAACATTTTTATAGAGCTGTTTGGCCCATCATCTGCTGCCTTTTCTCCTTACTTCAGGTCCCTGACAACCCCCAGCCCCAACTGCCACTCCCCCCATCATCGTGGCTTGCTGGGATCCACATGGAGCGAGACCCAATGATCAAGGGGACTGTCACACGTAACTGATGAAGCACAAATCTTTTGTTGTTTTCTCCTTCTTCCCTGTCCCCTCTCGACATTGGGTATAGCCTGTGGCAGCCTCAGCATCAGCAACACTTGCTGGGCTGATGCCACCCTCTGCAAGGGCGCTAGCTGCCCAGGTCACTGCAGGGGGCTACTGCTGTACCGGAGCCTGGTCATCTCCTTCCCCAACTTGCTTGCACTCCTCTTGGGAGCACTCCCCAGCCTGGCTACCTGATCCTGGTAACCCCAGGATCACTTCCGAACCTGGGTCACCAGCATGAAAGTGTGACACACTTCCACTGAACTACCAGGTCTATATATACAGATATATATATCTGTACATACTGTTGTTATGATTCCAATCTTTGTAAATAGATTTTTAACCAAAGCTGGAAATTCTTGGTCTCTGTAACTATGTGACTACAAAGCATTAACTCTGCTGCTGTATCGATCTCTAGGACCCACTTGAAAAATAAGGGTTTCACCTAAATGAGGCAATCCAGGTGTGCAAAATTCTGAATAGATAACAAATAAATATACCTGTGCCAAAGATCAATTTTATCCAAGAAAGCATAAGCTTTAGAGTTACAGTAAGATAAAATTCTTCTCCCAGTGTCCCCAATAAAGATTTGCATAGTTTGGGGCAAAAGTAGTCCCCATTGTGGTTCCTTTCGCCTGCAAGTAATGTTCCTCCATAAGAACAAACCTGTTAAAACTTAACAGATTCTGCCAACTGCAAACGAAAATCCTTCTGCTCACCAATGATGTCATCTTCCTGCTCCAAGCAAACTTTAAGAGATGCCAGTTCCCCCAGTGGGGATATCGTTATAGACAGATTCAGTATCCATTGAAAGCAGCCACCATTCTAGTTCTAAATGAGATCCCCCAGGACCCTCAAATGCCAGTGGCATTATGTATGTAGGATCTCAGTCCTGACAATGTCTTTTATATAAGCATTGACATACTGAGACACAGGTTCTGTCAGAGGGGCAATACCAGCGAAAATAGGTCATCCTGGGGGATTGTTGAGTCCCTTATTTACCTTAGATTAGACATATATGGTGGCCCGTGATCAGATGGGAACTGTGAGAGAATCTTTATTCAGCAAAATAATGATATTATATTACTGAAGAACGTTTCCTCCTGGAACATGTTCACCTGTCTCTTAAATTTCAAGGTTAGGTCAGAGTCCAATAGACTATAAAAACCTCTATTGCTTGGAAACAGAAAGTGGTATTTTTTCCAGCGTGAGCAATTAAAGGAGACCCAAAGTTAAAAATGCAAAAAGATATGTTTTTCAATCTGCCAATTTGAGTCTATCTATGCTACCTGTGCTAGTAGTAGTGTTGTGTTTACTGACTATTATCTAAGAATGCATACCTCCATTTTAGTGGGAGGATCTTCATTTTCTCGTTGTTTCCCCTTCACGGAGACTGAAGTACTGGTGGTGCTGAATAAACTCAAGGTTGACAAGGCCATGGGACCAGACGAGATACATCCCAGAATCTTAAAGGAACTGAGGTTGGAGTTGGCAGTCCCACTGGCAATGCTGTTCACCAAATACTTGATGACTGGAGTGGTGCCCAAAGACTGGAAAAGGGCAATAGTAGTCCTTCTCCACAAATCAGGAAGCAGTGAACAGTATGGAAATTATAGACCAGTAAGCCTCACATCTATAGTGGAGAAATTGATGGAGACACTATTCAGACAGAGGATCATAGCATTCCTCAAAGCTAGTGGCCAACAGGACCCCAAACAGTATGGTTTCATAGCAGGAAGGTTGTGCTAGACAAATCTAGTCGAGTTTTTTTGACTGCATCACAAAGGTTGTGTATGACTGTGGGGTGGTAGATGTGGTCTACCTGGACTTTAGCAAGGCCTTCAACTCGGTTCTACACAGAAGGTTGGAAAAGAAGCTAGACTACATGGGCAGGACCATGAGTGCTAAAATGGGTACAAAATTGGCTACAGGGCAGAATCCAGAGGGTTCAGGTAAATGCAGCACTATCGTCAGAGGGTAGTGTGACCAGCGGAGTGCCCCAGGGCTCGGTACTGGGGCCACTGCTCTTCAATGTTTTTAAAGCAGACATCTTTAATGGATTAGAGGGAAAGGTGTGTCTGTTTGTGGATGACACCAAAATTTGCAACCTGGTAGACACAACAGAGGGAGTGGGCAAGATGGACGCAGACCTCAAGAAACTTGAGGAATAGGCTGAAGCATGGCAGCTGAGATTCAACGCCAAAAAGTGCAAAGTCATGCACACAGAAAAAAGAAATCCAAAAGGTGTATTACATGGGAGGAAAAAGACTAGCTGCCTCTAACCAGGAATGTGATCTGGGAATCATAATCTCAGACAACATGAAAGTGGGAAAACAGTGCAAGAAGGTAGCATTGAAGGCCAGTGGAATGCTGGGATGCATTGGGAGGGGGATCACGAGCAGGAGGAGGGAGGTAGTACTGCCACTGTACAGATCACTGGTCTGGCCTCATCTGGACTATGGTGTCCGGTTCTGGAGGCCTCACCTTAAAGACCTACTGACGCCGCAAAGAAAACTTTGAAAAACATAATACTTAGATACAATTCAGCTTGCATTCCATATAAGTTCTTTAGATTTCTCCTCCCCATTATTTATCACTGAGAAATTTTACATAAATACATGATATTTGTCCCTTAGAGTTCATTTGCCTCTATAGCTTACTCCCTGCTTCAAGTCATAATCCTCTGTTGTGACATCACACTCTGTTGCCATGGGAGTAACTGTGATATCACAAGCAGTGCATTATTATGACCTCAGATAGGGAGAAAGCATCAGGAATAGCTGAACTCTTCAGGAGCAAAGATCCTGTTTCATGTAAATGACCTCAGTGCTAAATAATGGGGAGGAGAAATACAGAACTAATGTAAACTATAAGCTGAACTATGTCTAAATATTATGTTTTACTAAAGTTCTCTTGAAGGCATCAGCTGCTCTTTAAAAAGGACATTGACCAGGTTGAAACAGTACAATTATTCAGGGATTGCAGAAGATGTCCTGTGAAGAAAGACTGAGAGAACTAAACACGTATTCACTGGAACAGAGAAGGGAGAGGGTGACATGATGCAAACGTTCAAGTACATAAAAGGCGTAAACAAGGTACAGAGACAGGAACTTTTTCACTTCAAGTAGGGCAGCAGAATCAGGGGACATGATCTACGGCTACAGGAAGGGAGGTTCTCTAGCAATGCCAGGAAGTTTTTCTTCACACAGAGAGTGGTGGATGCCTGGAATAGCCCGCTCCCAGAGGTGGTGGGGGCAAACACGGTGGTGGAATTCAGGAATGCAAGGGATAGACACAAAGGAGTCCTCACATCAAAGGGCAGCTGGGGGGTAGGAAAAGACAAAAACAATGGGCAGACTAGATGGACCTACCTGTCTCCTTCTGCCGTCACCATCTATGTTTCTATGTTTCTGCTGCTGTTCTTTGATCCTGTTTACCAGAATGGACCAAATCTCGCAAGACTGTGGCATAGACTTGCCCTAGCACAGTTGTGCATTATAACATATACAATAATGGATGGGGAAATGTGCTTTATGAGAAATTAATGGATGCCTGAGGTGTGAGATGCTACATAAACCCCGAGGGTGAAGGCTGAGGGGTTTATTAAAGCATCTCAGACTGAGGGCAACCATTAATTTCGAATTTAAGCACACTTCCCATCTTTTATTATTTATAATTGTGGGGCAGAATTTTTTTTCCAGCCTTCGTGTAGTGTCTGTGACTCCCTGACTTTCACAAAGATACATACACACACACACACACATATACACACACACATAGTTTGTCTCCCTACTTCTTTTTTTTCTTTTTTTGTACAGTACTTTCAGTTTCTATGTATTTTTTTTTACTTACAGTCTCTGACCACTGTTGCAATTACTGTACACTTTCCAATCGGGCTCGCGCTGCATATATGTGTGTGTGTGTGTGTGTGTGTGTGTATGTGTGTGCAGTGACGGGTCCATTTCGTTTTAAGAGCAGGATCAACCAGATAACAGAAAAAAATAAAAAAGAAATAGGCAGGATCAATCCGATAGTTTTAATAGAATAGAACTGTGCGGAGTTCAAAGACAGTGTGATGGCTTCTGGCGGCTCCTCGATAAGTGAGAGATGGAGCCGCCATTTTTTGTTTAGTGTTAAGCCTGCCCATGGATGGCACATTAGCCAATGAGAGCACGTCTTTCTTTTAACTGACTCGGCTCGTGCTCGCCGTTATAACCCATAGGTTATAACGGCAAATTATAACTGGGTCAGTCAGTGAAAAAAATTGCTGACCACTTGTTAAATTACATTAATCTAAGTAGTTAATTCTCTCCATTATTTTCACCATCTTTTGTACATCAACACTATGTTACCAATAGTATGTGGATTTTGGATGATGAGCTAAAATGTTATTTGATTCTTGGTGTTTGGGGAGGGCTTATCTCTTATGTTTGGTTGCACAGCTAAATCTGTCTCACTGAATTGTTTGTGGGGCCACTGATGTAATCTCAGGAAAAACTTAGTGAAAACAATTACAAGAACATATCATATCATATCATATCATAAGAAGGTTTTGAAGCTAACCAAAGGTAAAAAAGCTATTTCACATCTTTGCTGCTGCCTGCTTTGTTATTTAAATTAGCAGACATGCTGTAAAGACTGATGGACAAAGTGATATCATCTTCTCATATGCTAATGCAGCTCTCAAGAACAAATGAGATTTTACTTGTCAGCAAATGGGGGCACTCATGCTAGTTACACGGGGCAACTGCTGACAGCAAAAACAAACCACTCAAACTGTTCAAACCCCCTAAGAGCAACAGAAATAGAACTGACTGGTGACAAATAAACATATAAAACTTTCAATAGGTGTGGGTTTAGGTCTCTTTAAAGGACATTCAGACAGATTCCTAACGGATAATATTATTATGAGTTATGCATCATGAGTAGGGGTAGCATTCTGACTGATAAAGCTGGATGCGTGCCAGACTGAAATTAGGTATAGTCACTGCTGTGTGGCAACAGAAACAGATGAGATGGACTCTGAGTCCCTTACTATACCACAGTGTTACTATGCACCTTTCAGATCTCACAATTCTTTTTCCACCAAAACACAACATAGTCTGGGAAGAACAAACTACAGAAAAAGGCCAAGTGAGCTGTTCAGGTTTAAAATCCAAGTAGTCAACCCCACCCCACCACACATACACATACAAACATAAAAGATGGAGACTAAAGAGCTTGATTCTATGAGTTTTGTTTAACCATGGCCAGCCTGTTAGTACCATGATCGACCACTTAAAAAACATCTGGAACCTGAAGGGGCATGATCTGGAACAAATACAAAAGCTGAAGTAAAATTGCCCGTACCTGGACATCAGCATTTGACTCGGTGCCACATGGGAGGCTGGGAAGTAAGTTAGAAGGGACAGGGGTGGGTGCAAAGCTGGTGAGATGGGTAGGGAACTGTCTTCAGGGAAGGCAACAGAGGGTGGTAGTGGGTGGGGAGCGCTCATCTCCAAGGGTAATGACGAGTGGTGTTCCACAGGGCTCGGTGTTGGGACCAGTGTTGTTTGGGATATTCATTGCAGACACATTGGGCATGAAGAGCAAGACCAGTCTGTTTGCTGATGTCACCAAGATGGGAGTGGTTGTGGATGACCTAGGGGGATGGCAGGGGTTGCAGGATGATCTGGCAAAGCTGGAAACCTGGCTGGACACCTGGCAACTGGGGTTCAATGCCAAAAAGTGCAAGGTGCTGCATTTTTGGGCAAAAAACCCAAGGAGGAGTTACCAGCTGGAAGAGTACAGCTAGCTGAGACAGAGGAGGAGGAGAAGGGTCTGGGGTGCTCATTACGGGGCCAATGAACAACTCAGCACAATGTAGAAAGGCTGCTGCAAAGGCCAACAAAATGTTGGGTTGTACTGCAAGAGGTATGTCCTCGGGAAGGGATGATTCTGCTACTGTATAGCTCATTAGTTAGACTGCACCTGGAGTACTGCATGCAGTACTGGCCACCGTATCTGAAGAGGGACATTAAGTTACTGGAGGGGGTGCAGCGCAGGGTGACAAAGATGATCCAGGGGCTGGGGGACTTACCATACAAGAGGAGGCTGAGGGAGTTGAACATGTACTCGCAGGAGGAAAGGAGGGACAGGGGGGATATGATTGAAACCTTCAAGTACATGAAAGGAATACACAAGACAGGTATGGAGGGGCTGTTCAAAGTAAGAGAGGGGAGGGACACCCAGGGTCATGATAGGAGACTGGAGGGAGGAATGTTCAGGAGGGAGATGAGGAGACACTTTTTTATGGAGAGGGTGGTAGCTAAGAGGAATGTGTTACTGATGGAGGTGGTGTCCAGTAGAACAGTGGGCTGCATCAAAAGGAGCTGGAACAGGGCTAGAGGGAGGGTCAAGGGGGAGGGAGGGAGGAGCAGCTGCAGAGAATAAGGGTGCTAGCTGCATATTTGAAGCAGACTCGATAGACCACTCTGCCTTTATCTGCTGGCAAATTTTGTATGTTCGGATGTCACATTAATAAAACACTAGCCCAGACTAAAAGGGTGAAAGGCCATGTTCTTCCTTAGGATAGATCAGTTTTATTTTATATTTTTCCAGTAAGGAAGAAAATTAGCTTCAAATAAATCCCTGTATGTTCAGTATGTTAATGTGCATACAGTGGAGCCCCCTTTTAAGAACATTGGATATAAGAACATGCCATTTATAAGAACATTTTTGGGATGTCCCAAACTCCCGATTTTTGTCTGTTATTGTCAATGGAAGTAAAGCCCGTTTAAGACCAGTTGTTTTTCTAGAGGTACTTGTAGATGGTCATTATCACCACTGAGTGTGCTAAGCCTGGGCTGAATCATCATCTAATTTCCTCATTAACAGTCACTTAGGTAGTGAATGGATGTGTGAAAGATGCCCTATGAAGAAGGCAGCAAGTATTCCTTCATAGTTAGGTGTGGAACTGAATTAATTTTACAATACTCTAATTATCCAAGCAACAGCTCTTTTGAAAAGCTATATTATAGCAATGCAGGAAGGAGTGTTGTCTTCCAATTGGTGGAAATCTTTTCTGCAACCTTACATTAATCTTTAATTATTATGCACGTAGAGCCTCATTACATGTAGCAGGTTCTAAAATATCCAAACCACAAGCGTAAAAGTGCACACTGGGATGGTGGTGCTCTCGGTAATACTGAAATACTGAAACTGTGTGAACAAGACACTCACCAACTAACTGAAGTCAGACACCACAGCTAAAGCTGCATACAAAACAAAATTTATTACAATCCCATCATGGTGCAATATGCCTGATGCGTTTCGGACATGGCTACGTCCTTTATCAAAGGCTAATACATAGTTAAAACAAGCTACCTCTTAAATACCCACTTAGTAACTGACAGACAATGATATCATATACACTATTTTAAAACCACTGATGTTACTTGATTAGTGAGCTGCATATAATCAGTTAATAAAGAATCAGAATGAGATCAGGAACCATGTCAATTACATTCAAAGTTTCATTCATTTTAATAGCCTTTGATAAAGGACATAGTCATGTCTGGAACACTGTGGTGTCCTACTTCAATTGGCTGGTGAGTGCCCGGTTTACACAGTTTCAGGATCTAGAGTATGTAGTCCTGTCATGGAATGCCAGAGTGTGAAACATTCCATGAGAGTTTCATGCAGCCGCCATTACTCATCTTCGGGACGTGTCCACAGATCATGAACTCAGCTATAGATTAGCAAAGACTGTGGCAGAAAATGGCACATTTAAATTGTAGACATGTAAAGAAATACAAAATCACACATGCCCCCACAATGTAAACCATCAAGGGCTGCATATGAAAATCACCACAGAATATTATGCTGGTTTAGCTTTAAGCAGAAATGTATGGTGCCGGACGGCCTCTCACACAGTTTGCAAAGGGTGCCAACAGAAGACATGGACACATGTTTCGTCCTACCAGGACTCATCAGTATGCCTTGTCTTTTTGACACCACCATGGAATGAACCAGGTACCCTAAGACGGTCTATCTATGTTGTAGTGAACCCAATTAAAACAAAAAACAATTTAAAAGACAAAGAACCTCTTTGTGCAAGCACTTTATATGTAGACATGTAAAGCTGTCTTTAAAAAAAAAGGTAAAAAGGAATGAAAAGCATGATGACGGCTTCTAAGTGACAGACTGCCTGGATCAGCTTTTCCTGTCACTGACAGACGCTGCGGCCATTAGACACAGCTGATAGCACTAATTCCACTGAAGTGTCTGACATCACTAAGAATAACTTATTTATTTTGCTTCACACATAAGCTACCACACATAAACCATTCCCCCGGCTCTCCATGCGAGCTCTCGATGTCACCACGGCAATGCAGCTTTCTATTTATTAAACTCACCCGCTGCCATGCCAACAGTCATAAAACTGTAGATTTAGCCTAGAATATCTGCACACCCCCAACCCATTTATTTATTTGTTTATGACTTTGATAACTGGGTGAGTGCACTGATCCCAGGGACCGTTTTCAGGCATGACCTGGGCCATAACACATGGCGCAGGGTGACAGTGGAGCACGAGGTAACAGTAATACACATGAAACAGATTTGATACAAGCAACAATAGTAAGCACAGTATACAGGCTTGATGCATAGATCCATTTGAGAACAGTGAATACAAGGTTTCTTCAACATGGTCCATACATTATTGCCACGATAATCATCAGTTTGCGGAAGCACAATCAAGAGACCCCTGTGCTAAGTTTATAGTAATGCTAATAATGTCCACCCCATCATTTAACAGCTGCAGCAGGTCAGAATGCCCGATTGCAGCATGTGGAAAAGAGGGAGTGAGATTGTGGCAGGCAGTGTCCTGAATTCTCTGTGACAGTTACTACAGACACAGCATGTTTCTAGAAATTAAAGTTACAAATAATAGCACAAGAGCATGTAAGGGGTTAATTTAATCATATGGGATGCTTTGGGGGGGGGGGTCATTTTACAGTCTCTTACTAGATTCCTGTACAGGACACTGCTTGTCGTAATCACTCTTTCCTCTTGCTGAGATTGGTCTCTATACCCCTGCTGCAGGCCATAAAGTTAGAAGTAACAGAGACAGTAGGGAAACTGAGTGCTCGACTTTCAGATCCCAGCTCTAGGGAAGGAAGGGAAACTGGGAGCTAAGGGGTGGGGGGTATGTGTTCAAAACAGCATTTAGGACCCAAAGCAGGCAAACTGCAGGTCTCCCGACAGCCATCCCCAGCACAGACTACACATGCAACTACTGTTCGATTATCAGAAGGTAGATGGACTATTTCACCCAAAAATGTAGGTAATTTTAATTAAAAAAGGACTGAAAATTAATTCAAAAAGGATGAAAATTGCTATAGTAGCAATACGTTACTCCCAGAGGTGATATTAACCATGTGTTAATCACCCCTAGGGGTATGTGGCACTCAGCTGCACCTCATGCCACATTACACCCTAGGGGGTGATTAACAGATGGTTACTCTAACCCCTGGTCATAACTTATTATTTAATTATACTACTTTTAATAATTAGTTTTCTAGAAACTAGTTTTAGGCCATTTCATCATGTTAACTATAGATTTTACATGGATTTTCACTGTTTTTAATGAAGCCCACTTATAAGAACATCCCGGTTATAAGAAAATTTTTGCTTGGCATTTAGGGTGTGCCTATAACAGGGCTCCATGGTATATGAAATCGTTGTTGGTCCATTTTAAGGGTAGAGAATCTCGTAGAGTCGCGTGTTCACTATCCAAGAGTGGAACCATTGAACTACTCCATTTGATTTTTATAACATGAGGAGGCTAAGAAATGCTGTTTCACACAGATTATCACAGGAAGAAATTTCTCCGTGTTGGTCAGGTACAGTATGATATCCTCCGTGTAACTGGAAATAGCTACTGCTTTGCCCCTATATTAATATTATGTACTAAAAATCATGATATAATTCTTAGTCAAACAGAACTGATTTTATTCAAACTTTTCAGATGTATGCAGTTTATAAATATATGGGATATGCAGGAGACTGACTCAAAATGTCAGCATCCCTCCTGGCCCTTCTGCCCCTCACCTTTTGACCCTCACTCCTTCTTAGGACTCCTGTAATATTTAGGCTAAACTTGAATTTGCCCCCAGTCTTAGTCTGTACCCCACTGTCACCTTCCACAATAAGCACTGCACACCTCACTGTATTTTTTGTCACTTGTCCTCTTATGACTACGATGTTCATTACCTGCAATGAATTTCCTGTCCAGATTTGGCCTAATTACTCCTCGGAAGAAATCCAGGTACTAGATCAAACTATTGACTGCATTTTGGCACTCCAATGTGGGAACTATTGACAATGAGTTGCTAATTCTATCATAAAATGTATCTGCAGCCCAAAAGGGCACTTTTTATTCCTTGGGAGGAGACTATTGGAGGTAGTCTAACATTCCAACAAACTATTTAACAGTGCTTTGGGGGAGCAAAGTGCTGCTGCTGGACCACTTATTTAAGCTGAAAGAATACTAATGAGATTAATGAACTGTATTCTGCTAACTGTATTCTGCTTTTATTATAACGTTAAGAAGTATAATCTAAAACATAGATATTTTAATTACAATGTAGAGTGTATCCTTAAGATAAATGAGATTTTATAGCCAAGCTATGTTTTACTGTATTTCGCTTCTCTGAGTGTATCTTTAAGACAGATAAGGTTTTTAACCAAGATATTATTTTTGTTGATTGAGTTAATAACTTTAGAAGTCAAGTTTAGACCTCTTATCTATGAAGAAACCTAGCATTACCCGCTATACTTCATAGCATTACTTATTCTACTCACTCCCTAAGACTCAGCTGTCTGCTGACTTAAAAGTTGAAAGCCGCCTGATAAGAGACAGGCAGACAGACTGTGAAGTCAGGTGTTGTGACTTCAAGGTTGTGACTTACCTAAAACACACAAATGATGGGGCCAAGTCTTAAGGCGCTTTTACACACGCACTACTGTACCGAAACCAGTGTTACCTGTCCGTCTCCGATACAGCCTGTTGCGCTTCACGTCCTGATTACACGAGCGCCTGTTCCACCACAACATCGCTCAGCCCTCCATATCAGTGCAGTACTCCTTGCCTGGTAGAACAGTGGCCGTGACGCAATAACTGAAGAGCTGGAGGTCTTGAGCCAGAATGGGCGCTTTACACTGCCCGCTGCAACGGCATGCTTGGGGACAAACCACCAATGCCAGGGAATGCGGTTCAGGTGAACGTTCATTTTACAACGGAACAAAAAGCGTTTAGACAGCATGGGATGGACCGGTAGGGTCCTTCCGTAATGCTTATTCCATTGTAAGACTGCGTGTGTAAAAGCGCCTTTAGATTGTCAGCTTGTAACAGTACAAAAAATAAAGCTTGGGATGGCAGTGGATGCATCTGTACCGTGCATAGAAAAGCATTACTAAGGACTTGGATTGACAAGCTAAGATGCTGAACTTCTATAAATGAGCATCTTGCCAGATAGAGAGTTAAAGGGGTCTTCTTTTCATGCATCAAGTCAGCTCAGCGTGGACTAGCTGCAAAGCATTACCTCAGGGCTTCATTAATCTGAGAACTGGTTTGAACTAAAGGTGGTAAGATAGCTGCATTTTTGTGCTGGCTTTATAATAAAGCAAGGGCAGGGTGACTTGTTTAAAATATATATATATATATATATTCTATTTGTTAAGGAATACATTACTAATCCTAGTTGTGATTATTTTGCTTGTTTATCTATTCTGCATGAGTTGCTGTCAGTAAATGTGTGTTAATAAATAATCATTGCTTAGAAATGGATATGACTAATCATGTTAAAGTTGTAGAAAATGAAGTAGCTGACTGTAAAATAAGAAACAGAGATTTCTATGACCACTGCTATATTGGCCACTTTGGGACACTAAAGTTAACTATAGAAGCTTATAAACATTTATTGATCTGTACAGCTCCTGAGTGTCCTGTCTCAATTCACAGAATAGTTGGTTGGTGTAAGCTAAATTCTGGGCTGGAAGATGCTGAACAATGTAAAATGTATAATTGCCCTCGACATTGTAATTTAGGTTTAAACTGTGTATTAGTCAGAATCTTTGCTCAGCTGGGAAAAGACCACTGTCCTTCTCCTTTTACCCACAAACACCAAATTCAGGGGGATTTTGATGAGTACAGTGTATCCTCACACAAAAATAAAATACTTCTAATCAATAAACAGGATCAAGACATCATAGAGGCTGGGGATATTATTGACTCAGAACATCGTGAATTACCAGCCTTGTGTTTAACGACCCTAGTGAGGTTATATCCTAGCATAAATCAATTACTGGCTATGTCTGCTTCTCCCGACGGTCATGAAAGTCAGGAAACTGATTTCCATGTACACGGAGAAAGCTTAAAAGCCATACCCTTGAAACAGCTCCAGACCTGGGCAAAACAGAAGTACCATGCTGTTATTCACCTACTTGTTCTTCTTCATCATCATCATCATCACCACCACATTGCTCTTGCACCTGATATGCTGTCTAGATAATCTCACTTTGATGTTTTGCAATGTTATTCTAATTCTCCTCCCTGTCCCCAACCACCTGGAAAGAAGTTTTGGCTCAGTGTGCCTTTCCCAGTTACCAATTTTTAAACAAACAAACACATAAAGAAAGAAAGAAAATATGCAATTTTCCTGATGAACAAAAAATATATAAATAAAATTATCTTCATGTGTGAGGGGGGTAGGACCATAACAAGCGAGTGGTGGAGCAACAAGTGAGTTATGAAAGTCCTGCCCCCCCCCCCACAAGTGACAATAAAATGCATGTTTTGAGTCAGACCATTGCATATTTGGTTAACACAACATTAATTTACTAGCTGTAGCTTTTAAATCTATTTGCATAAAAATGTAATTGTTTCTCCTTGGTTCCCACTGCTGGTATCAGCGCTACAGATGACTACTGTGATGTCACCAGCGTTCTGAAAGCTGCTCTCTGAGTTGGTTCAGTAGTGATTTTTGACATACCCAACATGGCAAGACAGTATCTGTGACATACCCAGCTCAGAAGATAGCATGGTATCTTGTGAATCGAGTACAAGATATCACTTTTTATCTTGTCATTCTCCACTGGTGTTTTATAAATAGGGGTTACACAATGGCCTGACAGCAAACAGTTGAACAGACACACTTGCTGAAATCCAAAATGTCAGCAATTCAGTTCATTTAAAAGTAGAGTTTATTAGCCCACCATAGAACACCCCAGGTCTAATATTCAGAAAATGGCGCAAGTGCAGCGTAAATATTCATGGTGTGCTTGTGCCTGCTCTCCCTCCGGCTGCTGGGATATTCAAATGGATGGTGACTGGTGCTATCCAACTGAATAGCAGTCCGTGTTGGGGCAGCGCTAAGTGAAACTGTGTTGCCCTGTCATGGACCTGGGCTGTATATAGACCAGAGGGAACAGCGCTGCCTGAAACAGGATAGCGTCAAGACCCCTGTGAGCTATATACAAACATAAAAACATGCAAAGAAGCCAGGAAAAGAAGGCCATTTGGTCTATCAAGTCTGCTCGTATTGCAGAGTCCACAGATTGAGCTACTGTCCCTGCCCTCCCTACCCACTCCACCCATCCTCCCTGCCCATAATTCTTACCTTCCCCTATGCCTATCCCAGCCTTTCTTAAAGCTGCCTATTGTCTTCAACGAGATAATCTCTTCTGGCAGAGCATTCCAAGTGTCCACCACTCTCTCTGTCAAGAAGTGCTTCCTGACTTCCCTCCGAAACCTCCCACCCTCCAGCTTAAGACTGTGGCCCCTCATGTTATGGTTGCCACTCAGCTTAAAGAGACTCTCCTTATCAACCTTATTTATCCCTTTCAAGTACTTGAAGGTCCCAGTCATGTCTCATCTCTCTCTATCCTGTCTTCCAGGGAATACATGTTCAGTGCCCTCAACCTCTCCTCATATGCCTTACCCTGCTAACCAACTATCATCTTTGTAGCCCTCCTCTGGACCTTCTCAGCAGGTTAATGACCTTTTTGAGGTGTGGGCACCAGTACTGAACTCCATACTCTAGATGCAACCTTACCAGTGACCTGTACAAGGGCAGTATAACCTCCTCTCTCCTACTACTGATCCCCCTAGATCTGCATCCCAGCATCTTGTTTGCCTTTGCTGCTGCTTTCTTGCACTGCGTGGAGTGCTTCAGGTAACTAGTGATCATCACTCCCAGGTCCTTTTTCTCATCTGATGCAGATACTTGGACTCCACCCAGGTAGTACTCTGTCCTGGGATTCTGGGCTCCAGTATGCATAACTTTGCATTTCTTGGCATTGAAACCAAGCTGCCAGATCCTGGACCACCTCCCCAGCTTTTCCAGATCTTCCTGTAGGTCCTGTATCCCTTCAGCTGTGTCCACTCTCCCACAGAGCTTGGTGTCATCCATGAATAGGCACATTTTGCCCTTAATGCCATCCCAAGTGTCACAGATGAAGACATTGAACAACACTGGCCCCATCACTAAGCCCTGTGGGAACCCACTGGTTACCACTCTGGTGCCAGATAACTATTCCCCCACAACCACCCTCTGGGTTCTGTCCCTCAACCAGTTTTTCAACCAATTGGACATCTTTTCCCCAACCCTGAGATTCACCAACTTCCTGATCAACTTTTTGTGGGGCACAGAGTTAAAGGCCTTGCTGAAATCAAGATAGAGGATGTCTACCACTTGGCCCCTGTCTACTGTCTTAGTGACACAGTCAAAGAAGTCAATCAAAGTCATTTGAAATTATCTACCCCCACCCCCATGAACCCATGCGGCCTCGCATCCTGGACACCATGCTCCTCTAGATATTCCACCAACCTTTCCTTTAGTGTGGTGTCCATGAGCTTGCCCACAATGGAGGTCAGACTGACTGGTCTGTAATTCTCTGGGTCATCCTTTGGACTGCTTTTGTGGAGGGGCACTACATGTGCTGTTCTCTAGTCCTGCAGTACCAACTCTGACTCTAGTGAACTATTAAGTAAGTCTGCCAGTGGCCCTGCCAGCTCCTCAGTCAGTTCCTTTAGTACCCTTGGATGTACTATGTCCGGGCATGGTGATTTGTCCACCTTCAATGCCAACAGCCACTCCTTCACTCTATCCTCCTCTATCACTACATCTGTATTCCCCTCTCCCCCAGCTCCTCTTTTCCCTCCTGAAGGCACTGGTCCGTCCTTCTCCCTGGTGAAGACAGAACAGAAGTATTTATTTAGTATCTCTGCTTTTCCCCATTATCCTCTACCCACTCCACCCCTTTCGTAAGCCTAGCAATCCCTTCCTTCTTGTCCCTTTTCTCACTTATATAGTGAAAGAAAGCCTTCTCTCCTTTCTTAATTCTTTTAGCTATCTGCAGCTCCTTCTGTGCCTTTGTGCATCGGACTTCCTTACTCGCCACACTAGCCAGCTTTAGGTAATTTTCCCTATCCACCTCTCTTTTGGTCTTCCTGAATTTTCTATAGGCCAACCTCTTTTCCCTTACTGCCCTGGGCAACCCCAGAACTTTGGCCCTTGTGTTCTTCCCCCTGAGCCTAATGCACTCATCTGTGGCAACCAGTATTCCTTCCTTAATGATGGACCACCTTTGGTCCACCCAATATCTGCTCTGATGCCCGCCAGATGGCTCCTTAACACTTTACCCATTTTCTTTAAGTCCGCCCTCCTGAAATCCAAGATTTTGGGTATCCTGTGAGATGGGCAATTGCTATTGAGCACCACAAAAAGGATGACTCAATAGTGGCACCTGTTCTCAAGGCTAGTGGATGGGGGCAAGGGTTATAGCGATATCCTGTCGCATATGTATATGCACGCATGGGGGCAAGCACACTGTGCAATGGGCAGAAGGAAGGGAGGGTTTGTGACATGTAGCATGACAGTGGGTTGCTGAGCTGGTCATGTGGCATGGGGGGGTTCGTATTGAGCTATGGCTGGGAAGGTGCCGGGTTCAGCGCTGGCGCATTAGGATTTGCGCACGGTCCGAGATTTTTCTTTTTTTCACCCCCGACATGCACCCCTGGAGTTGAGAATCTTTAGTAGGGGTGCAGAGTGCACAACCCCTGCAAAACAAAAACCTGAAGTTCCCGGCGCCCTTTTCCTGTGCACCATGAGTGTACATCAGCAAAATGGATTTTCGCCAATGTGCAGTCGCCCTAATGGCGATCGCCTTTCCACGATCGTCATTATCACATAAATCCAAAATTTTGGTCTTAGTTGGGATGCTTTCCTTGCCCATATCCAACTGGAACCACACTGTGCAATGACCACTTCCACCCAGTGGCTCCCTAACCATTATCTCCTGTACATGCTCCCCATTACGGGAGTGCCTGACAGTGGAGAGCTTTATGATTGCCCTTAAGATCCACCTATTTCAGCTGGCATTTAGTATTGTTTTGTAACTGATGATTTTATGATATTGTAGATCACTGAAATTTTGTATAAAATTTTAATATTTTATTGTTGTAATTGTTGATTGGTTGTACAGCACTTTAATACCGTACACTGTTGAAAAGCGCTATATAAATAAAGTTTATTATTATTATCATTATTTGTGAGCACCAGATCAAGAATTGCCTCAGCTCTTGTTGGTTCAGTGATTCCCTGAGTCAGGAACCCACTCTGTAGTCCTTCCAGGATCACCTGACTCTTAGCACATGTTGTGGATGGTACACTCCACTCCACCTTGGGCAGGTTGAAGTCCCCCACAATTACTACTTCACCTTTTCCTGCAGCTTCCAATATATGTGAGCTCAGTTCCCTGTCCCTCTTCTCATCCTGATTGGGTGGTCTGTAAACCACCCCCAACCTCACCTTTCTCCCTCTGTTGGACCTTAACTGCACCCATAATCCCTCCACCCCCCCCGACTTCTCCCTCATGCAAGTTATTACCTCCCTGATATAAACTGCCACCCCTCCCTTCTTCCCATCTACCCTGTCCTTCCTGTATAGTTTATATCCAGGGATTGCAAGGTCCCAGTCATGGTGTGATGTTGCCCAAGTCTCGGTTACTGCAGCTATGTCCACCCTCCTGTCTGCTAATCGTGCCTGCAGGTCGTCCATCTTGTTTCCAAGACTCCGCACATATTCATATATTCATCTCAAACATGTAAATGAGCCCGTTGGGCATGCAAGGCGCTAAGGTGACATTTGCAGGCCACTCTTACTCCTTAGTGTCACTGGCCAGTCTGCAATGTCAGCCCTGGTGGTCCAGTGGTTCCCCCATCATCCATTCAGTGTTTGTGAATGTTTTTCTGGTGGTCCAGTGGTTCCCTCCACTCTTCAGTCACCCATTCTGTGTAGTAGTAGTATAATTCCCTGGTGATCTAGTGGTTCCCCTCACCCCCGTTATCACCTATTCTATGTAGTGGTATCATTCCCTGGAGGGCCAGTGGTTCCCCCATCTGCCATTCAGTATTTTTGTATGTTTCCTTGGTGGTCCAGTGTGGTTCCTCTCATCTACTGTTCAGTACATTTGTATATTGCCTTGGTAGTCCAGTGGTTTACCCACCCCCCAATCATCAGACCAGTATTTATGTGGTGATGCAGCTGTAATAAAAAGAGGTATATTATAAACATGCACACACTTTTCAAGATGCTAAAGGGAAAATACTTTTTATCAACGGTAAATAGTATGGCAAAACATTTTACTGGATTCCATTGTCTCTCCTGTACCACTATTATAGCACACCTGGTAGTCCCCTGCTCCCCCCCACCAACAGCCCACAGATACACGAAAAGTGACAGCATATAAGGACCGTGTGGTCCACCTAGTCTGCCTCTTTTTCCTACCTAATGCATTACCGCAGACCCTAGTTGATCTACAGCTTACCCTCTCTTCCCTATTGCTAGAGTATTCTTATGTCTATCCCATGCATTCTTGAATTCCCCTACTATTTTTGCCCCCACCACCTCTGCAGGGAGGCTGTCCCAAGCATTCACTGCTCTTTCTGTGAAAAAGTACTTCCTCACAATGCCACTGAGCCTACCCCCCTCTAGCCTCATATCATGCCCCCTTGTTCTTGTACACCTTAATTTCTGGATGATGCTACCCCTCCTGTACCTTGTTTATACCCCTAAGATACTTGAATATCTCTGTCATACCCCCCCCAGGGAATACATATTGAGGTCCTCTAGTCTTTCCTCATATGACTTTTGGTGCAGTCCTTGCGTCATTTGTGTTGCCCTTCTCTGGACTGCCTCTATTTTGTCTATGTACTTTCAGTGATGTGGTCTCCATAACTGGACACAGTACTCCAGATGAGGTCTCATTAGTGATCTGTACAATGGCATAACCACCCCTTTTATTCTGCTGGTGATACCTCTCCCTATGTACCCTAGCATCCCACTGTCTCTCCCCACAGCCTTCTCACAGCTTGGTTACCTTTAGATCATCAGATATGTTTACCCCAGGTCCAGGTAGACATATGAAGAGAGACTTAAGGAGCTTAATATGTATAGCCTCGAGGAAAGGAGGGAGAGGGGGGACATGATAGAAACTTTCAAGTACCTCAAGGGAATCAACAAAGTCCAAGAGGGTAGCATCTTTCAAAAAAAGAGGTGCAAGAACAAGGGGCACAATTTAAAGATGGGGAGGCTCAGGAGGTAATTTAAGGAAGTATTTTTTCACAGAGAGGGTTGTGGATGCATGGAACCGCCTCCTGAGGGAGGTTGTGGAGTCAAAAACAGTGGTGGAATTCAAACATGCATGGGACAGTCATAAGGCAATTCTAGGGGTTGGGGGTAGGAAGAAGTAGGCTGCTGGTTAACTAGGATCTGCAGCTTATCCATTAGGTAGGGAAATGGGCAGACTGGGTGGGCCAAGCGGTCCTTATCTGCCGTCAAATTCTATGTTTCTATGTCCCTTTCTTGACTGGTGGCTGTCAGTACCTCCCCCCACATCTTGTACTCCTCCATTGGATTTCTGTGCCCCAAGTGCATGACTTTGCACTTCTTTGCATTGAATCTTAGCTGCCACACTCTTGACCACTCTTCAAGCATGTTTAGGTCCTTTCTCATTTTTTCCACCCCCTGAAGTGTCGACCCTGTTGCAGATCTTAGTGTCATCTGCAAAGAGGCAGACCTTCCTCTCCAGCCTCTCTGCAATGTCATTTATGAAGACATTAGAGGACTGGCCCCAGCACAGATCCCTGTGGCACCCCGCTGGTCACCCCCCCTTCTTGGACTGAATGCCATTTACCACCACCCTCTATGTCCTGCAACTCAACCAGTTTCTGACCCAGTTTATCACCTTGGAGCTCACTCCCAGGCTGCCCAAGTTATTTATCTACCTCCTATGTGGGACGGTGCTGAAGGCCTTGCTGAAATCTGGGTAGGCCAGATCCACCACCCCTCCCCTATCTACCTCCCTGGTCACCCAGTTAAAGAAATCTATCAGATTTGTTTGACAAGACCTTCCTGCTGTGAATCCATGCTGCCTTGGATCCTGTGCTCTGCTAGATTCAAGAAATATCCCAATCCTTTCCTTTAGCAGTGACTCCATTAATTTCCCTGTTCCCACTTTTGTGGAGAGGGATTACATTTGCCCTCCTCCAGTCCCCTGGAACCACCCCTGTCTCTATTGATTTGTTGACTAGGGCTTTTAGTGGTGCTGCCACCATTCAACCAGCCCACTGACATTCCACTTCCCTGCACCTCTCTTTACCACCAATGCCTAGACACTCCTACCAGCTAGATACAGTGACAAACACAGCCCTCCTCTCACCTCCGTGGCTGGCCTTTGTATGATCTGTCATTTAGCACGTGTACTGTAGAAACAGCTGTCTCTACAGTACAAGTGCTGACTGACTGCTCATACAGCGGCTGGCCACAGAGGTGAAAGCAGCTGATGTCACAACGTCAGTAGTGTCAGCATATCATGTTAACATGAATGTGTCAACGTGCACTGCACATGACTTGAAGAGGCCTGCACAGAGAACACCACAAAGCGTCCATGCTGCTATGGCATTTGTGAGAGTGAGCTCCTAGCCATGATGAAAAATGTTGGTGTTACTGACTCCAAGAAGAGGTTTTTGACTTCATACTTTTGTTGAGTGAAGTTCTTTCTAGAGTTGTTATTATATGATGTGTGAAGGATTGTGATGTCTGTTAAGGTATTGGAATACTCAAAATGAATTTTTGTTTCAAACTTACAGGACCACTGCCTTAATAAAGCTTTTTTTTTCTCCCCCCAGTTGTTTAACCAGAAGTAGCACATTAAGCTGAAAGCTTGTTTACAGGTGCGACCTGGGAGCACAGGGAAATTAAGTGACTTGCTTAAGGTCACACAGTATGCAAGTGGAGGCTGTGGGATTCAAACCCAGGTCTCCAAATTTGCATCTCAGAGCCTTAAACCACTGCGCTACACAAAGCTACACATAGTATGGCAAGAAGTTGACTCTTCTACGGTGGCCTGATAAATTCTGCTATTAAAGGAAATGAACTGCTGAAATGCTAGATGCCTGCAAGTGTGTCTGTTCAACTTTTAGATCTGAAGTTTTGGTCCACTACAAAAAAACCTCATGGACTAGCTAAACCTTGTTGTGTGGGGAGTTTGGGAAGTGCTACTCTGATTGACAGATTGATTGATTGATTGAACGATTATAACTGAGAATATGCCATTTATAATCATGCATGAGGAGGCTGGACCATAACTCACGAGTGGCAGGGCCATGAGTGAATTATGAAAATCCTGCCCCCTCACAAGTGATGATAAATGTCATATTCTATGTAAAGCAATTGTGTGTCCAGTTTATACAATGTATTTTAAATTGCAGAGCATGCAGATTATAGAGGATAATGGATGGGCAACAATGACCATGGCGTAGTTGTTTACTGTTGCCCATTTATTATCTTTTATAGTGTATGGGTTAGAGTAAAACAACAATGGGGCACGTCTTGAGGGATTTCTGTCACCTGTGTTTTTCTCCTCACACCTCAGCCTGTTCCAATCTGTCTCTCAGGACTGCATGGCTGTTTCAAAATCCACCCCCCAGTCAAACCCAACACCAGCCCCGCTCAGACTGTTTTTATTTTAAAAAAGTAAATGAAAACGGGCTTCTGAAAGCCTGATCTGTTTACTGAGGCACCAGTTTTAGTTTTTTTCTCTCATTCACCCCACTGTTTTTGTTGTGCACCACTCTCTATCTCTGGGCCAACTCACCATCACAGCCATTTTCCCTAGAGTAGAAGTTTCAGGATGCACATGCACAGAGAGTAAGATGGTGTTGTACCATTGTTGCGACATACTCAAGAGGGCATAACAACCTCTTGACATCACAATGATACATAGACAGTGTCGGCAGATAAGGGCCTATGGCCCACCCAGTCTGCCCATTTGAGCTCGTAAGTTCAGTTTGTTTTCCTAGAAGTCTGTTGCCCCTTACCCCTGACCGCCAGAATTCCTTTATGTCTATCCCATGCATTCTTAAATCCCGTGATTGTTTCAGCCCCCACCACTTCCTCTGGCAGGGTGTTCCACTTGTCCACCACCCGTTCTGTGAAGAAATTCTTCCTCACGTTTCCTCTGAATCGTCCCTCCCTCCAACTTCATCCCATGCCCTCTAGTCCTGGAACATCTTTTTCGCTTAAAATAGTGTATTCCTGCACCCTGTTCCTCCTGTAAGATACTTGTATGTCTCTATCATATCCCTCTCTCCCTCCTCTCCTCCAGGAGTACATGTTCAGTTCCTTCAACCTGTCTTCACAGGACTTGTGATACAATCCATGCACCATCTTTGTTGCCCTCCTCTGAACCTTCTCTACCTGTCTGTTCTCACATAGGTATGGTCTCCAGAACTGTACACTGTACTCCAGGTGGGGCCTCACTAGTGTCTTGTATAGCAGAATTATGACCTCCTTTTCCTGCTGGTGATGCCCCTGCCTATATATCTCAGCATCCTATTTGCTTTACCTGCTGCCTTGTCACACTGTTTCTCTACCTTGAGGTTATCAGAGATGATAACCCCAAGATCCTTTCCTGCTTGGTGCATGCTATATCCTCACCCCCAACTGATATATTGTGCCAGGGCTTTTGTGCCTCATATGCATTATCTTGCACTTCTTTGCATTGAATTTCAACTGCCAAACCCCTGACCATTCTTCAAGTTTCTGCAGGTCCCTTCTCATTCTGTCTACACCCTCTTGTGTGTCTACTCTGTTACAGAGCTTTGTGTCATCAGCGAACAGTGAAATTCTGCCTTCTAGGTCCTGTGCAACGTCACTAATGAAGATGTTGAATAGGACCAGTCCCAGCACTGATCCCTGTGGTACCACACTGGTCACTCTTCCCTCTGTGGAGTGACAGCCATTTACCACCACCCTCTGTGTCCTGCCACCCAGCCAGTTACCTACCCACCACACTACTGTCCTGCCCACACCATTATTCCCCAGTTTGTGTAATAGTCTTCTATGTGGCACAGTGTTGAAGGCCTTGCTGAAGTCCAGATATGCCATGTCCACTGCCCTCCCCTGATCCACCTCCCTAGTCACCCAGTCAAAAAATTCAATGAGGTTGGTCTGACGTGACTTCCCCCTGGTGAAACCATGCTGCCTTGGGTCCTGTAGTCCATTGACAACCAGATGTTCCATCATCTCCTTCAGTAGTGCTTCCATGCTCTTCCCCACTACTGAGGTGAGGCTGACTGGTCTGTAGTTCCCTGCTTCCTCTTTGTTCCCACTTTTGTATAAGGGGACTACATCTGCTGTCCTTCAGTCTTTGGGTACCTCCCCTGTTTCCAGTGATCGGCTAAACAGGATAGCCAGAGGTTCATCCACCACCTCATGCACAAGAAAAATTGCTGCAAAACGTCAATTTAATACTTCTGGCTGAGGTGTTTTGTGCATGTGTGTTATACCAGTTTTGGTATTAAATTGACGTTTTGCAGCAATTTTGCTTGTGTGTGAGTTTTTTGGAGTGCAGCCTCTGTTGAAACTGCCCACTACCTTGTCCCCTTCCCAGACTGCCCCAAGCCATCACCATTGCCCCATTACCCCTTCCTATTCTTTGTTCCCTCTGCTCCATTCTCCCTCTCACGGTTCCTCTTCTGTCTATCTTGACCCTGTCTGTTGGCAGCACTATTTCCCAGCTCCTCAAGCACCTCCCTCACAGTCTTCAAGCCCAACCCCCAGTGTCTTTTCAGTATTTAAGAAAGGCTGGTGAAGGAGGAGGGCCTTTTTCAATCCAACCGCCAAACTTAGCACAGTGCTCAGCCAGCAGCTGTAAACTACAAATTTAAGCTAAAAAACACCACCAAAACTTACAAAATATCTCAGAGATAAATAAGCTCTCAGAAACAACTCAACTCTTATTCCAAACTCTCCTCAAACAAACTGCCTCAGTGAAAAATTTAAGATAAGATTTAAAACTGAAATCCACACAATCTTGATTAGTTACTCTGTTACATGGGAAAATAACCCCTCCTCCACAGTGCTTAGCAGCCAGCAACAGCAACTGTGAAACACAATACAGATTTAAGCTTTTTTTCAACCATCAAACCTAGCACAGTGCTCAGCCAGCAGTTGTAAACTACAAATTTAAGCTAAAAAACACCACCAAAACTTACAAAATATCTGCTAGATAAATAAGCTCTCAGAAAAGAACTCAGCTCTTATTCCAAACTCCCCTCAAACATCAAGGATGTTAGGGTTGAGTTAGTATTTCTGTCAAAATAGGGGTTACTGATAACTTATATCTAAGCCATCTTAGGACCTACCTTTCTAGCTGGCCCTGCCCTCGAGCACCCAGAGACCGTAGGGGCTCTGAGCCGCCAGCGGGCGGGCGGCCACCGCACAGCCGAAAAGGGAACCAGGAGGCCGGGAGAGACAGCCAGAAAACTGGCCCTGCCCTCGAGCACCCAGAGACCGTAGGGGCTCCGAGCCGCCAGCGGGCGGGCGGCCACCGCACAGCCGAAAAGGGAACCAGGAGGCCGGGAGAGACAGCCAGAAAGCCGGCCCTGCCCTCGAGCACCCAGAGACCGTAGGGGCTCCGAGCCGCCAGCGGGCGGGCGGCCACCGCACAGCGAAAGGGAACCAGGAGGCCGGGAGAGACAGCCAGAAACCCGGCCCTGCCCTCGAGCACCCAGAGACCGTAGGGGCTCCGAGCCGCCAGCGGGCGGGCGGCCACCGCACAGCCGAAAAGGGAACCAGGAGGCCGGGAGAGACAGCCAGAAAGCCGGCCCTGCCCTCGAGCACCCAGAGACCGTAGGGGCTCCGAGCCGCCAGCGGGCGGGCGGCCACCGCACAGCCGAAAAGGGAACCAGGAGGCCGGGAGAGACAGCCAGAAAGCCGGCCCTGCCCTCGAGCACCCAGAGACCGTAGGGGCTCCGAGCCGCCAGCGGGCGGGCGGCCACCGCACAGCCGAAAAGGGAACCAGGAGGCCGGGAGAGACAGCCAGAAAGCCGGCCCTGCCCTCGAGCACCCAGAGACCGTAGGGGCTCCGAGCCAGCAGGGGCGGCCACCGGACAGCCGGAAAGGGAACCAGGAGGCCGGGAGAGACAGCCAGAAAGCCGGCCCTGCCCACGAGCACCCAGAGACCGAAGGGGCTCCGAGCCACCAGCGGGCGGGCGGCCACCGCACAGCCGAAAAGGGAACCAGGAGGCCGGGAGAGACAGCCAGAAAGCCGGCCCTGCCCTCGAGCACCCAGAGACCGTAGGGGCTCCGAGCCGCCAGCGGGCGGGCGGCCACCGCACAGCCGAAAAGGGAACCAGGAGGCCGGGAGAGACAGCCAGAAAGCTGCCCTGCCCCTTGAGCACCCAGAGACAGAGGGGCCCGAGCTGCCAGTAGGCGGGCGGCCACCGACAGCCGAAAAGGGAACCAGGAGGCCGGGAGAGACAGCCAGAAAGCCGGCCCTGCCCTCGAGCACCCAGAGACCTTAGGGGCTCCGAGCCGCCAGCGGGCGGGCGGCCACCGCACAGCCGAAAAGGGAACCAGGAGGCCGGGAGAGACAGCCAGAAAGCCGGCCCTGCCCTCGAGCACCCAGAGACCGTAGGGGCTCCGAGCCGCCAGCGGGCGGGCGGCCACCGCACAGCCGAAAAGGGAACCAGGAGGCCGGGAGAGACAGCCAGAAAGCCGGGCCCTGCCTCGAAAGCACCCAGACCGGGGTTCGAGCCGCCAGCGGGCGGGCGGCCACCGACAGCCGGTAGTGGAACCGGGAGGCCGGGGAGACAGCCAGAAAGTGCAGGAAAGCCGCAAAATTTTGCCCACCCCACCCCTCTTCAGGGTGTTGTTTTATACACACCTTCCTGAATCTCTTATCCCCGCCATAGCTAATCTCCCAGCCAATTCCGAGCTTATTTCTTCACATCACCTTAGTTTCTTTAACCCTTTCCTACCCTCCACCATGCTACTCGCTACTACTGCTGCTTTGCCTCTCACCTTCCTTGGATCCAGAAGAGATAACTGTTGGAACCCATGCCATGGTGTTTAGGGCGACCACTCAACATTGTCCCCCTCTACTTTCCCCAGTGGATGCCCCTAAACTCTACATACATATATTACCGCTTCTGCATAACAATCCTTGGGGAATCCCACAAAAAGGCTCACAACCAGTTCGGAACTCCTCAATCCCCCTGCTACCTTACTGGTACTACAATTACTCCCTATGCCTGTCCATTAAGCTGGTACTTTATGATAAAATCTATAACCATGCAGCAGGATCAGCACCCACTATACATTGTATCCCAAGGAAGAGGAAAAAACCGTCTGACTACTCATTACTCCTATCACTTGGTGCCCTCATCAAGCTAATCTTCTTTCTGCTGATCTGTGTTGGCACTGTTGAAATCAACCCTGGCCCCACTGAAAGCTCTATCTCTCCATCTGACCTAGCCTCCATAAACGGCTTGAGTTTTCTTCTCATCAACGCCTGCAGCCTCCTAAAAAAGTTCTCATTAATACAGGCCTGGGTTGCACACACCCTACCTGACTTTCTGGTTATATCTGAAACATGGCTCAAATCGGCAACAAAAGACAGTGAAATACACCTTTCCAACTACCAGCTCTTCAGATCTGACCGTCTATCCAGGGGCGGTGGGGTAGCCATCTATGTCAAAGCAAACATCTCTGCATCCTGCCTCAATTCTACATCACAACCAAAGGAATTCGAATGCTTGTCAATTAAAATAACTCTTCCCAACACATCATCCTTTCAACTGATTGGTTGCTACAGGCCCCCCTCTGCAGGCCTCAAACTCCTATCCACCTAGGATCTATACTTAATCTAGGCCCTGAAGACACCATCATCTTAGGAGACCTGAACTTAAATTGGCTAACTAATGCATCTGCACCTAGTAACCTTCTGTGATACTTATGGATTCACTCAATTAATCAAAGAACCAACAAGGATTAACCCAAAGAATAATCTCAACAGCACACTCCTGGATATTATGTTGGTAAATAAGCCTCATCATTATCCCCATGCTGGAGTACTATTCAGTGACATAAGTGACCACTGTCCCATAGCTGCCATTAGATCAACAATCAAGCCACCCAATCCTGCAAAATTCCTCCCACGAAGGTCAAAAAGAACTTTAATATTTCAGGATATCTCCATGATCTGTGCTACACCACACGTTGGCAAGAATTCTATCTCACAGCTTCAATAGAGACAGCTCTTCAAATCTTAAATGATATAACCATAAGTGCCCTCAATGTACATGCACCCCTCACCAGTGTCAGAACCAAACTCAAATCCTGTCGCTGGTTCTCTGCTGACCTTAAATCCATACTGCTTGCCAGAGACAAACTCTGGAAAAGGGCAAGAAAGACAAAGGATCCAAATGACTGGCTTCAATTCAGAAAAGCCAGAAACTCCTGCACAAAACAAGTAAGAAATGCCAAGGCTGCCTTCTACACAGCTGAATTGGATGCCTCCTATCACAACCCTTCCAAGTTCTGGGGTACCATAAAGGGGATCCTAGGTCAAACTTCTACCCCTGTCTTACCACCCAAAATTCACAGAAATAGTATTGAAATCACTGACAAGCAAAATATCTTGAATGCCTTTAACGATCATTTCACTACAGCTGGCCTGGCTTTCGACTCCTCACCTGCAAACCTATTAAGATCATCACTAAACTTACAATCTACTGAGGGACAAAAGGTTGCTTCCACATTCTCATTCAAATCAATACTCTTAAAAGAGGTAGAAGACCTTCTACTCCAGCTAGACACAACTAAAAGTGCAGGTGCAGACTCCCTGGATCCCTACTTTCTAAAAGTAGCACTGCATGCCTTAGCCGCCTCACCCACCTCTTCAATCTGTCACTTGCCACTGGTTCTATCCCTCAATATGGAAGACAGCTCAAGTGTTTCCATTACTTAAGGCAGGTGATCCCATGGACCTCAACAATTATAGGCCCATTTCCATCTTACCAGTACTATCAAAGATGCTTGAGAAGCTGGTAAACTCAGTTAACTGCCTACCTTGATACCAACAATCTCCTTAATCCAGCTCAATCTGGGTTTAGATCAATGCACAGCACCATCTCTGCATTAGCAAAAGTCACAAATGATTGGCAGACTGCCTTAGACAAAAAGAATAATACCTGTGCTGTGTTTCTGGATCTAAGCAAGGCCTTCGACACTGTGGATCATGAACTTCTAATCTCCTCCCTGAATTCCATAGGCCTTGACCCACTCTCCCTTAAATGGTTCAGATGCTATCTCTCCGGAAGATTACAACTGGTAAAAAATGAAGGTGACCTATCTACCTCTAAACCACTCCTAAGAGGTGTACCGCAAGGCTCCATCCTGGGTCCCATCCTTTTTGCCATTTACATCAACAATATTGACTCCAATCTCTCACAATCTAATATTCACCTTTTTGCAGATGACACTGTACTTTATGTCAGCAATCCCTCACCATCAAAAGCCTGTGAGCTTCTACAGTCTGAATTCTCCTCCTTCAGCACAACCTATTAGAAAAGAAATTACTACTAAATGCCAAGAAAACCAAAGCTATGTTCTTTGCCACCAAGAACTGCTCTTCCACTGTCCCATCATTCACCCTCCCACAACTCTCTACCATCCTTGGTGAAAATCTGGAATATGTAGACAAATTCAAATATCTTGGAGTATGGATAGACAATAAACTTGACTATACTACCCACATTGAAGAGCTCCTGAAAAGTTAAGGCAAAGACTTGGTCTATTCTATAGGATCAAACACTACCTGACCAGAGATTCCAAACAAAGATTAATCCTAGCATCATTCCTGTCCCTCATTGATTACGCTGACTTCCTCTATGGCCACTGCTCCCTCTCCCATTTAAACAAATTAGACACCTTGTATCATAGAGCAATTAGATTCATTACAGACCTTCCCTCCAGCACCCATCATTGCTCTCTCTACAATGCAGTCAGTTGGACATCATTGCAACAAAGAAGAAAAAAAAATGCTGCTATCTGGATCTACAAAGCTCTGACAAACAAACTCCTTCCTACATTTCAGACTGTTTCAACGGATCACATCCAGGCCTTTACACTTGAGGATCAATAAACTGATCATGCTGAAGATTCTTATCACCTGCACCCGATATGGAAGAGCTGCAATCAGCTATTCCCTGGCACTTACCTGGAATTCTCTTCAAAAGACATTGAAACTGGATACCCTGATTCCTTTAACATCCTTCAAAAGCTGTACACCAGTCTATTCCCCAATTCATGCAACTGCTTCCACAAGGCCTAGTCCTCCCACACCCCTCTCTCCTTCACTACCCTTTTTTTTAAAGCTCCCCCCTATTTTTCTATCATTCCTCTAGCTCGTTCCCCACCAAACTTCATACATATATGCACACCCAAGTCCCATTACCCAAGCCTTATCCCGACTAAACTGTTTGTTTCTCTCCTTTAGTAGGTTTTAGGTTCATTGTCATTTTGCCTTGTATATATGTAAATATTTGTATATCTGTCTCTCTCATAAATGATTGTATTTGTGCTTATTCAGTATCATGTTTTTGTGTATAATTTGTAACCTTTTTTGTTATGACCACTCAGGTCCATCTTGTAAATGAGCTACGCTCAATGATGTTCGCCTGAATAAATAAAGATTTTGATTGATTGATTGATAGTGTTTTGAACATTAGCAAGTGACTTCTCCGTGCCACAGGCTAAGTGCATGCATGTTATCAAAACGGTCAAGTACAGTACTATTAAAGTTAAAGAGTGTACAATTTATGTCAAAAATAAACTTTTTTGCACTCACATAGTGCAAAAAGTAGACCATATGTAATTTTGAAATTAAGCAACTCTTGTTCCAGAATACTCCTAGTTGTGGTTTGAAAATAAAATTCAGTTTTGTTTTCAAGTTATAAAGTTTTAAAATGTGATGCATGTGCAGTGCCATGTAAAATATCTGAAAAAAATCCAAACCTTTTCTTCCAGTTTAAAGCTGGCGAAGGAACCACAACTTTAAACCAGAAGAAACTCCCAAAATACTTACCTGGTTCATAGTGGCGTGGTTCATCAGTGGACAGTCTAAAAAGACATTTCATCTGACTTAAAAAAATTAATCACACTACTTTCATTGAAAATCACTATTATTTCACAGAACCCAACATCTTTGCTTTTGGCTTCTGTAGCAATTCATGCTGTTTTTCGCAGAATCATGAAAAAAAAATAATCTGCTTATTTACGAACCATACCGGTGGCGGATGCCCAGTCCCACTACTGGTACCCCGCCTCCCCATCCTGGCACCCCCCCCATTTATCTTGTACAGCAATGTGTGCCCAATACCACCACTGGTACTCCTCATCTTGGTACCCCATTGGCTTATGTGTTTCTGGCAGCGGGTACCATATACCGCCACTGGTATCTCACTATCCCGGTACCCCAACTAATTTGTGTTTCCTGGATGCCCAGTCCCAACTTATTTACTCATACATCCCCTTACCCTCAACTACCCTCTGGCACCCAATCCACCCTCCACCCTCCTCAGTGGTAGTTCTTTATGAAACAGTACAACAACAGATGTCCTACAGTGGGAAACTGGCTGCTTTAAGCTACAGGTCTGAGACCCTGTGCAAAGAATGTTAAGAGTGATCTTCTTCTTCTGAGAATGGTCTTGTTCTTCACGAAGGGCCACAAGGTCCCTATGCCAAGAAACCTAGGATTTATCCTGAGGACCCTCCATGGAGCTGCAGATTTATGGAATGCAGCCTTAGACCAGTAACGTGAAGCTGCAGAACTGTGGGGCGTGGCCCTAGACCTGTAGCTTCAAGCAGCAGACTCATGGAGCACAGTCCTGGACCTGTAGCTTGGCGTTGGGTCATGAGGCTAGGGGCTGGGGAGGGGGATGGGCTTTAGGGTTGAAGAAACTCATATAACATATTTTCCACCTTTTGTGGCCATGGAACCCTAATGAAGCATTTATGTAATTTTTTGCTCTATATTTATATGTACATTTAATGTGTCTCTAATAGTTATAAGAGTACCTGGAATGTTTAGAAATAAACAATTCTGACTGGCTAAGAATGATGTCATGATTTATGATGTGATTTATATGAGTGAATTCTCGAGTTCATTTGGTGAGAGAATTGTGAAGCAAAGCTGAAAAGTTCTGGCACACAAAGGATAACCATAAGAGATTCAAGCACTGAACATAAAAAAGGTCTGAGAAATAGAGTATTCTGATTGACTGCAAGCATTCTATCAGCCTTATGTTAATCTTTTATTAGCATACATGTACAGCCTAATCATATGCTGAACAGGAACTAGGCCAAAACCACGCAGACCAAAAGAGTTGCAACCGAACTTTGAAGGGAGATTGTAGCAGAATTTCTGTAAAACCTTGAACGGTTCAATACAGAATTCATTTCAGGAGGATTTTCCCTAACGAATTACGTATGAAACTGTATAAAATTCTCCACCATGAAGTTAGAATCCAGTAATATTGGTGACTGAAAATGAGCGACTGCGTTAATAGCGACTCATTTGCAGCACCTTGGGTAGTGAGGGAAAGGTACAGCGAAAGCAGGGATGAGCGAGGGAGGGTTACTGGTAGTGTAGCATGGCGATCAGAAGGAGAGGGATAGGGAAGAGTGTTTGTGTGGGGGAGTGCGGCATACTGCTGCAGAGCTAGCCATGTGGTGTGGTGGGGAGAGTGGCTAGCTTTGGTGCAGCAGGTATGGGGTTTGGGGCTGGGCAGGGGTATATTTCTTTTAGCTTGCACTTTAATTTTTTTTTATTTTTGGAGACTGTCTCCCCCTCCCCAACATACACCCCCATGGAGTTGGTAATCTAAAATCAGGGGTGTGTGGTGAGGGTGGGTTCGGGGGCACAGCCCCCCCACATAAATGCTTGTTTTGGTTGCCAGACGTGGTGTCGCCGCTAAGTGTACATCACCGATTTGCTTTTCGGCGATGTACACTCGCTGTAATGGCGATCACTGTTTCACGATCGCCGTTATGACACGGAACCCATGAAGTTTTATTCATTGATTTATGTGGAGTACACCAAAGGACTTAGAGAATGCTGTCCACGCACAATCTCAGACTCCACATAAATGAATTATTCTAACTCCACAGGGGACAAATCTTTGAAGAGTTTGCACAGACTTTGTTTGGGGAAGTCCCCCTGAACAGAGTTCGGTAGTGAACCTTACAAGTTTTTAGAGAAAGTGTGTCACAATCTGCATTTGAAGTCCCATTTAGTGGTTTTCATCTGTGCAGTTTTGACGACTACCTGCTGAACAAGGTTTAGCACTGTTCAAAAAAACGTTTTTATTTTAATAGCAATAAGGCACTCCTAGTGGTTATGTTAATAGTTAATCACTCTCAAGGGGCATGTTGCACTCTGGCTACACCTTGTGCAACATTATATCCCTTGAGAGTAATTAACAGACCATTAACATAACCCCCTGTCATGCCTTCTTACATAAAGAGCAGCTAAAGCCTTTAGGATAACTTTAGCAAAACACATTATATAGACATAGTTCAGCTTATTTTTGACATTAGTTCTGTATTTCTCCTCCTCATTATTTATCACTGAGGTCATTTGCAAGAAAACAGGATCTTTGCTCCTGAAGAGTCCATCTACCCCAGTTGCTTTCTCCCTACCTGAGATCATAATGCACTGTTTGTGACATCACAGTTACTCCCATAGTAACAGAGTGTGATGTCACAATAGAGGACTTGAAGTAGGGAGTAAGCTATAGAGGAAGATGAACACTACATGACAAAGATCATGTATTCATGTAAATTTCCATAGTAATAAATAAAGGGAAGGAGAAATCTATAGAATATATATGGAATGAAAGCTGAATTGTTTTCTAAAGTTTCCTTTGAGGTGTCAGCAGCTGTTTAAAAGAGGGTGTCTCATGCTAATTGTGCTAGAATTCTAAGTTCCATTTGCATAGACCATTTCCCACATGGGAGGTTCTCTAATTTTCTGCAAATTAAAACATTCTGATCCTTTAAAAAAAAACAGAAGTCATAATAAATTAACATGTACAGTTCCTGTGTCTCTTATATTATGAGCGCATTCTCAAGTCCTGTGTGTGTCAGATCTGCTCAGCTGCAGTTCATAGTTCTCTCACCCAAAGAACTCAAAAAATGTACTCTTATAACCATAAGAGACACATGTACTGTCAAATCAAATCAAACTTTATTTGTAAAAAGTGCCTTTACAAAACCAAGCTGCTTGTATATAACTCATTAAAATGCAGCCAGCCTGGTGGCGCTGAGGGCTGAGGCACTGGACGCCTTACCTCGCGTCACGCCGGTGTCCCGTGTTCGGGGAGCGGACATGGGGCAGCGAAGGCAGGGTGGAGAAGGATTGATCGTCCTCAGGACTGCTCTCCTTCTCCGGGGATCGCACGTCGATTAATGCCTGCCACCAGCAGAGGCTGGGAGGCATGCCAGCACTGAATCTGTGGGCGAGAGTCTGTGGCAGACGCTTGGTGAGGATGAGAGCATACACGCCGCCACTGCTGGTGCCATTGTACGCCAAGACCTTGGGGAAGAAAAGAGGAGGAAAATGTGGTACTGGCAAGCACGGTGACATGGGATCTTCGCAGGCACTGCCCCCGCGGCGGGCAGTAATCCCTCCAGCATCGGATCCAGAGCTAGGCAGGTTGAGTGATCCCCGCCACCCCACCACAGGGAATAAGCCATCGTATAGCTGGAGGGGTAAGCTGCTAGCAGGGGACGGGACTGGGGGAGCCTGACGAGATGGGAAGCCGTTGGGGACCTGATGGATAAAAAGAAATAACTGAAAAAAAAAACTCATTAAAATAAATCAATAAATAAAACAGTTAATTAAAACCATAAATAACAGATAAAACTCATGACAGCGGCATTAAAAATCATTATATGCAAGGCTAAAACTAAATGTTTTCAAAGCTACTTTAAAACTTTGGACGGTCGGGCAATCTCGCACCTGACGAGGTAAAGAATTTCACAGGGCTGGGGCCATAAAACTAAAAGACCTGGCCCCAGATGTCTTTAAACGAACCCTGGTAATCTCTAGCAATCCCTCGTCAGTGGATCAGAGACAGCGGGAGGGACAGTAGGGATGAAGGAGATCTTTCAGGTAAGCAGGTCCCTGATCATGTAGGGCCTTACAGGTCAGCAAACCGACCTTGAAGGTGATCCACCACCGTACTGACTGCCAGTGCAGTCTGCAGAGCACAGGTGTTACATGACTGGTCCTAGATGAACCAGTCAATAGCCTGGCTGCTGCATTCTGCACAAGCTGCAGGAGGCGGATATCAACCCCCAGTAGCCCAAGGTAAAGGTAAACATACACGTGAGGGGGTGCAATTTGATCACAGTGACATTACACAGAAACATAGAAGTTGTCGGCAGATAACGGCCTTCAGCCCACCCAGTCTGTCCTATTATCTCTATAGAACATGCACCTTCAGGCTCTGCTGGTATTAGGTTGTCCCCCTCTCCCGACCTTCAGTATCCCTCTATGCCTGTCCCAAGTATCCTTAAAACTGGTAATTGTTTCTGCCTCCACCACCGCCACTGGCAGGCTGTTCCATTTGTCCACCACCCTTTCTGTGAAGAAGTACTTTCTCACATTCCCCTGAACCTCCAGCTTCATCCTGTGTCCCCTTGTCCTTGAGCATCTTTTCCTCTGAAATATTATTGTCTTCTCTACCTTCTTTCTCCCTGTGAGATACTTAAATGTCTCAATCATATCCCTCCTCTCCTCCAGAGAGTACATATTTAGTTCCTTCAGCCTAGCCTCCTAGGGCTTGTGATGTAGGCCCTGCAGCATTATGGTTACCCTCCTCTGAACCACCTCTGCCCTGTCAATGTCCTTACGTAGATGAGGCCTCCAGAACTGGACACTGTACTCAAGGTGCAGCCTTACCAATGATCTATATAATAGAATTATTACCTCCCTTTTTCTGCTGGTGAGTCCCCTGCCAATACAGCCTAGCATCCTGCTAGCCCTATCTGCTGCCTTGTCGCACTGCCTACCCACCTTGAGGTCATCAGAGATGATCACCCCCAGGTCCCTTTCTTGCTTGGAGCATACTATTGTCCCCCTCCCAATGGTATGTTGCACCTGGGTTTTTGTGCCCTATGTGCATTATCTTGCACTTTTTTTGTGTTGAATCCTAGATGCCAATCCCTTGACCAATCCTTCAGCTTCGTTAGATCCTCCTCATTCTATGTGCTCCCCCTGGTGTGTCAAACCTGTTGCAGAGTCTAGTGTCCTCAGCGAACAGGCAAATCCTCCCCTCCAGTTCCTCTGCAATGTCACCAATAAAGACACTGAACAGGACCAGACCCAGCACCAATCCCCGTGGCACCCCACTGATCACTTTGCCTTCTGCAGAGTGCGTTCCATCCATCACCACCCTCTGGGTCCTATTATCCAGCGAATTCTCCACCCACTTCACTACCTTCTTCCCCACTCCCATGTTCCCCAGTTTGCCTAGCAGTCTTCTATGTGTTACAGTGTCAAGGGCTTTGCTGAAGTCTAGGTAGGCCACATCCACCCCCCACTGATCCACCTCCCTGGTCACCCAGTCGAAGAGCTCAATGAGGTTAGTTTGGCATGACTTCCCTCCCATAAAACCATGCTGCCTAGGGTTCTGTAGACCATTGGCAGTCAGGAGTTCCACTATTCTTTCCTCCAGTAGTGTTGCCATGACCCTACCCACTAATGAGATTAGGCTGACCGGTCTGTAGTTCCCTGCTACCTCCTTGTTTCCAATTTTGTATAGAGGGGACCACATCAGCCCTCCTCCAGTCCTTGGGTACATTCGCTGTTTCCAGTGACAGGTTGAATAGGGCTGTCAGTGGTACCACCAATACTTCTCTCAGCTCCTTCAGAATCCTAGAGTAAATCCCATCTGGTCCCATTGCCTTATCTGCTCTTATTGCCACCAATTCTCTCATGACCCTTTCCATTGTAAAAGGACCGATGTTCATCTCTGTGCTCTTCATGCCCTTATCTCCTATTGCAGGCCCATTTCCTGCCCCCCTCCACTGTAAAAACTGAACAGAAGTATTTGTTCAGTATATCAGCTTTCTGGCAGTCGTCTTCCACTCTCCCCCCATCATCCCCCCTTAGACTCACAATCCCCCATTTGCCTTCCTTTTTTCACTGACGTACCTGTAAAAGGTTTTATCCCCCTTTACCACTGAGTTTGCCATGTATTCCTCTGTTTGCACCTTGGCTTCCCTAACAGCCTTCCATGCCTTCCTTTGTTTTTCATGATACCTCTCCCTGTCCCTCTCCTCCTGTGTCCTCTTGTATTGTTTAAAGGCCATTTTCTTAGCTTTAGCCCTTTCTGCTACCTCCCTAGAAAACCAAAGTGGTCTCTTCCTTCTCTTCCCCTTGCTCACCTGTTCGACACAAAGTTGTGCCGCCACTTCAGTCCCTTTTTTGATCATCTCCCACTGTTTCTCTACTCCCTTTTTTCCCCTCTATTCCAACCAGTACCTCCTCGAGGCATTTTCCAATCCTTCTGAAATCCATCCTCCTAAAGTCTAGTATTTTTGCTCTTATGTGTATTGGCTCTGCCCCCTCAGTTATTTCAAACCACACTGATCGGTGATCACTGTTCCCCAGGTGCTCGCCTACTGTAACCCCTGTTACACTGTCCCCATTAGCTAGAAGGGGAATGGCTCAGGGGCAATGTGAGGAAGTATGTTTTTCACAGAGGGTGGTGGCACATGGAACGGCCTTCCTGAGGGGGTCATGAGGTCAAAAACAGTGGGGGAATTCAAGAATGCATGGGACAGACATAAGGCAATTCTGGTGGGGGGTAGGAAGAAGTAGGCTGTTGGTTAACTAGTATCTGCAGCTTATCCAATAGGTAAAGAAATGGGCAGACTAGGTGGGTCAAGCAGTCTTTATGTGCCATCAAAGTCTATGTTTCTATGTTAGCACTAGGTCCAGTATTGCCTCCTCCCATGTGGGTTCTACGACCAGCTAACTAAAGAATACCCCCTGTAAGGAGTCCAAGATGTTCTTACTCCTAGCAGTTGCTGCTGTGGGGATATCCACGTCCAGCCCTTGTGCACCATCTTTTGGCTTGCTAGCATCATTTTTCTATCTACCTCCTCCCCCTGAGCTGGTAGTCTGTACAGTACATTACCCTCATGCAGATGGATGCCCCCCCCTTCTCCTTTCTGGTGTAACCCATACTATCTCTCTTCCCCCTTGCTCCCCTTGAATTTCTGTGGCCTTTCTGTTGTCCTTTACATATAGAGCCACTACTCCCCCCCCCTTCCTGCCCACTCTGTCCCTCCTGAGCAGGCTGTAACCTGGAATGGTCACTTCCCAGCCCTGGTTCTCATTACAACAATGCCTCTGTGATGGCTACAATGTCCAGGTCAGATTCCAACATTGTAATTTAAGGTGTCTTTGCTGGGCCTCCTCAGGAGCAGCCAATCAAGGATCCTCCCACCCTTACTTTCATGTTCATACTATTTAGCTCAAATGAGGAGTATGCCAAATCTGTCACAGCTGAATTTATAAAAATGGTTCAGATCAAACAAGCAATTTAATTGGTTAAAACTGGTATGACCCAATACTATTTTTAAATTACCTCATGATAGATTTCTCTTTCTATTCTCTGACACTTTTTTCCTTTTAAAACTATTCTATAAGCATAACAGTACATGCCAGGGTGTTCAGTAATGCTCTAAATTACCATACTTCCCAGGTGGTTGAAGGCACTCGGATGTGCCTTGTGCCTCACAACTCACCTGGGACGTGCAGTACTTTATCATTATCACACACTGGCATGTGTTATTACGTACTTGGAGCACTGCATTCCATTTGAGTTGTAATTATTTGGCAATAGGTATCTGGGTTTAGGGTGGTGATATGTTACATCTTAAATGTGTACAGTATCTTACTGAAACAATCAAATGCAGCCCACGCTGCATTTTACCCATAAGTGTATTACAGTATGTAACTGTTGTATGCTGACAATGGCCTTTACTTAAGCAATAAGGCACAACATGGTGTAGGTTATTGAGGATTTACCCACACCTTGTGTGGTGTGTCATGAGGCGCAGCCGAGTGACTTAACCACACAAGAAGTGGGTAAATCACCCAATAACTCACACTTTGGAGTGCCTTATTGCAATTATACAATGGACCCATGTGTAAAATAAATTTAAAATGTGTTTAATTATGTTTTTTTATAAATGCCATTCCTCAGCCGTGGGTTATGCAGGATTTACCCATGGTCATGTGACATGTTTTGACCAATGAGGTTACAGGATTTTCACACACCATTGTATAATGTGTTACAACTGCATGAGAAAAAAATGAACAAAATGCTGTGGACGTCCACTCCGCTTCCCCTTCCCGTACACATGACCCATCCCCCTCCAATCCAGCAGTTACTTACCAACCAAAACTACACATTGTAGTGGATGTTTTTGATACAGTCATGCCACCCTCAACTGATGACCTCTTCATCATTTGCACACAGATGCTGAATTTGGCCTGTGTTCAGGTCTGCATTTTCAGTCTCTTCATTCTCTCCACAAGCTCCTATTTCCATCTCCGAAGGGGAGAAACTAGCACAAACGCCTATCAATTTTATTCAGGCTCTTTTCTCACAGTTTGTAAGGGGCAGGTCTATCAACAGTTAGACCTCCCTCTCTGCTTTTGTCTGCCCTTTCTTATAAGCCATGTCACCTCTGGGGAGTAGCCTCTAGGTCTTTTGGCAGCTGATTAGACTTGCAGCACAGTTAAACTCCTCCTTCTGAGAGATGCTCTTTTGTTTCCTCTTTACACTGTCAGCCATTTTCATTTTTATTTTGCAACTCTGTTTTTATTAAAAAGTTTTTTTCCGCATCAGTACAGTACAAAATGCAGAGATGGTACAATTACAAACGCTGACAGGTACAAGTACATATCTAATAATCCCATGCAAAGGAGTCCCACCTTCTGGCTCAGCACTGGAGGCCAAGACACCACACATGCATCTGGTTTCCTGTTCTGTAAAACATTCTGTGGTGCGGAGGCATCCTATGTCCCAAACTTGGCGGGGGGGGAGGCAGGGTGTATAGGGCGCTCTGTCATGGAAGCATAATGTAGAAGCTGTCGGTAGAAAAGAACCTCCTGGCCCACCTAGTCTGCCCTAAAGTTCCTGCCTACCAGTCTGCTGTAGACCCTAACTGATCTCTGTCTCTCCCCCCAGCCCTGTTACTAAGGTCCCCCTGTGTCTATCCCATGCATGTCTGAAACCTGTTACCATTTCGTTACTCACCACCTCTGCTGGGAGGCTGTTCCAGTTGTCCATCACCATTTCTGTGAAGAAATATTTTCTCACATGCCCTCTAAGTATCCTCTCTTCCAGCCTCATATCATGTCTCCTTGTCCTTGAGCACCTCTTTCTGTGCAATATGCCACCCTGCTGTACCTTATTGATACCCTTGAGGTATTTGAATGTCTCTGTCATGTCTTCCCTTTTCTCTCCTTTCCTCCAGTGAGTACATATTTAACTCCCTGAGTCTTTCCTCATAGGGCTTCAAATGCAGGCCATGCACCATTCTGGTTGCCCTTATCTGTACTGCCTCCACCCAATCTATGTCCTCCCTGAGATGGGGCCTCCAGAACTGGACACAGTACTCCAGGTGTGGCCTCACCATTGATCTATACAGGGTAATACTACCTCCCTTTTTCTGATGGTGATACCCCTCCCTATGCACTAGCCTTTCCCACTGCTTCATCACACTGCTTTACTACCTTCAGGTCATCAGATATGATGACACCCGGATCCCTTTCCTGTTGTGTGGGTGATAACACCTCCCCCAACTGATACGTTGATCTTGGGTTTCTGTGTCCTATGTACATAATTTTACATTTTTTGCATTGAAACCCAGTTGCCAAACCCTGTCCATATATTAAGGGAGGACTTAAAGCAAAAGTTCCCTTCAACCTATTTTCTGTATACCTGTGTAGTTTGTATGCACGAACGATGATTCCCTCTCTTGCAGCCCTCTAATTTCATCCTAATTTAAATATAAATGAGGTTGCTTCACTCTGTTCTGCACTGGTGTGAAAACCAGTTTTACTCCATTGCAAAGGTCATGACCCCATTCATGCAAGGCATCATGGGAGTTGATGCGCACCTGCACAAGCCAACAGAAGTTCTACTCTCATTTAGTTCTGTTCTATCTTTTGTGAAGTCTCCGCATTCTTCAAAAGCATTTTTTCTAACTCAGGTACACTTTCAACTACAGACATACCGCTCAACTGTCACACATTAGGAGGTTATGTCATTCATTTTTCCACTCAGAAATCCTTTGTTCCACATGGGGAAAGTGCTATAATATATTTCCCACTGAGACTTTAAAGCAGAAATTTATAATAATCTATTATGCTCAGCTGGCAGCAAACATTATGAACATTAGTGCACTGATAGCCAGTGTTCTGGCTTGCAGTGCCGTGTTTGATGATGTGTCACACATTTAGTTCATTTGTCACACATCATGTCACACATTTCAGGAAAGAAAGGTTGAGAGCTATGACTACAGAAAACAGCAGGGCACTTACTATACCTTGAAAAGTTTCATGGCCAGCATAAGACAAGAACATAGGGACGGAGGAGGAGGACAGCAACAGCACTGACTAATACAGTATAAATACTGCTGGCTTTAGCAAAAAAAAATCATAAAATTCCAGGTCGCTTTACAAGAGCTGGGTCATCATGCCCTTTGCAATGGGACCAATTTATACTTAAATCCTGAGGAAATTAGGAGGGTACAATGGAAACAATCACTGTTCATGCCTACATACTACACAGGTGCACAGAATAAAAGGCTCAAGGGACCTTCCCTTTAACCAATCAAGGTTGGCCTTCTGTAATCAGGGAACAAAGTCTGCATCATGTCGTAAGATATACATGACCCAAGAGTTCCACCTGGAGACAAATCTCTCTAACTTTTCATTTAGACTAAAAAGTAATTTTTCTGTTTTATAGATTGCATTAATGGTGGTGCCCTATTCCCCTAGTTCTAACTGTGGCATTAACCACTTCCTAGTGACGCACTTTTTAGTGGCCAGGATAATTAACCTGAGTAGGTATTTCACATGTCTGTCCTTTAACTTGGCCAGGTACTTCTTGCAGAGATAAATGTTTGGTGCTATTACAACTTGAGAGTGTAAAACCTCTCTGAGAACTCTCTCCCCAGGTTCAAGATAAACACAGCTAGTGCAGGGCATTCCCAAATAATATGAGTATACGTGGCTCAGTTCTCCCCGAAATTCCTCCAGCAGGCTGCTGTGCCCCCCTCCCCACACACACACATCTGGGCCGTGGTGACTGGTGTGCAGAAAAAGTATATCAGGTGTTTCCACATGTATTCCCGCCAGGCATGTGAGGAGATTATTCTGCCTGCCTCATCACAACCCCATTGCCATGTTGGCTGATCTAGGGGTGTTCCCATCTCCTCCCCCAATTTCTAGGCCATCAGCCATTTTCTAAGTTGCGTTGTGGGGGTGAACTGTAGCAGACAAACTCACATTTGTCTTGTATGCAGGTATGGGAAAATGTTCATTTACAAACATGACTGCAGCCTGAGAGTTTGTAAAGGCTAGATTTACTAATTTTTCAGAAAAACTAGGGCAGCAGGGTAGCATGTATAATATGCCTTGTTTTTGTAATAAAAGTCTAGCAGGGGTGAAGCTCTTCCTTTTATTTACTATTCCAGAACAGATGGTTTAATACCTTTTATTGGACCAACAAGGATGTTACAAAAAGAACAAATAGCTTTAGCTTTTGGACCAACAAATCCTTCTTCAGAAGCTTAATGACAGTTATTTAGAAAATCCCATACTAGTAACACTTAGAACATGCAGAAAAAAACAGAAATAATTCTCATTGGTTTAAAACAGGCATTCAAAACATAATTAAAGTGACGTCAGAGAGCTTGAATATCTTCAGTGTGCTTTCAGCTGAACCAAACTTAAAGGTCAAAGGTGGTGCAGAGATAACAGCAGGCAGAGTGTTCAACCCACATATATTATACCATGTATCAGTCTAATGAATAAAAAAACACTAGTATTCTCTACTCACTAAATCATATGTCAAGTTAAAAAACCTCCCCAAGACACATGCTTCAAGAGTGAGGTAAGAGCACACCAGTATAATATATGTGGGTTGAACTCTCTGACTGACTAACAAGGAAAGGATCACCGATCTCCAGGTAGAAGGTCACCTGGGGGCCAGTGACCATCACATGGTATGGTTCAATTTGGCCACTAGAACTAAATCATCTCATTCCCAGGCAAAAATATGGGACTTCAGAGGAGCTGACTTTAATAAGATGGCCAACAGAGTTAAGCTAGCCCTGGCAAGAAGAAATACAGGTGAGGGGGTACAGGCAAAGTGGGCAAGCATTAAGGATGCAATACTTGAAGCAACATCCCATTGTGTTAGAGAGAAAAGGAAGTGCAATAGAAGAAGGAAACCACTTCGGTACTCAAAAACAGCAGCAGAAAAGGTCAGAGCCAAAAAACTGGCCTTCAGGAAATATAAGAGAAGGCAGCAGGATGAAGATAGGGAGGCATACCAAACTTCCCTAAGGGAAGCAGGGAAGGTAGTAAGGCAGGCAAAGGCCCAAACTGAGGAAACCCTACCATGATCAGTAAAAGAAGGTGACAAGACTTTCTATAGATACATTAGTGAAAGGAGAAAGTCCAGAGGGGGTATTGCTAAGATCAAAGGGGATAAGGGGGCATGTGAGGAGGAGGAGGAGGAGGGCCATGTACGAGCATCTATCCTAAATAAATACTTCTGCTCAGTATTTACTGAGGAAAAGGTAGGGCTGGCCCCACAGCTCAGTACCAATGACATGGGGGGGGGGGTGTGCACTAGTCCCTTCACAAAATAAAGGGTCCTACAAGAGCTCGATAAGCTCAGGGTGGACAAGGCAATGGGACCTGATGGCATACATCCCAGGGTACTAAAGGAGCTAAGGATGGAACTAGCAGAGCCATTATCAGAACTGTTTAGTGAGTCTCTGAGCACAGGAACGGTCCCAGAAGACTGGAGAAGGGCTCATGTGATCCCGCTCCACAAGAGTGGTAGCAGGGAGGAGGCAGGGAACTACAGACCAGTCAGTCTCACCTCAGTAGTGGGCAAAATTATGGGGGCACTCCTTAAGGAAAGGATAGTGCAACACCTGGAATCCATAGGAGCACAGGATCCAAGACAGCATGGGTTTACAACAGGAAGGTCCTGTCAGACTAATCTCATAGATTTTTTTTGACTGGGTAACCAGAGTGGTGGACCAAGGGGGAGCAGTTGATGTCGCCAACCTTGACTTCAGCAAAGCTGTCAATACTGTTCCACATAGAAGAATGATTAATATCTGGGTAGGCTCGGGGTGGGTCAGCGGTTGGTCACCTGGGTGGCAAACTGGTTGACGGGCAGAAAATAGAGAGTGGTGGTAAACGGTATACAGTCAGAAGAGATGCAAGTCACAAGTGGGGTACCTCAGGGATCAGTCCTGGGGCCAGTCCTCTTCAATATCTCCATCAGTGACATTGCAGATGGACTGGAGAGTAAGGTTTGTCTGTTTGCAGATGACACCAAGATCTGCAACAGAGTAGACGATCCAGATGGGGTGGGCAGAATGAGAAGAGCTCTGGATAAACTGGCAAAATGGTCGGAAGAGTGGCAACTGGGGTTTAACAAGAAGTGCAAGATCATGCACATAGGAAAGAGAAACCCTGAAGCCACTATAGGTTAGGAGGGGAGTTGCTGGCCGTCACAAGCGAAGAAAGAGACTTGGGCATCATCATCATCACAGATGACCTGAAATCATCCAAGCAGACCACTAAAGCAGTAGGTAAGGCTAGAGGGATGTTGGTGTGTATTAGTAGGGCTATCACAAGTCGTAAGAGGAAGGTAATAATCCCTCTTTACAAGACACTGGTTAGGCCCTATCTGGAGTACTATGCGCAGTACTGGAGGCCACACCTTCACAAGGACATTAACCAAATTGAGGCAGTCCAGAGATGGGCAACCAAAATGGTGCAGGGACTGCATCAGAAAACATATGAGGACAGATTAACGGAGCTCAATATGTATACCCCAGAGCGAAGGAGGGAGAGAGGTGATATGATCAAAACATTCAAACACCTTGAGGGCATTAACAAGGTGAAAGAGTCTAACATGTTTCAATATAAGAAAAATAGCAGGACAAGAGGACACAGCATGAGATTAGAGGGAGGCCGATTAAGGGGTAATGTGAGGAAGTTCTTCTTCACAGAAAGGGTGGTGGATGCACGGAACGGCCTGCCTCAAGAAGTGGTGGATATGAATACAGTGTAGGGCTTCAAACAGGCATGGGATAGGCATAAGGGAGCAATACAGATGAGTATGAATAGATAGGCCATTGACAGAGCAAAGGCTTATGGCGCATTCATAAGGTAGAAAAAGAAATGGGCAGACTGGATGGGCCTTGCAGTCCTTATCTGCTGTCAACTTCTATGTTTCTATGTTTCTATGATACTGTCTGCCTCCTCCAAGGAGGGCAGTGCAGCAGTTGAGGCTCATAGTGTAGCCATCCTTGCTGCAGCTGACTCCCTGGTGCCAGTCTACCTCTGTTCACATCTTGGAAGTCTCAGCTCTTCCTGGTATAATGATGAGCTGAGGGGACTGAAAAGATGTGGACAGAGGCTTGAGGGGGCTGGAGGAGATCTGGCATGCTTTCCAACAAACTTGTCCTGATCTTCCACTATCAGAGCTATCAGGAGGCAATGACTGTGGTGTGAGGAAACACTTTTATTCCTCCCTCATTGTAGCTGTAAAAACAGACCTGCAGCTCTCTTCAGACTGATGGATACAATTCTTAAATCAGACTGTCTTGGCTCTCGATTAGAGCCAAGTTCAGTGAAGAGATATGAGCGGTTTTCTTATTTCTTTGGGGCCAGAACTGTAGAGATAAGGCAAAATATTCTTCTCCATTGGTGCAGGTCACCAGGGCAGTGCTTGAGCAGCGGAGGTAACTGCATCTCGGGTGCTGTGGATGGACTTTCAGCCAGCTGATTATGTAGAAATCTGCCAGGTGTTGTCAGCAATGCACTAGTCCACTTGCCATCTTAGACCCTGCCACTTTCCATCTGGATTAGAGGGCTGTCAGATGCTAGTGTCTGTGTCTGTAGAAGCTGGGAACTGTTCCTTGGGAGAGGGTGTTTTCTCTGACCCCCTTTAAAGGGACCATTGTAAAACCTCTTCTCAAGAAGTCAAATTTAGAGCCGGATGATCTCTCAAACTACAGGCCTATCTCTAAGCTTCCTTTTATATGGAAGGTTATAGAGAAAGTGGTGGCAATTCGCCTGACAGAACACCTGGATAAATGTGAACTCTACGAGCATCTCTAATCTGGTTTCCATTCATGGCACAGCACGTAGACTGCCTTGGTCCAGGTCATTAATGATCTGCTCCTTATGAAGGATTGAGAACTGTTTTGGTTCTCCTTGACCTGTCATCAGCATTTGATACTGTGGATCACAGGGAGTTAGCTGATCACCTGAGGTGTTTCTGTGGATTGGCTTGCACAGTGTTATACTGGTTCAGATCTTTATTGGAAAATCACCACAACCAGAGTGCAGTGTTGGGCTATTGTCAATCTGCCCCTTCACCAGTCATGTGCGGTGACCCTCAGGGCTCTATACTCTCCTTGTTGTTATTCACTTTATATATGCTTCTGCTGGATGAAGGGATCCAAAGGTATGGCTTGAGTTTTCACTGCTACTCAGATGACTCTCAGCTTTACCTTTCATTTAAACCCAGTTAGAGGGATTCAATGCATGTGGTTGAGAAGGCCATTATGGAGGTCATGCACTGGAAAGTGAGAGCTGGCTGTGACTCAATCCCAGCAAAACCAAGTTGCTGCTGGTGAGCTCAGACCACTTGGTGTCGTCAGTAAAGGAAAATCTTGTTCTCCCTGTATATGATACAGAGATACTGCAGACTAAGGAGGAAGTTTACATTCTGGGAGTAATCTGACAGTCAAATGGATCTTACTGTACATCTCAAACTGCCACTGTCATTAGAAGCGTTTTTTACCACTTGAAAAATGTAGCCAGACTATGTCCTTTCCTTGACCACAGTGATCCGTGCATGCTAGTGCAAGCTTCCGTTACCTCACAAATTGACTTCTGCAGCACACTCCATTATGGCCTCCCAGCCACTCAGCTTCACCGCCTGCAGTTTCTGCATAATTCCACAGCCAGTTAACTGGTATATCCAGGTTCAGCCACATTACTCTGTTTTGTAGGAGATGCATTGGCTGCTGACTAGCTGATGTTCTGAATTTAAAATTCTTTTGCTGGTTTAGAAACATAGAAAGTGTTGGCAGAAAAGGACTGGTAGGCCCTACTTTTCCCTGCCTAACACTGTTCCTGTTTACAAATACAGTCTTTCACGATGGGGCAATGCTGGACCTGGTACTCACTAACAGGGACGGTGTTGCGGAAGTCAAGGTGGGAGGCCACCTGAGGACCAGTGATCTCAATACGGTGTGGTTCAATATAAGGACGGCTGTGGAATCTAACCACACAAGGCAACAGTCCTGGACTTCAGAAGGCAGATTTTATAAAGATGGGTGAATGCCTCCAGGATGACCTGGTTGAGGCGGGGGCTGGGTGTGGTAGAGGAACAGTGGGCAAAGCTAAAAGGAAGCACAGTGAAGGTGGCGAACCTCTGCATCAAACAAGTGAGCAAAAGCAAGTGGAAAAAGAGACCGCCATAGTTCTTGAAAGAGGTGGCTGAAAATGTAAAGGCTAAAAGAGTAGCATTCAGAAGGCATATAGAGATTCAGAGGGAGGAGGAGAGGGAGGTGTATCAGGGAAACAGAGGGAAGCAGGGAAAGCAGTGAGGAGTGCAAAAGGTGTAAGCTGAAAAGAGAATAGCCCAGGAAGTAACAAAAAGTGGCAAGACATTTTTTTAGGTATATAAGTGAAATGAAGAAGACCTGGTGTTGCACTGTAAGGTTAAAAATGGAAGGTGAGGACTGTGCAGAGGGGGCCAGGAAAAGGCAGACATCCAGAACAAACGCTTTTGTTCAGTGTTCACAGAGGAAGAAGAAGGGGTGAGGCCACAAAAAAGCTTTGGAGGGAGGTGGACACTAGTCAGTTTTTTGAGGAGAGAGTCCTGAAGGGATTCACTTATCTCAAGGTGAACACAGCAATGGGACCAGATGGGATGCATCCAAGGGTATTGAGGCAGCTCAGGAAAATATTGACTGCACCTCTGACAGTCCTGTTTAACAGTTTATTGGAAACAGGAGTGGTTCCGGAGAACTAGAGGAGGGTGAATGTAGTCCCACTACACAAAAGTGGCAGCAGGGAGAAAGCTGGCAATTATAGGCCAAACAGCTTGACATCGATGGTGAGAAAATTAATGGAATCACTGCTGAAGGAAAGAATTGTGGAATATCTTTACTCCTGTGGGTTACAAGACCTGAGGCAGCATGGTTTTATGGGGAGGATGTTATGTTAAATGAATCTGAACGTTCTTTGAGTAGGTGACAAAGGGGTCAGGTCAGGGTGGAGCAGTGGATGTGGCCTACCTAGATTTCAGTAAGGCTTTCAAAACTGTTCCATATAGGAGACTAGTAAGTAAGCTGGGTAGCTTAGGAGTGGGTCCAAAAGTGGTAAACTGGGTAAGAAATTGGTTAGGGGATAGGCGACAGAGGGTGGTGGTAAACAGAGTTCACTCTGAGGGCGGGTGACCAGCAGGGTGTCTCAGGAATCAGTGCTGGGACCAGTTCTCTTTAATGTCTTTATCATCAACATTGCAGAGGAGCTGGAAGGGCAGGTCTGCCTCTTTGTGGATGACACCAAAATATGCAATAGGGTGGCCACTCCCGGGAGACCGGAAAGGATGAGCAGAGACCTGAGAAAACTAGAGGAGTGGTCAAGGGTATGGCAGCCGGGCATCAGTGTGAAAAAATGCAGAATAATGCACTTAGGGCACAGAAACCCAGAGGCAGAGTACAAAATGGGTGGAGTGGTACTGACGACCACTAAGCAGGAAAGAGACGGGGGGGGGGGTAATCACATCAGATGACCTAAAGGTGGCCAGGTAGTGCAACAAGGCAGTTGGGAGAGCTAGTGTGATGCTGGGGTGCTTAGGAAGTGGTGTCACCAGCAGAAAGAAGGAGGTGGTGTCACCTCTGTGTAGATTTCTGGTAAGACCCCGCCTAGAGTACTGTGCCCAGTTCTGGTGACCACATCTCTGGAAGGACATAGACAGAGTGGAGACTGTCCAAAGGAGGGCAACTAAAATGGTGCACAGTCTGCCAAAAGCCCTGAGGAGAGACTACAGGACCTCAATATGTACACCTTGGAAAAGAGGAGGGAGAGGGGGATATGATAGAGACCCTTAAATACCTCACAAGGGTAAATAAGGTACAGGAGGGGAGTATTTTTCAGAAGAAAAGGTGCTCAAGAACAAGGTGGCATGTTATGAAGCTGGAGGGGGGTAGATTCAGGAGAGAGATGTTAGGAAGTACTTCTTCACAGAAAGAGTGGGGGGATTCCAGGATCAACCTTACAGCAGAGGTGGTGGGGGTGAAGACGGTGGCAGGGTTCAAGGATGCATGGGATAGGTACAAGGGAATTATAGGGGAAAGAAAGGAAGGGGCAGAGGGAGAAAGAGCTGTAGATTAAGTACGGTCTGCAGTAACAATGTAGGTGGGGAAAAAAAGGCAGACTGGGTAGGCCAAGCGGTCCTTATCTGCCATCTAATTTTCTGTTTCTGTTTCTCTGAGATGTGTCCCTTGGTTTTTCCTTACCTAAGTTCTACACTCACTATGTCAAAGAATGTTTTTCATATGGGACCCCCTTTTCTTGGAATAACTTGTCCCCACAGATTACAAATTTGCCACCTTTGTGTAACAGCCTGGTTTTTCTGGACTCACCTTGGCTGTTTCCGGGGCCCTCGGGTCTTCTCTGGACACGCCTCGAGGGGGCCGGCCTGGAAAACTGTCGTGCCTGTGATCACTGGAACAATAAGTGAGCTCGGTGCCTCCACCTGGGGTAGTGGTTGGGAATACCTGGAAATAAGTTACAGGTTAAGACCCCCAGGAATTTATAGTAGCTGCCCCCACAGTACCTTCCCAACCAACAAAAACTTTCTACCTTTTGCAATAAGACACTGCACCAGCCTGTAATATTAACAATTACCAGTTTTATTTTGGGGAAGGAGAAAAGGGAGGAAAAATAACATACCAACTTTATCAATTGTTGCAACACTTTTACCCAACGCAGTCCTGCCTCCCACCTATGGATGTACCTGGTTTCCTTTTGGCAGCTGCCCAAAAGTCTCTAAAGTCCCTTAGGTGGATACCACACCAGTGATGATGAAAACGCTGGGGAGCTTACGTTGTAGCTCAAAGTACTTTAAACAGATGCAACCTTAACCATCTGTCTGGCACAGCTTGGATTCTAAACACAGTCCAGACCAGAGCTTAAACCCCTTATTTCTCTGATTAGTTAGCTAAATAATGAACTCCCAAAAGCCACAGCCTGGCATACTTACAGTTCTGGAGGTTCACAGGGGGTTTTGCGGATATTTGATTTTACGGTACCATGCTGTTGGAGCAATTGGTGGCACACCACAGCTGTAGACAGCTGAAGCGAGGATGAAGATGCTGGTCTTCACCTACCAGGCCTCTCCAATCTTCGCCCTCGGGGGACCTTTGTAGGTGGTGTTCACCTGGCAGGCCTCTACTCTCCCTCGCCGACAGTCTCCTCTTTGGTCTCGATACTAAACAGGCAGAAGGTTCCCCAGACTATTGCCTGGTACATGCTTCCTCTGATGCAATAACACGGGGATTGGGAAATTGCTCAGTCTCTCTTCCCAGTGTACACAATTACTCTGGCTTGCAACAGTAACAGTTTTTAAGCCTCTGACTCCATCGAGGGGAAACACCACTTTGCAGGACACTTTTCTCTCCAGCTGCAGGAGTATGCTTTAGGCTCTGAACTTCACAGTCTCTGCTTCTCAGCTGCCACACTCAATGGTCTCTTTCTGCACTACAGACCAGTCCACTACTTGGTAGCAGCAAATCTCAATAGTACCTCTCTCTCCAGCTGCGGGTTCCCCTTCTCACAGCCAAGGATTCCAATTTGAGCAGCAACTCTCCAAATGTTCTAACACAAATTCACAAAGGTGCAGGTTCAATTCTCACCCTGGAAACTTTCTCACAGTCCAGTCTTTTCCCAGGGGAATGGATACTATAATATCGCAAAGTTGGGGACACAACAGAAAAGGTAAAGGTGCCCCAGGGACCCCATTTGGGGGCAGAGAAAGGGCAGTGTGTTAAGGACCCCGTCAGCATTTTCCCATCACGCCAAAGCAGCAGTATCAAAAATAAAGTTTTGTTTCCTTGCTGCCTGCTACTCACAGAACCTCCCCACCCCCACCCCGAGCAGGCAGCATGGGTCAGGGCACCTCGCACTGGGACTGCTGTCCTAGCCGGCAGCAGCCAAATTAAAAAAAAGCTACGCTGGTGGCAGGTGCTTGGGGTTTTAGAACTGGAACCCCAAGTGTCTTTTTTCAAAAAGTATCATTTTTTTTCCAGGCATTTGTTGTCTTGGGAGGAAGGAGTGAGGATGCCAGAAAGTGGTAAGGGACTGTTAGGGCTTATCTATGTGTTGAAGCCATCCTTGTGCTAATCTGGGCGCCTCATCCCACCAGCAGTTCTCCGTGCCACCTCCAATTCCTGTTGTCCAGTGTGTACGGCAGTCCACAGAAGATTCCCTGTGCCATGCGCGGTGTGGGCTCAGTTTGTCCCGTTCATGTCTTTGTTTTTTTTTTATTTAAAATGAGCTTAAGAAAGCAGTCCCTCGGTGGCGGCGGCAGCATAGGAAGAGCTGCATCATCTGCATCAGAGAGAGAGAAGTACAGTATCGGGAGGTCCCATAAAGCCCCCTAGTCATCCTCCACCCTGCCTGCCTGAAGCCCTCCCTCTGCCAGGAGCACCTCCCTCCTCCTGCGGCAGTCTCCTTTTTCCCAGGCCAGGGCGGTGAGTTGGTGGCCACACCTCCAGCTAGGTGCAGACCGCCTGAAGATTATTTTAAAAATAAATAATTGTTAAAGCACTCAGGGCACCAGGAAAAGAAGTCCAAGAGTTGTGGGGTGGGCCAGGGGGCTAATTTAAATAAATTAATTATTCCAGGTGTGGCTACAGCCAGGGGAGGGGCCAGGCCCAAAGGCCCATATGGGAGAATCAACTGAATATTCACAAGGGGAGTGGTAAAGTCGGAGCAAGAGGAAGTGACAGTAAGAAAGGTCTTGCTTAGGCCCAAAGGACATTTAAAGGGGCAGAAGCAATCCTCAGGCAGTTTAAAGGGGCCCAGTCACAACCAGACCCTGGGTAATTTAAAGGGGCCCAGCCAATAGGCCCACCAGTTAAAGGGACAACATCAGGCCCGATAGTGTTAAAAGGGGCCCAGCCACAAGGCTCAGAGTGATTAAAGGGGCAACTAGGCCTGATGTCAAGGGGGCCCAGTACAGTGTTGCCCTACAGTAAAGGGGCCCTGCCACAGTAGGCCTGATCGCTTGTCAAGGGGTTTAGCTAGCCATTTAGGCCCACCCTATTACAGTACCTCACAGTCTAAGGAGGCCATTTGGTGTTCCATAGCCAGAGTACCCACAGTAGCAGGAGAGCCTGTTTAAGTTACAGAGACCCCACTACAGTAGGTCCACATTTAGCAAGGGCTTCACCAAAGTAGGTGACCAGTTAGAAGCAACCAAGTGCCTGTTATTTACTGTGGTCTGTACATCCAGAGACTGTGACATTGTGCATAACTGTTGGAACTGTGACATTAAGAAACACTGTCGGAACTGTGACTTTTAATTGCGTTGAGCCAGCATCTTGTGCTAGTGTGTTTGAATCAGTCTTCAGAAGCCTTCCAAGGGCATTCTGCAAGTGAGTTCCCAAATTAGTCCATGACAGCGCCTGGAACGTGTTCAGCTGGTGTTTCCACACCTTCATGTCTGCCTGAAGAGTGAGATCCTGCTGTAAGGTTCTCTGAAGAGCCCTGACAAAGTTGCCTTGTCGTCCGCCGTGAGTCGTAGTCCACCATAGCCCAGGACTGAGTCGCGGCTGCTGTTTTGTTGTTTTCTCAGTATTTTTTTATCAGTCTTTTCAAGATATTCTGTTCCAGTTTCTCCATACCGTCCCAGTTATTGCTTTACATTTGTTCTTGGCTCTTCCAGTCATGGTGCCCAGAACTCTTTCATCCTCTCGACACCTGAAGTATACTCATCCTGGTTCTCAATTTTCATGGGGTCCTCCCACCATCTTCAGCATCTTCTTCTTTACCCGGCAGTCCAGAAGCGGGCTGTGGTAGGGTGTTCTGCATCCTCTTCCTTATCCGGCAGTCCAGAAGTGGGCTGTGGCGGGGTGTTCTGCATCCTCTTCTGTACCCAGCGGTCCAAAAGTGGGCTGTGGCAGGGTGTTCTGCATCCTCTTTCTTACCCGGCAGTCCAGAAGAGGGCTGTGGCAGTGTGGTCTGCATCTGTTCTTTATTCTTGGCGGCCCACCAAAAGGTTTTTAGATGAGAGAGAGTCCTTGCAATTGTCCTTAAATTCTGGTAGCCCACCAGCAGGTTCTTAGCTGAGGGAATCCTTTGTGTTGTGCTTTGCTTCCGGCAACCCAGGAGAGGTGGGTGTAGCTGATGGACCCATGGCCTGTTGAAAACCCTCTCAATATCCCAGTTGCCTCCCCTAGGCCGGCACTACAGGTGCCAGTGTTGTGCTTGCAGGATCTTCCCCATCTTCATTCCCTTTTCTTCTTCTTCATCACTCCTCCACTGTGTGCATGAAGATCCTCACCACAATGGAGCTCAAAGTGTATTGACTTTACGAACTTATTGTAGTCCAACTATATACTGCATTACAGAAAGAGCTCCTGGAGCCAGTGATCAACCAGCTGTTTCTTATTTAGAGTACTCAGTTTAAACTAGAAATACAGAAGTGCTAGTCCAAGGTGCACCTTTTCAGAGTTTACAGTACTTTTAGAGTTTATATTTGATATTGGTGTTACTGTTCCTACTACCATAATGCTGACCATACTCCCTGTTATTTTTACTGTTTGTATTTTCCTGTATGACCATGTCCTCTTTCCCCTCATGTCAAATAAACATCTTTGCTTCATCCAACCTCTGTGTATGACTTCTGCCTCTCCTTGTTGGGTGATTCCATCCACCCACCCCCCCCATTTGAACCTCAAGGGGCCCCTTGCTATCCCACCTGCTGAGGGTGCCGCTTGTGCTGCTGGTAGTGAGACAGTTATATCCACCTCTCGGAATGAAGAACCCCAAGGTCTACCAGTCCAGCACCATTATAATATTCTTCCAGACATTCTGCAGCTTGTCCCAAACTGTGGGCTGGTAAGGCCTTTTGGAAAAACTACAGGCCTGCAGCAGTCTCTCACTTTCCAAATCCTCTCATGGTTCTCCCTTTCACCAGCAAAATCAGTCCCTTTTATCATCTTGAGACAACCCTCTTCAATTGACTGCCACCCTTGCCCAGCAAGGTAAATTAATATTCATTTAACTGGCTTGACGCCCTACTGGTCCTTAAAATGGGTGCCAAGAAAAGTCCCTGTTTTCACTTCCAACAGTCCTCTTTCTAGTCCCATAGTCCATCCGTGGATTCTAGCTGGATATATGAAGAAAGACTGAAACTTGTGTGACCGACAGTTGAAAGCCCAATACAGAAGCCCAACAACGAAAATTCTGACAGTGGGATTTGATTTTTTCATGTGTTTGGTGGGCCGCCCCTTAAATTTTATAACAAACTCCACGGGGCAAAATCCCACTGTTGGGATTTTCGGTGTTGGGCTTTCAGCTGTCCGTCAAACGGGTTTCAGTCTTATAAAATTATACCTTCTGGCCACTTGATTTGCTGTAACAGGGAGCAGAGGTGAACAGTATGGCTGCTGTTTGGTTAGTCCCAGCAAAGTCCCATTTTTTACAGTTCCTTGCCGTCACATTTAACATCTTTATAATATTCGTGAGCCTCACTCATGGTCATGCCCCGATCTCAAGCGCTTATTGGCGCTCTTAAATTAAACACTTTTGGGGCATCTGAAACACTGTTCTCGTGTCTCCGAACCTACTATGCCAACTGTGAGGGTTGGGAGCGCCAAGGGAACCTGTGGGTGACCACAATAGCAGTCCAAAAATGTAAATACACTGCAGCGCATGCGCAAACTGCCTGACTGCACCGAAGCACAGAAAAAGCTGGCGGTACTGCAGAAGAAACAGGAGACACACAGGTGAGCCCAATGAAGTTGGGGGCTTACATTTGGCATTTTTAAACATGGCTTGAAAAAATTGCTGCTGCAGGAACAATCCATTTGTATTTGTTATTAGCTGATCTGTGTATGTTGTCTTTGTTGTTTTGTTAAGTTTATGACTCGGGACCTTCTGTAAATGAGATTTGTTTCTCGTAGAATTTCCGTGTATCTTATGCAGCCTTTAAATAACAAAAAGAAAAAATAAACACAGCCTGAACCTTACTTGGACACAGGTGTCCCCCTCTCCTCCCTTACCTCTACTTATAACACCTATGTGCCTGTATTGTGCATGTCTGAAGCTCCCCACTGTCTTCACTCCTACCACCTTTTCTGGCAGACTGTTTCAGATGTCTACCACTCTTTCTGTGAAGAAGTATTTCCTCACATCCCCCCTCTCAAATTTCATACCTGACCCTTGTGTATGGGTGCTCATCCTCCTTTGAAAGAGACTCCCCTGCACTTTGTTCACCCCTATGAGGTACTTACAGGTCTCAGCCATGTCCCTTCTCACTCTCCTCTCTTCCAGGGAGTACATGCTGAGCTCCTGCAGTCTCTGTTTGTATGGCTTCCCGTGCAAACCCCAAATCATTTTAGTAGCCCTCCTCTGGACCACCCTGTCGATGTCCTTGTGGAGGTGCAGCTTCCAGAACTGGACACAGTATTCCAAGTGGGGCCTCACCAGTGAGTGACATAGAGGCAACACCACCCCCCTTCACCTGCTAGAGATCCCCCTCACTATGCATCTGGCTTGTCTTACCTACTGCCCTGTTGCACTGCCTTGCTGCCTTGAGATCATCAGATATGATCACTCCAAAGTCCTTCTCTTGCTTAGTATCTGTAAGTACCCCCCCCCCCCATCTTATACACGGTCCCCAAGTTACCCCACCCTAGATGCAGGGCTTTGCATATTTTGGCAAAGAAACCCAGTTGCCCTCCTTAGGCCACTCCTCTAGTTTCTCTGCATATTTCTGCATCCTCTCCATCTCCTCCTGGGAATCTATCCTGTTGCAGATTTTTGTGCCATCTGCAGAGACTCACACCTTCCCCACCAGTTCCTCAGCCATGGCACTTATGAAAACACTGAAGAGGACAGGGCCCACTACCAATCCCTGTGGTACTCCACTGGTTACTCTCCCATCTTCCAAGTGACTGCCATTTACCATGACCTTTCTCCTGTTTTTTTAAGGCCGTAAATGGACTGGACCCCCTCTACATTCGTGAATTACTGTCAACCTGTGAGGAGGATTATCGCAGCACCAGAGGTCTCTGCTCAGATACCCTGGGGCTTTTGTTAGTCCCAGCAGCAAGATTAAAATCTGCTGAGGACTGAGCATTTTCGGAAGCTGCACTGAAACTCTGGAACATTGTCCCGAAATCCATCCATTCTGCCTCCTCAGTGGGAAGTTTTAAATCGCAACTAAAACCTGGCTGTTTAGACAGGCCTTCTCAGGGGGCTGCTAAGCTCTGCCAGCTCTGTGGAATGTGCAGAGAGGTGCAGTGAGTATGCGAGTAAGCCCAAACGGGTATCAGCTTAACTCGTTCCATCCTGTGTGGCCATGTTGGGATGGATTCAGCAATGGATGGCTCCAACATCATATGGTGCGACTGGAAGGAATGGGTTTTTAATGGCACAAAAGTGCTGCTCATGCACCACTGCCACTGATATAAAGTTTAAACCTTTCGCAAGTTTAGGGCTGGTGACACTGGTGCCGGAAGGGTCTGAAAAGTGGTAGAGCCAAGGACGTGAGGGGTAAATTCTTCCTAGTAATAAATTAATGATTGCAAAAACTGATAGGGCCACTTATGAAAGTGGTAGGGCCATGGCCATAGTGGGGCCCCAACCCCGTTCCGGCACCTATGACTAAGGATGCAGGAACCCAAAGAAGCTGTCTTAAACAAAGGTCACCACACGGAGAATACTGGTAGGGCAACCATGCACAACCAGCCTGTGCTGCCACAGAGAGGTTCTAATTACATCAGACTCGAGAGCAGTTAGAGAGGTCCAATGTAATCAGAAGCCTGAGGTGGAAGCACAGGCTGGTTGGGTATGTGGTTGTCCAGCAAGTATTATGTATAGTGTATAGTTGTTTTTGTTTAGTTTTACATTTTTTTTAAAGCGAAAGTGTTTTCACAGCACTCCACGGCAGCCTCAAATGTGCCAGCAGTTTCAGTTCAGAACTCGAACTGACTGCGATGCACGCAGCAGTGCTGTGAAAAACACCAGCTGCCTTGCAGATTTCTGATCAGCTGGAGCCTTGTTGTACCACAGAAGGGTACAACTGTGCTTCCTGACCTTTGAACTGTGGGACGACAATGTTTCAGCTGGCATGGAAATCCATGCAGAATAAACCCACACTCTACACTTTTTAGTAATAAACATGGAGTGGTGCAGCAGGAAAAACACTGCACAAATAGAAACATAGAAACATAGACTTTGATGGCAGATAAGGATTGCTTGGCCCACCTAGTCTGCCCATTTCCCTACATACAGGATAAGCTGCAGATCCTAGTTAACCAACAGCCTATTTCTTCCTACCCCCCACAAGAAATGCCTTATGTCTGTCCCATGCATTCTTGAATTCTCCCAGTTTTAGACCCCACAACCTCTTCAGAAGGTTGTTCTATGCGTCCACCACCCTCTCTGTGAAAAAATACTTCCTCACATTGCCCCTGAGCCGTTCCCCCTCTATCTCAAATTGTTTCCCCTAGTTCTTGCACATCTCTTTTTCTGAAAGATGCTAACCTCTTGCACTTTGTGGATTCCACTGAGGTACTTAAAAGTTTCAATCATGTCCCCACTCTCCCTCCTTTCCTCAAGGGTATACATATTAAGCTCCTTTAGTCTCTCCTCGTATGGCTTCTCTTGCAGACCCTGCACCATTTTAGTTGCCCTCCTCAGAACTGCCTCCATCCTGTCCATGTCCTTGTGGTGATGGGGTCTCCAGAACTGGACGCAGTACTCCAGATGGGGTCTCACCAACTGTCTGTACAGAGGGATAACAACTTCTTGTTTTCTGCTGGTGATGCCTCTCCCTATACATCCCAGTATACCCTCAGCCCTTCCTACTGCCTTCTCACATTGCTTGCCAACCTTAAGGTCATCTGATACAATTACCCCCAGGTCCCTTTCCATTTTTGTTGTTGTTACTACCTCCTCCCCCATTGTGTAATCTTTCCCAGGGTTTTTGTTTCCCAGGTGCATTATTTTGCACTTCTTTACATTGAATCCAAGCTGCCACACTTCTGACCATTCCTCCAACCTTGCCAAGTCCCTTTTCATCCTTTCCACCCCTCTTGTGTATCATCCCTGTAGCAGATCTTTGTGTCTTCTGCAAAGAGGCATACTTTTCCTTCTAGTCCCTCTGCAATGTCACTTATAAAGACATTAAAAAGAATTGGACCCAGTACTGAACCTTGCAGTCCCCCACTAGTAACCCCTCTTTCTTCAGAGTGAACTCCATTTACAATTACCTTCTGTGTCCTGTTGTCCAGCCAATGTTTTACCCAGGCTACCACCCTGGGACCCACTCCCAGGCTGGTTAATTGGATTATTAACCTTTTGTGTGGGATTGTGTCAAATGCCTTGCTAAAGTCTAGGTAGGCCATGTCCACAGCCCCTCCCTAGTCTACTACTTTGGTCACCCAGTCAAAGAAATCATTTAGATTCATCTGACACTTGGGTCCTGTGCTGCACTGGCCTGTAGGTACTCAACAATTATTTCCTTCAGAAGTGATTCCATCACTTTCCCTACCACAGAGGTTAAACTGACAGGTCAGTAGTTTCCTGCCTCTGCCTTGCTTCCATTTTTGTGAAGGGGAATCACATCCACCTTCCTCCAGTCCTCAGGTACAACACCATCTGTCCATGATTTGTTAACAAGGGTTGTTAGTGGTGTCACTAGTTCTCCCCTTAATTCTTTTAGAATTCTGGGGTGAATTCCATCAGGCCCCATTGCTTTGTCCACCTTCAGTTTTAGGAGTTCTTTCAGAACCCTTTCTTCCGTGAAAGGACTGGGATTGACCCCCCCTATCCAGAGTGCTTCTGTTAATTGGATTAGGCACTTTCCCCTCCTCCTCTTTTGTGAATACTGAGCAGAAGTATTCGTTCAGTATCCCTGCTTTTTCACTGTCACTCTCTGCCCACCCACCGTCCATTCTATTCAGCCTCACTATCCCTTCCTTTGTTTTTCTACGCTCCCTGATGTACCTATAAAAGGTTTTATCCCCCTTCTTAACCGAGTTGGCTATCTTTTCCTCAGTTTGGGCCTTTGCTATTCTGACTTCCCTCCCTGCTTCCTTCTGCCTTAACTAGCACAGTTCTCTGTCCTACTCCTTCTGTGTTTCCTGGGAGCACGACAATTCACTCCCAACAATTAGCTCCCGCTGAATACGCTCCCGACAATTTGCCCCTACGACATCCCGCTCCCATGACTACCCTCCCTGTGACAATTAAGTCCCATGAATGGAAGCATACATTTAGAGCAGGTAAAGAAAGCTAGCAGAGAAAAGCTGCTCTTTTTCTTTCTTTTTTTTTTTTTTAAGTTTACAAAACAGATCGGCCAGAATCCTTCTGAAAATACAGTGGTGGGCAGCCAATCAGTAAGCAGTAGCCTGACGCCGAATTTGAAAAGCCGTGCTGCTTCAGACCGCACCTTGCTGGGAGGGACTTCAGCCATGGGAGGGTGAGGCGAGCGGCGGCAATTGAGGAATGCCACACTGCCATCGAAGCACACCCGATCAGGGGCTCAGGTCTCGGGGCACGTCTGTGAGGGAAAAAAGGAGTGACATTAGATTAGATATCAGCAGTAGACGGGGGCGGGGGGACTGAAGAAACAGACAGAAAAATGGCAGAGGGCCAGAGACAGTATCTAAATTGGTGGTCTGAGTTCTCAAGAAGAGATAGGTAGGTTAATAAAAGAATAAGAATAGAGTTGTGGGCAGGGCGTGTCAGTACTGCTAGTGTAATGTTTGTCAGATGCAGTTTTGCACTAAAAACCAATCAGCGGCTTTCAGCCATTACAAGGAGTTCAATGGAAAGATTTGAAAAATATGTTGTTCGATAGAGGCTACCATTTTACATTTGAAAATAATTGGAGCCTTTTTCCCATTAATTGGAATATTCCCTTTGTTTATGGTCATTTTCAAGCATGGTTACCAGAGACTGAGCTGTGGTTAAGGACTGTTACAGAGAATGGGTCAGCTGTGGTTAGCAGTTTCACTATAGGCTTAATAGGAAACTGCGAGGGGGGGAGGGATTAAGAGCCCTGGCGCAGCAGTGTATCTAAGAAAACTGAATCTATTTTACATGCTGTTTGAGAGGGAGAGTGTTCACTATGTGTCGTGCTATTTTCTCTCATGAATGCAATGTGGGAGCGTATTGACGGGAGCGGGTTTGCAAGGCAGCGAGTTTGCAAGGGAACGAATTGTCGGGAGCGTATTTAGCATGAGCAAATTGACGGGAGCGAGTTGTCATGTACCCATGTTTTCTTACACTTCCTAAATGCTATCTTTTTCTCCCTAACCTTCCCTGCCACCTCTTTTAAGAACTATAGTGGCTTTTTCTTTCGTTTTGATTTGTTTATTTGCTTCACACAAAGGCTTGTTGCCTCTGTGATGGCAGTTTTGATGTTTCCCCCATTGTTACTCCACCCCTCCTTCTAGCCTGTTTGCTAGTGCTTTTCTAAGGCACTCTCCCATCTTGCCAAAGTCAGCCCTCCTGAAGTCCAGTACCCTCACTTTTGTATAACTTGACTCTGTAGCTGAGTTTATCGTGAACCACACTGTTTGGTGGTCACCAGTTCCCAGATGGCTACCCACTTCTAGATCTAAGATCCTCTCACTGTCCCCATTTGAGAGTATGAGGTCTAAGATTGCTCCCTCACAAGTGGGTTCCAAAACTAGCTGTCCGAGGCATGCCACCTGTAGGGCATCGAGAATGGCCCTGCTCCTGGATGTGGCTGCACCAAAGGTGCTTCAGTCAACATCTGGCATATTCAGGTCCCCCATCAATAATATCTCCCCTTTCTCTGCCATCCTAAGGATGCCTTCTATCATATCCTTGTCCATTCCTTCCCCTGAGATGGGGGTCTGTATACAACCCCTGTGCAGATTGTGGTGCCATTTCCAGTCTCTAAGGTGACCCACAGTACCTCCTCTCCTCCTGTTTACTCTTTTGTTCCGTTGCTTTTATCCCTTCCTTTACATAGAGAGCTACTCCTCCTCCTCGTCTCCCTTCCCTGTCTCTCCTTTAGATTGTGTACCCTGGTATGTTGACATCCCAGTCATGGTTCTTTGTGTACCATGTTTCTGTGACTGCTACAATATTCAGGCATCCCTCTTCCATCAAGGCCACCAGCTCAGGGAGCTTGTTGCCCAGACTACAGGCATTGGTACTCATTACCCTCCATTTCTTGATGGCCTTACCCCTTTTTGCCCCATCCCTGTCCTTATTGCCTTTGACATTTTCTCCATTTACCCCTGCAGTTCTCCCTAATGACATCTCTATCTTGGTGTTTACCTCACTTACTACCCTGATTTTTTGGGGGGACTAGGATTTCCCTGGTCCTTTCCAGTGCCTCCCCCCTTGGCTAGTTTAAATGCTTGCCATGTCAATGAAGCACATACACCTATCACCTAGGCTCCTGGTTCCCCTCCTGAACAGATGCAGACCATCGTGCCAGTATAGGTCTGCATCACTCCAGATGGACCCCCAGTCTCCAGTGAAGCCAAATCCCTGAGCTCTGTACCAGTTTTTCATACACTGATTGAATCCCATGGTGTGGAGCACCTTAGTCTCACCTAAGCCATAGACAGGCAGCACCTCCGAGAAGGTTGTCGTGTGTGCTACTTGTCTAAGGTCCCTCCCCAACTCCACAAACTCTTCCTGCACTGCTCTGATTCCTTTCTCAGTCAGGTCATTTGTCCCTTGGTGGACAATGACATCCAGCCCCCTCCTCCGTGCAGCTGCTCCGGCGATATTGAGGATTCTCTCCCTGTCCCTCCAAGCCATGGTGCCAGGCAGGCACCTTACCTCCCTCTCCCCTTCCTCCCCCAGTTCTACCCTCCTAATAATGGAATCCCCATCAAGAGTTGTTTCCTTCTCCTGTGGGGTCCCATGCCACCCTCCTGTGGGTCTTCTTTGTGGAGGTTCCCAGAAACCTCCTTGGTGTCCACTGTGGGTGCCTCCATAGAGGAACCACACTTTGCCAGAACGGCATATGAATTGTGGAGAGGTACAACTGGAGGGATGTGCCTCTGTTCCACCACCCTCACCCTCCCTGAGCCCACTGTGGTCCAACCGCTCCTCTTTCTTGGCAACCTCTGAGGCAACAGCAGTGGCCCTGGTGGTCCCTGGGTGGGAGAAGAGGTCCCCCAAATCCTGGCCAACTCAGCCTGGAGATAAGCAACCTCCTCCCTCAGCCCAGAGAATTGCCTGCAGATGGGACAACATTGCATCCACCAGAACATCTCCCAGAAGACTGCTGCTCCACAGCCACTGCACTGCACTACTCCCATCATGTCTTATTTCTGGCCCCTTAACTGTTGTTTGGAATACTTACTCTTTCCTCTGTTTATTTTTTTTATTTTTATTTATGTTTTTGTCTCCCTAGTTACTTACTGCCTCTGTGCCCTTTAAGCTCCTGATCTTCCTGTACTGAGACAAGAAATTCCTATATTTCTTAGTAGTCTCCTTTCTTGCTCAGAGTCAGACCTCCAGCAGCTAGGGGGGACAGAGAGATACTCTTTTTCTTCTAGGATGGTGAGTCTTTTGTGGCTCTGTGATCACTCACTTCCTGCTCCCAAATAGTAAGTTCTTGTTGTCAGTCAAATCCTGTGCCTATAAAAGTAGAACTGGCTTATGGGTGGAGGGGAGGGAAGGAGGGCATTATAGTCCCAGTAGAGAAGTATAGTTATAACAGAAGCTCCTTCCTCTTGGTGTTCTCTGCCTGTTCGGTGGCAAAAGCTATCTAGGGCAGTTTTTAAATCTGGCTTTAATCTGGTTTCCTTCTAGCTAAGCCACTTCCCCTACTTTACAGCTCTTTCTACACTTAGTTAATTGCACAGATAACAATTCCCTTCAGCCACCTGAGGCAAACACCTAGATAACTACACAGATAACAAGTCACTTCAGCCAACTCAGACAAACACACTCTTTTTTTGTTTTGTTTTGTTTTTACCCAAAATTGAAGGTCCCAATAGTAGAGTTCCAGTTCTTTAGTCCCAGTAGAGAAGTATAGTTATAATGGCAGCTCCTTCCTCTTAGTGTTCTCTGCCTGTATCAATCTGAAATAGCTGAAAAATGTCACAAGTGGTCTTAGGTGCCAGAACCTATTGAGGGGGCAGCACCCCCCAACACACACACACTTTTGACCTGGAGCATTCAAAGTTCCCCTTTAATGTACAGTCAGAAGGGACGCAACTATGGTCTTTTGTGTTATTACTATAGCCCCCCCACACACACACGCTTTTCCCTATGTTCTGACACCCCTGCAAGTGGTGGCATCGTAGGACAAAACAAAACAAAGGGGAAAGAGAAAAACGGATCAGGAGAGGGGAGGGAAAATGAAAGGCAATACAGGGAAAGTCTGTGGGGGAGAAACAGTCTGGTAAATTCAGAAATACTAAAAGGGGGAAAGCAAGAGACACATGATTGCGCTTATCAAAAGTACATAAAAGAAAGAGATAGGCATAAACAGAATCTTGATAAACACAATCATGTGTCTCTTGTTTCTTTGCCCCTTTTAGTATCTCTGAATTTACCTGATTCTTTCTCCCCTACTGTTTTTCAATTCTTAGTGAGTTTGGGTTTAGCAGTAATTTTCAAAAATGGGTCACCACACTATATCATAACTCTGCTGCATCAATTTTAACAAATGATCTAGTATCAAATAAGTTCTTGTTAGAAAGCGAGACCAGGCAGGGATGCCCCCTCTCCCTCAGCTTGTAGCTTGTTTGTACTAGAAGAGATCGTTCAGACCTTCTATACTTTTTGTAATTCTCCACTGGACTTTCTTTAGTATACCATCATATTTAAGAATCACACTAGGAATGTGTAGAAGTATAGAAGTGTGAAGCCCATGAGGAGCTTCCATAAGATGAATTGTGGAGAGGTACAACTGGGGGGATGCACCTCTGTTCCACCACCCTCACCCTCCCTGAGCCCACTGTGGTCCAACCGCTTCTCTTTCTTGGCAACCTCTGAGGCAACAGCAGTGGCCCTGGTGGTCCCTGGGTGGAAGAAGAGGTCCCCCAAATCCTGGCCAACTCAGCCAGGACTGTCCCTTAATTATGATTCATTATAGGTTCATCTAGACATTTTTTTAAATTTGTTTTGTTTTACTCAGAACTACATATTCAGGGATCGTGTTCCATGACTGCACCACCCTCTGGGTAAAGAAATGTTTACTGGCAGAAGTCCGAAATAATTGTCTGTTTAGCTGTAGTGCATGTCCTCTTGTTTGTATATGGCACTGCTTTAAGGAAAGGTTTAATTCAGTCATCGTGTGTACATTGTGAATGATGTCGTACAATTATACATTTTGTGCAAAACAAACTATGGGCAATGTATTGGATAACAATGGTGCAACAAATCACTAACTTACCTTTTTAACAAAATCCCACTGCCTTATCGAAACTAGTAAAGCTTAACATGAATAATCAACTTTATCAAATATGTTCAGACCTGGACAAATGGAGACCATTAAACTTATCCATGTGGGACAAAGTTAACTCAAATAAATTAATATTGTGCCCTAAAGTTCTTTATATTTTGAGTAACTTACGTGTAAAATAGATAGATCCAGGTCCATCAAAATAAAAGAAAATCTCAAATTATTTCTGGGATAGAAAATGACCCAAAAGTTTTAAAAAACATACAGAAAAGAAAGATGAGGGCAGATTCAGGCCACTCAATTTCTACATGTACCACTCAGCCTTCAACTTCAGACAAAACCTTTCGCTCCTCTAAAACCTTAATGTGGAGAATACATCAACATGGGTTAGTTATGAAACAGATTGTCTCAGTCCCAGGAACCTATCTGATTACATGTACCTACGCATACCAGGAAAAATAAAGCAACATTTCTTAATACTATTTTCAATTATGAACACAAAGTTTGATAGAAAACACATCAAAAATAAACCACCGCCCCTGGAGTTAATTCCCTTGTGGGACAACCCCATTCTTGCATGTGAGGGCAAGAAACTTAAAAAATTTGGATGGTTAAAGAAAGGAGTAGCCCACCTGGGAGATGTACGTGACACATGTAAAGCTTCTATTTACTCCTTCTCAGAACTTAAAATGAAATTTGTATTATATCAGTACTGGGTGCCTAGAATTGTGAACATTTTGTTCAACTCAGATGCCATCCAGTCTCTTATTAACCCTTGCAGGGACGCAGACTGATATATCAGTCCAGAATTCCTATACATTCTTATTCTGCTGGCAGCCTAAGGGTTAAGGCAAAGTCTGACAGGTTAGAACTGTCAGAATGGAATAAGTCACCAACTCTGTAAAGGGGGTGAAGGCAGGCTGTATAAATTATTGACTTCCACTCAACTTAACTGATGACTCTAGAATTAAGTGGGAACTGGAACATAGAAACATAGAATTTGACGGCAGATAAGGACCACTTGGCCCACCCAGTCTGCCCATTTCCCTACCTGATGGATAAGTTGCAGATCCTAGTTAACCAGCAGCCTACTTCTTCCTACCCCCCCCCCTAGAATTGCCTTATGACTGTCCCATGCATGCTTGAATTCCACGACTGTTTTTGACTCCACAACCTCCTCTGGAAGGCCGTTCCATACATCCACAACCCTCTCTGTGAAAAATACTTTAAATTACCTCTGAGCCGCCCCTTCTATCTTCAGATTGTGCCCCTTGTTCTTGCACTCTTTTTTTTGAAAGATGCTACCCTCTTGGACTTTGTTGATTCCTTGAGGTACTTGAAAGTTTCTATCATGTCCCCCCTCTCCTCCTTTCCTCGAGGCTATACATATTCAGCTCCTTAAGTCTCTCTTCATATGTCTTCTGGTGCAGACCCTGCACCATTTTAGTGCCCTCCTCTGGACAGCTTCCATCCTGTCTATGTCTTGCGGAGATTGGGTCTCCAGAACTGCGCCCAGTACTCAGATGTGGTCTCACCAGCTGTCTGTACAGAGGGATAATAACTTCTTGTTTTCTACTGGTGATGCCTCTCCCTATGCATCCCAGTATTCCCCAACCCTCCTTGCTGCCCTCTCACATTGCTTGCCCACCTTTAGGTCATCTGATATGACTACCCCCAGGTCCCTTTCCATTTTTGTTATTGTTAGTATCTCACCCCCCATTGTGTACTCTTCCCCTGGGTTTTTGTTTCCCAGGTGCATTACCTTGCACTTCTTAGCACTGAATCTAAGCTGCCATACATTTGACCATTCCTCTAACCTTGCCAAGCCCCTTCTCATCCTTTCCACCCCACCTTGTGCATCAACTCTGTTGCAGATCTTTGTGTCATCTGCAAAGAGACATACTTTTCCTTCCAGTCCCTCTGCAATGTCGCTTATAAAGACATTGAAGAGGACTGGTCCTAATACTGAACCCTACGGTGCCCACTACTAACCCCTTTTTTCAGAGTGGACTCCATTTACTATTACTCTCTGTGTCCTATTCTCCAGCCAATTCTTTACCCAGGCTGTCATCTTGGGGCCCTCCCAGGCTGGCTAACTTGTATATTAATCTTTTGTGTGGGACTGTGTCAAATGCCTTGCTAAAGTCTAGGTAGGCCATGTCCACAGCCCCTCCCTGATCAACTACTTTGGTCACCCAGTCAAAGAAATCTATCAGATTTGTCTGGCATGACCTTCCGCTGTGAATCCATGCTGCCTTGGGTCCTGTCCCTCTGGCCTCTAGATACTCAACAATTCTTTCCTTCAGAAGTGATTCCATCATTTTCCCTACCACTGAGGTTAAACTAACAGGTGTGTGTTTCTTGCTTCTGCCTTGCTCCACTTTTGTGAAGGGAATCACATCTGCCCTCCTCCAGTCCTCAGGTACCACCCCATCCTCCCATGATTTGTTAAAGAGGGTAGTCAGTGGTGTCACTAGTTCTACCCTTAGTTCTTTTTAGAATTCTGGGATGAATCCCATCAGGCCCCATTGCTTTGTCACCTTCAGTTTTAAGAGCTCTTTCAGAACCCTTTCTTCTGTAAATGGGCTGGTATCAACTTCTGTATCCAGAGTGTTTCTACTGTTTGTTTTAGGTACCTCCCCTCTTCATTTGTAAATACTGAGCAAAAATATTTGTTTAGTATCTCTGCCTTTTTCACAGTCACCCTCTGCCCACCCTCCCTCCCTTTATTAAGCCTCACTATCCTCCTTGGTCTTCCTTCGCTCCCTGATGTACCTATAAAAGGTTTTATCCCCCTTCTTAACTGATTTGGCTATCTTTTCCTCGGTTTGGGCCTTTGCTGTTCTGACTGCCTTTCCAGCTTCCTTTTGCTTTAACTGATACAGTTCTCTGTCCTGTTCCTTCTGTGATTCCTTGTACTTCCTGAATGCTTTCTTTTTCTCTTGAACCTTCACTGCCACTTCCTTTGAGAACCATAGTGGTTTCTTACCTCGTTTCATTTTGTTTATTTGCTTTACACAAAGGCTTGTTACCTCTGTGATGGCAGTTTTTATTATTCCCCATTGTTCTTCCACCCCTCCTTCCTGCCCATTTTGCTAGTGCATTCCTTAGGCACTCACCCATTTGGCAAAGTCAGCCCTCCTAAAATCGGTACCTTTGTCTTTGTGTGGCTTGACTCTATTGCTGTGTTTATTGTGAACCATACTGTTCGATGGTCGCTAGTTCCCAGATGGCTACCCACTTCTACATCTGTGATCCTCTCTTCATCTCCATTTGAGAGAACCAGATCTAAGATTGCTCCCTCTCAGTGGGCTCCAATACTAGTTGTCTAAGGCATGCCCCCTGTAGGGCATCTAGAATAACCCCACTCTTAGAAGTGGCTGCTGCAACTGCACTCCAGTTAACATCTGGCATATTCAGATCACCCATCAGCAATATCTCCCCTTTATCTGCCATTCTAAGTATACTTTCTATCATTTCCTTGTCTATTTCCTCCCCCTGAGAGGGGGGTCTGTATACAACCCCTGTGCGGATTGTGGTGCCATTGCTTGCCTCCAAATTGACCCACAGTGCTTCTTCTCCTCCCTGTTTACCCTTTTGTTGTGTTGCTTTGATTTCTTCTCTTATGTAGAGAGCTACTCCTCCTCCTCCCCTTTTACCCTCCCTGTCCCTCCTATAGATAGTGTATCCTGGTATGTTTACATCCCAGTCATGGTTCTGTGTGTACCATGTTTCTGTGACTGCCACGATATCCAGATCTTCCTCCTCCATCAAGGCCACTAATTCAGGAAGCTTGTTACCCAGACTACGGGCATTGGTACTCATTGCTCTCCATTTTTTGATGGCTTTACCTTCTGTAGCGGCATCCCCCACTGACCTTTCTACCTTGGTCTTTTTCTCATTTAGTACCCTGTTTTGTAGGGAGGCTGGGATATTCCTGCTGCTTATCAGTGCCTCCCCTTGACTAGTTTAAAGGCTTGCCAATGAAGCATTTAAACCGATTGCCCAAAGACTTGTTCCTTCCTGGACAGATGCAGACCATCCTGCCAGTATAGGCTGGTGTCCTCCAGGTGGAACCCCAGTCCCCAATGAAGCCAAACCCTGTGCTCCACACCATTGTTTCAACCATTTGTTAAACTGCATGGTGCAAAGTACCCTCGCCTCACCCATGCCACTGACAGGCAGTACCTCTGAGAAGGATACTGTGTGTGCTACTTGTCTTAAGCCCCTCCCCAACTCTACAAAGTCCTTCTGCACTGCTCTAATCTCGTGATGAGCTAAGTCATTTGTCCCTAGGTGGACAATGACGTCCAGCTCAGACTCCCATGCTTGGAACTTGGTGTAGAAATGCGTTTTCAGTACAAACTATGGTCTAATGCATGCAGTGCAAGCAGAGAAATTAGAGGATGTCTTATGCAGTTTAAAATATTGCACAATATCTATTACACCCCACACAGACTGATTAAGATGGGTAGCACACAACATGACAAACATTGGAGCTGTAATAGACAATTGCAAATTTATCATACGTACTATGGTATTTTCTTCACATTAGACCAATATGGGTTGAGCTGATCACTTACTGCAAAAAAAGTTGAGCTGTAATATGTCAGCAGATCCAGCTGTGGTTTTATTGGGAGATTGTACTAAGATGCACGCCCTCCGAAAATATAAACAAATTTGGATCCTATCAGCAACCTTTGGATCAAAAAAGCTTATCTTGCTAAAGTGAAGGGACACAGTACCCTTAATGAATGAGTGGCTGTGTTACATGAACAAACTAGCAGACAATGAGAAGACACTTTAAACAAGACTTGCATTGCTTTTTACATTGTGACAGTTAAATAGATTACATGTATGAAATTATTATTTTTGATGACAAATGTAATTTGTATTGCAGATGCTTTTTAATGTTCTCATCATAAGGAATCAAATCCTATTTATTCTAGCTACAAAGAATGTTTTCTATGTAGAGACTTTATATGAAAACTAGAACTTCAAGTGCTGTAATATGTCTGTTATATAATATGAACTGCATGAATTGTTTGATATGCTACTTTAATATATGGATCTTCAGTTTAATAGGTCTGTAAAGCATACAAAAAAATTCAGTAATACACTCAAAGGTTCAGTGATAATAGTATCGTCAATCACTGGTAATAGTATTGTCAATCACTGTTAATAGCATCGTTTTGTGGTGATAATAATATCGTTGCAAGCTTCCGAAAATATAGCTTCTGCCCCCATGTCGTAAGCGTGCCTCTTCATTGGCCTCTTTTCCTGTGTGGGCGGGCAGAACAGTTTAAAAAACATGGCAGCCCTTCTCTTGGTTACCGAGAGCGAACTCCGTCGTCGCGCTTCTCGCTTTTTATTTTACTTTTTTTCCCTCTTCAGAAAATGAAACTATCTGGTTGATCCTGCCATTCTGGTCCTGAAGAGCAGGTAGGATCTCAATTTAAAAAAAAAAAAAAAAACAGGCAGGGGCCGGGAACCATCACGAGCGGAGTGAGCAGACAGCGGAACCCACAGCGTAGAACAGTGCAGCGGTCGACCAGTACAAAGTCAGTTTCCACTGAAATGGTTGACTGCCAATTTGAAACAAATGTCGCATCAATATATTAAAGAAAATAACCGATAGGTTTCTTTGTCCATTACCAGGGAATACTGGCATCTCAAGGTTCTGGACACATTGGAACCTCTCGAGCTTCACTCTCGAGGTTCATGTGTCCAGAACCTCTCGATGCTACTACTCCCTGGTAATAGACAGAAACCTATTGGTTATTCTCTTTGTATTGAAATTTTCAATAAAAATGTATAAAGTTAAAAAAAAAGTGTATTCAGTGGTGCTTCTACTCCTGCCAAAGTGAGCTGTCTCTCTGCCTTGTGAGTTTTGTAAAGACTGCAGTGTTCTTACTGCTCAAGAAAAGTCCTCACAGCTAGCCAGTGGTGTGGAGGGTTGAGGACCTGAATGCCACACCTCTGCCCACTCCGGTGGCCTAGGTTTGGGAGCAAACTCACGCTGCTGGGGGTCAGCTGGGGGGGGGTTGAGTGTCCAGCAGCTGCTCTCCTCTCCTCTCCTGTGGAGGAGGGGATATGCGGCATTGCTACAATGTTGCCACCACATGGAGGTATGGTGGCTGGGCAAATGGCAGCAACATCACTGTGGGGTGGTGGGTGGCTTGGTGTGGGGTGAATGCGTGGTGTGTACATGCACATGCACCGGAGCCATTGCTCGCCACTGATTGTAGGGAGAAAAGAAGAAAATAGCTGGTGGATGATGCCTGGCTCACCACCTGCCCAACCAGACGGTGTTCTGGGAGAGGCGGGAAGGATGGACCTCCCCTGCTGGCCCTGACATGGGGGGGGAACCCATGGAGGAACATGGCAGGTAGCTGCCCAGAAGGGTGGCAGTCAGTTAGGGATGGGCTAGGGCAGAATGAGGCTGACTGACTGAGGAAGGAAAACCTTGATAAAAAGAAAAGCTTCACAGGCATCCCATACAATAGCCTCTGTGAAGAATGACCCGACAGTGTACTGAAATAACTTTTGTGTCATTCTGAACCCTTTCAATAAATTCTGGGTTACATATTTATTTACTTGCCTTATTGGAGTACAGCATTTAAAATTCACAACAGGTTTCAGCATACATTAGTAGCATAATGTGTTTTGCAATTACTGTGACATGGACATAAATTACATCTTTAAGCATTGGTCTTCCATCTCTTATTCAACATGTTCCTACAAGCAAACATAATTATTTTACAGCCCTTTCTACTGTTCTCATTTGTTTTCATAGTCAATTTAACCACCAGAGTAACATTCTGGGATATAGAACTATAATACCAAATTAACTCAAACTGTGCATTCCTGCTCTGTAACCATGACCCGAGTTCACCTCTTATTAAACACCTGGGTTGTGGGTCTACCTCCCCCCCCCCAGTATCCTCAGTACTGCCCTCACCCCTCCATCTCCCTGGAGTCCTCAGCCTCTAGAGTTAGTTTAGTCCTCCATCTCTTCCAGTTCTTCAGGTTGCCCTCCCTCCTTATTGGTGTGCCAACATGTCCACACTGTTTTAAATTTGTTTAGTGTTAGTCTCAGGGAGGCTGTGATTCCCATGCGGTATATCTCCCCCACCCACTGCACCCATGCCCCATGTGTGGTGGGGTGTGGTTGCAGCCATGCCACAGTTACTCCCTCGAGTGCTGCCCCACCAAGTGCCCTTATGAAGCATTGTGCTTTATTATTCCCCAACTTGGGGATTCTGACCCTGAGTGCCAAGTGCTTAAAGGAGAAGGGAACCCATCCTGGCCACATCCTGTTAAGGGTTCCATGTGCCTCCCTCCAGTAACCCTGGAGTCATGGACAATCTCAGAATATGTGGAAGTGCATCCCAGGTTGTCTGCACCCCTTCTAGCACAAGTTACTTGTGCCCTGTTTAAAATGTTGAGTAATTGTTGAAGTGTGGAAGATTCCTATTCTGCACTTCCACTAGTATTTCCTCCATCCCAGGAGAAGCTAGATTTCCAGCTCATTTTTTCTAGGCCAGTCTATTCCTCTTCTGGTAGGTTCAACTGAGCTTCTTCCTTCTAAAGTCGCTTGAGCCTGAGCATTTCAGGGTGGCTATCACCTTGTAGGGCTTTGTAGGTGGAGGATATCATACCACTTTGACCCTGCAGCATCGCTGCACAATACAGTAAATTCTCCAGTGAGGTAAGGTCTCCAGTGACCTCTGCAAGTTTCCCCTTCCTCAAGAGGTAGTGCCTTAGCCGGCCCAGTGGTGTGGAGGGCTGAGGCATCCATGCCTTACCTCCTGCCATGCCGGCAACCCGTGTTTGCGGTGCAAGTGGGTCACTGGGGGTAGACCAGGGAAGGAGAGGATCACGCATCTGGAGGACAGCTCTCCTCTCCTCTCCTCTCCCAGGGAGGGAGACTTGGCTGCCCTGCCCCATGACTACCCCCAGGTGGAGGCCTGAGGGTAGGATGGCATGGATGGGGGTGTCAATGGAAGGGTGGGTGTATGCCTCCACATACATACACTGACATGTTGCACCCCCAGCAATGGGAAGGAATGGAGAGAAAATGGAGGAAAACACCTTGCGGCGGTAGGATGAGAATCAACCCTCTGCAGGCTCTGCACCAGTGGCCAGGCAGCTGATCCTGTGGCCAGGATGTCTCAAAGAAAAGATTCCGGAGGAGACGGATGATGAGGCTGTGGGGGTCAATCAAATAGGGGCCACCACAGTGAGAACAAGATGCAGAAAGTACAAATAAAAAAAAAAGAAGCAGTGCCTTACCTGCGTGTACCTAAAACAATCCTACTGGAGAACTGCAAACTGCTGCTGAAGGTTGGTGAAAGACAGACATCCCTGCCCCCTGATTAACTGTGCATAGTGCACCAGAGCTCACCTGTTCCACCTCTTATTGTCGGAGTCTGTGTTTGGTGACACAAACTCAGGGTCTCCAATTACCACGGTCAGTGGACCAATATCACTTGGTGTCTCTGTGATAAGTCTGGCTTTGTTTACTGTATTTTAAGGCTATGATTTGTCCAGAGGTTAATGATCTTTGCCCATATTTCCGGGTAAATGTAATCGAAAGAAGAGCACATACTGGAGCAGGCAGTGATGCTGCTGTTTCAGTTTCATACCATTCTATGCCTTCCTTTTGCTTAACCTAGGATATAACTGGAGCCAGCTGTGCCACCATATAATGAAGCCTGAAATCGGGCGTTGCTAACCCTCCCTGTTCCCTAGACATCAATAGGATTTTCCTATTTATGTGGTGCCTACCTCCTGCCCAGATAAACTTCAGTAGGAGTTTTGGAGGGTCCTTCAGTAAGACTCCGTGATATGAATGGGGAGAGGTTAGAATAAGAATAAGAAGCACAGTAACAAGTTCATTTTGTGAGTGGCTATTGAACCTCCCAGGCTGAGAGGAAGGAGCTCCCATCTCGTTATGTCTGCCTTGACTTCAGTGAACAATTTGTCATAGTTGAGTTGGGAAAGTGTTGGTAGACTGGAGGAGATCCTCACCCCCAAGTACCATACCACATTGTTTGGAGCCTGCTTAAAAGGGAACGTGTGCCTGAAACCAGGCGAGGATGTGCCACTCAACCTAATGGCCTTCATCTTGTCCAAATTAATATCATATCTGGACAAGGCTCCATAGTCCTGTAGCTCTAGGAGCAGTTCTGGCACCAAAGTCTCAGGAGAAGTGAGAAAAAGAGCAAGTCATCAGTGTCTAGTACCATCTTGGGTCCCCACCCTGATCCCTTGCATTCCAGGGTTTATTCTCAGGGCCTCTGTTAGGGGTTCAGTACAGAGTACAAATAATAGAGGTGAGAGGGGGCACCCCTGCCTTGTGCATCTCATAAGATAAAACTGATTTGAGAGTTCCTCATTGACATGTACCACTGCTTGAGGCAAGGTATATATCTCCCACAAACATTTCTGGAATGTATCCCCCATCTCCCCCAACATCTTGCGTAGGAATCTTCAGTGAACCCAGTCAAATGCTTTCTTTGTATCCATATTTACTGCCAATAAAAAGAAGGCAGAAGTTCTCTGTAGGGAGTTGAGGTTTAACAGCCTCCATATATTATCATGAATGAGCCTCCCAGTGATAAAGCCAGTCTGATCCGGGTGCACTAGGGATCCCACACATTTTTGCAGCCCTCACGCCAATATGGATGTTAAAATTTTCACCTTGACATTAAGGAGGGAGATGGAGTGGCAGGAACTGCATAAAATGGGGTCTTTCCCTTGTTTGGGGATCACTGAGATTTGTGTGTACTGCCAAGACAAAGGGGCCCCCTCTATCCTCTGCACCCTGCAGCAAACCTCCATCAGTAGGGGAGTCAGTACATATGAGAAGATTTTATAAAGTTCAGCAGCAAAGCCATCCATACCTTGGGACTTTCCTGTCTTCAGGTCTGCTATATATTGCCAAACCTACTTTTGCCTCACTGCTCTAGCCAAAATAGCCACATTTTCTTCTGAGAGGGTCTTGGGCCAAACCTAGTGAAAGAATGCGTTCATGCGCTCCTTGTGGGAGTCAGTTTTGTCTTGAGTGTACAAGGCCTTGTTTCTACCACTTTGCTATGAACTCTGCCCCTCATACCCACCACTGCTCCCTCTACTCGGCCATCTCCATCCTCCCTCTGCCTCACATTGCCAGGCTCACTGTACCTCCTTCATATCTAAATACTGGTCTGGTTCCCTTCCCTGCTATGTCCCCTATCTCCTTTCCCAGCTACCCCCTTCCTCCTGCCTCCCTCCCTCCATTCCAAGCATCATCACACTTTCTCCACTCCTCTGCTGGGCAATCTGCCTTCTCATATTGATTTCCCTTACTCTGGAACAAATGCCCCTCCTCCCTGTGCCTCTCCTCCTCCCTTGGCTTGCTCAGGCACCAGTTGAAACTCCAACCACATGCCACCTACTCCTGTTTTCCCTCCTCCTAACTCCCCTCTGGCCTTGTTTCAACCATCCTTGCCTGGGTCTCTTGCTGAGTCTCTCCTACCTACCTACTGACTGCACTTCTCACCACCACTGCTCTTCCACCTGCACTGGGCTGGGCTTATTTTTCTGGTCTTTTGTCTGTCAGTTAGTAACTGCACACAGTGGATTGTCATTTTCCCTTGCACATCAATCTGGCATCTCACATTCAAGACTGCATTTGTGCTTATACTTGCCTACATTACTTTATTTTTGTACCTACTCATTTTTGTACCGATGTATTTACCAAATGTTGCTCTATTGACTTGCATCATGTATTGTACTGTGCTTCTCCTGTTCCAATCCCCAAGTTGCACCTGGAAATAAATAAGTATCGGTTCAGTGTGTCTCTCCCAGTGATCAATTTTCAAATTAAATAAACTGCTTCGCATTCTGCATCGGGTGCATGTACCCCAGGTTAGCTGAGGTGAAGGACTGTCCAGCCTGCAGTTTCTTTGCAGATCTGCCAAGCCAGCAACCACCCAGCTCTATTTCCAGATTTAAAGAATCTCTGCTTTGAGTATCTTAAGGCCCCTCGACCTTTGCATCCAGCAGCTGTTTCAGCCAAACCCTCTGTTGGTCTAGTCTTTTTTTGATCTTGCAGTTTAAGGAGATCTTATGTTCAGCCCCCAGGTCAAAGAGCTGGTCTTCCAGCTGTAGTTGTTTCCTTGATTCTTTTTTTTAATCTGGAGGCAAAACTAATGGTCTTCCCTGTCACCCACAGTTTTTTAGATCATCCCACCAATACATTCTGCTGGTATCTGCCTGAGGGTTATTGATTTTGTACTCTGTGATACATTGCTGTATCTCCTCCCTATATTGTACATTTTGCAGAAGGGAGACATTCAGTCTCCAGCTGGAAGACTACACTACAGGGATAGGTCCAAGTCCAGCACCACTGGAGAGTGGTCTAAGACAGTGTTTACTTTTATATCACATTGTTCCAACACATGTACCTGTGACAGGGTTGGAATAAGACCCTGTCCCATTTGTTATGCATAGAGAGTTAAAAGCAAGGCTCTATTCTGTCTTCTCCTATTCTGTCACTTGTCATCTCTTGCCTGTCTGATTGCGCAATCAAATTTTCCTTGTGGCACCTAGGAACTGACCACTCTGATGGTACCACAATTTCTTCTTCTTTCTTCCTTTCTTTCTTTCTTTCTTTCCCATTTTAACTTGCAGCTTATGATCGAGGGTGGCTTATCTTTGAGGGCGGTTTATAACACAAAGTGAACTTTTACAGCTGTTAGCAATTACTAAATCAGGCATGGCCAAGCGCAGGAGCGGAATGGCGGTTTGAGTGAGGAGCTCCATCTACATCACCTGCTACTTTCCCTCTAAAACCCACTAAATTGCCAAAAAGTCTAATACTTTTATCTGACCTACAGTCCAGATGCCGGCACCGACCAAGTCAGTGAAGATTCAATCCCAAATAACATTTAACTCACCCAGATCAACCCGAGTTACAAAGGTCCTACCTCAGAGGAAAGCACAAGAAGATCCCGTGGAAGGGCCCGCTGCAGAACCAGTTTCTCTCGACTCCGAAAACTTTCATCTGCAAAACAACTTTTTGCCCGTCCCAACCGACGCTATGGCCGAAGGCTATCAGAATTTGGAGCGACTCCTAAAGGACATAAAATACCATCTGGGTACCCGTATGGAAGCAGGATTTGAAAACATCATTGCCCAAATCCAGCATATGCAGCAGACGGTTAATAATTTGGCCGACACAGTAGAGACACATGAAACCCGAATTGGAGAATTGGAGTCCAGACTGGGGAATCAGGAGGATCTTACAACCAGGCAAACCTCCGATTTGGCAAAAACTCTTAAAGAAATAGAGCTCCTTAAACAAATTGTGGATGATCATAAGAATCGGGGACGATGCTGTGATGTAAGAATGATAGGGCTACCAGAGGGGCTCAAGGGCCAGGCCTGTGTAGAATATTTACAGGCCTGGTTCAGGGACACTCTACAAATACCACGGGATGCCACTTTGGAGATTCAGCGAGCTCATCGCTCCCCTGATCCCAAGCCTACACCTGAGCAGAAACCTCGCCACATTATAATTACATTTCTGTGATACCAGGATTGACAATTAGTCCTTGAAGCAGCTCAGAAGAAAGGAGTCATTATGACCCAACAAAATCGGGTGAGCCTATTCCCCGACTACTCCAGAGTGCTACAACTTCAGAGGCAGGTCTATGCTGAGGTCAAGAAACTGCTGCATTCTATCTCATGTCCCTTCACACTGGAATATCCTGCTCAGCTCATCATTCTACCTGTGGAGGGATTGTAGAAGGCCTTTACAAGCCCGGACCTCGCTCTGGAATGCACTAAAGAATTGGAGCGCCAGAAGAAGGGCTAAGAGGTTTGCCAACTAGAAGGGAACTCTACCTCAGGTACTGTGATTACAGGGTGTGGGAGACGGGGGCGGGTATTTTGGCCCTATGCCGATCTGTAACTCCTTTGGGGGCCTATAAGGCAAGATCGGTGGGCACCCCCACCCTTCCCCTCCTCCTCTTCCCATTCCTGGTGCTTCCAACAGGACAATATAATTACAGTAACCCCTCTCTATAACGAATGGTTTGGGAGCCATAACCAGCATTCGTTATAGCTCCCCATTCGTTACAACGAGGGAAGCTAGAATTCATTATATCTGCCAGCAGATGTCACCCGGAGACCCACACACTTTTTCTTTATTTACTTATTTAAGTAAAGACAGATATGACTAGTTTAGTCTTTTCATCATTATTTATTTAATGTTAATCTGCTTCAGATGGTGGCTCAGTCCTTTTACAGTATCACATGTTCTTTACTAATATGCTGTCCCCCTTGTCCCCGCTACACAGTTCTGCATACTGTAGTTCTGCTAAACAGCACTCGTGGTTAGCAAGCGAGATTATAGCAACTGGCACTTTGTAATATACTGTAGTAATTTTGTAAATGTTGCTTGCTATAAAATTATAAGTCTAGTAATACAGGAGCTTCTTGTTCCTTTATTCTGCTTTTGTACTGTATGTGTGAGTGAGCGAGTGCAGAGCGAGCGAGGTTGTAGCAACTGGCACTTTGTACTGTAATACACTAATTACCCTGTATGTAAAGTGTTGATTGTTGTAAAAGTGCAAGTCTGCATCCACCTCACACAGAATGTGGCAATACAGTATATCTTGTTCCTTTATTGTGCTGTGGTAGGAATGACTGCTTTTGTGTGTGCGAGTGAGTGTGAGCGAGCGGGAGAGAACCAGCAAGTGCAGAACGGCAGTGAGAGGAAAACAAAGTGGCGTATTAAATAAAAATAAAGAAAATGTAGTTGAAGGTACAGTATTTGTTTATTCTCTCTTGTAACTGTTGTTAAGGCAGAGAGTGGGAGATAGAACTGCAGTGTAGAAGTTAGTGGTTAGATGCGTATAGGAATCACTGAACAGCTGAGATATTGGGGGCCATATCGGGAGCCACAAGAGGTATTCATTATATCCGAGATTTCACTATAGTGGGGTTCGCTATAGTGAGGGGTTACTGCATTTTATACCTGAACACCATTATGGCTGTACAGCACTAGCACTACAGAGACAGCTGTGGAGGCTGGGACTGGGCCCACATTCGTCCTGGGACTTTGCACTTCCATGTGCAAGATGATTAAGCACGTGGACATTCACTGTTCATTGCTCTGAAGCAGCTTCTTTTGGAGATAAAAATATTGTTGTTTGGAATATTATTTTTGTTTATTACTGTCTGAACTGCTACATCTGGGACTTATTATTTACAAGACTATTTGGCTTCACTTACTGCAATTCTAAAAGTGAGTGGCGAGGGGACTGAAAGAGTATCCTGTCAAGGGAACCTGCATTCGCTGATTTTACTTTCTTTGATTGACCTGGATCCTTTTGATAATAAACAATGCAGGGGGGACGTCTGCTAGGGGAACTTAGCATTAACTTTATAGTAAGAGCGCTGAATGCAAAGCTGAAAATACCATTTTAGCAGGGTGGTCAATTCCCACACATCAGAGGGGTGCGGCCTACCTTGCAAAGCTCCCTAAGCAGCTCCCTCATCCCGGGATAACCTAGAGACAAGATAGGGTTTCTGGGAGGAGTCAATCAATCAATCAAAATCTTTATTTATCCAGGTGGGCACCATTGAGCAAGGCTCATTTGCAAGGTATACCTGGTCATGAATACATCAAAGTACAGTACAGAAGCAGGTGTACAAAAAGCAATACTATACAAGGAAGAAAAAGTATATACAGTGTATATAATACAGTACAAGGTTGAAATAAATAAAAAAAAAAAAACAGCATTATTTTACAATTGAAGAAGTCAGCAGATGTACAATCAACCATAGGCATACAGGGGTTATAAGCAGAGATCTTTTGAGTGAGGCAGCTGGCAACTACACCTATTGGGGAAAGAGGCCGTGTATGGGGTGGCAGGTTAGAGAGGTAAAGAAGAGGAGGGATATATTACCGATGACTGGGGGAAAATTTGAGCTTAAACCACAGAAAGTGACGATGGCTGTCGTGTACTTGTTTATTATGATAATGACGGAGGAGGGGTAGATAATTGGGACACTATTATGGATGGGGTGGGACTTTAGCCAGGCTGGAGTGGACAGGGAAGAGTGGGTGCAGCAAGAAGAGTTAATAGGGAAAGAGTGAGAGCCAGGGGTAGAAACATGGCGATCCCAGACCCTTATCCCCTCCTGCCCTGCCCGTTTTCAGGGAGTAACAGAGGGAACAAGACTTTCTTTTAAAATGTAATTCCTTTTATCCCAGAATTGTAATAGCAGGCGATGGGGCGCTCTATCCATGAAAAGGAGTGGATGGGAATAGCAGAACCTTTTGTACTGCGGGGGCATGCTACTGTTGAGCAATTGTTTCTCAATTGAGCAATTGATGCTCTTTATTAGGAGTAGTATTGCTGCACCTGTGTATGTATGTATATGTATATCTATTATTTATCCGATGTCATGTCTGTATGCCCAAGCCCACCTTGGAAATGAGCTTGCTCGACGGTGCTTCACCTGGTAAAATAAAGATTAATTGATTGATTGTTTCTACTACTTTCTGTTCTAATTGGAAACTATTATGCTGTTAGGGAGGTGGGAGGGGGGTTAACTGTTAAAATATGGTATTCTGAAGTGTACTGCCATAATACAGAGTTTCCTTTCGTTAAAATGGGAGGGAGGAGCGATAAGTTGGAAGGATTTTTCTTATACTGTTGGGTTTTTTGCAAAATTAGCGGGGCTAGTTCTGTTTTTGTACCAGGGTTAAAGTCGACTCTTTGGGATCAAATTAAGCCATTATATTTTCAATGACTAATCTCACCTTTATCTCACGGAACATCAATGGTTTATGAACAGTGGTTAAAAGAAAGCGAGTATGGTCACAGATCAAGAAACTAAAAGGCAATATAATATTTCTGCAGGAGTTACACTCCACTAAGGAGGAGGCTGGTCACCTGGGGGAGCCCTGGGGTGGATCTCGTTTGGCAGCCCCCTTCACATCTAAGGCTTGTGGGACAGCCATATGGGTTAGGCCTGGTCTCCCCCATAAAGTACTTTCCTGGGTGGCTGACCCACAGGGCAGATATGTTAATGCAGTGGTAGACTTCGGAGGTTGAAAGCTTACCTTAGCCTCGGTCTACGGTCTGAATTATGATTCACCAGATTTTTTCACTCATTTGGTGACCACCCTCGCTTCTTTCCCAGATTGTATAATTATAGGAGAGGATATGAACACCTACTGGGATACTAAATTGGATCATTCTGGAGTTAGGTGGGGTGCACCTCCTAAAAGTGCATCTGCCCTACACCGATTAACTGAGGGCAGGTCCCGGGCTGAGACCTGGAGGTTCTGCCACCCAGCAACCTGGGAATACTCCTTTTTCTCCCGTGCCCAAAAGATTTATACCAGACTAGACTACATTTTCCCTCTGTCTCACATGGTGGGGGAGATACATGAGGCCGAATACGGTCAGTTGTTGATTTCTGATTATGCACCCCTCAAAGTGGTGATGTCTAGAGGAATAGAGCCTCCCAGTATGACTCGGTGGTGCCTTGACCCATCCTTACTGTTAGATCAGCAGTTTATCCAGCAACTAAATGACCATCTTAAGGAATTCATTGCCCTGAACTCCCAAGGGGATACTAGTACTGGTACAGTGTGGGACACTTTGAAAGCTTTTATTAGGAGGGAAGCCATATCCTATTCCTCATTTCAACAGAAAACTGCCACAGCTCGAGAGCATTACTTAGGTAGCTCAATAAATACCCCAGAGAGGGCCAATATAGCACAGCAGACTCTACAATTATTGTCAGTACTTAAGTCTCTTAAGGGTACTTTGAACCAGCTCTCCACAAGGAAACAGGAGCGCAATTTGTTATTAACAATGTCCACCACTTTTTTCGATGGAGACAAATCAGGGAAGTTACTGGCCGGTATGGCGAAAGCAAGAAGGGCAGAACGTACAATACTAGGAATAGAGGACCCTGTAGTGGAGATTACTTATGACCAGACTGAGAAAAATAGCTCCTTTAGGTCTTACTACTCTACCCTGTATACCTCTGAGTTTCCTTCCAGAGCAAATCCAGAATCCTTTTTGAGAAGAATTGATCTACCAACCTTGCAGGATCAGGACAGAGATATTCTGACATCTCCTGTGACCTTAGAGGAACTACGCCAGATTGTGTGGGGGGGGGGGTTAAGAAGGGGAGGGTTCCGGACCCTGATGCGCTTCCCTCGGAACTGTATAAACTGATCTGGGATGCAGTGGGCCCTTTGATGCTTAAGATGGTGACAGATTCTTTAGAACGGGAGATCCTGCCATCTTCTCAATACCTAGCTACCATTACTGTCTTACCCAAACCAGGTAAAGACACCCTTAAATGTACCTCCTACCGGCCCATCTCCCTTTTAAATGCCAATTACAAAATTATAGCCAAGCTGTTGGCATCTAGGATTGAAGGGTTCCTTCTCTGTTTGGTACATCCGGACCAGGGAGGTTTCGTCAAGGGAAGGCAGGCAAAACATAATATTAGGTGGACCCTGAATATTATGTACCATTGGCCCCAGGGTAGTGGGGGAGGGCTCTTGGCTCTAGATGCCGAAAAGGCACTCAACTGGGTCAAATGGCCCTTTATGCTTGCAGTCCTTGTTAAGTTTGGCATGGGCCCCCAAATGTTGAAATGGGTAGGTGCATTGTACCGTTCCCCTAAAGCCCAAATACTTACCAACAGTGTGGTCTCAGCCCCCTTCTCCCTGACCAGGGGAACCAGGCAGGGATGTCCTCTATCCCCACTTCTGTATGTCTTTACTATTAAAGCCCTGGCCCAAGCTGTTAGAAATGCTCCGGGTATACAATGTCCAATCCTGTGGGGGGTGGAACATATAGTAAAATTTCTCTTTTTGCGGACGATGTCCTCCTTTTCCTTAGAACCACTAAGGACTCTCTCCCCTGTCTATCAGCACTTTTTGCCACTTATGGACCATTCTCAGGTCATAAAATTAATTTGGGGAAAAGTGAATAGATGCTGTTGGTAGGCCCTCAGGTACCCATTACTACAGCAAATACAAATATACCTTGCACCAAACAGATTAAATATTTGGGAATCATAATTACATCTGCAACCTCTAAACTTGTTAAAACCAATATGAATAACATTATTAAAAAAGTTAAGGAGGATTGCACAGTTTGGAGAGCCCTCCCCCTGTCCCTCATAGAGAGGGTGAACCTTATTAAAATGTCGGTGGTGCCACAATTTCTATACTTTTTCCAGACAGTTCCCCTCTGGATACTGCATAAATTTATAAAGTCCTTGGAAGGGGCTATTACCCAGCTTATTTAGCAGGGTCGGAGACCAAGAATCAAGAAGGATATCTTGTGGCATCCAGTTGGGAAGGGAGGATTGGGCCTTCCTAATGTGCAGTATTACTATCTGGCAGCTCAACTAGCTTTTTACAGGATATGTTTAAAGAAGAAACTACTAGGCCAGCATGGGTGAGTTTGGAAGCACGTACTTTCATTCCCCTGTACCATGATATCCTAGTGGGGGGCATGGGTATGTCCCAACCCTTTAAAATAAACAATCCCTGTACTAAATCCACTTGGAAGGTATGGCAAAAGGCACACCAGATTTGGGGGTGGGAAGCACACTCCGTTTCACGAGACATTCCCCTTCAGGCGATTCTTATGAACAGTGGAGAGATGGTACCGGGGGATAAGCAAATCTTAAAAAGTTGGCATCTTCGGGGATTACAAACCCTGGGGCACCTTTGGACAGGGGATGAGGTTTTGCCTTTCTCCTCCCTTATTAAAATATATAAGTTACATGCCTCACACTAATTTATACACTTACGCCCGCAGACAATTGTATCCTAGTTGAAGGCTAGGGTGCCAGAGAGCCAATTGGGAGTCCGTTCCCCCTTAGAGGAGATATTTGTAGGGCAAGCTATAGATTTGGCCTTCAGACCCCTTTGAAAATGTTATAAACTGCTGCTCGGAGCTCTCCCTGACTCTTTAGTAAAAATTAAAGCTCAGTGGGCATCAGATTTAATGCCAGAAGGCCTTACGGGAAGAGATTGGCTTGCAATTCTTAAAAATATAGGGAAGTGCTCAGTAAATAACAGACTCTGTGCAGTTCAATATAATGTCCTTCACAGAGCCCATTTTACCCCATATCTGGCACACAAGATAGATCCATCAGTCTCACCCCTATGCCCCAAGTGTCATGTGCATTTATCACCTGTTCTGGGAGTGCTCCAGGGTGCAGATATTCTGGGGTGGCATACACCAGATTCTAACCTCCATTTTCCAATGCCCAGGTACAACGGACCCAGCTGAAATCTTGTTGGGCCTCCCAGTGCGGAATCGAGGAGGAGGTCCTCACTTCTCTACAGGGCTGTGGAGATTGGGAAACGTAATTGCCCTTAGACTATTGGCACAGTACTGGAGATCATCATCAACTGCAGAGGGTAGTTGGTCTGGGAGTTTGGCAGGTGGTTAGGAGGGGCAAATTGGGTGCCCCATCACTCGGTGCTCTCCAACACATCACCTCCACAAACCATATAAAAACTACAAACAGGTATCTGCCTCTATCTCCGAAATCAAACAAAGGGGCAGAGGACACTGCAGAGCAGGACACTGCAGCACAGGAGCTAGCACAACAAAACACACCCAAAACAGGAACCACAACAAAAAAAGCAAAAAGGAAATCCCCAAAACTTCTGATCATAGGAGACTCCATGATTCAGGGAGTTGATACGTATCTCCAGCCAGAGTTAATGATCAGATGTCTCCCAGGTACATCAGCGTGGATAGATACTGACCACATTGCTAAAATTGTTCACGTAGCAGGAGAAAACATTGATGTCCTGGTACACATAGGTACTATCGATCTCGCCAGCCGGTCAGTTGTGGAGACCAAGGAACACCTGACAAGGCTGGGTGACAAACTATCATCCATTTCATCCAGCATCTCCTTCTCTGAGATCCTGCCAGTGTGGGAGAGGGGGACAGATGGACGGAAGGTCAGAGAAGGGGAGATAGGGGAGCTAAATATGTGGCTCAAGGGATGGTGCCAGGAAAAAGGACACAAATTTGTAGGGAACTGGCAACAGTTTTGGGAGCGAAAGTTCTTTAAATTTGATGGAGTGCATCTGACTAAGGAGGGAGTCAGTGCATTGAGGCAGAAATTTGATGTCTTTGCAGAATATTTAAACTAGCAAATAGGGAGAGAGGTGCAGCACCTGAAACATCGAATGGGAAGAACACCCCCAGCTAGTGGTCAAACAGGAATTCAGCATGTTTGTAGTTCATTTGCATCACCAGGTAAAGAAAAAGGTCTGGCTCCCCATACAATGCACAGGGGAAACGCCGGACCTCGCCCAACAACTAACACACCGAAATCTGACCAATGGAAAATCATGTACACAAATGCTTGCAGTCTGGGAAACAAGATCCCAGACCTGCAGTCAATAATGACAGAGGCTAAACTGGACATAGTAGCCATTAGTGAGACATGGTTTACCAGTAACCACACTTGGGAAACTTCAGTACCTGGCTATGTACTATTCAGAAGAGACCGAGGTGCAAAAGGGGGGGTAGAGTGGCCCTTTATGTCAATGAAAATATCAAAGCTACAGAAATTCAGAATACACATAAGGAGCCAGAAGAACTGTGGGTCACCCTGCAAACAGGAAATGGGACAGCCATACGAACTGGGGGTGTGTACAGGTCTCCAGACCAGGGGGAGGACATAGACACGTTACTGTTTGAAGATATACAAAACATGACAGCTAAAGGGGAGGTTCTGATAATGGGAGACTTCAACATGCCAGGTGCAGCCTGGTCAATTCCAGCAGGGACATCTGCCAGAACTAGACACATGGTGGATTCCCTACAGGGGGAGGGCCTCAAACAACTGGTACAACAACTCACTAGAGACAGGACTATCCTAGATCTAGTACTGACTAACAGGAAAAGGATCACAGATCTCCAGGTAGAAGGTCACCTGGGGGCCAGTGACCATCACATGGTATGGTTCAATTTGGCCACTAGAACAAAATCATCTCATTCCAAGACAACAATATGAGACTTCATAGGAGCTGACTTTGATAAGATGGCTAACAGAGTTAAGCTAGCCCTGGCAAAGAGAAATACAGGTGGGTGGGTACAGGCAAAGTGGGCAAGCATTAAAGATGCAATACTTCAAACAACATCCCATTGTGTTAGTGAGAAAAGGAAGTGCAAAAGAAGAAGGAAACCACTTTGGTTCTCAAAAACATAGAAACATAGAAACATATAGAAACATAGAAACATAGAAACATAGACTTTGACGGCAGATAAGGACCGCTTGGCCCATCTAGTCTGCCCATTTCCCTACCTACAGGATAGGCCGCAGATCCTAGTTAAACAGTAGCAGAAAAGGCCAGAGCCAAAAGGCTGGCCTTCAGGAAATATAAGGGAATGCAGCAGGATAAAGATAGGGAGGCATACCAAACTTCCCTAAGGGAAGCAGGGAAGGCAGTAAGGTAGGCAAAGGCCCAAACTGAGGAAACACTAGCACAAACAGTAAAAGAAGGTGACAAGACTTTCTATAGATACATTAGTGAAAGGAGAAAGTCCAGAGGGGGTATTGCTAAGATCAAAGGGGATAAGCGGGTATGTGAGGAGGAGGAGGACCATGTAAAAGCATCTATCCTAAATAGATACTTCTGCTTAATATTTACTGAAGAGAAGGTAGGGCAGGGCCCACAGCTATGCACCATGGACACAGGGGGAAGGGAGGTGTGTACTAGTCCCTTCACAAAAGAAAGGATCCTACAAGAGCTCGATAAGCTCAGAGTGGACAAGGCAATGGGACCTGATGGTATACATCCCAGGGCACTAAAGGAGCTAAGGGTGGAACTAGCAGAGGCATTATCAGAACTGTTTAGTGAGTCTCTGAGCACAGGAGAGGTCCCAGAAGACTGGAGAAGGGCTCATGTGATCCCGCTCCACAAGAGTGGTAGCAGGGAGGAGGAGGGAACTACAGACCAGTCAGTCTTACCTCAGTGGTGGGCAAGATTATGGAGACACTCCTTAAGGAAATAATAGTGCAACACCTGGAATCCATAGGAGCACAGGATCCAAGACAGCATAGGTTTGCAACAGGAAGGTCCTGTCAAACTAATCTCATAGATTTCTTTGACTGGGTAACCAGAGTGGTGGACCAAGGGGGAGCAGTTGATGTTACCTACCTTGACTTCAGCAAAGCTTTCGATACTGTGCCACACAGAAGATTGATTAATAAGCTGGGTAGGCTCGGGGTGGGTCAGACATTGGTCAACTGGGTGGCAAACTGGTTGACAGGCAGAAAACAGAGAGTGGTGGAAAATGGTATACAGTCAGAAGAGATGCAAGTCACAAGTGGGGTACCTCAGGGATCAGTCCTGGGGCCAGTCCTCTTCAATATCTTCATCAGTGACATTGCAGATGGACTGAAGGGAAAGGTTTGTCTGTTTGCAGATGACACCAAGATCTGCAACAGAGATGATCCAGATGGTGTGGGCAGAATGAGAAGAGATCTGGATAAACTGACAAAATGGTTGGAAGAGTTGCAACTAGGGTTTAATGCAAAGAAGTGCAAGATCATGCACATAGGGAAGAGAAACCCTGACGCCACCTATAGGCTGGGAGGGGAGTTGCTGGCAGTCACAAGGGAAGAAAGAGACTTGGGCGTCATCATCACCGATGACTTGAAATCATCAAGCAGACCTCTAAAGCAGTAGGTAAGGCTAAAGGGATGTTGGGGTGTATTAGTAGGGGTATCACAAGTCTGAAGAGGGAGGTAATAATCCCTCTTTACAAGACATTGGTTAGGCCCTATCTGGAGTACTGCGTGCAGTACTGGAGGCCACACCTTCACAAGGACATTGACCAAATTGAGGCAGTCCAGAGAAGGGCAACCAAAATGGTGCAGGGACTGCATCAGAAAACATATGAGGACAGATTAACTGAACTCAGTATCTATACCCTAGAGCAAAGGAGAGAGAGAGGTGATATGATTGAAACATTCAAACACCTTAAGGGCATTAACAAGGTGAAAGAGTCTAACATGTTTCAATATAAGAAAATAGAAGGACAAGAGGACACAGCATGAGATTAGAGGGAGGCCGATTAAGGGGTAATGTGAGGAAGTTCTTTTTCACAGAAAGGGTGGTGGATGCATAGAACGGCCTACCTCAGGAAGTGGTGGATATGAATACAGTGCAGGGCTTCAAACAGGCATGGGATATGTATAAGGGGGCAATACAGATTAGTATGAATAGATAGCTCATTGACAGAGCAAAGGCCTATGACACATTCATAAGGTAGAAAAAGAAATGGGCAGACTGGATGGGCCTTGCGGTCCTTATCTGCCATCAACGTCTATGTTTCTATGTTTCTATCAGAACTACCTACTGTATCAGAGTGGGTGAAATCATTAATGGAGTGTATGAAGTTAGAAAGAACCCAATATTTTGTTAGAGGCCAAATGGCACAATATTATCAGATGTGGTCCCTAGTAGAAGATGCTATAGAACAGCCCTGGTTCCCCTATTCTATCGAAGTGCATCTTTTTAATTTCGGGAAGGTGCCCCTTAATATCCAGGCAGTACCATGGTCTCAGACTCCGCTGCAGTAGTATCCTGATAATAATAATATCGTAGTTTGTCTAACCTGCCTTCTTTGCAGCATGGACATTTCTGTAAATCACCACCATCTTGGTTCTGGACTGTCATTGTGGACCAATTAGTACCTTTGGGGGCTTTAAAATAGAGCCTGCCCCCAGAGGTCTTGTGGGAGTGAATTTCTGTAGGAATTGTAGTTTTTCCACTTTGGCACCTAAGTCTCCCCTTGACCACTGTGAGGCTCTTCATACTCTCCTCTCCTCTCCCTAGGCACAAAGAAGTTGCATATTGTCTGCGCCTACAATCCCCCTACCAATAGCCAAAAAGGATTGGATGTATTACTTGACCAAACTGCTTCCCACTCAGGCAATAGTGAAATTCTCCTACTAGGGGACATTAATAACAACTGGCTCGGAGGCTCACAAGTGACAGTCCTGACTAAACTGCAAAGCTACAATCTACATCAGCTTATCTCCTTAACCACCAGAACCACTCCTCAATCAAACACCAGCACACTGCTGGACTGGATTATGACAAACCGCCCTGAAAACATTGTTGATTCTGGCATTCTGCCTAATGCCATAACTGACCACTCTCCGACTTTCTGCATCGGGGGAAAAGCAGACCTGAACTTTTGAAGCCTCGTTACATTACCTTCCATAATCATGTGAATTTTGACCCTCAGGCCTTTCTGTTTGACATTGCTTGCACCGACTGGTCCTCCCTATATAACCCTTCTGACGCACAGTCTGCTGTAGACATTTTCTTGACCAACTTCCAATACCTACAAGAAAAACACAGCCAACTTGTGACTAGGCGAGTAAAAAACAGGCAGACCCGATGGTTGAAATCTGGCCTCCTCAATAAATTACGACAGAGAGACAAAAGCTGGTCTTGCTACACGAAATCTGACCTCCCAGAAGATTTTCACACCTACAGGCTACTGAGAAGTGCCTGTAAAAGAGAAATCAGGGAAGCAAAAAGCTCCTACTGTAAGGATCTATTAACAGATTCCCAGGGAGACCCGAAACAATTCTGGTCCCATATTAAGTTCTTCCTGGGCTCAAACCAGTCTGTTACTCCGAATACTATGGCCCTAAAAGGCATCCACTGTCACAATCCCCTCACCACTGTTAACTTCTTTAACAAAGAGTTTGCTGTCCTTACTCAATTCACCTCCACTTTCTCCACCCCATCAAATCCTGTCTTACAATCAAAATCATCTGGGCCCACTTTCCACTTCAAATCTGTCCAGAGTAATGAGGTTCTCAGACTTCTGCAAAACATCTCAGAGTATGCAGCCGTGGGGTCGGATAACCTGGAACCTAAGCTCCTAAAGTTAGCTGCTCCACACATGGCTGGTCCCCTGGCTTTCATATATACTCTCTCCCTGTGTCAAAGCTCCGTCCCTGACATATGGAAATCGGCCAGAGTTACCCGTGCTCAAGAAAGGTGACCCGCTTGATCCTACTAACTACAGACCCATTGCCATCCTATCTGTACTCAGCAAAATTTTAGAGAAACTAGTTACCATCCAAACAACAGACTTTCTCCTGAAACATGACCTCTTAACTGACACTCAGCATGGTTTCCGCAAGGGTCACAGTACTACTACTGCCCTGCTTAAACTTACGTCTGACACTCTACTGGCCATGGACTCTGGCTCGCTCACTGGGGCCATTTTCATTGATATGACCAAGGCATTCGATCTCGTTGACCATCCCATCCTCTCAGCCACCCTTGACTCTCTAGGTTTCTCGCCAAGCGTTGTGTATTGGTTTAAAAGCTATCTGACTGACGGGTCCCAATATGTGAAATTTAACTCTACCCACTCCGACAAGGTTACCATCAACACTGGGGTTCCCCAAGGGTCTATCCTAGGTCCTCTGCTTTTCTCTATTTTTATCAATAGCATCACCTCAAATCTCCGTAATACTTCCTCTCTACTCTATGCGGAAGACATTGTTCTGTATACCAGTTCTAAGAATATTGATGACATAAACTCTCGACTCTCTTGTGACTTTCAGCTTATCCACCAGTGGCTTACAAATCACAAATTCATACTTAAATCAAAGACCCAGGCAATGCTATTTGGGTCAAGTCTCAAACTCAGATATGCCCAAACACTTTTCAGTGTCGCCTCCCCGATAGAACATCTTTAGGTGTCGTAAACTCCTTCAAATATCTAGAGGTCACTTTAGACCCATTTCTGAGTTTTGACCTCCATATTCAAGTTACCTGCAAGCAGGTAAACTCCAAACTCGGTATTATCTACCGTACTTGCTATGCGCTCACCCCCCTGCTAGGCTGGCCATTGCCCGTGGGATATTACTTCCCTCCCTCACATATGGGGTTGCCACGTATGTTTCTGCCTGCAACTCAAGTCTATGAAAGTGAGATATTACTTATAATAATATTTGTAACCGCATCTTGCCCCGTCTGAAACATCACTGTCTCCTCTACTCAGATCTGAGTTGGCTTCCCCCTCAAGAACTCAGATCCTATGCACTAGGATCCATTACTGACAGCATCATCAGATCCTACTCACCTAAACCTCTGGCCAATCCCTTTCTCTACCACAAATCAAACTATGCTTTGCACTCTGTGGACCATGTCCCTGTTCTCATTCCAAGACATCATACTTTGAAAGGTGGTTGTGCTTTCGCTTGTCATGCACCACTCTTCTGGATCACACTCCCTTTAACTCTCCATCAAAATGCTTCCCACATCTCCTTTAAAAGAGAACTACGCCACCATCTCTTCTCCTCATGTGCAAGCTCCTGCTTTAAACCACCTAAGTCCAAACACCTAAGTCCAACTCCTCTCCCTTATTGCTCCCCTGGGGCCCTCCCCAACGAGGTGCAGTTTTCTTCAATTCCCTTTCTCCTTTTTTCTTGCACCATCCTCTTTCCACTCCTTCTTATTCTTCTATCAGTTTTTCTCTGTTTTATGCTTTCTCACTAAAACTGCACAATCCTCCCCTACTTTCACAAACTAGATGAGTTTTTGGATTACCAGCGCTTATCCCACCATCTCAATTTCTCCCCCCGACCTACTTTCTCCCCACCTTTCTCTCTCAATCTCCCTCATCTCAGTACTATACTAGGCTACCACCCATACACCACCAAATTTCATCTCCCTTCATCTAATTTTTGACTCCTGCTCTCTCCTCCTCTCCCTCTTCCTCTCTTTCACCATTCTCTACCTGTCTACTACCTACCCTCAAAGCACTCTATTCCTAACTTGTAACATACCGCTCAGTTTATGTCAAAAATGACCTACTTGCTGTTCTCTTACATGTAAACTTAAATGCTGTATTGTTCTTTTGTTTTATTTTTACCACTGTATATGCTTAAACATTTATATAGTACTTGTATTTATTGCACAATTATGTATCCATTGTATGTTCTTTTGTCTCTGTACCCTCCCGTGTCATGCCCGAAAATAGTCGTTTGGCTAGTGCACCTTACCCGGTAAACAAAAACTAAATAAATAAATGGACCAGGAGGGGGAGCCCTTGCTTTGAGAGACAGATGAGTCAACGAATCGAACCTTTTGGATCAGAGGGAAAGTCACAAGCTGTCTGCAGCAGAGAGTCAGTCTATGTTTGGAGTTGAGAGAGTGAACAGCTCGAGACATTCGAGCAGCTGCTCCTGCATAGTTGCACGGGAAACTGGTGGAAAGGCTGAGTTTGGCCTGTCTGCCTGCTGTCCCTCAAATGGGATCTTTAGAGAGTGTTTAAATCACTGGACTGTATCTGAACCAGTTGTGACCAAAGCCACCGAATTGTGACTGTATCATTGCCTGAAGATTTGTTGTACGCGATCGGCCTGTCAGCACGTCTGAAATCACCACAGAGATCACAGTTTTGCTCAGGAAAGCTGAAATTGCAACTGGACTGTCATCCGAACTGTGGTATTGTGTTTCGTCTTACTGTAAGTGTACTGAATGCTGTTAGTGAGTCGCGATTTGGTTCCCCGCTGCCTGCTTGTGTCACGCTTGCTGGAAGCTGAATCCAGCGTTTACTGGACTGAATATGAAATGTTCACCCAGCCTGAGCCCTGTCACCTTGGCCCAGCCAGCTACTCCAGGCACAGAGATCACCATCGACGAGAGACTCGCCCGGGGATCAGCCCCCTGCTCAACCGTCTCGAACAGGAATGACACCTCAGTGATTCGTGTGGGCCCTGCTTCTTCTGGCATACCAGCTTGTCAACCTGCAGTCTCAATCTTGTCCCTCCTGTGTCTCGTATTGGGCAGCATGAGTAAATACCAGGGTAGCTCCCTGCAACATCAGCTAAATCTAAAGTGTTGTCATCTGATTACTTTGTTGTTTCCTTGTCACAAACTGAGCCTCCAGGATCTGGATTACAAATTGTGTGTGTTGTGCATGTTTCTTTTTGCCATGATAGGACCCCAACCAGCTGCAACGTCAGCCTACCCCGGGCAAGAAATTAGGCTAGCCTCCCCCCTTGTTCCAACTGGGTACCCAGAGTGTGTGACTGTGAAGGGACTCTAAAGTGCATGCATAATTGCCTGATTTAATCAGCTACAGAACTAATCAGCCAAATTACGCCCCTCCCTTATTCACTCCCCCTGAATAAATCAGATCTAATTATTTTTGCATTTAACCTGACTGTGGTTTCATTTTGTACCAGAAGCACTGTACTGTTGTTACCTGCTGTGTCTAACCTTATTTTACAGGAGGCCTCCAGGGTCGGACTGGTGGAACCAGCCCTGGTGGTAAGGGCAAACAGAGTGGGGATTTGTACGCTGATGAGGGGCTATTGTACCTGTGTATGCTGTTCATTGTTTAGGCCACTAGAAGGGAAAGAGGAGGATCACAGTGTTCCAGAGGGCTGTACCCAGGTCAGCTACACTACCACTAACCCTGTCCTCCGGGTGGAGGCATCCGTTTTCAGTACCCAGGCCCCTTAACCTGTAACTAGTCACACAGGCAGGGGTAGTAGTCTTTGGGATAGAGCCACCTAGGGGTTACACAAAATTAAGAAAAATGCTGTGGTTTATGATCGAGAGTGGCTATTAATGGAGGGCGGCTTTAAATCACAGAAATACGGTGCATGAAAATGCTGACACTAAACTAATAACTGATTATGATTTTGTTTCAGAGCAAACTAACAATGTTTCTCTCCAAGGTTATTTTAAGCAGCTGGGAGTGAAACAAAAACAAGTTCCCTCATTCAGAGGGGTGTGTGTGTGTGTGTGTGTGTGACAGGGTTGGAATAAGACCCTGTTCTATTTGTGATGCATAGAGAGTTAAAAGCAAGGATCTAGTCTCTCCTCTCCTATTCTTTCACTTGTCTATCTCTTGCTTGCCTGATTGCACAATCACATTTTCCTTGTGGTAGCTTGGAATTGGCCACATTGATGGTCCCACAATTTCCCCGTTATCTCCCTTTCTTCACGTACTGTTTCTTTTCTGTCTTTCCCCCCCTTGCTTCACTGTGGTTAAAAAAATATATGTGATTCTAAATGTGGACATGAGATCCATTGGTTTGCAAATGTATACAGTTATTTTGTTGAAGTGATTACAGACATCTACTTGGGTTTGGTAGAGAAGTTAGCAGTTTGGAACATGTGGGTTGACCTTGAGAAGTCTGTTGACCTCTCACAAGCTTGTTAAAGAATTGTCAGCAGTAATTCAGCCCTTGGAAAGGATGTCTTAATTGGCTGCACATATTAAGAAGACTAAGGTACTTTTCAGGCTGATCACAGGAAGGTGAATGAAAAAAGTCTAGTTGCATTTGAGAAAAACAGGAGATGAAACTTACAAGAACAGGATGCAGAAGTTAAACTGCCAGGGAAAGACATCTCCTATAAACATAGCATTGTTTTCTTTAGAGAGAGAGAGAGAGAGAGAGAGAGAGAGACTGAGATTTAAATTGAAAAGAGACTCTGAGATAACAGACTTCGTTTCTTTGTTTGTACTGCCTTTGTGAAGTGCTATCCTGTACATCTTTTTTATGTTATTGTCATTGATAACAATAAGACACTACTTGCAAATTTTATAACTTTTCCTGGTTTACGTTTTCTTCCTGATCTATGCCTGATCTATGCCTCTAAGACAGTACCTACTAATTAGCTACTAGAAAGAAGTTGATATGGGAGTATGGTTTGTGTGGTTGGGGCCAAAATCTGTAGCCTCTGGTCTGTGGATGAATGAAGTGCTAGACTTCCATTAGGCCCAGTTCCCAGGTTAGTCTCTCAATGCAACAATCGACTGAGTTCGGGGTTGCTCTGGGTGGTCCTGACTTGCCCAGATCTGGGTACATCACACCATTAAAATCTTTGCCCACTGCAAATAAGGGGCCCGGCAGCAGAACTATCTCCACCAGCACTTTCTTTAGGAATGTTGCATTTTCCTGCTCCACATTGGGGCGTAGATGTTGAGAATAGTACATCGGTTGGAGTGCCATGCCCTCTCACACAAATGTAACTTCCCTCTCTGTCCTGCACCACTTTGGCTATCTCCAAGGGGCAGTTTTTGTGAATAAGGATGGCCAGTCTACTTTTTTGTGACTTTTCCTCACGTGTGGAGAAGAACACTGCTCCCACCCACTGGCACTTCAATTTCCTGCGCTCTACTACCAACAAATGCATTTCTTACAACAAGGCAATTTGTGCCTGGTGCCTATGCAGCTCCTGAAGAATTCTGATCTAATTATCTGAATTGTTTAACCCTTAAACATTATATAAAATGACTGTACAATCTGTCATTCAAGATATCTTGGTGAGTAAAGAGACCCCATGCCCTTTTAAAGCAGGCCAGTACACCACTGGAATGCCAACTGTACATAACCAAATGAATATAACTACAGTATTTACAACAAATGGTATGTCCTGGGTCCTCATCCTAGGAAGTCCCTCCCATGTCCATTCTTCCCCCCAGTACTGAGAACACATGGTGTCAATTCAGCTGGATGGCACCAACAAAAGTGTTGGGCATGGACACATCTCACGCACAAGCTACTGCACCCTCAACTGTCCCCTCCCTGTGACTCACACCAACTTTCAGCTGCATACATTGCTCTTTACTACCTGTGCATATTAACCCCACCACCGCCACCATGACCAGGGAGGCCAGATCCAGTTTATGTGTCACAGCTCATTTAGGCCCTCCTCCAGCTCAGTCTGCCCTAAACCAGGGGAAGAGTACACAATGGGGGGTGAGATACTAACAACAATAAAAATGGAAAGGGACCTGGAGGTAGTCATATCAGATGACCTAAAGGTGGGCAAGCAATGTGAGAGGGCAGCAAGGAGGGCTGGGGGAATACTGGGATGCATAGGGAGAGGCATCACCAGTAGAAAACAGGAAGTTATTATCCCTCTGTACAGACAGCTGGTGAGACCCCATCTGGAGTACTGTGTGCAGTTCTGGAGACCCAGTCTCCGCTAAGACATAGACAGGATGGAAGCTGTCCAGAGGAGGGCAACTAAAATGGTGCAGGGTCTGCACCGGAAGACATATGAAGAGAGCCGAAAGGAGCTTAATATGTATAGCCTCGAGGAAAGGAGGGAGGCTTCTTGTATCCTCCCATAACATGCTTCTGGGCCAGGGAGGTAAAAGGCACAAACCCAATATCTTGCATTATGCTCTGCAGGTTGGTGGATCATGTCACTTCACCAATCATGGCTGTCCAGCAAGGCCTCCCCTGAAGTTGCCCCTTTACTGTAGGCTGGGATCCTTGGTTGCTGCTTTGGCTGTGCTCTGTCACAAATATTGTGCAGCACTCCTCTATGCTCAGAGGGCATGTGTGCCAGGGGTGACTGCGGGAGGATCCCACTCCACTTCCCGAGTTTCACCCCCCGTCTCTCTTGTGCAGCCTAGCAGACTTCTTCTGCCCATCTCATTCCTTGTCACTGTCATTTCTCTTTTTGGACTTGAGTGCCTGTAGAGAGACAGCACTACTTAGACCCACCAGCCACATTGATCTGCCATGATCCAACACCCCTGCCCAAACCTTGCTGATTATTTAGCCCATAATTTTAATTGACGCACACCTCCACTCCCCAGCACCCCTGCCCCCCAGACTTGCCCAAGAGGCTGCTGAGGCCTTCATAGGTGCCAGGCCTGAGGCCTATCTGTCGCTTCCCACCTGAGACAGACCAGCCAGAGGCATTAGCAGGACCCTATGTTGTATTATATCAGTACCATGGCCTCCCTATTATACCTACACTGCCTCCCATAAGGTGAAGCCGGGGTCCCCACCGCCACATAGACTTGATTATCAGACTAACCCACCATTATAACTAGTACAACCCAATAAACACAATAGCATTAATGAATTCAGGAAAAAAGGATATAACATTCTGTCCCAGCTATAATAGGTTATACAACATCCAGCTTATAATTTTCTCATATGTCCTGCCAGTTCCACACTCAGTTAATGTTAGTTTCAAGCAACTCAGTTCTGCATGGTGTCATTTTGCACCCCCTGTGGACTGTTCAGCAGGGGCATTTATGCAGAGAAGAAGTGGTACCTCGGGCTTAGACACCACCTTGCTCGTCATCACCCCGTCCCCTAGGCTAGGTGACACCCTAGATGTAGTAGATGGAGGGCAGTTATGGTTGCAGGGCCGTTTAATTATGTGCCACTGGGAGGACTCGGGGACCACCTCCTGTGTAGGATCTGGACTAGAAAAAGTTCAGGTGGGACCCCTAAGTTTTTCAGCAGGAGCTTGGCTTTGGCTAAGGTCCTGAAAAACATTTGCCCATCTGAGGTGAAAATTCTGAACTATGCAGGTGTGATAAGTTGAATTTTTATGTCTTTTGCCATCAAGTTTTTCCTAATGGCTAGTAGAGTTTTCCTTTTTAAGAGAGTCATTGTGGTAAAGTTATGGTCAAAATAAAGCTTGCAGCTGCCAAAAATAATTTCCTTTTTGGCCCATGCTTCCATCAGGACCTTTATTTTGGTGTGGCAAACCAGGAATTTCATGATGACCTATCTCGGTCTTGACTTGGGGTCTGCTGGCCAGGGGCCCGTGGGCTCTGCATACCTGCACTGTTTCTAGTGGTTCTGCAGTTAGACAGGCTAGCAGTTCATGAAGTAGGGAGGCAAAGAAGGGTCCACAGGGCCTTGCTCCACTCCCTCCGGTGGCCCATGGAGCCATACATTATCTTGCTGGGAAAGGAATTCGAGGTCGTCAAGTTTTTTCTGCAACCTCTCGTTTCCAGAAAAGCAAGTATCTGAGGGCTGTTTTCTGCTCCTCTAGCTTGTCTATGGTCTCAGTAAACCCTCCTTTAAGATTTGTCGCCTGTTGCTGCACTTCCATGAGCTGTTTCAATTTATCTTCCACCCTTTTCTCAAGTCTCTCAAACATGTTGCCAGATTTCTGCAGCCAGTGGAAAAGCCATTTAGAAGTAATGGCAAACAGCTACTCAGTGTCATCATCACTCAGCACATTGGCTGAATCCAACGTCTGTGAGGTAACTGAAGCCGCGCAACTACGGCTGTGGGCCTTTTGGGCAGGATGGTCCATGTCAGTTTCGGAGTCACTCCGTCCTGTCCGATTTCCTTCAGTTTCACTTTCGCTGGCATTTTACCGGAGAATGGTGTCCTGTTCAGTTTAATTCGGTTCAGATTGCTTGGTGGGGGTACAAATAGTTACTTTGCTCACAGAGAGGGGACAGCTGATTTTGCCTTGAACAGCATGGATTGAAACTGGAACCGGAAATTCTATTTACTTATTTATAATATATGGTAGAATGTTGCTATATATAGAAATCTACCTTTTTATAACACTGTTTTACCAACGATGTGACATCACAATGTTGTTAACCCATTGATGGCATGTCACATTGATGGGTTAACAACCGGGAACAGTCTGCGCATGCACGCAACTTGATCCGACGGCCTTGAAACGGCCATAGCGGTGAGAGCATGACCTGGAGCAGTGCAGCAGTGACTGAAATAACTTCAGTAAGGACCTATTTTGTTGTTTTTTAAAAAGCAATTGGTACCACACACTATAAAATATAATGTATGGTACTTCGATCGTCAACCAGTATTTTAAGCAATCTCGAGGTTGCGATGGCGATGTAAACCTCTTGCACTTTGCTGTCAAGGTTTACACGGCCACCCTGGCAGCCTTTCGATGGTTATCAAACCAGTTAATGATCGATGACCATACATTATCCTCTATATTTCTTTTATGTATTTACAGAAAATGTTGTCCCGGGTAACGAACTCTGAGCCAGAGTTCATTTCCACGTGCGACCTGGAGGATAGTGGCCATGGGATACATTTGCCAAACAAAAACAAGAAAAGTACAAATGTAAAAGTATAGAATATATGTAATACACTGAATTTAAGGCATAGCAGAATTGTTACTGAACATATTGGCAATCAGGTGTTACAATGCAATGGGACAAATAGTCCAGCAGGTAAGAGGCATCCACTCTCCACTGCCAGACATCTGTTTACAAAATCTTTGTGGGTACAACAAAAAGACAGATAGATATCTTTGACAGCAGGGAATTTCCTCCACAAAGTGACAGGTAGAAAATTGTACTTTGTGTTGCTTATACCTAGCCACACGGGTGGGACCTTACACTTCAACTGCTATGCATTTCACATAATGCAATATATTTTACACTCAGATCTATCCTTGCTCCACAAAGATTTACTGATGTTACTCATAATGTTTTAGCTTTTTCTCGTCACACTCAGTATTAAAAACGAAACTGTTCTGACAGAAGCATTTCTTAACACAAAATATATGAGGCCCACTATTCTTAGACTTATTATTCTTTCAAATAAGGAAGTGCTACACTTTCTGGCCATTTGCGCTGTACTTTGAAGGCTGGTGCTTTGCATTTCAGTGCTGACAGGCAAAGAGATATGGGTAGGACACTGCTGCAAACTTCCCACAGCACCACATCCAGCTCATGCAAACTATGGCTAGAGCACCATAAATCTGATTAGTCATTAAGGTGTTTCTTCTTCTTCTCCCTACTCTGTCAGCCTTGCAAGCATTCCCACAACAGCAGTGTTACTGGAATACTCTCCCCTCCCGGCCTCCCATGGTTTTCCATGTCTGTCAATTGCAACTGCTGAAGTGCATTGATACCCAGGAACTTGCTGTCATGTCTCATTCCCAATCCTGACCTGACCTGACCTTGACCTCGTAACAATTTACAACCGTGAGAACTCATGAAATTGAAACCAGTAGGACTACATATTTGCAACTGCTTGGGGTAAGTTTTGACCTTAGATCTTCCGCAAGAAGTCAAAAAAACTGGCATCCAGACAGGGCAATTTCAAGAGTTTTTGTACTGTTATTTTTTTTGTTTAGTTACAAAAAACTGTGTTTTAGCTCTTACTCAAGGGGATCAACAAGGCTGAACAGTCTGAGATGTTTGCTCTGGTGCAGCAGGACACGGGGCATGCCCTGAAGCTCCGGGGCTAAATGGATAAATTCAGAGGTAATGTTAGGAAGTATTTCTTCTCTCAGAAGGTGGTAAACATATGGAGCAGCCTACCAGTGAACAGATGCAGTGGACATGAAGACAATACATGCCTTTAAGGCAAGCCTGGACAAGGTCCTGCTTACTGAGGGAATCACTGGTTACTTGGGTAGTAGAGTGGGTAGGGAATCCCTATTAATTGATTTGTGTTTGCACAGCATACAGTACTTACTGCATCTCTACTGAAAATCAGGGGTGTGGGTGGGCCTTATGGACCTAGAATCCTTTTTGAAATTACATTTCTATGTTTCAATGTTCATGCTTTGAACTTCCATGCTTTTGATGCTACTTCCACCTAGTGGACAAAATTGTGAACTGCCACTTGCAACCATTCAAGTATAATGTAATGATTGTTAGGTACTGTATGTTTACTTGACTGTATCAGAGTTTTTTTTTTTTTTCCATTTAACCCTTTTTTCCACATAATGGACCCCCTGTTCCCCACCCTGACGTTGAGGTTTACTAGGATGCACCCTTCTTGGGGCAAGGAGTCTAGAATTCACTAAAAAAATACCATCAACAGCTTAATCTGGTTCAAGGTCAGTTGGCATTCATCTGTATTCCCTTCCCCCCGGGTTGTGCCTGAAAATAGGCAAGAATTTGTCTAGCGCACTTACCCAGTCAACGAAAGCTAAATAAATAAATAAAAATACAAAATTCCAGTTCCTATGCCATTTTTTGTAAGCTAGGAAATTAGTGGGCACACATCAGGGCTCCTAAAGGGGCTAACAACTTAATTATGTAACTCAGAAAAATCAAAAGAGAGACAAAGCCCTCACCACAGAGATTTTAAAAATGTATTGCAGTGAATACAGAGCTAAACACCACTATGTATTGCCTCAAAGGATGATTCATCCTCGCCCCCTGGTGAAGCCTTCATTGTTTGAGGGGATGTAGCACATAGGAGTGTTTAGCTCTGTGTTTCCTGCAAAGAACTTTTAAAAATCTCCATGGTGAGTGCTCTGTCTCTTTTTGGGGTTTTCTATTCCATTTTTTTGTTGACTCCCCCAGTTTCCAGCACGGGTTGTAAATCTGATGAGGACAGTATCCAAGCAGATGTTCAATCCTTCACACCCACCCCCTACTGGTCTCCATTCCAGGCTGATTGTCAGCATGTTGAGCACTGCCCTACCACTCACTGCCACTCAGCCAGCCAAGAGGAATGTTTGCTGACCCTGAGAGAAGCTGAGGGGTCAGTTCCGGGTATGGCCATATGGGACTCCAGCCAGAGGAACATGCACGCACCTTTAATGTGGCACTGTGCAGCTTGCTGCCATGTGTTTGGGAGAAGCATATAGGTAGGATTCTCATGAGCGTGACTCTCCAACCCCCCCAGGCTACCACAGGGCAGTCATGAAGTGTTAGATACAGCTGACCCTCACCGAAGATGTCCCGCATCCTCAAAGTCTTCACCATGCCTTCCTGCATGCCTGACTATGATCCCCAGATCAGGACACAAAGCTAGGTCCCACCGCATGGTGAAGAAATGCACTCAGCACTGGTTTGCTGGGTTGACCTTGATACGAACATATGAAATTTGCCAGCAGATAAAGGTCTAGAGGTCTATCAAGTCTGCTCGAATGTGCAGTTAGCACCCCTTATTCTGCAGCTGCCCCACCCTTCCCCTTCATTAACCCTCCCCCTTGTCCTGTCCCATCCTCATTTGAAGCAGTCCACTGTTCTACTGCATACCACTTCAGCAGGTAACGCATTCCACCCAGCCACCACCCTCTCTGTAAAAAGTGTCTCCTCATCTCCTCCTGAACCTTCCCTCGCTCCAGTCTCATATCATGGCCCTATGTGTCCCTCCCTCCCTTACTTTGAACAGCCCTCTGTACCTGTCTTGTTTATTCCTTTCATGTATTTAAAGGTTTCAATCATGTCACCTGTCTCTTTCTCTCCTCCAGTGAGTACTATGTTCAATTCCTTCAACCTCCTCTCGTGTGATAAGTCCCCCAGCCCCTTGATCATCTTTGTGGCTCTGCGCTACCCCCTCAGTAACGACGTCCCACTTCAGATCACGGACGCCAGTACTGCATGCAGTACTCCAGGTGTGGTCTAACTAATGACCTATACAGTGGCAGAATCACCTCCTCCCTCCTCGAGGATATACCCCTTGCAATACAACCCAGTATTTTGTTGGCCTTTGCAGCTGCCTTCCTACATTGTGCCGAGTTGTTCATTGAGCCTGTAATGAGCACACCCAGATCCTTCTCCTCCTCTGTCTGGGCTAGCTGCACTCCCCTAGCTGGTAACTCCTCCTTGGGTTCTTCATCCCAAAATGCAGCACCTTGCACTTTTTGGCATTAAAGCCAGTTGACAGGTGTCTGACCAGGTTTCAAGCTTTGCCAGATCATCCTGCAACCCTTGCCATCTCCTAGGTCATCCACCACTGCGCCTACCTTGGTATCATCAGCAAACAGACTGATCTTGCTCTTGATGTCCCATGATATGTCTGCAATGAATATACCAAACAACACTGGTCCCAACACCGAGCCCTGTGGAACACCGCTCGTCACTGCCCTTGGGTGTGAGAGCTCCCCCACCACCACCCTCTGTTGCCTTCCCTGCAGCCAGTTTCCTACCCATCTCACCAGTTTGCACCCGCCCCTGTGCCCTACTAACATTTCCCAGCCTTCCATGTGGCACTGAGTCGAATGCCTTACTGAAGTCCAGATACAGGACATCCACTGCATGGCCCCTGTCCAGTTGCCTAGTTACCCAGTCATAGAACTCGACCAGGTTGGTTTGGAAGGATCTGCCACATATGAAGCCATGCTGTCTGCTGTCCTGTAGTCCTTTGGCCTCTAGGAGGGCCACCAGCCTCTCCTTTAGGATAGTCTCCATTAGCTTACCCACGATGGATGTGAGGCTCACTGGTCTGTAGTTTCCCGGTTCATCCTTGGGGCCACTCTTGTGGAGGGGCACCACATGAGCCATCCTCCAGTCCTGAGGTACACACCCCTGAATGTAGTGAGGCATTAAATAGGTCTGCCAAAGGTCCTGCAAGGACCTCTGCCAGCTCCTTCAGTACCCTGGGGTGGATGCCATCTGGGCCTGGCGCCTTGTCCACCCTCAGTGCCTTCAAACCCTCTCGAACTCTGCTCTCCATGACTTCCCCATCTGTCACCACTTCCCATCCTGCTTCTGCCATTTCTCCCACCTTGGGTGTCACCCCCTCTTCTCTTTAGTAAATACTGAGCAGAAGTACTCATTTAGTGCTTCGCCTTATAGCACCCTGCTTCCACCCAACCCCCCTCCTTCCTAATCCTTACTATGTGGTCCTTACAGCTCCTTTTCTCCCTGATGTACTTAAAGAAGTCCTTCTCCCCCTTCTTAATGCCTTTGCCAGCCTGAGTTCCGTAGATGCTTTGGCTCCCCTTACCGCCCTTGTCACCTCCTTCGATTCTGTCAAGTACTCCTCCCTGTCCTCCCCCTCCCTGTTTTCTTGTACTTCCTAAAGGCAGCTCTTTTCCTCCTTACCTTTTCCATGACCTCCTTACTCAACCAGCTCGGTTTCTTAGCCCTAGCCTTCTTGCTCTGGGCTTTGCAGCAGGTTTTGGTTGCCTCCACTATCCCCAGCTTTATGAGCTCCCACCTCTGGTTAGTGTCCATACTAGATTGAATTCTGGCCAGGTACCCTTTTACCACTTCCCCCATCCTCCCAAAGTCAGCCCTCCTGAAGTCCAGCACTATTGTGCAGATTCCACTCCTTCCTTGCCCATATCCAATGTGAGCCATACTGAGTGGTGGTCACTCCCTGACAGCGGTTCCTCCACTGTAAGTTCTCTCACAAAGTCCCCATTTGCCAGCACAAGGTCAAGGGTATTCCCTAACCTGGTTGGTTCACTGACCATTTGCAGCAGGAAGCTGTCCTGGAAGGCATCCAGCAGTACCTGCTCCCTTCTGTTCCTGGTTGTTGGGGTGCTCCAGTCCACTCCTGGCATGTTGAAGTCTCCCACAATCACCACACTACCCTTCTCACAGGTCCTCCTGATCTGTCCCGCTAGTTCCCTGTCTAACTCCTCCGTCTGAGATGGTGGCCTGTACACCACTCCCATTCTAAGAATCCTATTCTTGGAATCCTGGATTTGCATCCAAAGTGACTCCGTACTACCCTCCTCCCCTTCCTCCCTTACACACTTCAGTCCTTCCTTCACATATAGTGCCACCCCCCCTGCTTTCCCAATCACCCTGTCCCTACAAAATAACCTGTACCCTGGTACAGACAGGTCCCAGTCATTGTATTGAGTGGCCCATGTTTCCGTGATGGCTACAATGTCCACCTCTCCTTCTGCCATGAGAACCTGTAACTCTGCAGTTTTCCTCCCAAGGCTCCTAGCATTAGGGTAACCACCTCCCACCCTCCCCCATCCTGCCCTCCTTTACTAGCATCACCAACAGTACTTGCCATTTGTCCTTTGTCACTGTTATGGGGGTTAAGCTCATATGGTTTCCCAACCTGTGGTCTCTGCATATCTCTTCCCCAACTGCCACCCCCCACTCCTAGTTTAAATTCCCAACTTCCTCTATGTACTCCTCCATCCTCTTTTTCAACACTTTCTTTCCCTCCTCACTCAAGTGTAGTCTGTCCTTGGCATAGAGACTACTGTCCTCCCAGGTCCCTCCCCCCCCCCCCAACAGCCCATACCCTTTAGCACAATACCAGGTTCTTAGCCATCCAATTAAATTCCTCTATTCTCAGCTTTCTTGTTGCTTGCCTTTGGCACCGGAGTATCTCTCAGAAAAAGTTACTGATCTTCCTGCCCCTCACATAATTGTGCTAGTTCCTCAAACCTCCTCTGGACTGTATCTACTGTCTTGTCAGCCAGGTCGTTCGCCCCAAGATGTATAATTAAATAAGGCTTGTCCCTACCCCTTCTAGCATATTTCAGAACAGACTGTCCCACCCTTTCCGCTGTCATTCCTGGCATGGCCTCCACCCAAATGCGACTATGCCTCTCCCCCTTGCTACCCCACCTAACTCCTCTTAGTATTGAGTCCCCCAGCACTAAGATTCCACCCCTCTTACTCCCTGCTTGCTGCCATTCATCTCTCTCTATTTCCAGCTCCTCTTCTCTCCTGCATTATTTCCCCTTTTACCCCTGTTGCAATTCTCCCAGCAGAACTTCCCCGCTCCAGTTTGGTCCAGGCATTTATCAGATACTCTCTAATTTCATCATTTCCCTCCTCCACCTTCTTCCTCTCTAGCAGTGCACAACTATTTTCTGAAGGCCCTTCTCAAATGCCCGCTCCCTCTCTCGTCATAGTAACCTGTTCTCTCCTTTCCACTCCATGACTTTTGCCACTTCTTCGCCTCCCCTCACAAGTCCCTATCTCCTCCTTCCATTTGTCTTTTGTCTCCTGACCTGGTTTCCACGGCAGTTGTTCTTCCTGGCCTGGGCCCCTTTGTCTCTGCTTCCCTTCTTCTGACCCTCTCCTCACCACTGTTGGCTTAAATCGCCCTCCCTCATCTCCCCTTCTTCCTCCCTCCAGTATTGGGCTAAACCCACCCCCAATCTGCTTTGCCTGTCTTAGTTCCTCCTGCAGACCCTCAATCTCCTTTCTAAGTTTTTCTATGTGGTTGCACACTAAACATCCTCCACACTCCAGGCAATTTTTAGAAGATTGGTGCACACATGATTGTTTAGCCTACCACCCTACCCATTGCTGTTGTTGCCCTGACAACCCCCACCCTTCAGATGCAGGATAGCAAACACTCCCCAAGTCTCCCCTCTCCCTCCTCTATCAGTGCAAAACATTTTCATTATTTCCCTTACCTCCTTTGTTGCACACGTTTAGATATATTGAGCAACTGCTTTTTATATTCCTATCCTTCCTATCCACACTCAAAAACAGACTTTAAGTAGCCATTGCACAAATTCTTCAAACTCCTACTCCTACTCCTCCTCCTTTCCCCAATGCAATATCAATGCAAAGAAGTAATAATGAAAATAATAATAATAAGTAATAATGAAAGCTCCTAGATTTGATGTCCCAGCAAAACAAAGTAATTTTCCAGGATTCAGGAAAGTGCTTTAAAATTTTATTATTCAGATGCAAATGCATTTATAGTTCATTAATTTTCAGAATATATCTCCCCTTGTTCTTTATTTACTGAGGACAGATGTATGAAAAGAAGATCTTTTGTCTCCCATTCTTCATCTGGTCTTCCACTGAAGTCATCAGCCTTGGTTTGCAAGATCCTAGTAATTTCTTCAGCAACAGATTATGATGTTACAAGCAGAGGATTATGACTAGATACTATTTAGCAACTCTCTGAAGAGTTGGACCTTAGTCACTTAATGAGTTCCCCATCAAACTGAACTAAAATCCGACCCACAGCCTGATGGGAATAATATGCTACCTCCAAATGTAAAAAATGTCCTCCTTAACATCAGGACTTAGTACTTGTCTGAGATTAACAACTGTAAATATGCCATCAAAATAAATCACCACAATTTCATAGCAAAAGTTACTTCCTAAGGGTTGATGACCAACATTTCTCATTAATTTAATAAAGGCAAATCTGACACACATGATAACATATCACTATTCGTGCTTCCAGCAAGCAATCATAATCTCCATACATACAAAGGTATGATTCTACATCACTTGGTCTATGCCAGATTACTGTTTTCATGTTCATAATGGCATCAGCCCCATCACTATCATCTCAACCATGTCCAGTAGGGATGAGTGGAATCACCAAAATCTGATCCATCATTGGATTTCTGAATAATCCACTTCCACTTCTGAGTCAAAAGCAGAAGCTGAAATCTGATTCCGAGAAGGGTCTCACTGGGATATATAGAGTGTGCTACCAGTAGTAATGTTCAGAGGCCACCAGCAATTGTGAGGGAAGGATGGGCAGCAGGCAGAAAGTGTCCTGCTTCCTGCAGGATGGAAAGTGGAACCAGAATCAGAACTGGATTCAGTCTCTGAACATACTAATTTCAGAATTAGGATTTTCGGACTCAGAATCAGAAAATCCTAATTCCTAAAATCAGACCACAACCTGGTTAAATCAGATTCTGGATTCCAAATTCTGATCACCCTTAAAGTCCAGGATAAGCTGGTTGGAGTGAGAAATCGGGGGTGGAGGAAATGTGAGGAGTAATTAAAGGGACCATTCTCAAGGCATGTAAATCATGTTTGAAAATGGTGACCAAGAGAAACTGGCAGAAGAGACCAATCAGGGTCTCTAAGAAGGTCTGGGGAGCAGTGAGGGCCAAAAAGGGGAGGGGGTGATATGATAGAGATCTTTAGGTTTCTGAAAGAAATTAACAGGGTAAACTGTGAGAAATTATTCATCAGGAATAATGAGTAAAAAATGTGTGACGTGAGTGGAAGCTGGTGGGGGAAGGTTCAGGAGGGATGTGAGAACCTTTTATATTACAGACAGTGGTTGAACTATGCAATGGTGTGGTGGGCTGAGTCACTGGTGCTTCACCTGCCACCATGCTGGCAAACCCGGGTTCGGGAATGGACCTGGGTCGCTCAGGGTTCAGCCAGGGGGAGGAGGACTGAGCATCTCACAGGACGCCCTCCTCCTTCAGGGAGGAAGTTTGCTAGCTCCACTGTGATACTGCCACCTAGGTGAGGACAGGTGGCAGTGCAAGCAGAGAAGCAAAGGGGAGGGCAAGCACCTCATGATTGGGATGCACACGTATGCGTGCGTCCGCTTAGTCCTTGCCCATGAGGTGCCTGAGGGGAGGACAGAAAAGATGGTGGAAAAAGCCTTGGCCACTTTGGGATGATACTCCTCTGCTGGCTCTGCACCATCTACTGGATCACTCGCTGCCGCATCCATTACCTAGTCCCCTCCCAGGCCTGGGATCAACCCAGGAGGCTCTGCTACAGGAAGAAATCCATGGGACACTGCATAGTAGCAGGGCTGTAAGCCCCAGAGATGGCAGATGACAGGGCTAGGGGGAGTAGCAAGGTAGAAGGGGCCAGCTGGGGGGGGGGAGAAAATTAATGGTTGCAAACATGGCTGGGAAAGAGTTAAGGACTTAGTAGTTACTCAAGAGGGTGGCAGTATGGTAGGGTACAAGAGGGGAAGGGGCAGAAAAATCTTGTCTAGACAGCAGTTCCGGTGTATAATAGGGCATAACAGGGCACACTGGGTGGATGAATGGTCTTTTTCTGTTGAAACTGTCTGCGTTTCTATGTTTTTATGTTTATTAAATTATCGAGAAATGTTAGCCATCCACCCTGAGGAAGCAGATTCAGCTATGAAATGTTGGTGATTTATTTTGGTGGCATATGTACAGAACTTTGAAAAGTTCTAAAAACACTACATTTCTATTGTAAAGTTTAGATCTGTGTGGCGAATTTGTTTAACGTTTCTTCTACTTTAGTACTGTTTGATCCTTAGGCTCAGTCTCCTCCCCTGTGCTGTATATTACAGGTTGGTGGAAGCTCCCAGTTGTTTCTTTGATTGAGAAAGCAACTGTACTACACTGAGGAGTCCAACCAGAATGGAATATGTGTCTGTAGTTGGTTTTTTCAATCTAAACTGAAAATAGGAAAAGCCCAGATCGAGTCTTGTTCCAGGCTCCCTGCCTTGCTGGGGGAGGATGGGCATGATGCAGCGGCATTGCGTTCAGACTCTGGGGGGAGATGGTCTATCCATGTGCTTCAGCACCTCCTACCTTTGGGTTTTAGGATAGCACTGACAGCATAGGTAACCACACACTGTTGGATATCCCCCACCCACATGCAAGCAACATAAACGGCTTTAGGGGGATGCCAGGGGAGAAGAGAGGGCCTTAAGTGGAGGAGAAACTGCACACCACTGACTCCATGATGGCACCTGGAAACACCACCTCAGATGCCGCCAAACATTATGGGCTGCCCTCCTCCACTGTTGCCTTAGGAAGTACGTTGGCAGGGAGTGAGCACCAGTCGCTGAAGCCCAACTTTGTGGGGGTAAACCACAAACTCTCACAGTGACAAGCGGAGGATCTGGACTAGTGCAGTACTGGAGAAAGTAGGAGTGTGTGAGAGACATCATGACTAGGGCAGCAGGAAGAAAGAGAGCAGTGGAAGTATTTCATAGTGGCAGGACAAAATAAAGAGTAACTCGTACAAAAACCACTGGAATAAATGCAAAACCTGTTTCAGGCAACAGTTGTTCTGGTGAAGCCTTGCCATCCAACCACACACAAAGATTTGCATATTCACGATGCTTTACACCACGTTTGGTGCTTAAATGGCAACATTTATGTACAGTAGCTGATAAAGTTTGAAAGCCCATGGAATGTTCTTTCTAATGACGTATTGGATTCATCTGTAACTGGAAGCATTCCAGAGATATAGATAACTGAGCCTGTTCAATATTATTACTACATTGCAGTCATTTGTAGAACATTTGACTCCACTGCATTGCAATGCATCAAAGTTGCCCTCAGCAAAGCATGCAGACTGGTCACGGGCTGCAACAGATGGACACACTCCTGTGATCTCTACAAGTCTACCGAATGGTTACCATTTGCGCCTGTCTTAGGTACCATACATGCCTCCTGGCCAAGTAAATCCACCTCGGACAAGCCCCACCTGGTCTGCACAGCCTCATCTAACCTGCCCCGTTGGTCAGAATCTCCCATGGTACTCAGAATCTCCCATGGTACTACTGGGCCCTCCCTACTAGTCCACCACTGTTGAACTTCCCTTGGTGAAAGAGACTTTTTATACAGAGTCCCCCATTGGCTCAACAGACTCCTCCCCCGGCTCCCTGGGGCCCAGGATCGGCCCCTTCGAGACTAGTCTCAAAGCTCTCCTGCTAGAATCTTCAGCCTGTGACTGTCCCTATCCCTCTCTTTCCTCCTGCTGCCCTGCATGTCGGGACTCTGTAGTATAACTCCACCTCATAAATGGTTATGATATATTATGGACATAAATGTGTAACATGTACTACCTAAGTATTATGGATAACGCTGGGTTCTCCTCACCCTAAGACTATTGTTCTGTTTCCCCTGTCTGTGTTTTTCTTGTATTTTCTTTCTTCCTTGTTTCCTCTAACCTGAACACTCTACTGCTTAATATTGTCCTTCATTGTTCTTTGATGTGGAGCCTTTGTAAGGAGTCTATGACTCAAATGGTTGTAATTCTGAATGTTATTAAATAAAATAAAAATTATAATGTTATCCAGGAACAAGGTGTGCTTGACTCGAAGTAGTTGGGCACAGCTTGTTCCTCGATGACATCACAGCATTCTAAAAATGGTTGCATGTAGTAGTAATGTTGAACAGACTCAGTTGTCTATATATCTGAAGTGCTTCCAGCTACAGATAAGCCCAGTACCTTGTTTGAAAAAAGCTTTTCATGGGCTACAAACTATGATGGCCTTAGGGCATGAATGTGTCCCTTTAAGGGCCCAATCATCAAACAGAATGTCGGTCCTCTGCAAGTGTAGAGGGGCTTGTGCGGCTGTGGAATGTCCCTCCACAGATGTAAAAAACTTACATTCTTATGATCCCATGTGGACGGCAGGGTCAGGGAGGGCATGGGGGAAGGCACAGCCATCTGTGAGATTCACAAGGTTTTGTATGTGCCAGGGATGTAGAGTGAATGGCAGCAGCATTGCTCGAGGGAGGAGGCAGTCATAGCGACTGCCCGCCATCTGTGCAACTGTGCCCCCGTGCTCCTCAGATCTCCCTGTGAGCTGATCTGGCCTGGTGCCAGATGCCCCACCCCACCACACCCTGCTGACATGGAGGATTGAGGACCATCTGTTTAATTTTTTTTTTCTTTTTTATTTTACTATTTATGCCTCCTTCTCACCCCCTCAGCTCTGGTCTTCCTTGGGAGCACATGGAGTCATCCCCTTACGGCACACACCCTACTGGCCATCCTCCGTCACCCATGTAGCCTCGGTTGTAGCCCCCGGGTGGGCCCCAACACCCCGACACAGCAGTAACATTGGTCGGGAGGATGCCAGGTGGGCAGCCGCAAATCAGGGGCAAGCTCTGGTGCCCCGTCTCCGCCGGAACCGAGAGGCATTTTCTCTGGGGAGTGGCTGGTGCCCTGACGTCAAGGCGTATCCAATGTCTGCCACTCCCCCACGCCTTCTCTCTACTCCTCAGTGCCTGCTGTATCTCCAGCCTCCGCCAGAGATCAGCAGAGCACCAAACTGGGACCCATGTCCATCCCGGGAGAGGAGAGCTGTCCTCAGGATGCTCAGTCCTCTCCCTCCCCTGCCGACTCCCAGCAACCCGGGCTCATTCCCAAACCCAGGTCGCCGGCGTAGCGCGAGGTGTGGCATCCAATGCCTCAACCCTCAGCGCCACTGGGCCAGCCCTGTTTAATTTCTTAATTTCACTTTTTAGAGAATCTACCTTTTTGGATAAGAAATTCCTTGGAGGAATGCTTTATCCCACAATCCCCTGTTTTGCGCAGAGCAGAGTATCCACTTTCATGCTGGGCATATGACTGGATGCCCGCCATCCAGCCCTGCTCTGCCCCAACTCACTTTTGGACCCTCTGTGCTCTAATTTGTGTATGTTGCTGCAGAGGGGGACCTGTAGAAGCCACTACTAGTGTGGACAGGTACAAGGAGCCTCTTTGCCCTTTGTGAATTCCGACTTTAGACTGTGCTCATGTGATCTGGAAAGGTACACAAAACTAAACAATGTAGATATCTGTTCCCTCCTAAAATCTGTGTTGAATCCAATACACTGCTCTCCTTCAAAAATGTCACTCTGGTATGCTAACTCCAAGTGTACTAAATGCCTCAAGGCATGAACAGATAATAATAATAGGGGTGTGCCAAACAGTTTACGTTCTGTACTGTTGGCTGTCTCAACAGCGCAGCTGGTAAACTGAGTTCAGAAACCAGCCCAGACTGCCAGAAAGCAGGGTGAGGGGGGCAGATCTGAGCATCCCACAGGACTCTCACTCCTCTGGGTGAGAGGCCAGCCATCTCTCACCATCACAGTGCCTCCTGGGGAACTCAGAGGGCAGTGATGTTGAGGGGGTGGCCTCTCCATGAAGGCCCTGCGCTCAAGGGGTCAATCACAGCAGCAGAGAAGGAAGTAAGTGGTCTCTGGTGTTCCGTTCATCTGACAGGGCTGAGCTGTAGCCACAGAGATGGGCACAGATGGGGGCTGTGGCTGGAGGCAGAATGTCTAATTAATAAAAAAAATTCAACCAAGCTAATCTCCATAACAAAGCCAAGGCTAGATTCAGACTTCAGAAGCTTGATCCTGGATGTTTTCATATGGGCCCTAAACCTCTCCTCGATAGAAGTACTGAAATTAATGTTATGTATGCAATATCTATGGCCTATACACAGCCTTTGAGGGCTTAGGCCTGCAATCTTTTTTTACCCTAACAACGTCTCTCAGAAGACACTACAAAATAAGATCCACTATATTTTGGAAAAAATAGAATTATTTTCCTGCTAAAAGGTACAGGGAGACAATTAACTTTCCAGGATCCCTATCCCTGCATTTTACTCATGCTAACATACAGTAAAATGGCAGGAATCAAGCCACTGTACTCAGCAAACTCAACCCTGGCTCATTCACTTCCTTTTAATCGCATTTCTTAAAAAGCTTTGTTTGGCAGGGATGTGACTGTGTGTGGCTATTATCAGAAACAAACACAGTCCAGTGATTCCCTCAAGAAGCCACTCAAAAGAGCCTGCCCAACATTTAAAGTTTTTCTACTTGCTTACTCACATTCTGTCTTCATGCAATGATTTTACAAGGGGTTCTTAGTCTCATAGATCAGCTGAGATGTGAATAAGTCTGACCACCAAGTACCTTTATAGGTTAACCTGATCACCAACAACTTTCCAAGCTCCTCATTCCTAGATATTTCTCACTACTAACATCACTCATAAGAGGGCAGGAGTCAGCCGACCTAGTGGCGCGGAGGGCTGAGGTGCCATGTACCTCACTTGCTGTGCATGTTGGTGACCTGGGTTCAGGACTGGACTCGGGTCACTGGGAGTTGGACAACCGAACGTTCTAGAGACTGCTGTCTTTTCCTGGCGGTGGGAGGACTTGTCACTCTACTGTTGATCGCTACCAGGTGAAAGTCTGGTGGCATTGCAGGCATTGTGGGATGGCATGAAGGGAGGGGTTATGAAACGATGCAGTGTGTTTGTGCTGCTACACGGCATGCACTATTGTTTGCAGGCTATAGCAGGGGTCAGGCAGAAATGTGGAAAATGGCTGAGTAGGCTTGTGAAGTCCCCGCACCACCATCTGGAGATCAGACCAGTGTTCTGGACTGTGTCTCTGGGGAGTACGAGGACAGCCCTCCTCCTCCCCCTCTTAGCCCCATCAATGAGGGAATCCATGGGGTACTCTGCGGGTCAGCCTTTGGGAGAGGTGGAAGCTGGTCGGGGGCTTGCAGGGTCAGGGCAGCTAGCCCACCTGCTCAGGCTGGAATGATAAGCACTTATATGAAAGGAAAAAGATGGCAGGAATCCCACCATGGCAGTGATTGGCTAAGCCCTAACATACAAAGTAATGCACAATCATAGACAGCAGTGATTTTCAAGAACAAAACTAATTTGCAAACCCTTAAAAAACATTTTAAAGGTGTAAAAGCCACACTAGGGTGTGCAGAAATGCTTAAAAGGCCACACTTCCGGACAGCCCTCGACTGCAACTTGTGCTTCTCGACCCTTTTTGGGCATGCACCTCAACATGCCCTGATGTGGCTCAGAGCTTACATAATCTTACTTTGCTGGCATGATCAGTTCTGATTCTGCTCTTGTACTAACCCAACCAATATCAAAACCAAGGGATTCCCACAGAACTGACAGAGAAACACAGGAACGCAAAGCAAGAGCTGTTTATAAAGTGTGAGAAATGCTGGGCAAGTGGACCAGGTTTTTTAGTAAGTGAAAGCCGGATCCATGAGAAAAAAATACAAACACAATTAAAATAAACTTAAAAAAGGCCATTTAGGGAATATAGAAATACAGAACCATTGAATCTGTTGGCAGAAATGGACCAGTATGCGATCGAGTCGTCCTGTTTTCGCCTGCCTAGCTTGACACATCAGACCCTATTTGGTTGCTAGTTTCCCTCCCTCCCGGTTTTCTCTACTTATTATGCTCGTGTGCCTATCCCACACATGCCTGAAGCTTGAAAGATACTGGGGAAAGAGCATAAATTTAGGAAAAAATAGCAATCACATTAACAGCAATGTTAATGCTGGATTATAGGGCCATTCGTTTTACCTCCTTGTCCGACGGAGAAATGTCTGTGTACAAGTCTCTATGCATTTGGATAAGGCATTTTGCCCTTTTTGCTGACAGATCGATGCAGCATTGCTTAATCTATAGTGATCTCAAATGGTTAACCCCTGGTGGCAGGCTTGACTACTCACTGGGCAGTGTTGTTTACAAAATTCTCTTGATCATCCAATATGCTTCATTTCCCAGACAGACTTTGGTCACTCAGATCAGCATCAGAAAATATACTGTCAATTACCCGCTTCTAAATCTCAGTGGATCAGGGTATCCCATTAATGTGCTGACTGATTATTGCTGCCGTGATGTTGCCGAGGGAATTATGTTGCACGCTTCTTCTGCGACTTTGATTTTTTTACATCCTGCAATACTACCGTTACTGCTGTTCCTGCTATTTTCCACTGCAGTGTGACTTGGAGCACTCTGTATTAATAACTGGGGGGTGCAGGAGGCGATGAAGGTTGCTCCTACTGTAAGCCACCCCTCTTGGAGCTGGCTTACTATGCCTTAGTCTTCCCAGTTTGGGTAGGCTCCTGTTTGGGCATTCCTATGTGCTCTGTGCCCAAGTTTAAAAGGGGGAGGGTTCCTGTAAAGGGGGGGGGGCAGCAGGCTGCATGCAGGGCGAGTCAGTCTGGGGTTTTAAACCCCCTGGCCCGGGTGGTACCTGCTATACTAGCATCAATGGCTATGCAGGGTTTTCCTTTTATTTTCTGATGAGAAGAATGTTAGGGGTGTGGCAACTGTGGGGACTGTGAGGTCCTGGGGGTTCAGCAATAGAAACATAGAAGTTGACGGCAGATAAGGACCGCAAGGCCCATCCAGTCTGCCCATTTCTTTTTCTACCTTATAAATGTGCCTTCGGCCTTTGCTCTGTCAGTGACCTATCTATTCATAGTCATTTGTATTGCTCCTTATGCCTATCCCATGCCTGTTTGAAGCCCTGCACTGTATTCATAGCCACCACTTCTTGTGGTAAGACATTCCATGCATCCACCACCCTTTCTGTGAAAAGAATTTCCTCACATTCCCCTTAATCGGCCTCCCTCTAATCTCATGCTGTGTCCTCTTGTCCTGCTATTTTCTTGTATTTAAACATGTTAGACTCTTTCACCTTGTTTATGCCCCTTAAGGTGTTTGAATGCCTCGATCATATCACCTCTCTCCCTCCTTTGCTCAAGGGTATACATATTGAGCTCCGTTAATCTGTCCTCATATGTCTTCTGATGCAGTCCCTGCACCATTTTGGTTGCCCTTCTTTGGACTGCCTCAATTTGTTAATGTCCTTGTGAAGGTGTGGCCTCCAATACTGCGCAGTACTCAGATGGGGCCCTAACCAGTGTCTTGTACAGAGGGATTATTACCTCCTCTTACGACTTGTGATACCCCTACTACTACACTAACACCCCCTAGCCTTACCTACTGCTTTAGAGGTCTGCTTGGATGATTTTAGGTCATCAGTGATGATGATGCCCAAGTCTCTTTCTTCCTTTGTGACTGCTAGCAACTCCTCCCAGCCTATAGGTGGCTTCAGGGTTTCTCTTCCCTATGTGCATGATTTTGCACTTCTTTGCATTAAATCCCAGTTGCCACTCTTCTGACCATTCTGCTAGTTTATCCAGATCTCTTCTCATTCTGCCCACCCCATCTGGATCATCTACTCTGTTGCAGATCTTGGTGTCATCTGCAAACAGACAAGCCTTACCCTCTAGTCCATCTGCAAGGTCACTAATGAAGATGTTGAAGAGGACTGGCCCCAGGACTGATCCTGAGGTACCCCACTTGTGACTTGCATCTCTTCTGACTGTATACCATTACCACCACTCTCTGTTTTCTGCCCGTCAACCAGTTTGCCACCCAGTTGACCAACTTCTGACCCACCCGAGCCTACCAGCTTATTTATCAATCTTCTATGTGGAACAGTGTCAAAAGCTTTGCTGAAGTCAGGTGGCGACATCAACTGCTCCCCTTGGTCCCACTCATTGTTACCCAGTCAAAGAAATCTATGAGATTAGTTTGACAGGACCTTCCTTTTGTAAACCCATGCTGTCTTGGATCCTGTGCCCTATGGATTCCAGGTGTTGCACTATCCTTCCTTAAGGAGTGCCTCCATAATCTTGCCCACTACTGAGGTAAGACTGACTGGTCTGTAGTTCCCGCCTCCTCCCTGCTACCACTCTTGTGGAGCGGGATCACATAAACCCTTCTCCAGTCTTCTGGGACCTCTCCTGTGCTCAGAGACTCACTAAACAATTCTGCTAATGGCTCTGCTAGTTCCTCCTTTAGCTCCTTAAGTACCCTGGGATGTATGCCATCAGGTCCCATTGCCTTATCCACCTGAGCTTAGCAAGCTCTTGTAGGACCCTTTCTTTTGTGAAGGGGAGTGCTCACCTCCCTCCCCTGTGTCCATGATGCTGAGCTGTGGGCCCTGTCCTACCTTCTCTTCAGTAAATACTGAGCAAAAGTATCTATTTAGGATAGATGCCTTTACAGGGTCCTCCTCCTCACATGCTCCCTTTTCTCCATTAAGCTTAGCAATACCCCCTCTGGACTTTCTCCTTTCACTAATGTATCTATAGAAAGTCTTGTCACCTTCTTTTACTGTTCGTGCTAGTGTTTCCTCAGTTTGGGACTTTGCCTGCCTTACTGCCTTACCTGCTTCCCTTAGGGCAGTTTGGTATGCCTCTATCTTCATCCCGCTGTGTTCCCTTATATTTCCTGAAGGCCAGCCTTTTGGCTCTGACCTTTTCTGCTACTGTATTTGAGAACCAAAGTGGTTTCCTTCTTCTTTTGCACTTCCTTTCTGTCTAACACAATGGGATGTTGCTTCAAGTATTGCATCCTTAATGCTTGCCCACTTTGCCTGTACCCCTCACCTGTGTTTCTTTTTGCCAGGGCTAGCTTAACTCTGTAGGCCATCTTATCAAAGTCAGCTCCTCTGAAGTCCCATATTTTGCCTTGGAATGGGATGATTTAGATGTAGTAGCCAAACTGAACCATACCATGTGATGGTCACTGGCCCCCAGGTGACCTTCTACCTGGAGATCTGTGATCCCTTCTTTGTTAGTCAGTACTAGATCTAGGATAGCCGTCTCTTGTGGGTTGCTGTACCAGTTGTTTGAGGCCCTCCCCCTGCAGGGAATCCACTATGAGTCTAGTTCTGGCAGATGTTCCTGCTGGTATTGACCAATCTGTATCTGGCATGTTGAAGTCTCCCATTATCAGAACTTCCCCTTTAGCTGTCTGAAAGGACAGCATCTGGAGGAAAGCCTGTTGAGGCTGGTTTCAGGAGGCCTGGTGCTCCAAAATGGAAAGATATGGCAGTGGGGCTGTCATGGTAGTGGCAGGGCCATGGCAGGGTCTCTTGCAGGTGGCAGCTCTGAAGAGGCCAGTATCCCAGTGTGGCACACTGTCAAGGTCAACTGGTGGTTGCATTCTGGGATTCGTTTTGTTGGGCCTGCTGTGCCCATATCTGAGGCAGAACCCATGTTAGACCCGCTAAAGGAATGCAGGAAAGTATAACAGAAAGGAGGGAGCCATGTCACTCATGCTGGGGTTCATGTCTGGCATCTGGATTCATGGGAAAGAGGTTTAAGGCTCTGAGCTGCAAATCTGGTGACATCCAGCAGACCAGACCTGGGTTTGAATCCCAGAGCCCCCCACTTGCATACTGTGTGACCCTGAGCAAGTCACTTAACTTCCCTGTGCTCCCAGGTCATACCTGTAAACAAGCTTTCAGCTTAGAGTGCCACTCCTGGCTAAACAATTGCAAAAAAAAGGTAATGTTTACGGCATGGCTAGTAAATCAAATTTAAGAGCAATTCAAGTATTATACAATAATCTGGCTAGACTTATCTTAAAATGTGAATATCGCACCCATCATCGTGACATGCACATTTTATTACAATGGCCATCTCTAGAGCAGAAAAGAGAACAAAACTGGCTAAAGGAAATACATGGGGTGGTACATGATCATAAACCAAATTATCTTGTGGTAAAAATGATATCAATGGAATATAGACATGATTATAACCTTAGGGATAACGGGGGAAACATATTTGTGGTACCTAAATTATGTAATAGATTTGGAGGTATGACTTTTGGAGCAAAAGTTGCCCAGATATGGGGACCAATAAACAATAAGATAAAGCAAATCCAACAGCCAAAACAATTTATGAAAGCTATTAGATATGACTTAAAAATGAAATGTATGTGCAATGATTGAGATGTTCTATCCATCCGACTGATTGATTAAAGGGCAGTGGACATGGCATAATTATAAAATGTATGTAGAGGAGGTTGTAACCAAGGAGAGTCTGGTTATGGGGTTATATATTGTTTATTTATTGAAAATGTTTCACCAGGAGAGGCACACTGAGCAACAAGATGCTTGTCTCACGGTGCGACCTGGGGGGGGGGGGTACAGAGGAGAAGAGTGTACATGAAAACAAGCAATTGAGATTGTACATTGGAGTCGTGAACGAGGTGCCATTATACGCTTTGTTCCATGGTTAAGGGTGGCATTACATACTTGTACATGAAGAGAGAGACACTACAATACATGTTCCACAATGAGGGTGACATTACATATTATGATTACATATCTACAACCATGCATACGTGCATAAGTGCCTACTTCCTAGCATTAGTTTTAAATTTTACACAGAGTTGGCTGATAGAACTTTTACACAGATTTGAGACAGGGAGTGGGGACTAGGTCTGAGTAGGATACACAAGGCAAAGGCGACTAGGTTGACTAAGGGAAGACATTTGTCAGGGAGATAAGCAGAAGCGCAGTGGGGGGGCAAGTGCTTGGGTTGGTAGGGCAATTATAAGCCAGTCTTTGTGGGCGAAGGCCAAGCCACTGGTCAGGCCGCATAAGGACACTTTAGTAAAGTAATTTAAAAATGTTTATAACCTAGGTGTATGAGCATAGAGTGAGTGCAAGAATGCTGTAAAGAGTGAAATTATATTAAGATTGGAATAAATGTTGTTTGTATGATTTATAGGGTATTGCTGTCTTACTAGGAGCTGCTTGCTTGAAAATTGCTGTGTTGGGCAACAATTGTGGAATAGGTAACCCTGCGGTACTCTGTTCCTGGTGGATGTGACATCTGAAGGTCTAATTGTCCTATTTGCCTGCTCCTCTGTGCCCTCCGGGTAGCCTAGGGAGGTCTGGTCAGCCTTATCTCCTGCTATTCTGCTGGGCCATTGTAGAATATAGGTCTGACTCAGGTGTGGGTGTGCATACAGTACTATGGGGGCCCCTAAGTATTGCAGGAGGGGGGGCTGAGTCCATCCCCATCTCTAACGCCCTCGCCATATGGCTGCTCATGGTAATGTTCCTCCCTCTTATCATTCTGGACTGTGCCCCATGGGTCAACTCGGGTTCTCACCAGGTCTACTTGATGAGAAGGTCTTTACTTTCTCTAACCTAATAGCCAGAGACAGACAGCCTCCTGGCTCCTCTGCTGCCTTAACCTCAGGAGCTTCCTGTATCCTGTAAAAGTGGTCAGGCGTGGTGTGAGCCATCCACTAGGTTGGCACTCCCCCTTTGAAGCATTTCCTCTGGCTCCTCTTGGTGACACTAGTCCTGGCAGGGGACGTGGAGTTGAACCCATGTCCTCCATGCCAAGCCCTCTCCTCTCCTCTCCTGTGGGCTGGCAGTCAGGGAATGGGCTGAAAATAGCTCATCTTAATGTCCGTAGCCTTCTGCCCAACTTGGCTGAACTCCTTGCTTGGGTCACCCATTACAAGCCTGACATCCTAGGGAAAACCGAATCTTGGCTTAAACCCTCGATCCCAGACTCTGCCTGTGCGCTTCCTGGCTTTGACTTCCTCAGGCAGGATCGTCCAGGGAAAAGGGGGGAGGGTGGTATTCTGGTCTACTACAGGAGCCACCTTAACCTGTTCATGCTGGCCTGCCCTCAGCCAGAGCAGTCTTCCTGTGAGCTGCTGCATACTGTGCTGCTACTTGGGAATGCAAAGAAGCTGCACATTGTATGTACCTATAATCCCCCCACGGGTGGTGTATTGGGTTTATCCTCCTTTCTTGAATCTGTTGGTCCCAGGACGGGGAATAATGACATAATAATCCTAGGGGATCTTAACTTAAACTGGCTTGGAGGCAATATCAAGCAGTATGAGACTCTGCTAGCAGGCTTCTCAATGTCCCAACTCATTCAGGAGCGCACCAGGTGGTCATCCACAGGTGGTAACAGCTCTCTCCTGGACTGGGTCCTGACCAATAGGCCTGAGAGGATTAACTCCTCAGGTACCCTCCCTGACTCCATCTCTGATCATGCCCCTGTGTACAGCATATGGAAGATCTCCGCCCCAAAGATCCCTCCCAAAATCATCCAGGCCAGGGACTTCTCCAGGTTTGACCCGGACTTTCCAGGAGGATCTCATGTTCATTGACTGGTCTGCAGTGATGGATGCCCAGAATGCTTCCTCGGCAGTCTGTCATTTCCTTAGTATCTTCAGGGCAGGACAGGATAAGCATGACCCTCTTGTCAGACCAAGGGTAAGGGGGGCTGTCACAAAATGGTTGCATGGGAGCCTCCTTGCGCTCATGAGGGCTAGAGACAAATGTTGGGCCAGTTTCAAGGTCTCGATGGAACAGACCATATTCCAGCATTACAGGAGGCTCAGGAATGAATGCAAAAAGGCTAACAGGGCTGCCAAATGTGACTTCTGTAAAGCTGCCTTGCAGACTTCAGCTAGGGACCCTAGGAACTTCTGGAGGAATATATAAAAACATAGTGAGTGGCTCCTCCTCCTGTGAGGCTCCTGACATGCTCATTGATGGTGCTAGCTGTAATAATCCGCTAACCATCGCCAATGCATTTAACTCACATTTTTCAGACCGTCTGCCTTCACCTCACTATTCTCCTCCACTGGTCATGGTAGTCCTGGCCAAGTCCATCTGCCTCAAATGGCACCTTCCCCCCCATCCTCCATTCTATTTCAAGGCTGTGACGGCAAAAGAGATGCAGAGATTGCTCTCTGGTCTCTCACCCTTTTCTAGTGCTGGCCTTGATGGTATGGAACCAAAGCTTCTCCACCTTGTTGCTGCCTACATTGCCTCCCCTGTGGCCCATATCGTCAACCTATCCTTAGCCTCCGGGGTTATCCCAGACCTGTGGAAGGTGGCACGAGTTATCCTTGTGCTCAAACAGGGCAACCCAAGGATCCTTGACAACTATCGTCCGATTGCCATCTTGTCTGCTATCAGTAAGCTTCTTGAGAAAGTTGTGGCAGGACAACTCAAGGATTATATCCAGGCTCATGAGCTTCTGTCTCCCTCACAGCATGGCTTTCAAAAAGGGCATAGTACCACCTCTGCCCTGGTCTCTGTCACTTCTGGGATAAAGGCAGCCATGGACCAGGGCAGACTCTCTGGGGCCATCTTTACTGATCTCTCTAAAGCCTTTGACCTTGTTGACCATGCCTTACTATGCTCTCAACTTAGGTCTTTGTGCTTGTCCCCTCCGGCGCTCAGTTGGTTCTCCAACTACCTTCAGGGAAGGCTGCAACTTACAAAATATAGTAAGATGCTCTCGGACACCACCACCGTGTCCTCAGGGGTTCCCCAGGGGTCAGTCCTTGGGCCCCTGCTCTTTTCCATATTCATCAACGACCTTCCCTCCTCGGCTTCCTCCTGCAGGGCTATCCTGTATGCTGATGACCTAGTTATTCTCACTCATTCCAGGGATATTGGGGTCATTAACCACCAAGTGAGGGGTTCAGGAGCATCCAATCCTGGATTTCGTCCCACAAGCTGGTCCTAAATCTTAAAAAGACTCAGGCCATGCTGTTCAGATCCCTGGCCAAGTTAAAGGCCTCCCCTGTTCCTATGTGCATCTTAGGTATTGATGGTGCTCTTGTTCTCATCACTGATTCCGTCAAATACCTTGGGGTGCCACTTGACCCTCAGCTCGATCTTGGTCACCACATCCAAAATATGTGTCGAGCTGTTAACTGGAAATTGGGTCTGGCTTACAGGGCAAAGAATAACCTTACTCCGGCTGCTTGCCTAGCATTGGCTAGAGGGGTGTTTCTACCATCTCTCTGTTATGGGCTCCTTTTGTATGCCCATACTTCCAAGGTCCACCTCTCTAGGTGGACCACAGCCTACTATATCATCTGCCATTTTGCTCTTGCAGTCCCTCGTCTCACTCACCACTGTAATCTGTATAGTAAGCTCAACTGGCTCTCCCCACCCAACTATATGAATTTTGTTATGGGTAGTTTCACAGGTAAGATTCTGGGTACAGGCACCCCCCCCCCCCGGACTGGCGGAGCTCCTTGTGCCTGCTGCCTCCACTACCTACTCCCTAAGGTCACTGGGCCCTGCTATCCTTAAGGTTCCAGCTACATGTACCAAAATGGGGGACAGGGACAGTCTCAGTATCAGTGGTTCAGTAGGTAGCACATTCACCTCTGAGGCCGGGAGATCAGAGGGCTGTGGGTTCAGTTCCCACAGCTGGCACTTGCGTTAATATCCCACTACTGACACTGTAGTGCAGCATGAGGGGGGTGCTGCACTTCTGAGGTGCCGCTCTTCGGATGAGACGTTAAACCGAGATCCCATCTGCCTGGATTGGTGGTAGTTCAGGTGAATGTTAAAGATCCCATGGCACTTATCGAAAAAGAGTAGGAATTTCCCAGTGTCCTGGCCAAATTTCTCCCATTCACTAAAATACCCCAACAGCTTAATCTGGTTCAATTTCAGTTGCTTACCATCTGTATCCCCTCCCCGGTCGCCCCTGAAAAGGGACTTCTAGGCCCAGTGGGCTTACGGGTCAACAAATTAATAGATAAATAAATGTGCCCCTAGATTATGGAACTCCTTTCCTGTCCAGGTCCGGACCTCCCCTTCCCAGGCGTGCCTACGCACCTCCCTGTGGAACCACTTGAAGCTCTCATCAGTATGTGAGTGTCTTAAACCTCCCTGATTAGCCCGGTCCCCTGCATAGTATTTCGAGCATATCATCCCATGTACCTTGCTCAGGTCCTGCTGTGGTCTGCCTGCCTGAGTGTTGCCTGTGAAAAATTTGTAAATTCTGTATATATCTGTATACTGTATATATTGCTGGTAACGTTGTGTCAGTGACTCTGTACTTTATTACATTGGCTGTCTTTACTGTTGTAACCTAAGATATCTTACTATGTATGTTATGCTTCTCCTGACTTCAGTGTATCTGCCCTACTTGCTTCAATTTGTATTCTGTATGTTCTTTGATTTCCTGTACTCTCCCGGGTTGTACCTGAAAATAGGCATGTGTTTGTCTAGTGTACTTACCTGGTTAACAAAAGCTAAATAAAATAATGTAATTTAAGTAATAGTTTTATATTATTTTATATGTAAGTTGAAACAGGTCCATCTTGAAAACAGGTCTTTGACCCAATGATGTTTTGTAAAATCTACCTGTGTAAAAATAAAGTTTTACTACTACTACATTAACCAGACAGCAGTGACAGCATCATATAGCTAAATGTCTGTGCTATAGTAACCAGTTTTTTTTTTTATCTTCACAGGATTATGTCTTCTTCAAGGTAATGTTGGACTTGTCTCCATGTTTCTGTCAATGAGTCACCAGGAACAGCTGTTTCAACCATAATAAAACACAAAGGGACGCAATTTCAACCATTTTTGCATCATACTATTTCTAGTTGAAAACCCACATTTTATGATTGCTTTGTCTACCTTCTCTAAAATTCATTAATAATGTTTGTTGTTTTATCTTCTGCCTTTCTAAGTGGAACTGAAATAAATGCTAATAGAGTAACTATACTCAATCGTGTTCTGTTTCAGATCTTTCATTTAGTCTTCTTGCATAAATCCTGCACATTAGGAACACCCCCAACACAATGCAGTCATTCATGATGCAATCGTCTCCTCTCCTTCCACTGCATCATAAGTGGCTAGACTCTGGGTGTTCCCATGTCCAGGAAAGATGCAGTGGGTGTTGATCAAAAAATGTAAACAAACGCGTTTTTGTGTGATGACACCAATACGGTGGGTAGTCCATTTTTCACTTTTTAAAAGGAATCAGAATGAAACTACTAGCTACTTCAGCATCTTTACAGAACGTGACCAATCATTAAATGTGTTTTTTAAACTAAAGACACTTAGAAACATAGAAACGTAGACTTTGATGGCAGATAAGGACCGCTTGATCCACCTAATCTGCCGATTTCCCCTACCTACTGGATGAGCTGCAGATCCTAGTTAACCAACAGCCTACTTCTTCCTAACCCGCACCAGAATTGCCTTATGTCTGTCCCATGCTTTGAGGCCTAAGAGGGTTGACAGTCTCCCTTTAATAAACAAAATGTAACACAATATGTGTGTGTGGTGGTCTGTCTCTTCATTACTTTGAGCCAGTGTGACTATTTTATGTGGGGTAGGAGATGTGTAATGGCCCCTTGGGTTGCACCACGCTTAGGGAACCACCCTTCCCCCATCACTGTCCCCCCTGCCCCCCCTTTGCTAACCCCTTATTGGGTGCATCATTCTTCCCTGCAGGCAGGCATCAGGGATCACTAAGCAGGGATGGGGTTTCCCCATCCTCCTCTGCTGATGAAACCAGTCTTTCATTTTTAAACTTGTAGGAGTCCCACTTCTGCCAGAGCTTTATATGCTTCTCTTGGGTTAGCCTCAGCGTGGCTATGATCTGCTCTATTCCCTGGATCTCCCTGACCTTTGATTTCCATGTGTCCACTGATGGCGGGACGCGTGTCAGCCAGTTCAGCATTCTCCCCTTCATCACCACCGTGGACAGGGCATGAAGGAGCATCTGTTGAGGTCTAAGGCCTACCTGTGGCATCTTTTTCCCCAGGAAAAGGTGTTCAAACATGAAGGGGATAGTAGTGCCCCATATGCGCTCAAGGGCTTTGTGAATCTTGGCCCAGTGTAAAATGTGATAGTGCTTGCCTACCTGATTGTACCTTCTCCAGCAGAGTTCTCAGTATCCCCCCCCCCATTAAGTGCTTCATGATGGTTGGGGTGTGGAAGAAATGAATGAGGCATTCCAATGGAACTCCCTCCAGGCTGGAGAGGCTGTAGTGCACCAGTCCAGTTCCCAGACTGTGGCCCAGTCTTCCTCATCAGTTTCCACCTGGGCTCTCTTTCTCAGGCCTCCTTTACCTCTTGGAACCCAGGGTGTTTTGTACCCTGCAGCATCTAGTAAGCCCAGGATATGTTGCCTCTTCTACAGGCCAGCATGGCTGACCAATACAGAAAGTCCTCCAGTCCAGTGGGCTCTTTATTAATTTTGGCAGGCCTTCCCTTGGTGGTGACGTGGTGTCAGACCTGCAGGAACCGAAAGAAGTCCTGCAGTAATGATAATTAATGGGCCCACGCCATTAGGGGTATGTGTTATGGACCTTGCTTTTAGTAGCACCCTGACAGTATGCTGTGTCCATGGATTCTTGATGGCTGCAAGTATAGCCGGTGTAAGGTGTATGTGCGGTAGGGCAAACAAGGGAGCCAGGAGGCTTGGGTCTGCCTCCAGGTCCAGCCACCCTGAGCCTGCCTTTTGCTTCGTCCAGGTTATTACTAGGGTGAGCTGTGTTGCCATGTAGTGCAGGTGCAGATCAGGAATCACCAGTCCTCCTCTTTCTTTCGGGAGGGTCAAGATTCTTTTCCAGATCCTGTGCCTTTGGGATGCCCAGATGAAGGTCAGTAAAGTTTTGGAGAGCCATTTTCAGAATGCTTCTGGGATCTTCACAGGTAGGGCTTGAAACAGAAATAAAAATCTTGTTAAATATTTATTTTGAGGGGGGGCTATTCTGCCTCCCATATTAAGGGGTAGGAGGCTCCAATGCACCACATCCACTTTGATATCCCCTTTGAGTTTCTCAGATTCAGCTTAAATAGGAGCTGAGTCTGGGTGGCACCCAGATCTCCAGATATCTAACTACATTCTGTGCTGCCCACTGAAATGGGAGGCCATCATGGAGGTGCAGGGGGCAGACACTACTTACTTTCAAGGCCTCAGATTCTGCATAGTTTATCTTATAATCAGAGATGGTCATGTATTCCTCCAGATCAGTGAGCAGGACGTGTACTAACATCTCTGGTTTGGTCAGGAAAATGACGATTCATCCACATATAATGAGATTTTGTAGTCTCTGCCCCCCACTATATCGCCCATAATCTCAGGATTCCTGCAGACTGCTTGGGTCACTGGCTCAATACAAAAGTGAAGAGCAATGGGAAGAGAGGGCATCCCTGCCTGGTGCCTCTGGTGAGAAAAAATATATCAGAGGAAGCCCCGTTCACCTGTACCATAGCCTGTGGCGATGCCTACAATTACTGTATGCACGCCAAGAAAGTGTCTCCCGCTCCCACCTCTGCCAGCGTCCTGTACAAGAATCCCCAGTTCACTCAAATGCATCAATGAAAACTGCCAGGGCAGCTCCCTGTTTGCCACTATTTTATTTTAATTTTTTTGCTGAAAGGTTTTTGGTTTGGTCTCAGAGGTGTTGCAGTCTCCTTCTCACACTGAAGGAGCGAATTGCTTTCCTCCCACAGCTCTTCCAGAGGATTAGGTGTGTAACTGTTAGTAACTTCCAACAGAAGGGAGGGTTAAAAGGTCAGGTTAGTTGATATTTTGGAGGTGGAAGACTACGTTTGCTGGCAAAGGCATCTAGCTTCACCTGAGCTCTTTTCTTCTATATAGCTTGAAAGGACAGAGCAAAGAACCTTACCAGAGCAAGGAAAAGGATTAAGGCTTCTTTTGGCTAGGCAGATTTACTGTGTGTTATTATTTTCTTTTGTACTCACAGGGATTGTTACTGCTTGTTGCTAACATTTTACTGCTTTATTTTTCTCCTATTCAAACTGTTGTTGCTGGGTATACTTTCTGCTGCATTATTACAGGGTGTGCCTACAGGTTTGTGCTCACAGATTACTGCTGTAATCTTCTGATTCAGTTGGTCTTTTTCAAGGTATATCTTCTGTTCCTGCTTTATTTTTCTCTGTAGCAAAGTGTTTTTACAGGGTATATCTTCTGTGAAATTATTACAGGTGGTGCTTTACAGATTTTACAGTTTTATCTATCATTAGACTAAGCTTTCAGGGCTACTGCATTTGTTATTGGTTGATTGTTTCTGCTCTTACCTCCTTGTTTCTTTCATCTGTGGTTCTTCTTTTTTGGCAGGGGAAGGGCCCAGCCACCAACCCTAATCCCCAACCACCCTATGCTACACTCCTTTTATAGGGTAGCACAGTCGTGACATTTCCTGTAGCAAAGCAGGAAGGGGAGGATCGGAGAGGTATCCACACAGTGACCTCATTTACAGGGGCACAAGTAATTTAACTTGTTATAACAAGTTATATAGAAACAAACAAAACACTAAATCAAACTTTTGCTTTCATTTTCCTCCCTCTAATTACTCTTTCCCCTATACGTGTAGTTGCTGGCTGCCTCACTCAAAAGATCTCTGCTTATAACCCCTGTATGCCTATGGTTGATTGTACATCTGCTGACTTCTTCAATTGTAAAATAATGCTGTTTTTTCTTTTATTATTTCAACCTTGTACTGAACTGTATACACTGTATATACTTTTTCTTCCTTGTATATTATTGCTTTTTGTATACCTGCTTCTGTACTGTACTTTGATGTATTCATGACCAGGGCCACCTTGCAAATGAGCCTTGCTAAATGGTGCCCACCTGGATAAATAAAGATTTTGATTGATTGATTGATAAACCCAGCAACTCATCTGGAATGGATATTATTAACTGCAGGTACTGTGGGACACTTTTCAAAAGGGCAGTTATACGGGATTTAGGACACTGTCTACATGCTGGAACATTGGCGATCTAAGGGCTCAGCTCCAGGCAGCATGGGCAGAGATTAAGCGCCTCAAATCGCATATTCAGGGGGAAATATATTATAAGAACTGCCCGCCATTTCCCCAACATCCAACAGAAGCACCTTGACCACAGAGTGTAGTTGGTCCAGGAGGTTGGCAGGTGGTTAGGAGGGGCAAATCGGGTGCGTCATCACTCGGTGCTCTCCAACGTATCACCTTCACAAACCATATAAAAACTACAAACAGGTATCTGCCTCTATCTCCAAAATCAAACAAAGGGGCAGAGGACACTGCAGAGCGGAACACTGCAGCACAGGAGCTAGCACAACAAAACTCGCTCAAAACAGAAACCAAAACAAAAAGGAAATCCAAAACACTTCTGATCATAGGAGACTCCATGATTCAGGGAGTTGATACCTACCTCCAGCTGGGTGTAATGGTCAGATGTCTCCCAGGTACATCAGTGTGGAAAAACACTGACCGCATTGCTAAAATTGTGCTTGAAGCAGGAGAAAACATTGATTTCCTGGTACACATAGGGACTGACGATCTCGCCAGCCGGTTAGTTGTGGAGACCAAGGAACACCTGACCAGGCTGGGTGACAAACTGTCATACATTTCATCTGGCATCTCCTTCTCTGAGATCCTGCCAGTCTGGGAGAGGGGGGTAGATGGACGGAAAGTCAGACAAGGGGAGACAGGGGAGCTAAACATGTGGCTCAAGGGCTGGTGCCAGGAAAAAGCACACAAATTTGTAGGTAACTGGCAACAGTTTTGGGAGCGAACGTTCTTTAAATTTGATGGACTGCATCTGACTAAGGAGGGAGTCAGTGCATTGGGGCAGAAGTTTGATGTCTCTGCAGAATATTTAAACTAGCAAATGGGGAGAGGGGTGCAGCACCCAATACACTGAATGGGAAGAACATCTCTCCCCCCTCAGCTAGTGATCAAACAGGAATTCAGCATGTTTGTAGTTCATTTGCATCACCAGGTAAGGAAAAAGGTCCGGCTCCCCATATGACGCACAGGGAAGCATACACACCATAACAACTAACACACAGAAATCTGGCCAATGGAAAATCATGTACACAAATGCTCGCAGTCTGGGAAACAAGATCCCAGACCTGCAGGCAAATATGACAGAGGCTAAACTGGACATAGTAGCCATTAGCGAGACATGGTTCACCAGTAACCACACTTGGAAGACTTCAGTACCCAACTATGTACTGTTCAGAAGAGACCGAGGTGCAAAAAGGGGGGGTGGAGTGGCCCTTTATGTCAATAAAAATATCAAAGCTACAGAAATTCAGAATACGCATAAGGAGCCAGAAGAACTGTGGGTCACCCTGGAAACAGGACAGTCATATGAACTGGGGTTGCCTACAGGCCTCCAGACCAGGAGATTACATAGACACATTACTTTTAAAAGATATACAAAACATGACAGCTAAAGGGGAGGTTCTGATAATGAGAGACTTCAACATGCCAGATACAGATTGGCCAATACCAGCAGGAACATCTGCCAGAACTAGACACATAGTGGATTCCCTGCAGGGGGAGGGCCTCAAACAACTGGTAGAACAACCCACAAGAGACAAGGCTATTCTAGATCTAGTACTGACTAACAGGGAAAGGATCACAGATCTCCAGGTAGAAGGTCACCTGGGGGCCAGTGACCATCACATGGTATGGTTCAATTTGGCCACTAGAACTAAATCATCCCATTCCAAGGCAAAAATATGGGACTTCAGAGGAGCTGACTTTGATAAGTTGGCCAACAGAGTTAAGCTAGCCCTAGCAAGAAGAAATGCAGGTAAGGGGGTACAGGCAGAGTGGGCAAGGATTAAAGATGCAAGACTTGAAGCAACATCCCATTGTGTTAGAGAGAAAAGCAAGAGCAAAAGAAGAAGAAGGAAACCACTTTGGTTCTCAAAAACAGCAGCAGAAAAGGTAAGAGCCAAAAGACTAGCCTTCAGGAAATATAAGGGAACGCAGCGGAACGAAAATTGGGAGGCATACCAAACTTCCCTAAGGGAAGCAGGAAAGGCCCAAACCGAGGAAACACTAGCACGAATAGTAAAAGAAGGTGACAAGACTTTCTATAGATACATTAGTGAAAGGAGAAAGTCCAGAGGAGGTATTGCTAAGATCAAAGGGGATAAAGGGGAGTGTGAGGAGGAGGACCAAGGAAAAGCATCTATCCTAAATAGACACTTCTGCTCAGTATGTACTGAGGAGACGGTAGGGCAGGGCCCACAGCTATGCACCATGGACACAGGGGGGAGGAAGGTGTGCACTAGTCCCTTCACAAAAGAAAGGGTCCTACAAGAGCTCGCTAAGCTCAGGGTGGACAAGGCAATGGGACCTGATGACATACATCCCAGAGTACTAAAGGAGCTAAGTGTGGAACTAGCAAAGCCATTATCAGAACTGTTTAGTGAGTCTCTGAGCGCAGGAGAGGTCCCAGAAGACTGGAGAAGGGCTCTTGTGATCCCGCTGCACAAGAGTGGTAGCAGGGAGGAGGAAGGGAACTACAGATCAGTCAGTCTTACCTCAGTAGTGGGCATGATTATGGAGGCACTCCTTAAGGAAAGGATAGTGCAACACCTGCAATCCATAGGATCACAGGATCCAAGATAGCATGGGTTTACAACAGGACGGTCCTGTCAAACTAATCTCATACATTTTTTTGACTGGGTAACCAGAGTGGTGGACCAAGGGGGAGCAGTTGATGTCGCCTACCTTGACTTCAGCAAAACTTTCGATACTGTTCCACATAGAAGATTGATTAATAAGCTTGGTAGGCTCGGGGTGGGTGAGAAGTTGGCCAACTGGGTGGCAAACTGGTTGATGGGCAGAAAACAGACTGGTGGTAAATGGTGTCCAGTCAGAAGAGATGCAAGTCACAAGTGGGGTACCTAAGGGATCAGTCCTGGGACCAGTCCTCTTCAATATTTTCATCAGTGACATTGCATTGGACTGGAGGGAAAGGTTTGTCTATTTGCAGATGACACCAAGATCTGCAACAGAGTAGATGATTCAGATGGGGTGGGCAGAATGAGAAGAGATCCGGATAAACTGCCAAAATGGTCGGATGAGTGGCAAATGGGGTTTAACGCAAAGAAGTGCAAGATCATGCACATAGGGAAGAGAAACCCTGAAGCCACCTATAGGTTGGGAGGGGAGTTGCTGGAAATCATAAGGGAAGAAAGAGACTTGGGCATCATCATCACAGATGACCTGAAATCATCCATGCAGATCACTAAAGCAGTAGGTAAGGCTAGAGGGATGTTGGGGTGTATTAGTAGGGGTATCGCAAGTCGTAAGAGGGAGGTAATAATCCTTCTTTACAAGACACTGGTTAGGTCCCATCTGGAGTACTGTGTGCAGTACTGGACACCACACCTGCACAAGGTCATTAACAAAATAGAGGCAGTCCAACAAATGGCAACCAAAATGGTGCAGGGACTGCATCAAAAAACATTTGAGGACAGATTAACAGAGCTCAATATGTATACCCTAGAGCAAAGGAGGGAGAGAGGTGATATGATTGAAACATTCAAACACCTTAATGGCACTAACAAGGTGAAAGAGTCTAACAGGTTTCAATATAAGAAAAATAGCAGGACAAGAGGACACAGCATGAGATTAGAGGGATGCCGATTAAGGGGTAATGTGAGGAAGTTCTTTTTCACAGAAAGGGTGGTGGATGCATGGATCGGCCTACCTCAGGAAGTCATGGATATAAATACAGTGCAGGGCTTCAAACAGGCATGGGATAGGCATAAGGGAGCAATAAAGATGAGTGAATAGATAGGCCATTGACAGAGTACAGGCCTATGGCATATTCATAAGGTAGAAAAAATGGGCAGACTGGATGAGCCTTGCAGTCCTTATCTGCCGTCAACTTCTATGTTTCTATGTTTCTTCCTTGTTGCACTCTAACTATAATATTAAGGAGGCGTCTAATGCTGTCATATAATAATCTCCTATTGATAAAACCTGTTTGGTCCAGGTGAACTAGGGACCCCACACAGCCCTGATGTCAGGAGGATAAATTGTGGTAAAGATTTTCATGTCTGTGTTTAGCAAGGAGATGGGGCAGTATGAACTGTACAATGTTACGTCCTTGTCCAGCTTTGTTAGTACTGTTATCTGGGCATCCTGCCAAAAAATTGGAGCCCTCTCTCCCGCTTTAATCCCCCTGCAGATGCTAATGAAACTCCCCTATAAATGGGGATTCCCCAAAAGTCTTCCTTGTGTGTGCTTAAATGCCCACTGCCAGACGGGCGTTCTGTGCCTTTACAGGTGTAAAAGGGCTTGCATGCGAGTGCCTGTTAGCCTCCATGCCCGCCTCTTTAAGAGACATTTTTGTAGTGTATAATTAATCTGGGTAGAGGCCGAGTCTTTCCAGGCTCGAGTCCCGCCCGAGCTGCAGTAATATTGCTCTGTTCTGCCATCGCTAATGGTGCAGAGGGAGCTCTGTTAGAACTGGTAATTGTTTGCTGATTAACTGCTCTAATAACAATGGCATTATAGTTTGTCTAACCTGCCTTTCTTTGCAGCATGGACATTTCTGTATTGCACCAATCAATACCTTTTGGGGACCTTAAAATGGAGTCTGTCCCAAGGGGTCTTGTGGGAGTGAATTTCTGTAGGAATTGCAGTTTCTTTCACTTTAGCACCTAAATGGACCTGGAGGGAGAACCCTTGCTTTGACAGAGATAAATCAACCAACTGAAACCTTTTTGAATCAGAAGGAAGTCCCAGTGCTGCCTGCAGCAGAAGTCAGTCTGAGTTTGGAGCTGAGAGAGTGAACAGCTCGAGTGATGTGTGCAGCTGCTCCTGCGTAGTCACGTGGGAAACTGGTGGAAAGGCTGAGTCTGATCTGTCTGCCTGCTGTCCCTCGAAAGGGATCCTTAAAGAGTGCTTAAACAGCCAGACTGTATCCGAACCAATTGTGACAAAAGTGACCGAGCTGTGACTGTACCTTTGCCTGAAGAAGATCGAAGATTTGCTCCATGCGATCAGCCTGTCAGGATGTCTGAATCACCACAGAGATCACGGTTTTGCTCAGGAAAGCTGAAATTGCAACCGGACTGCCATCTGAACTGTGGTATTGCTTTTCTTTTACTATAAGTGTGCTGAATGCTGTTAGCGGGTCGCGATTTGGTTCCCCACTGCCTAATTGTGTCATGCCTGCTGGAAACTGCATCCAGCATTTACCGGACTGAGTCCGAACTGTTCACCCAGCCTGGGCCCTGCCAACTTGGCCCAGCCAGCGACTCGTGACGCAGAGAAAACGATTGATGAGAGACCTGCCCAGGGATCAGCCCCCTGCTCAACACCTCGACCAAGAACGACACCTTGGTGATTCGTGTGGGCCCTACTTCTCCTGGCAAACCAGCAAGTCATACTAAAGTCTCCATTTCATCCATCCTGTGTCCTGTACTGGGTAGCGTGAGTAAACACCAGGGTAGCTCCCTGCAACAACAGCTCAATCAAAGTGTGTCATCTGTTTGGTCTAATTATCATGAACTGAGCCTCCTGGCTAAGGATTACAAATTGTGTGTGGTTGTGCATGCTTCTTCTTTCCATCACAGGACCCCAACCAGCTGCAACGTCAGCCTACCCCGGGCAGTGAATTAGTCTAGCTCCCCCTTGTTCCAACTGGGTACCCAGAGTGTGTGACTGTGAAGGGACTCTAAAGTGCATGCACGATTGCCTGATTCAGTCAGTTACAGAACTAATCAGCCAAATTAAGCCCCTCCCTTGTTCATTCCCCCTGAATAAATCAGATCTAATTCTTTCTGCATTTAACCTGACTGTGGTTCCATTTTGTACCAGAAGCACTGTACTGTTGTTACCTGCTGTGTCTAACCTTATTTTACAGGGGGTCTCCAGGGTCGGACTAGTGGAACCAGCCCTGGTCGTAAGTGCAAACAGAGTGGGGATTTGTATGCTGATTAGGGACTATTGTACCTGTGTATGCTGTTCATTGTTTAGGCCACTAGAAGGAAAAGAGGGGGTCACAGTGTCCTGGAGGGCTGTACCCAGGTCAGCTACGTTACCACCAACCCTGTCCTCCAGGTGGAGGCACCAGTTTTCAGTACCCAGGCCCCTTAACCTGCAACTAGTCACACAGGCAGGGGTAGCAGCCCTTAGGATAGCACCACCTAGAGGTTACACTAAGCAACAGTGGGCCCAATTGTTCCTGAAATGCCTTATAGAATTCTGCATTGACACCATATGGGCCGGGCGCTTTGCCAGCTTTCAGGCGAGAGATTATGCCTGAGATCGCTGCCAAGGTGCTGGGGGAGGACAACGCTTCTTTTGCCTCCTCTATAAGTGTGTTTACAAGGACCCTTCAAAAGTATTCATCAAGTTTTGTCTTGTAGTCTGGGATCTCCTCCTGCCTGTACAGGTCTTCGTAGAATTCTACAAAGTGCTGCAGTATCTTAGTTTGGTCCATGTCACGCTGCTGCGAGTCTGCCCATCTAATGTGTAGCACTAGTTCTACTTGCTGCTTCCCTGTGGAGCTGCCATGCCAGCATCTTACCCGCCTGGTTGTCTGCTTTGAGGTACCTCTGTTTAGAATATCTTAGGTTACCTTCAATCTTGGCCTCTAGCAGTCTCTTCAGTTTGGCCCGGTGATGATCAAGTCTGGCCTTGACACCCTCATCAAGCGTAATTTTGTGTGCCACCTCCAGGTCAAACAGTTGCTCCTTCAGCCCAAGTTGTGCTTTCTGGGCTTCCTTTTTACACCTGGAGGCATAGCTTATAATACGCCCTGTAAGCACAGTCTTAAGGCCATCCCACCAAGCTGCATGGGAAGGTTTCATTTTTGGCGTTGGTTGCTTCATAGTTCTGGATCTCCACTACAATCATCTCTTGGAAGTCGGAGTGGTTCAGAAGTGAGATACTGAGTCTCCAGTTATGAGATCTCTGTGCAAGGGTAACACTGAGATCGAGCACAACCGGAGTGTGGTCCAATAGCATGGTAGTCCCTATAGCGTAATGATCCACTGCATGGAGCCACTCTGTGGAGAGAACAAAGGTGTCTATTTGGAAGTAGGCCTGATGTGGGTTTGACCACAAGGTATAGTCTCAGATTTGAGGATGTATGAACCTCCAGATTTCCACCAGGCCCAACTTCTGGGACAGACTCTTCATACATTGTCCCACTCTACGCTGTACTGAGGTGGTCACTCCAAATCTGTCCAAAAGGAGTTTTATAACCCCACTGAAGTCCCCCCACTAGGAACAAACTGCTTGAGTCTGGGGCATGACTCAGTGATGTGTCTTTGAGGAACTCTATATTTTCCCGTTCAGCATTTGGTACACACAGATATAGCACCGTGCATCATACAAACATACAATGAAGCTAGCAGATAAAGGCCTAATGGACTATCAAGTCTGCTCGAGTGTGCAGCTCTCAGTGCTGTGCACAAATGTTACCCCCCCACCAACTGATCCCACACTTCTACCCTTTCTCCTTCCCCATTTTGATTTTGCCCATAAGTTTATCCCACCCCCCTTAAATCCCCCTACTGATGCCCTCGAAACCAGTTACTCTGGCAGAGCATTCCATTCTGCCACCACCCTCTCATCATCATGCTGTCATCATTCATGGGGTGGATCTGTAGGTACCCTGGATGCAGATGTAAGCACCCTCTGGGAGCTTACTAGTTAATTTGGGTAGTTAAGTCAGAAGGAGCTCTGGTGCCCGTAGGTCTGGGATGTGGGCTGCCTTGCTGCCAGCAGAGGGACCCACCCCCATAGGGTATAAGTGTGGGGCTTTGGAGCCATTGCCAGGATTTGAGAGAGAAAAGGGGAAGAGAGAAAGAGGAGTCGAGTGTACTGGGCATGCACGTTCGGCCAGAGGGCCGTGGCGGAAGATGTGGTGGTTCGGGGTGTAAGAGTGTGTAACCCATAGGTGGTGGGTGCTATCCCATGGGCTACTACCCTTGGCTGTGTGGCTAGTTGCAGGTTAAGGGGCCAGGGTAATGAAATGGGTGTCTCCACCTGGAGGACAGGGTTGTGAGTAGCAAAGCTAGCCTGGGTACAGTACTCCGGGACACTGTAACCCCCCTCTTTCCCTTCTAGTGGCCTGGACAATGTACAGAAAACACTCTCACAATAACCCTTGTTCACCACACAAATCCCCACTCTGGTTGCACTTACCACCAGGGCTGGTTCCTCTGGGTCAACCCTGGAGACCCCCTGTAAAACAAGGTCATGCACGGCAAATAACAACAGTACAGTACTTTTGTCACAAACTGGAACCACAGTCAGGTTAAATGCAAAAAGAGTTAGATCTGATTTATTTAGGGGACTTGAACAAGAGAGGGGCATAATCAGGTTGATTGGCTTAAAGGCTAAATCAATCAGGTAGTCATGCATGCACTTCAGAGTCCCTACACATTCATACACTCTGGGTACCCAGGTGAGAGTAAGGTGGGCTAGCCTGGAACGTTGCCCAGGGTAGGCCGGCATCACAGCTGGTTGGGGCCCTGTGATGGAAGAAAGAAACATACACAACCACACACAATTTGTAATCCGGAGCCGGGTGGCCAATTCGAGACAAAAAAACAACAAGTGAATTAGATGACAACACTTTTTATTTAGCTGATGTTGCAGGGAGCTACCCTGGTGTTTACTCACGATACCCAATACAGGACACTCAAGGGATGAAAATTGAGACTGCAGGTTGATGAGCTGGAGTGCCAGGAGAAGCAGAGCCCACGTGAATCACTGAGGCATCATTCCTGTTCAAGGCGTTGAGCAGGGGGCTGATCCCCCGGCAGGTCTCTTGTCGATGGTTGTCTCTGTGGTGTAAGTAATTTGGCTGGGCCGGTGTGACAAGGCCCAGACCAAGCAACAGTTTGGATGTGAGTCCGAGAAAGATGGATGCAGCCTCCAGCAAGCAAGGCACAGTTGAACACACAGTGGGGATCCAAATTGTGACCCAGTAGCAGCACACAGCACATTTATAGTAAGATAATCACCACTATACCAGGCAGATGACAGTCCGACCACAATCACACAGTCTCTGCGCAAAACCGGGAGTTCAGTGGTAAATGAAGGTCCTGACAGGCCGATTGCGTTCAGCAAATCTTCAGTCTTTTTCACGTTTCAAGCCTGGTCACCAATTCAGTGGCTTAAGTCTCTCTCACAACTTTGGATGCAGTCCGATTCTTTGAAGAGCTCCCTCACAAGGAACAGCAGACTGGCAGGCCAAAAACTCAGCTCTTCCATGGTTCTCCCGCGTGAACTACACCAGGGGTGTAGCTAGAAATTTCTGTTTTGTACAGTCTCCAACAGTTGCACCCCCCAATTAAAAAATGTACACATCCTCTCTAAATGGTACCCCCTTGCAAACAAGTCAGATTGTTGTCAGAGAATTCTTCTACTCTCTAAAGAGGTTATACATGTATCTGTCTCCTAAACAACAGAAGTTTGAACAGAGACACTCCTCAGTGGCCTAAACTAACCCAAATACTACAGATTAGAATGAAAATGTTAACAGAAAGGCATATGGTTTGTGACAGGCACTCAACAAAACTGTACTCAAATGTGTACAGTGAGTACGCCTGCCTACACCCTTGAACTACGTAGAAGCTGCTGCTCGAATCTCTCAAGCTGTTCACTCTTTCGATTCCCAACTCAGACTGACTCTGCTGCAAGCAGCCTGGGACTTTCCCCTGGATCCAAAAGATTCGGCTGGCTGATCCATCTGTCTGTCAATACAAGGTCCATTTGGGCGACAAAGTCTCAAAACTACAATTCCGACAGAATTTTGCTCTCACAAGACCCTTGGGGGCAGACACCATTTTACAGTCCCCAAAGGTGCTGATTGGTCCACAATAGCAGTCCAGAACCAAGATGGTGGTACAATATCGAAATGTCCATGCTGTAAAAAAGGCAGGTTAGACAAACTTCCATAACATTACTATTCTAACAGATAACCAACAAATAAGTACAGCTTCTAGCAGAGCTCCCTCTGCGCAAATAGCGATGGCAGAACGGAGCAATTATCTGGCAGCCCGGGAGGGACTCGAGCATAGAAACATCCAGCCCCCTCCCAGATTAAATAAGCACCACGTTATAGGCAGCTCTTAAAGAGACAGAGCACAGAGGTATTAAGGCACTCTCACACAACACTGTTAAACGCTAAGACACAGGATAGCAGCCTGGCCATGGGCATTTAGGCACACCAAAGGAAGATTTTAAGGGAACCCCCATTTGTAGGGAGGTTACAAGTGCAGGGAAGGAGTAGAGCATCAGAAACCACACTAGCTGATGCGCCAAGAAAGAATGGAGCTGCTACTAACAATAGGCAGGATATCCAATATACACAAAGGAAAGCAGCCCTACACTTATAGCTCCAAAAGAGACAATTTATTGAAGTGCTACAAATCAAAACAAATGCCCCAGTGCAGCATCAGCCTGGGTCCTATCAGTACAGGTGGGAGCTTGAGCCCGAGAGAAGCGGAAGTTTGGAGGCCCACCAACTGATCTCTGGCACCTTGGTAGGATAAGCAGCGATGTGGGCCTTGTTTTTTTCAAGTAATCTCACCCATGGATGAGTGCACCCTGTAGAGCCATTGATGTGTCTGCTGGCGGGCCTGCTCTGGCAGATGGGGCCCGGGGCATGGACCAGAGGTGGCAGCCTGGATCGTTGACGGAGTAGAGGTGGCAGTCTACCCCTTTTCCCCTGGCCGGTGGCTGCTTCAGTGCTGGGGCTCTCAGGGGGGTGCAGCCTGTGCAGGCAGGGAGAGGATACATGTGGGGAGCGGTTGGTTGGGACCCCGGGCCTGGCACGGTGGCAGACCATCCCAGTGATCCGTGTAGCACAGCAATTAGTCCCCTGGGTGAAGGCAGTCCAGAAATTGAAATCGCTGCATGAGCGGACAATGCTTGGAGTTACTGGACAGGCCAGGAGTATGCATTACTGTCTGGAAGAGCCCAGCTGCAGACATGTGGCATCAGTGATTGGGTATCTGGAGAGTCTTTGGTGTGTTTGTTTCTTGCTAAAAAGAACAGTGTGTGAAACTGTAAGACCTCTCAGTAAGAAGATAGCTCCCATGTGTTTTAAAGTAACCACCTGCGGTAACAAGGCAAAGTTTGAAATGGGACTGGGACAGTAGAAACCTCTCATGCTGTCACAATTGCTACTTCAGATTAAGTATTGCTGAGACTAAGAGCAGGAAAAGTAAACAATTGCCTGGTTGAAGACAGAGTAACGTAAAGGAATATGAAATGAGGATACTTCTGGGTTGGACTTCCAGTGACGTCACCGACCGGGATGCAAGGGTAAAACCTAGCTCTGCTGATCCTGGGCTAAAAACAGACTCTCTCACAAATAAAACGTAAAAATAACCAAAAAAGAATATTGGAGAGCCACAGCATTGAATGGGAGGCAAAAAAAGGACTGTATGCACCCCCAGAAGCAAGGATTTGGCAGGATTCTCTCGCCCTTCATCAACCTCTGCAAAGATTCAACCAGACATGTCGACTCCAAATGAGGCCTCCTCTCAACAACCCAGCAATGCTACCATTCTGGCACAGTTGCAGGAATTCAGGACTGTGGTTCGTACTTTCCGGTCAGAATTTACTACAGAAATCAGTAAACTTTCATCTTGGGTTACTGAGGTTATAGCACAACATACTGAATTAGATGATCGGACTGACAGGTTGGAACGCATGGTAGTGCACTTGCTAGATGAACAGCATGCTTTAAAAGAGAAATGTGAGGATTTGGAAAAAGATCGCGCAGGAATAATTTGAGAATTCATGGGATTCTGGAGAACGAAGAAGGGAGAGATATTTTAAAATTTATGGAGGAGCTCCTCCGCAACTCTCTGTAATTAGACCCAGCTTTTAAATTCAACATAGAGTGAGTCCATCGGGCTCTGTCATCGAAACCAACTCAGCCAGACAGACGACCTCGCTCCATCATAATGAAGTTTCTAAACTACACTACTAAACAAACTATCCTTACCAAAGCCTGGAGAATGAGGGATACTAAGTATAAAGAAAAGCGTATTTATAAGCAACAACAACTAAAATTTGCTACTCCATACCCTGCTAGACTAGTCATCATGTTTCTAGATGGCCCCCAAACCTCTGGGACACCAGATGAAGCAACAAAAGCTCTTCAACTCAGGGGCCTGGTTCAATCCACCAAGGAAGACTCCTCACTCAGGAAAACTCAGCAGGGCCTTCGCGATGCTGTTTGGAACACTGCTAGGGATCCAGGTTCCAGAAAGGGACAGAGTCAAGCAGCCCTAGAGGATGTGAAAAAACTTTTACAAAGATTTCAGCGACCTGCACCGCAATGAGTGGCAAGAGAGGTTCTGCAAAGACTTAAAAACCAGTAACTTGATGCAGAGGTGACTGCATACAGGGACTACACAATGTAACTCGGGGAAGTCTGTTTGGGGTGGGGACATTGAGAAATGGAAATCCTGCTTATATTCCCAAGCTTAGAGATGAAAAAAAGGTTGGTGAATCTTAAGGATGTTTCTGAAATTCCCTTGGATTATCTCTCCCCCCCCCCCCGAAGCTTGCTGATAGTCCTCCCATAGTTATTGTTTAATTATACCATAGCCCAGGAAGCATGACTTAATGCATTTTTGCAGGCTACATCCCACCTGACCATTATAGGGTCAGAAATCCATCCCTAAGCGTTTAGCGTATCCATAAGGCCTTACTGGAAATGAGGCACATAGGGACCATTTCCTGGGGTCTCTGTTCCTCATTTTTATTTCAGTGTGGCCTGCTGCACCACTAGGTACCAGGGAAATAGTGGTGCTGGGGGCCCTTGGCGTGCCTTGACACTCTCCCTCAGGGCGCATACATCTGCCCCTTCAAAGAAGAGGTATCTGACCTCTCCATACCTTGGGAGCCGCTTAAATTTTCTGCCAGGTTCAGAGACCTGTTAGAGCAAGTACAATTTGATGGTACAAAAAAGTTGATGCCCTTTTGGCATTTGGTTATTTTGGCAGGCCTAAAAGTACTGAGCGTCATGTATAATGTTAAAATGAAACAGGCCTGCACATGTTTAGTTGTTATAGGCCTAGTGCCAAATGTTTTAGATCCTTGTGTAGTTTTAAACACTCAGACAGTGTTATGGTGTTTGAATAGAACAACAGGAAGACATTATAATTTGCTTATATCAGTGACAGTACATAAAGTAATTAATAATACAATATTATTGAGCATGGGGTGAAAAGGAATAAATACGGTAGGAAGGGGATATATTGTACTTTTAACACGCAAGAAATATGCATACAAGGACAGATCAGACGTAGATATGGCCAAGTCAACTTTGATTTTATCTTTAAATGTGAATGGGATTGGTAATCCGATAAAGCACTCTCAATTATTTCAATTATTCAGAAAAGAGAGACCATGGCTTATTATGCTGCAGGAAACCCACATGTCCTGGGACGAACATAAAACATTTCAGAGGTGTGAGTATTCTGTAGTAACTGAATCATCCTATAGGGGTGGGAAAAGGAGAGGGGTGATGATTCTACTCTCCCAGGAGGTGTCCTTTGAAAAACAAAGTGAGATTAGTGACCTGGAGGGCCGCTATGCCATAGTGACGGGCAAGCTGTACTCAAGACCCTTTATCCTGGCATCTGTCTATTTCCCTCCTGGGTCAGGGAAGCCCTCAGCAGTAAAATTCTTTGTGGATTTAATGTCCCTCATGAAGGGACAACTGCTGCTGGGGGGAAGACTTGAATATCACATTAAACCCATCTTTGGATGCTGATACCCCTCTGGCCCATAGATCTAACGCTCTCCAAAAAATACACAAAACAAACTATCACTTCTCTGGGCTTGGTGGACACCTGGAGACATTTTCTTCCTAAGACAAAAGAATACACCCACTGGGCCCCGCATGTGGGAAGTGGTGCTCGACTGGACTATTTTATAACCAAGGTCAAGCATTTAAACTCCATTTGTGATGTATGGCATGGGATCACCTTCTTATCAGATCATGCTCCTTTATATCTCAGGGTGGACTTAGGGGCGCAATATAAGCAAACCAATTGGCGCCTGAACCTTGCCCATCTTAGGGACCCAGACTTCCTTGAATTGGTCCAGGAGGCTATGCCTAGAATTAAACAAAAAAACATGCAACATGCAGTTGCCCCCACAATTCTGTGGGATACTTTAAAAGTAGCATTAAGAGGAGAGATTATACAATTTTCTGTCATTAAAAAATGGCAGAGGGGAAAAACACATAAAGACCTGCAGGAGGAGCTATTACATTTACAGCATTGGCCAGATCAAAAGGACCCCACAATACGACAACGATTAAGAATTGTAAAACAAAAGCTACAAAAAATAGTAGACCAATCGGTACAACAAAAACTATTTTATCTAAAGTTAAGACATCATGAGGGGGGACCTAAGGCCTCCAGAAATTTGGCAAGAAAATTAAGAGAACAGAGAACCAGAGCAAACGTAATCAGCATGGTAGATCCTAAAACAGGAAGATTAGCAAAAAGACCCCAGGAAATTAGACTTATTCTACAGTGGTTTTACCATGAGTTGTGCACTAAAGAAGAGGAAATTCCCTTAGACAACATCAAACCAATATTTACAGAGTTTACCAATACCGCTAATCAGCCCACTACAGGCTGAAGCCTTGCTGGTGCCAATCAAAGAGGGAGAACTACTCCAAGTTCTAAAAAAAGCTCAGACCCTGAAAGCACCAGGTCCAGATGGGTATCTCTCTGAATTTTATAACAAATTCAAAATGCCGCTACTACCCATATTATTCCCAGCCTTACATGCAGTCCAGGAGGGAGAACCTCTCCCACCCACATGGCAATATGCCACCATATCAGCCATACTTAAACCCCATAAAGATGTTAAACACCCCACTTCATTTCGTCCCCTTTTCAATGCTAAGTTATTATTACAAAATTTTCATGTCAGCCATGGCCTCTAGAATAGGTCATTTACTACCAGCTATTATTGACCTTGATCAAATGGGCTTTATTAAGGGCAGATAGGCCCATGATGCCATAAGGCATGCACATTTCTTAGTAGATTATGCTATAGAAAGACAAATCCCTTTAGTGCTACTGAGATTAGATGCTGAAAAGTCATTCAACCGGGTCAGCTGGTCTTTCTTATGGCAGACTCTTTGGCAGCACTTTGGATTCCCAGAACAACTTATAAAACAATTACAAAATATTTATGCCTCCCCTAAAGCAAATGTCAAGGTGGATGGGGCACTTTCAGATACATTCCAACTCTCTAGGAGCACCCGCTAGGGATACCCAATGTCCCCAATGTTGTTTGCTCTATATCTCAAACTCCTGGCCATTGCCATCAGATCTTCTTGGGACATACAGGGCCTTCCACTGGGAGGTCGCTCGCAAAAGATACCACTATTTGCGGACGATATTCTGCTGGCTCTTACCAAACCTGAACAATCCATCCCAGAGGTATGGAAACAGCTACAAACATTTGGTAAGCTAGCAGGATATAAAATTAACAAATCAAAAACCGAGGTATTGACGTACAATTACCTCCCTCCCACTTCAAAAAAAGACTTCCCCTTGAAGTGGCACAGACAAGAGATGAGATACTTGGGAATAAAACTCACAAGAAACCCCATTCATGCAGAGCTCTCAAATCCCGAACCTTTAACCCTGAAATTGACAGAAGATCTATCTCGTTGGGCACGTCTCCCCCTAAGCTTTTTGAGTAGGATAGTAACAATCAAGCAGAATGTATTTCACCACATATTGTTCTTTCTTCAGACACTGCCCTTCACCCCAGCTAAAACATATTTCAAGGCGTGGGACAGAATGATATCCTCCTTTATTTGGAGTGGAAAGCATCCCGGAATTAAATATTCTGTTCTGCAACTGGCCAGAGAGAAAGGTGACCTTAACCTCCCTGACCTCAAAAAGTATGGGATGGCAGCACAGTTAAGGGTAGTCCTACACTGGCTAAATAAACAGTATGATGCACACTGGAAACAGAAGTAATGTGGGGAGACCTATACAAAACTCAGGAGCTCCTTTTTGGGGATGCCCCCCAAGTGCCAAGGGATAATGAATTATCCGAAGTTCACCAGGTTACCTTTAAAAATATGGCTTAAGGTCAGTAATGATTATTTTACATTCCCTGAAAAAATGGTCTTGGGAACACTGAAGTATAATGCAAATTTGACAGCAAGTCCCTTATGCCCCTACGTAGTTCAATAGCAGAGATAAGGCATTTTATTCATTTTCTAGTAAGTCGGCAGAACAGGTCTTCTTCCCTTTGTCTCCCTTCAGAAGGAATATCACTTGCCCCATAAATATTTTATTTCTTATTTACATCTTAAATCATACCTTCAGCCATACGAACAGTCACTCGCGGCCCGAAGTGAAAACCCTACCCAAATAGTACAACTGTTACAAGCTCATATCAGAGGAACAACCTCGGATCACCTGATTAGTAAGATATATAAGGCCTTAAATGAAAGACAGGGAGACTCGACCAACTCAATCAGGTTTAGATGGGAACAAGAACTGCAGGTATCAATCAGTGGGCAGGACTGGAATGACTCTGCTTTACCAACTATAAAAATCTTTTTCTTACCATACTGGTGTGAATACATGTAGAAATTCTGTTTTTGTTTCTTCCATACACCAGCCTTGCTGGCTAGTATGGGAGAATTTGGGAAGGGACAGTGTTGGGGAGAATGTGGGGATGATAGAGCAAATCAGGGCCATGTCCTTTGGTCATGTCCTAAGCTATCCAAGTTTTGGAAGGAGATCCCTCGAGGAGCCGAGTACAATTTATGACACCACTGATTTATTCACTCCCACATTTATAATGGCTTTTATTAAACCAAAGGTCTGCAAATTGACAAAAACTTATTGATACAAATGTTTAAATTTACAACAGCAGCCCACACAATTATCACTAGACTGTGGTTTACAAATAAAATACCCACTAAAAAGCCTGGATTGTTTTGTCCAGGAAGTTATATGCCCTTGAGCGACTCTCGGCCAAGATGATGGACAAAGATCAAAAATTTGATGTACAATGGCAAAAGTGGATATCATACCAACTAAATCATTATGATGATTTTGTGCCTTAAGCTATGTACTGAACATGTAATTTTGCTCTTCTTTTGCACTGAAAAGATACTCGGGATATGATCTGTGACGCTCCTTGAATTTTATTGGGAATAAAATTTGGGAGGGATAGGGGAGGGCTCACCGTGCTATGCCTGATTTGATTTGAATGGATCACAGACTGAAATTAAAATAAGTAATTAATGATTCTCTGGATACTAAAGTAATAAGATATTCATTTATTTTCCCCTAATATGACTGCTTCAAGTATACATGTAATGTATTGTGATGTTATCAATTGATAATAATAAGTGATGTATTGCTTCCTGTAAAATTGTTGCATTTATAAATTAAATAAAAAGACTAAATTAAAAAAAAAAGGATACTTCTGAGTTGGAACTGCTCCTAAGTGAGGCCTGCTTCGGCCCACATTTAATGCTGCTGTTAGGAATGTAGCCTTCTGAACTCGAGGGAAGGTCTGCTAGCCATAAATCAAACTGCTGGGAAAGGAGATTGTTCCAGAAGGAATGTCAGATTTTTTGCCTGTGAAGTGCCCCCACTGTAATTGTTACCCCCACGCTCCATGGAGTGGTTCATCAAGTTCTCATTTTATATTAAATTAGTTTTGCACTTTTGATTCCGGAGTGGACATTGAATTTAATTAATTCCAGCCATGCATATTGTGTTTGTTTAACGAACATTACCCCCTGCAATCAGCCTGCATAAGCAAAGGAATGTACCTGCCCCTCATACTGCGCGGGCATCTCGCAAACAACTGAAGAACCAGGTAATGAGCATCTTTCTATTTTCTTGGACTGTGTTTTCGTGGTTGTTCAGTGCCCCCCTCTCAGCAAGTGATCATCTGGATACCCCTAGACATCAGGAGAGGGGGCTTGCACAGACATATTGCCCTTCTGGGTTCTGAGCACCTCCTTTACCTCTACAGGACAGCTCTTATGAATTAAGATGGCCACCCCTCGTCTATGGGTATGGGCAGTGTATGAAGCAGTGTACACCTGTCCCACTCAGGCCCCTTTGAGTTTGGCATGCTCAGATTCGGACAGGTGCATCTCTTGAAGGAGGGCTATCATAGTCCCCCTCCTCCTGAGTTCTTACAAGAGTCTGGCCCTCTTCACTGGGCTATTCAGACTCTTCAGATTATAAGTTATTGCCCTACCTTCAAACAATGATGCTTCTCAGTGCCCCCCCAGCTTTCAGTCGTAAAGGACAGCCAGACCAATGGAAAGCAGTAACTTGGTCAAACTATTTACAAACAATGGAACATCAAGCTTATGCTCCTGGCTGTCAGACCACAAACATAACGGACATGACCCCTGTAGCTGCTAGCTTGACAATCTGCTGCAGTGTGGCATCTGGTAAGAGAGCAGACATTATGCACAATGTGCACCTTGAGCCGCCCGCCTAGTCTTTCCTCCCAGTGAAATCCACCACCCTACTCCCAATTAGCTGTGAATTCAATAAGTTTGAGAGAGTGACCCCCCACCCCCAGTTTCATGTGTCCCTGTGCAATTATCATCCCTGCCTTCCACCTCTACCTATGTTGTGGTTGTGCTGGGTCACAACAAGTGTGGGTACTGCCACATCCCTTACATGATTTGTTGGCCTAACACCTCCCCTTCAAGGGGCATTAAAGGCTAGTGCTGTGTAGTCTTGGGACCCCCTGATGTCCACCTCTTCTTCTTGGCTGGGCCATGGTTCTAAGTCTCTGGTTTCTTGAGGCCCATGGTCATGGGGCCACCACTTATGTTCCAGGGCTGTGTCACTTGCTTCCCAAGCACTGCTATTAAAAGGCCTCAGGCCGGGTTCTGTGGACAGTCTTTGGTTGGTGATCTCTGGCCCTAAGCGGGCATGCTTCCATGTGATTCCTTCAGTATAGCCTCCCAGCACTGGTGCCTCACCAGGGGCTGCAACCCTTGGCCACCCCCTGTAGTTCCACCCAATGGGCAGAAATTAGTTTATAGCACAGTCATTCTATTTGGGAGTGATCTTTCTGCTGCCAAAATTAGCATGTCCAATCTTACCTACAGGCCTGGCTTGCCCATTTGAATCGTCGCTCCCCCACCCAGGTCCACCCCTTTTTGCTTACCAAGCCTGACCCAGCCATTGTATCAGCCAGGAGGCGGATCAGGTCATCAAGCCCAAGTCACCACAACACCAACATTTTTATTTTTTAACTTTTGCTCCCTCCCCTTTGCAATACTCTGTGCCCATCTCAGGACAGAAACTCCACCATCAATTTTCCAGTAGGTGGCCTGAATTGTCATCTGACAGTATCCCCCGCAAACATAACAACCTTTGGAATTTTGCATAGGATATGCTCTTGGTTGGGGCATTATCATGCTGCAGAGCCTAGAAGAAAGGGAACCCTGGCCCAACCCCACTCTCCCCCTCCCCAGCATGGCAAAGGGAAGTATCAGGAACACCAGGCCCCTCATAGGGAATTGAATTATTGTGCTCCCTTCCCAGATCATATGGAAGCAGAGACCCCTTCCCTCTGTCATTTGCCTTTCCTAGAACAGGTAAAGAAGGACAATTACTTGATACTACTACTCAGAACCCACCCCACACCCACTGCTGTTTTCTATGTGAAAGAGCTCGTGCATCGAGGAGACTACCTGGTTAACACATTTGACAAAAAAGTCAATTAGTTGTGTACATTCCCTTAAGTTCGCCGTGCACGCAAGCACAGATGAACTTGTTGAAATGACAGTTGCTAGAGAGGGGTGTGAGGGGTGCCAGCCCAATGGTCAGCAGTGCTGCAGGGGCCAGTCTGTGGCCGGCAAATCAGCAGGCAGTGTCCTGATGACACTGGTTTGCTGAGGGGGCTGCTCTCTGCAAACATTCCAAAGGACAAAGCCGATGCTGCGTGCGGCTCTGTCCTTTGAAATGTGAGCCCTTCAGCTGCGGCTTAGTGTGTCTTTTCTCATTAAACAATTACCGCGTTTACATGCAGCTACTTGCAGGATAACTACAAGTTACCGGATAACTGTAGCCCGGTAAGTTTCAGGCTTCCGACTAAGTAATGTCAGTGAGATGTTTAGTTTATATGTCCTACTGATTGCCAGTAAACGGGACAGTTGCACTGGATAACATGCGTTTTCTGGCAAACCAGTACATATATAAACACACTGAGTGTCCCCTTTCCCCTGTTGCCGCTTAATGTGTCTTTGCCTGGTTAAACAAATTCCCTTTCCCTTTCTGGCACCAGGATGCCCACTCCTGGTGTCAGATGCGCCCCAACCCCTCTACATCCATAGCCAACATCGGGTGCCAAATCCGTGTCGGCATCCCCACCACACCACTGAAAGTTCATGGCACACTGGGAGTCCACCCCAGTGTGCTCAAATTATATTTATATTTTTATCTGTAAATGAAGAAACCTTCCTTGTGGTCTTTTATTTCACCTGTAAAACGGAAACCGTCCCTCGTTGTCTCCCCGTCCCTTCCCCCATCCTGACCCTCCCTCTGTGCACCCACCTTCCCACACACCCTCCTTACCCCATACTTAGCTTCCGAGGTCGGCGGATGTGAATTTCTGCAGAGCAGGACACGTCTGCACTCTTCAAAGCTGACCGGCAAACTGAAAGAATTCAAGGTAAGCCCTATAATGGGAATCAATGGGGGTTTCAACTTATGTTGATATTTCAGCTATTTTTAGGAATTCTTGCCCCAATTTTTCAACATGGGTTTAGATCCCACCATGAACATGTTAGTTACCATTACTAGTCCCAAAAGGTGATTCTGCAGTTGCTGTGCAGAATCACCTTTGGGACTGAGTAACGAAACAACAGTGCCACTGTTCATGAGGTGAGGTGCCAGAAAGCCCATGTTGCAAATTTAATGAAACAATTCCAAACAATGACAGCATTATGAGCATGCATTGCGCAGTTTCTACGCATGCTCGTAATTTCGCCAATTTTTAATATTTTCACTCCAGATTTTCAACATTGCCATTTTTTCACACCTCCTTATGAATAGTACAGCTGTCATTTTACACATGCTACCCGAAATGTGTTTTCGCACCAGTTGTGCAGAATGGCGCAGTCGCTGTGCGAAATCAACTTTCGGGATGGAGTAATAAAATCATAGTGCCACTGTTCATGAGGGGAGGTCCCAAAAAGCCCATGTTAAAAATTTAGAGTGCAAATACCATCAAAAATCTGGGGCATTAGGGTTTGCATCTGTGAAGCCCCACCCCCACCCCCACCCTGTAGAGACTGACAGGTTCGAGCGTGTGCCTTGGGGTTGTTGACTGTAATGCTCACACCATTCCACCCCCACCCTGCAGCCAGTGACAGACATTGGCTTGTGCCTTGGAGTCTTTGGCCCAAAAGTTCACCCCATTCTCCTACACTGCACCTATCTCAACTTATTTCATTATGGATTGGGGAGAGCGTTAGGACCGAAGACCTCAAGGCACACCGCCAGACCTGTCAGTGTCTTCGGGGGGGTGGAATGGCATGAGCATTGTGGCTGATGACCCAAAGGGACACACCCAATGCCTGTCAGTCTCTGAAGGGTGGAGGTGTGGCATTAGAGTTGGAAACCCTAATGCCTCATTAAGGTAGTAAATCAGGGAGGGACGTTTGATGTCACTTACCTTGAATTCAGCAAAGCCTTCAACAACGTCCAACATAGAAGGCTGATTAACAAGATAAGTAGTCTGGCAATGGGGCACAAGCTGATAAACTGGGTTCGGAATGGGCTAATGGACAGGAGGCAGTGGGTGGTGGTAATGGGGTGACCAGCGGGGTACCTCAGGGATAAGCCCTGGGATCAGTCCTGTTCAATGTCTTCATTACAGACATTGTGGAAGGGCTAGAAGAAAAGGTCTGTCTGCCTGTTTGCAGATGACACCAATATCTGTAACAGAGTGAATATTCCAGAAGGGTTGGAGAAAATGAGTAGGGACATGGAGAGGCTTAAAAAATGGTCTCAGGAGTGGCAACTGAGGTTCAATGCAAAGAAGCCCAAATAATGCACCTGAGAAGAGGGAAACTTGGGGAGAGTTACAGGATGAGGTGGAGGTGCCTGAAGATCACCAATGAAGAAAGGGACCTAGGAGTTATCAGTTCTGATGACCGAAAGATGTCAAAGCAGAGCACGCATGTTGAAAGGACAGCCAGTGGCATGCTGGGATGGACAAGCAGAGGTATCAGTAGCAGAAGGCATGAGGTGGTGATGCCATTGTATAATGCACAAGCGAGGCCTCACCTACAGTACTGTGTGCAATTCTGGAGGCCGCAAATGCGCAAGGATATTGACAGGGTGGAGGCAGTCCACAGAAAGGCAACCAAGATGGTACATGGCTTGCAACACAGAACTTATCAGCAGAGATTAAAAGGACCTCAATATGTACTTATTGGAGTAAAGAGGGAGTGGGGGAGAGCATGATAAGATACATTCAAGTACCTCAAGGGCATAAAGAAGGTGCAGAGGTGGACATCTTTCAATACATCAAATGTTCGGCATTGACAAATGCTTGTTTTTTTATCCTAAAAAAAAGAAAACCGCCCAGCACTGTCCACTGTGTAACCCCCCTCCCCTAAACAGTATACAGACACTGGGAGTGCCCAGTCCCCTAGTGTCCTCATCTGTCTGTCCATTGTTGTGCACTGTGTAAAACCCCCCAAACTGTATGCAGACACGGGGGTGCCCAATCCCCCAGTGTCATCTGTCCATTCATTGTTGTCCACTGTGTAACTCCCCCCCCAAACAGTATACAGACACTGGGGGTGCCCAATCCCCCAGTGTCTTCATCAGTTCAGGAAACTCCTGAAAAAAAGAAAACTGTCCCTCATTGTTTGTTTTCCCTGTAAAAAAGAAAACCGTCCATCGTTGTCCATTCCGCCGTTACCCAGTCTCCTACTCTCCCACTCAGGACCCACCACCCCACACCCCCCATATCCCATACTTACCCACCGGAGGTCTGTTGCCATAATCTAGCTTGGACTGCAGGACGTCTTCGCTCTTCAAAGTCCAACCACGAACTGAGGTAAGCGCCCAATGTATTCCAATGGAGTTTTTGGTGTCAATCTATTTCAATAGGGTTTTCAACTTAGTGGCATAACTTGGCCATTTTTAAATATTTTTGCCCCAAATTTTCAACAATTTTTTTTTGGGACCCCACCTCACAAACAACTTCACTAAAGCAATTTTCAAACATCTCCTCCCCACCCATGACACCAGTACATACGATGAACATTCATCATTGACAAATGCTTGTTTATAGTGCTATTTAGTCAAAGTGACTTTAATTTTAAGCCGAGGCCTCAACCGCTGTGAAGAAGCAAGTTATACTAGTACAATGTTATTTATGTTCAGCAAATGATGGGACAGCTGGTAGATAAGCAGACAGGAAAAGCAGTCTTAACCCTTTGTATCAATGTGCTTTTGCCCAACAGGAAGAAAGATAATTTTATACATTATCTGCATTTCAAGCCCAGAGAGTTTCTAGAGTGAACTTTATTTAAGCTTATACTTACACAAGGTGAGTCTTTGACATCGTGTATTGCATTGCCTCATTCTTCAGTGTACTGTGTGAGGTGTTGAAGAACTGCACTCTGACCCAAATAACGCTGCTGTTTGAAAAAACTGCCAGGTCACAACTTCATTTTCTATACATTACATGTCAAATGAAATCAGCAAAATTACCTAGAGTCTAAAATGAGATACACAGCTGAATAGCTCACTCCCTCTTTTGGCTGCATGCCATCTATACATTGCTATAGTTCCCGGAACCAGTATCACAAAACCAAAAAAACAGAGAAAGAACAAATTTAAAAAGTAGAATCCTTTATATGTAAACTGGTATAATAAAGCACCTTGTGGGTGTTTTTTCGAGGGACTCACAAGGGTACAAAATGCCGTAGGGAAGTGTTTTGCACTGTGTGGGTATGATATTTATATAGTGAGCATTTGTTGCTAGTTTTTAAAGTTTGTATTGAATAAAATTAACTTTTTAACTTTAAAATATGGCTTAAAGCAGCAATGCATTGAAAATGGGCTAAAATTTGACCCCACCATTTTTCTTCCTAATTGATGCCAAATGTCTTCCAGTTTATTTTGGTGGTAAAATTTCCAGTTTTCATTGTCATTTAAGAATTTTATCAAAGTTCTAATGTAATTATTTCTCAAGAAAAAAAGATGGCCACCTCATTTTTACATAGAAATAATACTGAGGACCCCAGGAGGGTAGGAATCGAGACAAAAATGCAAATGTGCAGTACACAGCATAGAAAGCATCCAGCAAACTCAAATCAACAGTTCTGCCAATATTTTTCATAGCCATAGCAGAAAATTAGCTTTTTGGAATTACTTTTTTCGTTGCACTGCTGCTTTAAAGTGTCTCGCTTATAAGGTGCATTGTGCAAGTGCGGGGTCTTTTTGTTTTCTGTCCTTTAAAGAGCCCCTGACACCATTAGAAAAACTTGAAAAAAATGTGAGATTTAGACACAATTTTGCTTCTATTTCACATATTTTGTATAAATATTTCCCTTTTTTCTTTATTACTGAGGACAGCTATATGAAAGGGGATTACTGTCCCTTAGACTTTATCTGCTCTTTTTGCTTGTTTACACTTGGCATCATAATCCTGTTTATGGCACCGTCATTATCTCAACAGCAACAGACTGTGATGTCATAAACAGAAATGTGATGTCAGGCATAGTCAAGCAGCCAGAACAGATAGGGCAGTGATCCTGTTTACATGCAAATGTCCTTAGTAATAAAGAAAGGTCAGAATTACAGTAAAAATTATTAAATACAAGCTGCATTGTGTCTATTAAATTTTTCCAGAATTGTCACAACACCATCAGGGGCTCTTTAAATGTTTGTACAAACAGTACCTTCTTGACCTTTGCAAATGTAACTGTTTTACTTGAACTGAAATGTAACTGTTTGCATTAGGGTTGCTTGGAATTTGTTGAGTGAAATTGGATTCACTGGATTCCGATCCAGTTTTCGGATGTAGGATTTTCAGATTTGCAGTCCAAAAATCCTAAATCCTAAAACCTATTTTACACAGGCATTTAGGATTTCAAATCTGAATCCTACATCCGATTTTTAGGTCCTTTTAGGATTTCAAACGGAACCAGATTAGGATTTGGAAGTTCCTAAAATCCTAAATCCTAAAATTAGATCAGAATCGTCCAGTTTCAAGCATCCCTAGTTCACATGCTCATCCCTGTCTATACCATAGTCTTGTGTTATGTCCGGATTGCCCCTGTAAATGGTCATTGTCCCAGTGTGCTTTGCTCGGTTACCAAACTCTAACTAAATACATAAATGTTATTTTTTTCTTCTATTTCTGCATCCAAAATAATGTATAAGAAATGATAAAAAAAAATTTGTATGGGTGAAGTCATAGTTTAGAGGTTGATTTTTGCTTCATTATTCTGAGTATTGGCCAGCAATACTGGTTTCCCCCACTACCTGATCCCCACCCCTATAGATCTGATTATGTGATGCTAAATGCACAAAACTATGTACTGTCTGCTGTAGATATTTTGTTCTTTTGGGGCTCTGGGTAGAGGCTGTGATACAACCTTGGATTCCCCTACATTGTAGAGGACTACTGATACCGTCTGGGTTGCCCAGGTAGTTTTTTTTTTCACCTTTTGGTCTATGCCCCCTTTTTCCATTGGCACTGCCCACTATAGGCCCCAAGCAACCACCCAATCCCATCTCACTACCTGCAGCACTCCAAATCTCCATGGCTTTTCCTCTCCTGGTGGGGTCGCAGGGTGGATGGCTTCCCCTCTGAAGACCTTATGGCATGGAGACGACAGGAGGCTATGTGGCGCCCGAATGTGCTGGCAATTATTCATGCAGGCGGGGGTGTTTTTCCATGTTCTGTTCTAGGAGCTCTAGGTGTAAGAACCTACATAGAGGGCTGACTGATTGTGTGTCATCTGATTTGCTTGTTTTGGGGTTTTATTGGGCGGATCTTGCAAAGATGGGGGAGATGGTGAGGGGGTACCTGGTGAGGATCCAGCCTAGTATGGCCACAGACCAGAGATGGGAGCTCATGAAGGAGGGATACTGGAGACTACCAATTCCTGTAGCAGGACTCGGAGTAAAAAGGCCAGAGCAAAAAGGCCAAGCTGGATAAGCAGGGGGCTATGGAAAAGGTGAGAAGAAAGAGGGTGGCCTTTAGGAGATACAGGAAATCGGGGAGGGGGAAGATTGGGAGAAGTACCAGCAGGAGGCTAGGGAGATGACAAGAGCAGTGAGAATAACAAAAGTCACCAAAGAGCTCAGGCTAGCACAAGGGATGACTGAGGGGAAAGGGCTTCTTCAGGTACACCAGGGGAAAAAAGGAGCTAAAGAACAGATAGTAAGGATTAAGAAGGACGGGGGCATGGGTTGAGAAGGGGAGAAAGGTGGAGGCACTCAATGACTACTTCTGCTCAGTAATTACAAAAGAGAGAGGGGGAGTGCTACCCAAAGGGCATGGGGGGGGCAGTAAAGGCTGGGGAGGGAGTAACAGATGGGGTGTTTACGGAAGGAAGAGTGCTGGAGGGCTTGAGAAAGCTGAGGGTGGACAAGGCACCGGGGCCAGATGGCATTCACATCAGGGTACTGAAGGAGCTAGCAGAGACCTTAGCAGGGCCCTTGGCAGGCCTGTTCAATGCCTGATTAAATTCAGGATCCATGCCCACCCAGGGATTGGAGGTTGGCTTATGTGGTTCCCCTGCATTAGAGCGGACCCAAAGATGAACCAGGGAACTTTAGACTGGTGAGCCTCACATCCATTGTGGGGAAGCTAATGGAAATGATCCTGAAGGACAGACTGGTGTCCCTGCTGGAGTCCAGTGGGCTACAGGACAGTAGATGGCATGGATTTGTCGCAGGAAGATCCTGCCAAACCAACCTGGTTGAGTACTATGACTAGGTAACTGGGCAGATGGGCAAGGGCTATGTGGTGGATGTCCTGTACCTGGACTTCAGCAAGGCATTCGACTCGGTGCCACATGGGAGACTTGGAGCAAAACTCGAAAGCACAGGGCAGGACCAAAAATGGTGGGATGGGTGACAAGCTGGCTGCAGGGGAGGCAGCAGAGGGTGGTGGTGGAAAGGGAACTCTCATCCCCAAGGGCAGCAATGAGCGGGGTTCCACAGGGCTCGGTGCTGGGACCAGTGTTATTTGGGATATTCATTGCAGACATATCCAAGGGCATCAAGGGCAGGACCAGCCTGTTTGCCAACGACACCAAGACTGGGGCGGTGGTGGATGACATGGAGGGGTGGCAAGGTCTGCCGGAAGATCCAAATAAGCTGAAGTCTTGGTTGGACACTTGGCAGCTGGAGTTCAATGCCAAAAAGTGTAAGGCACTGCATTTTGGAGCAAAAAATCCAAGGAGAAACTACCAACTGGGAGGGGTACAGCTGGCAGAGACTGAGGAGGAGAAGAATCTGGGGGTGGTCATCACAGGATCAATGAACAACTCTGCACAGTGTAGGAAAGTAGCGACAAGGGCCAACAAAATGCTGGGTTGCATCGCAAGGGGAATAACATCAAGGAGGGGGGAGGTGATTCTGCCGCTGTATAGAGCACTGGTTAGACCTCATCTCGAGTACTGCATGCAGTTCTGGCACCTGTACCTGAAAAGGGACATTAAATTACTGGAGGGGGTGCAGCAATGAGCAACCAAGATGATCCAGGGGCTGGAGGACTTACTGTATGAGAGTAGGCTAAAAAGTTGAATATGTACTCACTAGAGGGGAAGATGGACAGGGGGATATGATCGAGACATTCAAGTACATGAGAGGGATAAACAAGACTGGTACGGAGAGGCTATTCAGGGTAAGGGTGGGGAGAGTCACTCGGGGCCATGACATGAGATTGGAGGGGGGAAGGTTCAGGAGGGAGAAGTGGAGACACTTTTTTACAGAGAGGGTGGTGGCAGGGTGGAATGCATTACCAGTGGAGGTGGTGGCCTGTAAAACAGTGGGCGGCTTCAAAAGAGACAGGGTGAGAGGGAGGATAAAGGAAGGGGGGTGAGGAAGGAGGCAGCTGCAGAATAGGGTTGCTATCTGCAAAATCGAGCACTCGAGAGACCAAAATGACCTTTTTCCAGTGGCAAATTTCGTATGTTTGTAAAGCAGACACTGACAAACAGCAGTGAAGTTACCAACATTACAATACTAGCAGTACAGTAACCCCTCGCTATAATGAACTAAAAGAGAGCCATAATCTGTATTCGTTATAGCTCCCTATTTGTTACAACGAGGAACTGCACTACTGTCGGCCAGTGCATATGTCACCCGCACACATCAAACACTTCCCATATGACTTATACACTGCACTGTCAACAAAATAAAGCTAAAATTGGAAATTACCCACATCTTTACTGCTAGCTGGGACTCCAAATTAAAGACGGCACCTGTAACAGGAACAATGGCTCAGAGCTTCCATGCCCTTTACAAACACAACCCCCCCGCCCCAATTCACAGACTCATTGCTCCAGATATCTGTACACAGACTAGTACACTGGACAATAGTAAAAGCAAAAAAGAAACAGATTGACAAAAAGAAAAAACAAACAACAACAAAACACCTCTCTCCAAATTGCAGATCTTTTTTGATGCTCTTCCTGCTTTCATAATCACCCCCATCCAACTCACAGATCGCAGCTTCTGCTCCACCACATCTGACTTCCTCAGTATGATTCAGAACCTACTGTATGTAAAATAAATTCAGTACTGGGCACCATAAACTTACTAAGTAAAGATGAGAGTCAGGTGGGGGGTGGAGGGGGAGCGTGTTTTTAAAGCGTGTGGAATCTCTGACCATGTTACAAGTGTTGTCTTTAACTCCGAGTCTCAGCTAGCAGTTAAGATGTGGATATTCTTTTCTTTAGTTTTGAACTTTCTTTTCCTGACAGTACAGTGTATAAGGCATATGGACAGTGTTTGATGTATACAGGTGATATGTGCGCCGGCTGATTGCCGGCGTGGATAGGAATTCTGAAGAACAGAAATACTGAAACATCCGGAGCCACATGAGGCACTTGTTATAGCAGAGTGTTTGCTATAGCGGAGTTCACTACAGCAAGGGGCTACTGTACAGATTCCTAACAGGCACAGTAGAATAGCACTCCAAATGGCTTCAACAGCCTGGAGGCATGCTGACTCAGCGTCTAGCAACCCTTGAGAAATGGACCTCACCAAAAGTCATTATAAAATACAATTTTGTCAACCTTGTTACAAAAACTAAACACGTATAGTTTTTACAGCAATATTTTTTTGAATGGTGCTGACTGCTTTACTTTAGACAACTATTGCACATGATCTTCAGTTCAGTTCAGGTTACTGACAAGACAGAAATGGCATTACAAATTATAAAATGGGCAAAGGATTTCGAGCAATCTGATTGGTTGCTAGCCGTTCATTAGAAGTGTCTAAGGCACAGCTAAAACTAGAAACCCCATTTAGAATACACATGCCTATTTTATAAGACAATAAGACATCTGGATATGACTAGATTAGTTCTAAAGGCACGGTTAGATTGGATGCACTCGCCTGTGGCCTCGTGGCTCATTACGCCCTTCTAGCCGCATTAGAAACTGTCTAATGCACACCCCATCGTGTATTATTGCTTACATATTGCACAATACATTTTAGCGTACATAAATATACATATAATATTCTACATTGTTAAAATCTATAGAGCTACAATTAGCAATAAATATACAGGGAAACTGAGTAGTACAATTAAATTGGTATTTCTACCAGTAAACTTATTCAGATGTTTTAATTAAACTATTGCACATGTCTCTACATCTAAGATTTAGTAACAAATATAAGCGTTACCCTTATAGTAACCTACTCTTTATAATATGCAGTTTCTTATGTTCTATCTTTTTACAGAGCAATGCAACACTTTCTAATATCTCAGTATTTTGGGATTTCAATAATGCATTCGCTTGATATTTAAGTTCCATGTCTAAGGTTGATAATACACTATACAAGTATCGAGTTCTTTCTTGAATATAAAGAGGACATGAAATCAACAGATGTAATAGGTTGTCTTCCCAAGTTGGCACTTGCAAATTTGTGTAATTTTTTTTTATCATAGAACCCTCTTGCATGATCTTTAAAACTTTAGAGAAACAGGTCCTATAAGCTTGCTGATAGGGAATACTAGACTGTGAGGTCCTGAGATGACATCAGCAGCAGCTCTTCACTGACACAGGCTGTTTTGAACAGGTAGTTCAATCAGGGTTACAAAATAGCTCATAACTTTAAAATGAAGTAACGCAGAAATCTAGTTTTTGGTACGATATTTGCTGGGGGTATGTTTATTCGGAATCTGCAATGCTGCACTTTTCACATCAGAGGCTCTTTGAGAGATATGCACAACTGCGTGGCTATATTTGCCTTAGTTAAGGAAATGAATCATAAGGATGGCGCCACCTTCTATACCTTGGTCCACTTCACTCGCGCCAACCCAATATCATTAGAAAGATAGCCGGCCCAGTGGTGTGGAGAGCTGGGGCGCTGGATGCCTTACTTCTTCCCACACCAGCGACTCGGGTTCGGGAATGAGCTTGAGCCACCGGGGGTCATGGGGGGGGGCAAGGAGCTGGATTGAGCTGCTGCAAGGCAGCTCTCCTCTCCTGGGGAGGGACGTGGGTTTCCCCGGTTCTTGGCTGCCACCAGGTGGAGGCTAGGTGGCAGCACCAAGCCAAAAAAGGGGAACCAGGTATTGGACCAGGTGGGAGGAAGGGGCCGTCACCAGAGTCACGGAGCATATGCGTGCCTACACATACATACGCAACCGTGTTCTGGGGTCCCAGGATAATGGGGTGGGGAGAAAATGGAAAATAGGGCACCGGGACAGGCTCAATGAAGCCCTGGGAACAGGGTGGATTGAGATCCTCTGAGGGCAGACGGCAGCTTGCCTGTCCCAGAGCCCTGATGGTAAAAAGCTGTATGAAAAAAAAGGGGAAAATATATATATATATACAGTATATGTATATCATTAGAAAGATGTTCACTAGAAGGATGCTATGGGTCATGGGTTTGAAACTGTGTATCCTAGAGTCACAAAAAACAGCCAGCAGTGCTCGGACCCACCATTTCAAACCCACCAACTAATGTTAAAATGTCCCACTACTGAAATCTACCCATAGGCTCATGCAAGTAGCCATCAGACCATTTTAAACCCACCAACATATTAACAAAAAATTGCAAAACCAGCCAGCAGCCCTCAAATCCACCATTTTAGTCTCACCAATACATGGCTGGGTGCTTTTTTGCAGTTTATTTTTTTAACAGGTTGGTAGGTTTGAAAACGATGGGTCTAAGGGCTGCTGGCATGAGTGTTTGGGGGGCTTCAATGATGGAACACTGTAACATTGTATTGTAGTATTTTAAGGCCCCATCACTATCTCCACTGGTAGGCTGTGTAAAAGGTTCAACAACCGGCGTGAGAAAAAAGTGCCTCCTTCATTACCCCTGAATTTACCAACTTGGAGCTTCAGGTCATTTCCCTTCAAAGCAGAAAAAATCAGCACCACAAAATAAAATGCAATAACTTATTCTCTGGCGTAATTGCACTGATTTTATTTTATACTTAGTTTTACACATATGAAATGATCATGCAAAAAAATCTCCTGATTTTAGTCAAAGAAGCCAGTAGATTTTTTCTGCAGTTTTGGGCTGTTGACTTGGAAAGTCTAACCACATGTGTGGGAGGTGATGGATGGGTCTTGGAGTAAATATGCCTGGCTGCGTGAGTGACAGCCGGTCTCTAACATCCATGTCACTGGGTCTGGGTTTGCTTCTGACTCCATGGAATAGCAACCAAGAAATCTCCCTAACAGAGTGGCATCCTGGTCTGGGCCCTGCCATGAGAGGGCTTCTTATGGGGTGTATCCGGGAAGGGGTGGCTCCTGTACTGAAAACTTTTTTTTTTTTTTTTATCAACTGCATTTTGATCTCCTTGCTCGTGGCGGGGACAGCACCTTTCCCCTATTCCACACTGTTACATGGATCCTCAATACTCCCCAGCCAGCCTCCGCCTCACCTACAGGGACAGGGAGGACAATGGCTCACCCCCCATGGAGAGCCCCCCCCGGAGAGAATGGGGGGAGGAGACATCACTCTGGAGCCCCTGCCCTGACTTACACTGGGTTTTGTTCGGCTGGAGGAGCAGGAGTCCATTGGGGACTTCATTTTGCTCACAGTGAGGGGGTTTCTACTGTACTTCCCTGAGGTGCAGATGTGCAATGACGTCAGCGTGCAACGGGTGCGCTCCCGCACTCACCTGCAGGACGTCCACCACCACCTCCACCCTGATCTGGGCGTCCTAGCTTCAGCACCCCCAGCCACCACTGGGGGTCGCTAGCTGCCAAGATAAGCATCCCCACACTCCCCAGGAGAGGAGAGCAGTCCTCCAGATGCTCAATCCTCTCCTTCCCCGGACGACCCTCGAGGACCTGAGCTGGCTCCCGAACCTGGGTCACCGGCGTGGCATGAGGTAAGGCGTCCAGTACCTCAGCCCTCAGCGCCACCAGGCCAGCCCTTGTACTGGAAATTTGAAGTCAGATCCAGTGCTCCCACCCCAACAAGCATCTGCATGGGTTGAGCAGTCCAATAAAGAGAAGATGGAGTAAGCAACCGATGAAAGGAATAAAGATTAAGGGCTCAGGCCACAAAAGGGTCTCAAACCATCTCTGATTGTGCAGAGAGGCTGGTGGAAGCAGCAGAGTACCTTCTCTGCACCAGCAGAGCACCCTGCAGCACCCAGAGTGTAGGTTGTACCTTCCTTTTGTACAATATCCCACCATAACCATGCCTCTAAGCACATGGCCAGGTCAGGGGTGGGAACAGGGGCATGGGTATGCACCTACAAACAGTTCTCTGTAGTGCAGAGGGCTGGCAGAGGGGGCAAGTGCTATGCAACACGGGACCCTGCCATAGCAGCTACACGTCCCTCCCCAAGACTGCAAGTGTCCTAAGGAGGCCTGATCTCCCCCACACACACACACTGTGCCCTCTGACCTCAGAGCTGGCATTGAAGACTTGGGGGCTTCACTGAACTTTTTTAATATTTTGAATGAGATTCGGCAGTCTTTGGAGGATTACCTTATCCAACCATCCCATGCTCCACGCAGAGCAAGGGGTCCATTGAGTAGCCGACCTGAGCATTCAATTGGATGACAATTGTCATCAGCACCCTGCCCCTACAGCACCCCCTGCATGAAGCTTCACACTCTCAGGCAGTGGCAGTGGATGCCATCCAGTGCAGACAGGCATCAGGATGCAGGGCTCCCCGGCTGGGATACAAGTAAATCAGTGCATAGCTTAACCTTTTTGTGGATTGAGCCCTACATATAAGCAAGAGTTGGCTTGTACCAGAAAGGCTGGTCTTGTGATGGCAATGAGTATAAATTGTATGGGAAGGGTAATGTCCTTGTCATTAGGGTGACTACTGGGCAGGTCACTGTAATAATCATTGTGACTGCAACTTAGCACCCATTGTGTATTTTTACACACTGAAACTCCTCCTCTTACAGGGATTGATTTTAACATTAATTTACAAGTCCGAGGAATACAGCAAATTAACCCATGCCTGTGCAGCTACCTCCATACCTGATTGCACTGGCTGACATGCAGAATCACACTGCTCTTCACTCTGTACCTGACCATGTAGGTAAACAGAAGGCTGCATTGCCTATCGCTGTCACTCCCTCACCTTTCACCAGTACTGAATACCTAAATGTGTGGGGAAGCCTGCATTGCACATGCCCAGTCTGTACCTAGTCTGTGAATAAACAGAGATTTTTAGGTTACAGTGCTGTCACTTCCTCACTTTCTACCACCACAAGTTTCATTACAGTGTTGGGAAGCCTGTAGTGTCCTGCTCACTCTGTATCTGCTCTGTGAATAAACAGAGTTTTTCAGACTACAATGCTGTCAGTCCCTCATCTTTCACCAGCATCGATTTCATCACAGTGGGGGGATTGGGGGTACCAGACACGACACACTGCCGTATGAATGTACTTCCCTGATGGCTGTGTGGTGTTTCCTGCACAGCTCAATGATTTGCACGTTGTGAACAGTCGCAGGTGAATATTGGTTCACATCTTTCCCTACAACTTCTTCCTCGCTCAAACTCATAATCCACTGTTGTGAGATAACAGTCTGTTGCTATGGGAATCACACCTCTCAACGGCCCCTGATTTTCAGGAATGTCCCTGATTTTGCCTCAAAATTGTACTATGTCCCTCCTAAAATTTGTGCTTCCATGACTAAACAGTGGGGATTGTAGACACAAGATAATGTCAAACATTAAAGTTACAGACTTGTTCTAATTTAGAAAATGTGTTTTACACTAAGCCCGCTATATCACCAACTTTGAAGGTGTTTCCCTGATTTTGGTCCTTTGTCCCTGATTTTTTTAAGCCTTGTCCTTGATTTATGATGCAGAAGGTTGAGAGGTGTGATGGGAATAACTGTGGTGTCAGGTGTAGAATATTATTGCATCAGGAGGGGAAGAAATAACAGGTGCTGATGAACTCTCAAGGAACAAAGATCCTGTCTGCATGTTTGTAACCTCTGTAGTAAATAATGTCAAAAGAAAATGCAGGTCTAATGTGACATATAAGCTGTACAGTGCCAAAATGTTATGTTTTCAGAGCTCTCTTGGAGGTACTGGCTGCTCCTTCAACTCCATTTAATATTTTTGACTTATTCCGATAATGTCAAGAATATTAGATGTTATTTATCTTGAGCCAAAACATTGAAAGCATGTCTAGGACCACTACTTTTTGCGATATACTGATCATGGATTACCTAACCATGTGAAAAATGTTTGACCTCTGCTGGGTCTCATTGTTATTTGGACTAGAATTTCCTGACTCACGGTCCTGTATTGTAACCATTAGACCACACAGCCTGCTTAGGTCTAAATCAACAGCTCTGCTGTGCTGCAATCTTTTTGTTAGGTGTACAGCTCATAAACAATTGGTTCCATAACAAAAAAGAAGGTGCTCTGCCCTTTTGTGCAGAGTCTACAAAACACAGATATGCGAACGATCAGCAAACCTGAGGGCATCTACGCAACTACCAGCTTACAATAACTAAGCAACAACAGACAACAAGGTGTACATAGAAGTATTTGAATGCACGCCCTTGGGGTGTGAGGCACGAGGTGTAGCCGAGTGCCTTACACCTCTCGGAAATGCATTAAAATGCTTTAATAGACACACTGGTGTGTGTTATTGCACTTATATAAAATGGCTTACTGCTTAAAAAAGTTTTAACTGTAAAACAAGAACTGCACTCTTGGCGTCCCCTAAAGCACTTTAATGCACTGTCATGTGACATGTTTCAGCCACTCATGTTTGAGGATTTTCCAATGCCATTTCTCCAGTTCGAACGATCACGAACATAAAATAAACGGCCTGCGCTTCCAATTGTGATGCTGTTGACCAAGGTTTGTGTCACGAGTTCAGAGTGTTAGAGGGCTGATGGGGGGGGGGGAGGAAATCGAGCATCCCACAGAACACCTCCTCCAGGGAGGGAGGGTTCCTGAGCTCGCTGTTTTACCTGGCAGTGGTATGGCAGTGTGTGGACATCACTGGGGCTGGCATGGTATGCCTTGTGTGCATGCACCCACACCCTTACATCGATGCTAGTGGGAGAAGACATGGGGCAATACCCCAGCACTAGCAGCATGACTACTGGATACTCCTGGCCTGTACCACAATGAGGGGGTTAGTAAGCCATGGAGAATTAGGTACGTAGCAGAGATGGCTGTTGATATAATTGGGTGGCTGAGAGGGTGGCTGAGAGGATGGATTGTAAATTGTTTTTTTTTTTTTTTATTTAGTTGTTTAACCAGGTATAGCACACTAAGCTGAAAGCTTTTTTTACAGGAGCGACCTGGGAGCACAAGGAGGTTAAGTGACTTGCTCAGGGTCACACAGTATGCAAGTGGAAGCTGTGGGATTCAAACCCCAGGTCTGGTCTGCTGGATGTCACCAGATTTGCAGCTCAGAGCCTTAGACCACTGCGCTATACTGCCTCCTATATTTACAAAAATAAACAAACAAACATGAGGCCTCTGACATTGTGACCTTGAGTATGTCCCTGTGCTTAATTTGTTCTCTTTGCGTCAACCTCCCTTTATCCAACTTAACCTCCCTGTGCTAGCCAAATGAATGTTACAGTCATTTATGGATTGTAAAGTGCTTTGGGATACAGTATGTGTAAAGTGCACATAGCTTCCCTAGAAAGAAACTATTACAAATTAGCTTTTTGTTTTTCATTTTATTGTCTTTCTTATTTATTTGTTAAATGCTATTTTTCTAATTTGTGTTAAATGAATAATTATCTGTGTTTTGTGACTAAGGACACACAGCGTGCTCAACACTGGCTGATTAGTTAGACTGTGGTGTTGGTGTGGCTCGGTTGGTAGCTCATCCTGTTCTTGGCCAGAAGATACTAAGGTTCATACTAAGGTGGTTAAGTTGCAAGGGGGCTTTTAGGCCCATGAGCGCACCTATTCAATTATAATACCCTATACTGGAATTATTAACAAGGAACTTGTCAAGACGGTTTTTGAATGTTACCTTATTGTCACTGGAAATAATGTCAACTGGGAGTTTATTCCATGGGTTGACAATTCTCTGAGTATAGAAATACTTTTGAGAGGTGTGATGGAATTTTGCCCTGGCAATCTGAAGGGGGTATCCTCTGGTATTATAAATGTTCTCTTTAAATACAAAACCCATTTGAGTAAATAGGAAAGGATCATGCACTATATCAAACATAAATATAAGGTTGATTCGAAGACGTCTTAGCGACAGAGGCATAAGATTCAGTTCCTGCAAACAATTTTCATATGGGAAGTGAAACAAACCGTATATATTCTTAGTAAATTTTCTCTGATTTTTTTTCCAGAGTGGCATTTCACCTTTTTTATATGGACTCCAGAGTTGGGATGAATATTCAAGATGAGGTCTGGCATAAGCCCCAAACGGGGAGGGGGCATCACTTCAGATTTCTGGACTTATATTTCTTTGATGGACCAAATTACTTTATTAATTCTATTAATTGCCTCATTTATTTGTTTATTGTAACCCAGATCATTTGCTATAAATATTCACAGGTCTTTTTCATCCTTTGCGACGCCAAAGGACTCCCATTAAGGAAATAGGCAGCAGCTTTATTATTGAGACCGACATGCATCACCTTGCACTTTGATGCAATAATTTCATACCCTAAAACTCAACCCGTTGAGATATACAGTTTAGATCTTGTTGGATTTCTCCTACGCTGTTAACAGTATTACATGGTTCACCGATCTTAACGTTGTCTGTATATTTAACAGAGGATGACAGGCAGTTCTTATTAAGGTCTGCAATGAATATTTGAAATAGACAGAAGCCCAAAACGGACCCCTATGGGACACCATTTGTAACTAACCCCGTATCAGATAGGTAACCAGTAATAAGAACCTCCTGTGCGTGATGTGCTAGCCAGGCACCTATCCATTTCACAACGTATCTATTTATATTAGTACCCAGGAGTTTAGGTTCCAAAGCCTGATGAGCCATTACATCAAAAGCTTTGCTAAAATCAAGAACGATAATGTCGACTGGAATTCCATTATCTACATTCATACTAACATATTCATAAAAGCACATTGTTACTTAAACAGCTTCTACCCTTTTTAAGCCCATGTTGTTCTCTGTCAATAGACTCAAGGGTGCCACTGATGAGGTCCTTAATGATACTCTCAAGTACTTTACAGACTGAGGATGTAAGGCTGATTAGTCTATCATTTTCCCAGTTAGAACAAAGGCCTTTTTATGAATAGGTATTACATCGCCATCTTCCACTCCTTAGGTACAAAATGGAACTGTAAGCAGTGTTCAAATAGTAATAGTTTATACTCCAGGACCCTGGGCATCCTTCAGGAGTGCCCACTCGGACACAACCCTAACTCCCAGCCTGAACCCCGCATCTCCCAGGATCTCCCCAAATGATCCCAGACAGGCCCGACCTCGGTATCACCTCTGGGGCTGGTTCCGCTCTCCCTGGCGGACAACTCCTAAGTATGAAGGTGCCTTACCTGTGGCGCGAGATCGGCCATGGAGAGATCCAGGCACATCTGGACCGGCGATTGGGATGGGTGTTCCCGTCATCTCACTGGTGGTCCAGGAGGCCTTTTCTTGTAGAAATTTCCTCCTGTTGCAGTCGTGCAATGGCAGCAACATGAGCATTTCCCTGAACCAGCTCTCGTCCCTGATTCTTATTCCCACAGGTAGTACCCCGGTCTCCACGGGGATCACTACTGCAGCAGGAAGACCCTGGATCCTCTCTCTAGGGAGAGGAGAGCTGTCCTACAGATGCTCGATCCATCTCCCTCCCCTGCTGACCCCCAGCGCCCAGGCTCACTCTCGAACCCAGGTCGTTGGCGTAGTGCGAGGTCTGGCATCCAGCGCCTCAACCCTCATCGCCACTGGGCCAGCCTCAAATAGTAATCTTAATCGTTGAGAAATATAATCTACTAATAAATATAATAGATGACCAGTGATTTCATCTGGTCTAGGTGTAAATTAATTTTTAAAGTGTGGAGTTTAGTTCGAACCATATTCAGATAGTTTTATTGAAGACTCATTGTCCTCTATAATATTATTATGAGCCTTATCAGTTTTGGGCAGAAACACAGTACAGTACTAAATTGTTGATTCAATATGTTAGCCATTTCAGAGGATCATGAAAAGAGTTGCATCATGCAATAAAGGGCCTACCTGACATGTTGGTTTATTCAAGAATTAATATATGAAAAGAATGATTCCCCATTGCCTTTTTAGCATCTCTGGCCAGATTGAGTTCCCACTTTTATTTTCTCTCTTAATTGCTAGTTTACATTTTTGGGATTTTTAAGTATGAGGACCAATTGTCTTTAGTCCGTGATTTTAAATATATTGAATGTTTCTTAGTTTTAATCTCAGTAACTTGTGAATTTGTTTCAACAACCATTTTGGCTTATGTTTCCGTTGATTATAATGGAATAAATCTATCTCTTAATGATATAAGGTAGTCTTCAGAAATTTCCAACTATCTTCTAAAGCTAGGAAGAGATATAATTACTATCCCAGTTGATATTCTTAAGTTCATCGATAACACTTTAAATCAGCTTCATCATAAAGATAGATCTTGGAACTATTGGTGCTTATGCAAACATTATGATTTAGGGAAAACTAATGGAATTATAGTCACTGTTACAAACTGGAGGTAAAATACATACATCATGTATATTGAGATGATGGCTATGAAGGACCAGGAGCATGGGTTCTAGTCCTGCACCAGGATTGAGTTCCTACCATAAACACTGGAACACAGTGCTGTGCTAAGGGATGCCGTTCTGTTGGGGTATGCTGTCATTTTGATGAGATGTTAAAACTGAGGTCCCATCTGCCTTTTCTGGTGGTTGTTCAGTTGGACATTAAAGGATCTATGATGGTCGGTGAACAATTTTGTTGTCGACTTGGCGTTACAGCGACTCCTTTATGTCAACGTTTGCAGTTGTTGTGTGGTCTTATAAACAGGCTATATTGTTCTTTCTATGCTTTGTGTATTTACATTTTTAAATGTCCTAAATTCATTGTGAAGTGTAATGTATCTGTGTCACGTAAAAACATATTTAGGTAGCATTGTATTTATTATGCTTATGTACAGTACATTCCTCAAATGTTTTAATTGAATTGTTTTGTATATTTGTATTTGTAAAGTAAATTGATTCCTTCCTTCTTGTAACCAGGATGATTGTACGGTGTCCCTTGTAAATGAGCTTCTTTGTTCAATGGAAATTTAACCATTTTCATTCATGAAATGAATAAAAATCATTACTACTACTACTACTGCAGTTGGCATAAAGAGTTGCATCTAACAGTGTTTTCTTGGGGCTTAGCCCCACGAACCCCATGACAGGGGCTGTGCCCCCTACTTTAATAATCAACTCCGAGTCTGAGTTGTTTTGGGAGGTGCAATGCCCCCAGAAAGCAGTCCCGGGTCCTCACACAGTAACCTGGCACTGTTGTCGCTGTACTTGTCACCAGCCGTGAAACCAGTTGAAATTGTCCCTGCCTTGCTTGTATGCTCACCATATATAATGAAACCACCTCCACCCCCACCACACACACACACACACAGTATTCCCCAAATAAAATAAAAAACGTCATCTGAGATGGCATTTAAATTTCCCATCAGCTGTAAAAACAGTGGTGGAATTCAAGCATGCATGGGACAGTCATAAAGCAATTCTAGGGGTGGGGTAGGAAGAAGTAGGCTGCTGGTTAACTAGGATCTGCAGCTTATCCATCAGGTAGGGAAATGGGCAGACTGCGTTGAGCCAAGCGATTCATATCTGCCGACCAATTCTATGTAGCGCTGTCAGTGTCTCCAACTTTCCAGCCACACTCACTGACACTAATACCGGCTGACATTATCCCCAGCTAGTTTGTCGTGACTACCAAAGATACTGACCCCCACCCCACCCCCAATATTCCCCAAACAGAAAACAAATCTTTAAATGAAAAAAGCTGTCATCTTAGATGGTATTTCAATTTCCCCATCGCAGTAGCGCAAGCCCTTTCGGATTGCCACACTCCCGCTTGCTTTCTCAAAGAGCCACAGTGGTTACGGCCACCATGAAAAATTAAAAAATGATTGATAAAAAGACAGTCGCATTTAAAATGGCACAAAACACGTTTTCTTGACCTGGAAGGAGACCGCTTCTTTATTCAGCTGTGAGCTGTGTGGGAAATTCTATATTGCACTTGATATCTGAAAAACGTGCACTTTTGCTTAATTCTGTGGGAGGTGAAACTAACTACCCTTGGTAATTGCTTTTTATTTACATATTTATTTAGTATTTAAACAAGAAGGGGCTTGCAAACTCTGTTTATCTTGTGAGTAACTTCAGAAGGATTTAAATACTGCAGTTGGGTTGACCCTTGGAGGTAGCTAGATTGTCTACTAGGATTTTCTGACAGTTAAACTATTTTTAAATAAATTACAGGTGGCTGAGGAGTTGAATAAGGAGCTTGCAAACTCTGCTTATCTTGGAAGTAACTTCACAAGGGTTTAAATGCTGCATTTTGGTTGTCCCTTGGGGGTAGCTGGATTAACTACTAGGATTTTGGGACAGAAACTATTTTTAAATAATTTACTGGTGTGTAGGATTTTGTGATAGTTAAACTATTTTTAAATAAGTTACTGGAGATTAAGGAGTTGTTATAGCAAAAGCTTCAGTGTGAATTGAAACACAGCCTCAGGTGCAGGAGACTGTTCCCCTGATTGTTGTACAGGTTGTCTTGCTGGAAAGGAAGGTTAACACTCATCCTAGTGGTGGGTCAGAGCTTGTAGCTGATTGTTCCTGAGGGCACAGCTTGGGCCCAAACCCACCCTTCCCCACATCCCCCCCCCCGGTGTCACTTCCTTTATAGCAAGGGTTGTGACATCATTTCCTCAAGCGGGAAGGTGCATACACCACGTTTCCATACCAGCACAGCACACTGCATTGAATGTAATAGCACTCTCAATAACTATATATAACAAAAAAAGGCTTAATGCAAGAGAATCAGGAAAGAAGACAGACATGTGGGGAGTAGTGCAATGCACTAGCTGTGGGCAGCAGTCTTCCGGAGACTTTCTGGAGGCTGCAATGCTCCTCATTTGTCAGGCACCTCCTGGTCTGAGGAAGAGGTGCTCATCCCTGGGCTGACTTGGCTAGAATTCATGAAACCTTCCCTTATCCAGGGACCACCAGGGCCACTGCCACTACCTCAGAGGTTGCCAAGAAAGAGGAGCAGGTGGACTAAGGTGGGCTCAGGCAGGGAGAAGGTGGTGGAAAAGATGCACATTCCTCCAGTTGTACCTCTCCACAATTCATATGCTCTTTTGGTGGAGAGTGGTTCCTCTATGGAGGAACCAGCAGTGGAGACCAAAGAGGATGCTGGGAACCTTCACAAAGGAGTCCCACAGGAGGGTGGCATGGGATCCCACAGGGGAAGGAAACAACTCCTAATGGGGGACTCAATTATTAGGGGAGTAGATCTGGGGAACAAAGGAGAGTGGGAGGTAAGGTGCCTGCCTGGGAGGGACAGAGAGCGAATCCTCAGGATTGCTGGAGCAGCTGCATGAGGGAGGGAGCTGGATATCATTGTCCACCTAGGGACAAATAACCTGGCTATGAATGGGATCACAGCAGCACAAGACGAGTCTGAAGAGTTGGGGATGGGCCTTAGACGGGTAGCACATACAGTAACCTTCTCAGAGGTGCTGCCTGTCTATGGCAAGGGTGATACTAGAGTACTCCACACCATGGGATTCAATGAATGGTTGAAAAACTGGTGCAGAGCTCAGGGTTTTGGCTTCACTGGTGACTGGGGGCTCACCTTTAGGGATACAGGCCTATAATGGTATGATCGTCTGCATGTGTCCAGGAGGGGAACCAGAATCCTAAGTGATACGTTTAAGTGCATAATTGCCAAGCATTTAGACTAGCCAAGGGGGGAGGTACTGAAAAGGAGCAGGGAAAACCCAGCCTCCCCCCACAAAACACAGTAATTGAAGAGGTAAACACCAAGGTAGAGAAGTTGATGGGGAGCAGGACAGGGGTAAATGCAGAAAAGGGCAGTAAGGACAGGGATGGGGCTAAAAGGGGTAAGGCCATCAACAAATGGAGGGTGATGAGTACCAATGCCCGTAGTCTGTGTAACAAGCTCCCTGAACTAGCAGCCTTGACAGAAGAGGAACATCTGGATATCGCGGCTATCACAGAAAAATGGTACACTGAGAACCAAGACTGGGATGTCAACATACCAGGATACACAATGTACAGGAGGGACAGGGAGGGTAAAAGAGGAGGAGGAGTAGTAGCTCTCATGTAAGGAAGGGATCAAAGCAATGGAACTAAAGGATAAACAGGGAGTAGAGGGGGACTGTGGGTTACCCTGGAAACAGGATATGGCACCACACCGCACAGGGTGGTATGCAGACCCCATTTCAGGGAGGAAATGGACAAGGAAATGATAGAAGGCATCCTTAGAGTGGCAGAAAAAGGGGAGTTATTGTTGATGGAGGACCTGAACATGCCAGACGTTAGCTGAAGCACCCTGGCTGCAGCCACATCAAAAAGCAGGTTTATTCTTGATGCCCTGTAGGGGCATGCTCAGACAGCTAGTGGTGAACCCAATTAGGAGGGAGCAATCTTAGACCCGGTACTGTCAAATGGGCATGGAAAGGATGAGAAGGGACTTGGCAAGGTTGGAGGAACGGTCAGAAGTATGGCAGCTAGGAGTCAATGCAAAGAAGTGCAAAATAATGCACCTGGGAAACAAGAACCCAAGGGAAGAATACACAATGGGGGGAGAGGTAGTAACAACAACAAAAAAGGAAAGGGACCTGGGGGTAATCATATCAGAAGACCTTATGGTTAGCAAGCAATGTGAGAAGGCAGTAGGGCGGGCTGGGGGTATATTGGGATGCATAGGGAGAGGCATCAGCAGCAGAAAACAGGAAGTTGTTATCCCTCTGTACAGACAGTTGGTGAGACCCCATCTGGAGTACTGCGTCCAGTTCTGGAGACCCCATCTCCGCAAGGACACAGACAGGATAGAGGCAGTCCAGAGGACGGCAACTAAAATGGTGCAGGGTCTGCAAGAGAAGCCATATGAGGAGAGACTAAAGGAGCTTAATATGTATACCCTTGAGGAAAGAAGGGAGACGGGACATGATAGAAACTTTTAAGTACCTCAGTGGAATCAACAAAGTCCAAGAGGGTAGCATCTTTCAGAAAAAGAGAGGTGCAAGAACAAGGGGACACAATTTAAAGATGGGGGCGGTTCAGGGCAATGTGAGGAAGTATTATTTCACAGAGAGGGTAGTGGATGCATGGAACAGCCTTCCTGAGGAGGTTATTGGGGTCTAAAACTGTGGGAGAATTCAAGAATGCATGGAACAGACATAAGGCAATTCTTGTGGGGGTTGGAAGAAATAGGCTGTTGGTTAACTAGGATCTGCAGCCTATCCTGTAGGTAGGGAAATGGGCAGACTAGATAGGCCAAGCAGTCCTTATCTGCCGTCAAAGTCTATGTTTCTATGTTTCTAGGGGGATGGAGAAAGGATCTCAGATCTAGAAGTGGGTAACCATCTAGGAACAAGTGACCACAAAACAGTGTGGTTCACAATAAACACAGCCATAGAGTCGAGCCATACAAAAGCAAGAGTGTTGGACTTTAGGAGGGCTAACTTTGGGAAAATGGGAGACTGCCTCAGAAAAGCACTAGCAAACTGACAAGAAAGAGGGGTGGAGGAACAATGGGGAAAAATCAAAACAGCCATCACAGAGGCAACAAGCCTTTGTGTGAAGCAAATCAACAAAGCAAAATGAAGGAAAAACCACTATGGTTCTCAAAAGAGGTGGCAGGGAAGGTTAAGGAGAAAGGGTAGCATTCAGGAAGTATAAGGAAACACAGAAGGAGCAGGACAAATAACTGTACCAGTTAAAGCAGAAGGAAGTAGGGAGGCAGTCAGAACAGCAAAAGTGCAAAATGAGGAAAAGATAGCCAACTCAGTTAAGAAGGGATAAAACCTTTTATAGGTACATTAGGGAGGCAAGAAAGATGAAGGAAGGGATAGTGAGGGCTTACTAAAGGGAAGGGAGGGTGGGCAGAGGATGACAGCGATAAAGCAGGGATATTGAATGAATACTTACTCAGTATTCACAAAAGAAGAGGAGGGGAGGTACCTAAATCAAAAAAATAGAAGCAGTCTGGATAGGAGGTCGATACCAGTCCATTCACAGAAGAAAGGGTCCTGAAAGAACTCTTAAAACTGAAGGTGGACAAAGCAATGAGGCCTGATGGGATTCACCCAAGAATTCTAAAAGAACTAAGGGCAGAATTAGTGACACCACTGACCTCCCTTTTTAATAAATCATGGGAGGATGGTGTAGTACCAGAGGATTGGAGGAGGGCAGACATAATTCCCCTTCACAAAAGTGGGAGCAAGACAGATGCAGGAAACTACATACCTGTTAGTTTGACCTCAGTAGTAGGGAAAATGATGAAATCACTTCTAAAGGAAAGAATTGTTGAGTTCCTAGAGGCCAGTTGGGCACAGGACCCAAGGCAGCATGGATTCACAGCGGGAAGGTCATGTCAGACGAAACTAATAGATTTCTTTGACTGGGTGACCAATGTGGTAGACCAGGGAGGGGCAGTGGACATGGTCTACCTAGACTTTAGCAAGGCATTTGACACAGTCCCACACAAAAGATTAATATACAAGTTAGCCAGCCTTGGAGTGGGTCCCAAGGTGGTAGCCTGGGTTAAAAATTGGCTGGACAACAGGATACAGAGGGTAATAGTAAACGGAGTTTACTCTGAAGAAAGGGGGTTACTAGTGGGGTACCACAGGGTTCAGTACTGGGACCGGTCCTCTTTAATGTCTTTATAAGTGACATTGCAGAGGGACTGGAAGGAAAAGTATGTCTCTTTGCAGATGACAAAGATCTGCAACAGAGTTGATACAGAAGGTGGGGTGGAGAGGATGCAAAGGACTTGGCAAGGTTGGAGGAATGGTCAAATATATGGCAGCTTAGATTCAGTGCAAAGTAATGCACCTGGGAAACAAAAATCCAGGGGACGAGTACACAATGGGGGGGGGGGGGTGAGATAATAACAACTACAGAAATGGAAAGGGACCGGGGTAGTCATATCAGATGACCTTAAGGTGGGCAAGCAATGTAAGAAAGCAGTAAGAACAGCTGGTGGGATATTGGGATGCATAGGGAGAGGCATCACCAGTAGAAAACAGGAAGTTGTTATCCCTTTGTACAGACAGTTGGTGAGATCCCATCTGGAGTTCTGCATCCAGTTCTGAGACCCCATCTCCACAAGGACATAGACAGGATGGAGGCTGTCCAGAGGAGCGCAACTAAAATGGTGCAGGGTCTGCACCAGAAGACTTACAAAGAGAGATTAAAGAAGCTTAATATGTATACACTCGAGAAGAGGAGGGAGAGGGGACATGATAGAAACTTTCAAGTACCTAAAGGGAATAAACAGAGTCCAAGAGGGAAGCATCTTTCAGAAAAAGAGATGTGCAAGAACAAGGGGGCACAATTTGAAGATAGAGGCGGTACGGCTCAAAGGTAATGTGAGGAAGTATTTTTTTATGGAGAGGGCTGTGGATACATGGAACAGCCTTCCTGAGGAGGTACTGGACTCAAAAACAGCAGAGGAATTCAAGAATGCATGGGACAGACATAAGGCAATTCTAGTGGGAGGTAGGAGGAAGTAGGCTATTGGTTAACTAGGATCTGCAGCCTATGCTTTAGGTAGGGAAATGGGCACTAGGTGGGCCAAGCGGTCCTTATCTGCTGCCAAATTCTATGTTACTCTACAGAATTACCTGTCATCACTACCAGTAAGTAAGTGCCTATAGTATAATGATGTAACAGTAGATGGCGCCAATACAATACAATATTTTTGTATTTATTTATTGAAATGTTTCACCAGGAAAGCACATTGAACAAGTTGCTCATCTTCCAGTGCGACCTCGACCAAATACATGAATTAAAACATTTTTTTACATTTAACGTGGATGAGGAAGATAAACATAGATTTGTAAAATTACATACAGTTAATATTTAGCATATATTTTAGTATAACATTCCTGAAAAGCAGCATGCTATACATTTGGAATTTGAAACAGCCAGACCGAACAAAAAGTGCAAGTAATTAGTTCAAAGTGAACTAATTCTATTTAAGTGCAACATAGTTAGAGAGGAGGGGCAGGGAGAAGGGGGAGGGACTGAGAAGAAGGGCAAAGTCATGCCTACAGCTGGCCCCTCCAGGATGTGAGAGAACCTGCCAGGGGCAGAACAAAGTGAAGACTTTGATAAAAAAGGGGGAGAAGGAGGCGGCATTGAAAGGTCAGCGGAAATAACAGTAAGGGTAGGTGGACATAGATTTGGTGGGTGGGTACCAGTGGGAGGAGGAGGGAGAAGATGTTAGCCTAAATCCAGGCCTCTCCAGGATGCTGAGAACTCTGCCAGAGGCAGAATCAGGTGAGGACAAGTTGGATAGAGGGGCAGTGGGAGGGAAGAGAGAGCTTGCTCAGTGCTAAACCCTCCAGGATGCAGAAGAATCCTGCCAGGGGACAAGCCCGGGGACAACACTAAGCAAGGGAGGTGGAAATGGAGGAAGGAGGGGGTAGATGAGATGACAGGGATAAAGGCAAGGGGGGGTAGGAAGTGGGGGAGAGGAGCATGTTGGGGAAACAGGTTCAGAAGGGATGTAGGTTAAGTTGTGAAGGATATTGTATAGAGTGGAACGGACTCACAGGAGGAAAAAGATTTGGGAGGATTAAAGCAGGAGCAACTAGATGGGTGAAAGTTATGTAAGCGGGGCTAGGGAACAGGAGGAGGAGGAGTGCCTTATTTCGAGGAACTGATTAAGGAGGATTAAAGCAGGAGCAGCTAGATGAGAGAAAGTTATGTAAGGCAGAGGCTCGGGAGTGGTAGGAGGAGGAGTGCCTTATTTGGGGGAGGAGAGAGTTCCAGATTTTCAGGAGTCAATGGGTGAAACCTGACCATCTGATGAGTGGTTCGACAGGGGACCAGCAAAGTATGAGTGTCAGGGATCTGAGGGAGGGAGGGAGAAGGGGTGGAGAGAGGAACATGAGAGATAGGGGGGAAGTCTGCCTAGCCAAAATTTAGAAGTGAGTTTGGCACAATGAGCAAGGCGCCTGTTAGCAAGTGAGGGAAAGGATAGGGCATGGTAAAGGTCTCAATGAAAAGTGTGTGATGGAGCATCAAGGGCAAAGCAACAGAAGGAGTTAAAGGGAGTGTATAATACAACACAATAGAAGGCAGGTACATGTGAGCACAGCATGCATTTTAGCTTGAACAGCAAGCGCTTGTGCAGTTATAATAAAGAAGCTGAACTATAAACAGCCTCCTGTGGTTTCTCATATTTACATTTATTTTATTTTTTTATTTATTTCATCTAGGATTACAAATACCTTTGAGCCAAGGCGCTTTTACAAAGGTTCCACATCAGAGACAGTACACTACATTTGTATTTAGACAGGTAAAAAGCAATAGACTAACAAGCCTGGTGATAAAGCAGAATAAACGTCAGATTTAACATATGGAATAAAACACCAAATTTAACATACAGTTGCAAAACCTAAAATTATAGTAGAGGCCAGAAGGCAGCTGTCAATCAGGATAGAAGAGCAGGAAGAGTAGCAGGGTGGGGTGAAAAGTGGGGGGGGGTGGAAGGAAGGGAGTGGAGCAATAAGAGGCTAGGAAGCATGGACTGCTGAGCTGAGATAGGAGATCCCACTAGGTATGGCAGTCACAGGTGCTAGACGCAGTGAGATGGAGTCGGAGACTTGATTTAAAAAGCCCTAGCTTTGGGGCGGAGTAAATGCCAGTGTTAAGGTTATTACACCAGTAAGCAGCCCGGTAGGCAAAAGAGCGTTGACCCAAGGAGGTTCTGCAGTGAGGGATCATCAGGCAATGGGAGTCCGAGCCTCTCGTGTGATGGGAGTTACTACTGAGGCTGAGGAGAGATAGTACCCCTGGTGGAGCCAGGCCCATTGTGATCTTTTTAGCCATTATGAAGGTTTGATATTTTATGCGATTAGATAGTTGTAGCCATCCTGACAGTGCATAGAGGTCACATGTGTGTGTAAGGCGGTTTGACCCAGTGACTAGACGGCATGCTTTGTTGAGCGTGGTAGAGATACGTCTAAGTGCCGTAGTTGGAGGCAGTATGGCGCAGTGGGTTAAGGCTCTGAGCTGCAAATCTGGAGACCTGGGTTTGAATCCCACAGCCCCCTAGGTGCATACTGTGTGACCCTGAGCAAGTCACTTAACTTCCTTGTGCTCCCAGGTTGCACCTGCAAACAAGCTTTCAGCTTAGTGTGTCTCACCTGGTAAAATAATTGGTAAAAATAAAAATATAAAAAAAAAAAAATTTGTTGTGGCTGCACCGTAAATGATGAGGCCATAGTCGATGATGGAGAGAACTGAGCTTTGCACTGCAATACTTAGGGCAGTAGGAGTTAAACAAGACCTATGTCTGTAGAGAAGGCCAATATGCACGTTGGCAGCTTTGGCGATATTGTCAATGTGTGATGTGAAGGACAGGTTACAGTCAAGAGTGATCCCTAAGTATTTGAAGGTTGAGACCTGTTCGATAGTTGACCCATGCAGGTTTGTTATGATCAGTGGAGGAGACCTGTGTTTGTTGTGGGAGTTACGAAAGAGCATTACTTGGTCTTTTTATAGTTGAGTATTAATTTCAGTGAGCAGAGCCATTTTTCAACTGATGAAAATCCGAGTTGAAGATTCTTTTGCAGGGAGTGCTGGTCCTTGTGGGAGGAGAAAATTACTGCATCATCTGCATAGAGAATAATTTGTTCGGGGCAGGCTTTAGGGAGGTTATTCAGGAAAAGGGAGAATAGGAGTGGTCCCAGTATGGAGCCCTGGGGAACACCCAAGCGGACTGGTAGAGTACTTGAGAGAGTACCTGCAACCTTCACTCATTGGGATTTGTTAGACAAGTAGCTTTGGAACCAGGCTGTTGAGACAGGGAAGAGCCCCAGATTTGAGAGTTGGTTTAGAAGCAGTTTGTGCTGGATGGTATCGAAAGCCTTTGTTAAGTCGATGTATACAGCCCTGACGAGGCTGACTGTTGTCAAGGGAATTGTGGATAGCAGCGTAAACTCCATTAGGGCAGATGTGGTGCTATGCCCTTTCCTGAAACTCTGCTGAGCACATAAGATGTTGTGGTTGGCCAAGCAGTCAGTGATTTGATCGGATACAATGTTCAGTGCTTTTGATAGGGAAGGTAGTATGGAGAGTGGATGATAGTTTCCATGCTGAGTCTGGTGTCAGAAGTTGTACATGGTGTCAGAAGTACAAAAAAACTACATAAAGAAAAAGGAAGAAATAGAGCAGTTGAACCCCTCAAACAGTTTTAGTCTAGAAGGCAATTTGGCAGAAAACTGGAAAACATGGATACAAAAATTTGAGCTGTTCATGGACGGCAAGTGGAATAGCAGAGAAGTCTGAGAAGGTTCAGTGCACCATGTTTTGCATGTAGCTGGAGAAGAAGCAATAAAGGTATTTAATTCTTTTGAATTTACTAATCCAGAGGGCAGAGAGAAAATAGTGTTAAAATTAGTTTCAAAAGTACTGTGAGACCAGAAAGAATATGCCATATATTAGACACATGTTCTTTACCAGAGCGCAAGGCCATGTCGGGCAAACAGTGACTTCATGGCTGTGATAACTGTCTTGCTTGTAGACTCACTGAGTTTTGTTATTTCTGGGTATTAGGAGTAATATTCCACACAGAGAAGCTATTCGGTTCCATTGAACTGAAAGAGTTCAGCTCCTATTTTAGCCCAAGGTCTGTCCGGTACCTAATGAGACAAAAGAGCTTATTTAGTATTATTGTTTCTATTTGCATGCAAACAGCACATTGTAAAACTGTTTCTTCAATCTGTCTGAAACCCCAGGCCAGCACAGTATATTTCGTGCTCTCTGTTTACACTTTACAATGCCAAGGTGGACTTCTTGTATTTTCTGCAGCATCTATTTCTTCATTTGTTGTGGAACTATCAGTCTTGCTCTCACTCGAGGCATGACGTTATCCCAGCACAACACATAACTAAATAAATCATTTTACCAATAATCTTCATTACTGGTAAATTGGTTCACACCAGACAGCTAGAATTGCCCATCAAAGAGGTCAAATTGGCCGACAGGTATACAACTAGACATATATACATATGTACATACATACATACAAACAATACAATTGAGCCAGCAGAAAAGGCCTTGTAGTCTATCATGTCTGCTGAAGTTTGCAGACCCTCAGTGTCTACTATGTCCCCTCTGTTGTCTGCTCCTCCCTGCTGATGTCCTCCCTTCCACTCTCCCCTCCCTACATGCAGCTTTCCCTGTACTCTGCCCCAACCTCTCTTGAAGTTGTCCACTGCCTTCAGGAGACTACTTCCTCTGGCAACTCATTTCACTTAGCTCCACCCTCTCCAAGAAAAGTTCAATTTCTCCTGAATTCCCCCCACCAGCTTGAGGCAGTGTCCCTAGTGGTCCTGCTCCCACTAAGGCTGAAGACACCCCCAGCTCACCCTGTTGAACCCTTAAGGCATCTGAGGCACTTGAAGGTTTTGATCATGTCACCCCTCTCCCTTCTATCCTTTTGGGAGTACATGTTGACCTTTCTGAGTCGCTCTTCGTATGTTCTGCCTTGCTGTCCCTGGTTCATTTTGATGCCCTTCTCTGAGCCTGGACCATTTCCAGTAGGCTGATGTCCTTCTTTAGGTGAGGGTACCAGTACTGCACACTGTACTCCAGGTGTGGCCGTACTAGGGATGTGTTTAGTGGCAGAATGACCTCCGCTTTCCTGCTGGTTATACCTCTTGCTATACAGCCTAGCATCCGATTCACTTTGGCTGCTGCTTTCTTGCAGTGTGCTGAGTGTTTTGGGTCCCTTGTGATAACCACTCCCAAGTCCGTCTCCTCCTCTGACCTGGTAACTTCCACACCACCCAGCCAGTACTTGGTCTCTAGGTTCCCTCTCAAGTGCTTTTCCCTTACACTTTTTGGTGTTGAATCCCAATTGCCAAATACCTGACCATTCCTCTAGCTTAGCCACGTCCTCCCTGAGGTCCTGTCTCCCCTCCTCTGTGGCTACTCTCCCACACAGCTTTCTGTCATCTGCAAACAGGCATATTTTACCCTTTATCCCGTCTATATTATCACTGATGAAGATGTTAAACAACACCGCACCGAGCCCTGTGGGACCATACTAGTGACTGGCCTAGCCTCCAAGAACCCCCACCATTCTCTGACTTCTGTCCTGCAACCAGTTTCTAACCCACATAACTAGTTTTGCCTCTACCCCCAAATCCTCCAGCTTCCTGATTAATCTCCTGTGGGGAACAGAGTCAAAGGCCTTACTGAAATCCAGACACTCCATCGCTTGGCCCCTGTTCACTGTCCTCATTACTCAGTCAAAAATCAATCAGGTTAGTCTGGTAAGACCATCCTTTCACAAACCCATGCAGCCTTTGTCCTGGAGCCCATTTTCATCCACAAAGCTTACCATTCTTTCAGTATGGATTCCATGAGTTTCCCACTATCAAGGTCAGACTGACTGGTCTGTAGTTAGCAGGGTCATCCTTCTGCCTGCTTTTGCAAGCAGCACTACATGTGCTGTTGTCCAGTCCAGGGTACTTCCCTGATTCCAGTGAGGTGTTAAACAGGTGCAGAGAACCCACCTGCACATCCGCCAACTCCCTCAATACTTTGAATGTACACCATCCATCCATTCTTTGGGATTTATCTACCTTCACGCTAAAGGGGAACAGTCATCACAAAGGGTCCCACACTCACGCAGGGAGGTCCTAAAGCGCACTTTGCATGCAAAAACATTTTGGTTTGCTTTCTGTGTACTGCAGTATAGTAAATTGCATTACAGTAATTTTGCTTACTTGTAGGCTGACATCTTCTGTTACTTCAAATCCCAGAATCCCTACAGCTGACATCAGAGCAGTAGGTAGCAGTGAGAATTCAATAACATGCAGTGCATGTTAGAGTTTATATCAGCTGTTCTTTTTATTTTCTGGTCCCGTTGTCCTCCCTAACATAAGTACAGTACGAGAGGACTGTACTTAGCCACTGAAGAAAGCAGAACTGGAAAACATCTGATCGAGATTATAAAAGTCTAAAACGCACTATAGGCCATTATGAACTGAGGATCGTAAATAGAAGAATCTGATTTGCCAGAGCTCTTTGAAGCAGCGATATCATGGGCTACATCATCATGGCTTCAAAAAGTTCTGGCACCACCAGCCTCTTTGCTCTCTACTGCCTGAGAACTATTTTTTCAAAATGTACCCTCAGCCACCCAAAAGCTCATTCATAAAATGTTTTAAAACCTGTTTGTTTTATTTTTTTATTTATAAAACTTCAAACTCGGTTCATAATAGCAAAAAGTCACTCAGGGTGTAGGTATATCATGGGATATCGTCACTTCTACAAGGTGGTTGGGCATCGACCTGCGGCCTCGTGCCCAACCACCCATGGGCGTGACAATATCCCATGATATACCACACCCTGTCGTGGCCTTATTGTTTAATTATACAATGGCAAAAATGTATTGAATTCTGATTGGTCAGTGTAGCCTGCAACAGTGATGTTATTTCAGCATAACATCACCGTATGAAGTCTAGGCACACATGACCCTCTCACATGAAGAAGCCCTGATACAAATCACTGCACTCCTCTGTTTCCCCATTCTGTCCCACATGCTGTTCCACAAACTTTAACCTTCCGATATCTGCCTTCACTGTTTTGGCCACAATTACCACCCATCACTGCCCTGTCTGGCCCCAACAGTGCCCTGTCTGCCCCCAACACAACACACAAGTAAAACATTTAACAGAGACTTAAAAAAAAGCCATAACTGAAAATGGCTTTCTCCCCGCTCAGCAGGACATGGTTGCGATTCCCCACTGATGTTCTTTCTCTCCCAACTGATCTACGGTGACTCCCTGTTCACTTCATACTGAAGCTGACTCGGCATAACATCCTCCTGCCAGCTACAACATAAAAAACGCTGTTTTCCTCATAGCCCCTCTGTTCTATCTCCTTCTCCATTTAACAAATAAAACAAAGCTGTAACAGTGGCTTCCAAATCCCTAAGCCAAACCGCAATCCTTGTTAAGTGCAAGCACAGTTCAAAACTGCAACACTTCCTGCTCCTCCTTACATCATATAACAACCATCCTCAATTAAAACTAATTAAAACACTTAAAAGTAAAATGAAGCTATAACATTAGCTTTTCCTTTCAGCACTGGAAACCACGGTATGGGCAGTGCACACATCCAAACCACCACGCGCATACTTACTGCTTCTGTTTGGCTGCAAAAAATAAATGGCAGTGTTGCCAAACTTTTCCCACTTCAAACACCGTGATGGCGGTATCACTGGTCGGTGTGTGTGTGTGTGTGTGTGTGTGTGTTTGGGGGCAATGTGATCACTACTGACAGGAAGAAAAAACAAATCCAGCAACAACAAAAAGCTTGGGTGACAGGGCGAGCAAATGTATCAGGCAGCAGCTCCACCTAGTGGAGAAAGCAAAACTGTGTTTTGAAACCAGCTCCTCACCAGCTAATTGTTCTCTCTCGTATCCCGTCTTATCAACACTAGGCCCGTCCATCCCTTATTCTTCCTTTCCCAACCTCGGATAGGGCTCACTACCCTGGGTTGTGACATCCTACCATGCCCGTGCTATAGCATTCAATCCTGGGGCTCACACATACTCCTCTTCTCCATCCACCTTCTCTACATCCTGCTTACCAACTCCTTCTGTGCACCGTGCCTCCTAGCCTTTCTCCCCTACCTCTCCTTCCCCTACCTTCACTCTATCTGGTGTATATTTTTATTTTTCTTCCGCTACTTCCTCCTGCAACCTTAGATAACCTGCTTTATCTTCCTATAGACACTTCTATGTATGTAAATACCTGTAATCTGTACAGTATCTGTATAATTCTATGTACATATGAACTTCTTTTCTTCCTCTCTGTAAAGATTATCTGTATTGCCTTGTGAATACCTGTGTGACGGTATATACAATTGTTCATGCTCCACCCAGGTCCATCTTGCAAATGAGCTTCTGCTCAACGATGAAGCGCCTGGTTAAATAAAGACTTGATTGATTGACTGAAACACAGAAGAGGAACTTTTGTCTAGTAAATATGCTTCCACACTGAAAAATAAGAAAAAACTGCTAAAATGATTTTTTTCAATTTTTTATTCTGAATAAAATCAAGACATTGTGTAATAGCAATAAGGCACTCCAGGGATGTGTGTTATTGTGTAATAATGTCACTTCTCGGGTATTGAATGCACTTGGCCTGCAGACTCGTGCTTCAAACACCTGAGGCATGGCGTTATTACACAATAACACACACCCCGTCGTGCCTTATTGCTTAATTGAATCTTCCACTGCTGCCTACAGCTCTAATGTCAGCTAGCAGGGGACTCTGATTTTTTGTAATAGAAGATGTCAGCCTACAGGTAAGCAAAATTAGTCTGATACAATCTACTATATTACAGCAAAAACAAAATAAACAAAAATGTTTTTTTGTACAAAAAGTGTACATTGTGACCAGTCCCACACTAGAGTTTGGGGTCCTTTGTGATGGTCCGATCACTACACCGTGCGATTCAGTTTCTGCGCATCAGTTTTTGCGCCCCCCCCCCAAATAGGCCTACCCCTGTGAAGATGGTCAGTTACCGCCTTTTACAAGATGTAAGCTCTGAAGGCCTGGCAGTGGTGCTTGACCTATCGGTTCTTCCACTGGCAAGCAGTGACCCAGGGGCCCTAGTGGTGGCCTATAATATGGCCATTTCTACGGCCCTGGATGTCATTGCTCCTGTCAGCGTTCATCCTCTCTTCCTGCACCTCGGTCCTCTTGGTTTGATGTGTCCTTGGGGAGATGCAGCGACTAGGGCCAGAGCTAGAGTGTTGCTGGTGGAAATCCGCTCTTGATGTGATCACCTCAGACTGATGGATCATTATCAAGCCTATCAATCCGCAATCACCTGTAAGAAGGCAGAGTTCCTGTCCGGGAGATTGCACTGCCCAAACTCGACCGGCTCAGCTTTTTCGAACTGTGGACAGACTGTGCAGCCCAGCCTGTCTACAGGTCTAAAAAGCATTTCGCAAGTTGAGTCTGAGGAGATTGCTCGATTCTTTGTGGCTAAGGTGGTTGACATCAGGGCGGTACTCAAACCGGCACATTCTATGGGCGTGGCTCTAGACCGGTGCTTGGGCACTGTCCCTTAGTTTTCCTGGAGTACCTTCAGCCAGCCGGAGCTTTTGGACATCATGCGGATTGTCCAGGGTATGCATCCTACCTGCTGTAGAAACACAGAAACATAGACTTTGATGGCAGATAAGGACCGCTTGGCCCACCTAGTCTGCCCATTCGCCTACCTAAAGGATAGGCCGCAGATCCTAGTTAACCAACAGCCTATTTCTTCCTACCCCCCCCACAAGAATTGCCTTATGTCTGTCCCATGCATTCTTGAATTCTCCCCAGATTTTAGACCCCACAACCTCCTCAGAAAGGCTGTTATATGACCCACTACCTCTGTGAAAAATACTTCCTCACATTGCTCGGAGTTTGGATCCAGGACCAGCTACCCTGATTTTGGGTTGTGGTGACATTCTTGGCCCGCCTAGCACGGACAGTCTGGTGCTCCTGAAACAGGTGAGTTTCTTAGCTCACTGAAGGAAGTGGTGGTGATACCCTCCTCAAGAAAGCTTATTTGGACCCAGACAGCCATGCAAACTACAGACCAGATCTCAAACCTTCCCTTCGTGGGAAGGTGCAAGAGAAAGTAGTGGCCATACAAATGGAGACCCATTTGACCATCCATGATGTCTATAGGCCTCTCTAGTTCAGTTTTCGAAAAAGGCATAGTACTGAGACGGCACTGGTTCGGGTGTTTAGTGATCTCCTGATGGCTAGAGATCGGAAGAACCATTCCATCTTGGTTCTCCTTGATCTCTCTTCAGCGTTTGACACTGTGGACAATGGGGTTCTGCTTGACTGCTTGAGGTTCATCTGTGGCCTGTCAGGTACGGTCCTCATGTGGTTTTCATCTTTCCTCACCGGAAAAGCTCAGAGGGTGGTGTCAGGGATTTACTCCTCTGAGCCAGTTCCATTATCATGTTGGGTTCCTCAGAGGTCGGTGCTGTCCCCATGTTGTTTGCAGTGTATATGCTACCCCTTGGAGACATTGTAAGAAGGTACGGGCTGAGGTTTCACTGCTATGCTGATAATACCCAGCTCTACCTTTCTTTTGGGCCTGACCAGGATGGGGCCCTCTCAGTATTTAACAACTGCCTCGCTGAAATCCAGGAGTGGATGAGTTCGAGCTGGCTGAGAATGAATTCAGAAAAGACTTGAGGTGGACCCAGGTCACCGGATAGGGGGGTTGGCGGTGAGGTCACCCTCTGGATTTTTTGGGGGGGCTTTGCCACTTCCGACTTTCGAATGGGTGTGAAACCTATGGGGTTAATATTTGACGGCAAACTGAACTGCATTCTTAGGTATCGCCGCCGAATCCTCTTTACCACCTGAGGAATATCTCCAGAGTCAAACATCTCGTTCGCCTAGTGACCTTCCCATATTTGTCCATGCCTTGTGTCCCTCGCGCTGATTACTGCAACGCCTATATCTAGGGCTTCCGGTGTGGATATTCGCGCTTGCAGCTGGTGCAAACGCAGCAGTTCGGTTACTGACAGAACCTCTCGTCCTGTCATATTTCTCTGGTGCGCAAACTGCACTGGCTGCCAGTGCAGTGGCAAATCACCTTCACAGTCAGTCCTGTGACTTACAAGTCCTACATGGACAGGGTCGGTCTACCTGAAAGAGCTCTTGGTCCCTTACTGCCCTGGGCGATCACTCCTCTCGACTGATGAGGGGGTTGTTCAAATTCTTTCTGGGGCTCGTGGTATTTATGCACGTGGCTCCCCACCCTTGATAATTCTCTACCTCAATAGCTACATGAGTGCATGACTGTGGGAGAGTTTTAAAAAGCCTTAAAACCTTTTTATGGATCCAGGCATTTGGGGAATAACTGGAATACCATTTTATTTTCTCCATTTTATACTATTTATAATGCATGTGATTTACGCTGTAACTGTTTTAATTGTTCTGTGAGGTGCCTTGATAATTTGAAAGGCGCCATAAAAATAAAATTGATTTGATGACTGTTCCCCTTTAAGCCCTTATTCACCCCGACAACCTTAATCTCCCTGTCTGGGTCACCGATCACCCTGTTGCCCCCTCCCTCCCTTGAGGTACTGAACAATCTTTCTCCTTAGTGAAGACTAAACAAAGAGTACTTGTTAGGTACTTCACCGTTCTCTTTAATCCTCTGCCCAGCACCCCACCTTCTCAATCTGAGTATTCCATCCTTCATATCCCTCTTCTCTCTAATATACAAGAAGAACAAATTACTTACCATAGTAATGTTGTTTCTTCCACGGATCCCTCAGTATTCTTAAATGATGCAGTTATCCTTCTATGCTGAACTGCCCCAGAAAGATTGAAATGTATGTAGATGATAGCATCATTGGCATATGCCAGTAATTCAAACTGCTGCTGTGTTCTAAACTGTTCAGATTGATTTTGAACAGCCTGATGGGATCTAAACCCCTCCCCCATCTAGGCTATCCTACAAAAACTACCCTAAATGTAGGAAAAAACACCACTGTTTTGAGAGAAACACAAACAGACTGGTTTCAACATGGAACCTATCAACTATTAAATATTCACAAATTTGCCTAAGTGGCTAAGCAGAGGGCAACACTTGGAGGATGTAGAACGTTTTCTGGTTCTGAAAGGGAGGCCGGGAGAGAGTTAAGCATACTCAGGGATCCCTGGAAGAAACAACACTACTATGGTAAATAATTTTGTCTTCAAACCTCAAGAATCCCTCAGTATGCTTAACAATGCAGACTACCAAGCAGTATCTTGGGAGGTCAGGTACAGAACCTACTTAAGAAAAGGTTCTGCAGTACTGCAGTGTAAACCTGGCATCACTTCTGGACTGTATAGCCAGACAGTAATGCTTATATAGTTTTCCAGGTAGCTGCTCTACAGATTTCCAACAAGGAACATCCCTTGCTGCTGCCAGCAATGCAGCTGTTCCACAAGTGGAGTGAGCTCTGAGGCCTTGAGGGGCTGCTTGCCACCTTTGTTGTAGCAGAACTGTATGCAAGAGACTATCTGGCATGCAATTGTCCTCTTTGATGCTGGCCTACCCTTTCCACTTCTCTGAGTGGCCAGACCTGATAGCTTTGGTGTACTCAAGGTAGTGGCTAAGTGCCCTCTTGACATCCAGGCTATGTAACCTTAGTTCACCCGAGCTTGGAAACAGTGACCACAGAATGACTGATATCAGCCTGTAACTGAATAATGCACCTACTAATGGTATAACAAAACTTGAAGATTTCAACAAAGCAGATTATAACAAAATGAGGGAATGCTTGCGAACAGGGAATTGGGAGGGCAACCGTACAAGATAAAACTTGGAAACTGGATAAGATTGAATAACAAGCTTAAATACTGCATGGAATTGTATAGTATGTCCCTGATAGGATTAAATATAATAATAATAATAAAAGTGTTCCACATTAGTGGATAAACGCAATTAAAAAGATGATTGGCAAAAAGAGAAGACTGTACCAAAAATACAGGGAAAAATCTGTCTGACAATAGATGGTTGCGGTATGAAAATATGCCAATAAAACTAAAAGAATGATAAGAAAAGCCAAAGACAGCCTGGAAATAAACTTGGTTAAGTCTGCTAAGGATACCCATAAACAATTTAACAATTATGTAGGATCATTAAAGGGTAATCATAATGGAATTGGCCCCCTAGTTTGCGTTCACAGTTAACAAGCATTGTAATCCGTTTTTTAAAACCGTGTTTAAACCCTGATTAGACCTAGGCTTAAACGAAGGCACTATAGGCTGCATGCCCCGCCCTTCGCTATGAAAAATGTTGTAGACTCTGATCCTGATGTGCTGTGTTGGCTATGTGAAGATAACTTGCACTATTCGGATTCCTCAGTGGACAAGTTTGTCTGGGATAGTAAAATCTAGCATTTGGTTGGCCTGAAGCCCTTTCCTACGTGTTGCTGGTGTGGCAGAAATATTTTTTGGGCTGTTTTTCATTATTTGGAGAGAGGTTGTGAGAGAACCCCATAATCTCCTACGCTGGATATTTCAGTTATTTTACAAGCTGGGAATGAGAGTCCTAGTTGGTTTTCATCTGATGTGGGAGGCTGAGAAAGAACCTCCCAAATAGTGACTTTTTTTTTTTAATTTTGAACTTTTGATTGGGAGTGAGAATTCAGCTTGTTTTTTCTTTTATTTTATCTTATCCCACTGTTTAATTATTAGATAATTTTACTTCTTCTTGCACTTATTTTGGTTGCTTGTTTTGAATTTATTTGGTTTTAACTTAAGTAGCGTTGTATTATCAGGATGTGCTTAATGAAAGCTGTCCCTGTCAGGCACTACTCCCCCTCCAAACTTCGGGACCTCTGCCCCTTTATCCTTCCCCCTTTGTCAGTGGCAGTGTATGGCCACTGTAGGGCTGTTGGAATTGGTGGGAGGAGGAGGAAGGGAGGGGTCCAGGGAGAGGGGATTGGGCTGAGTGGCCTGATTAGGGTAGTGGGGTCCAGAAGACACCCTGAGGTGAAATGGTGCACTGAACAAGGTGCTTTTGTTTAGTGCGCCACCCAAGGGTTTCACACTTAGTGAGTCGGTATCTCAAACTGGCACGGTTTCCACCCAACCTGCACGGTGTTGTGCAATGCCAGATCCATTAAAAACAAGTCTGCTATTGTAGCTGATCTTGTTGGGTCCTCTGATCTGGCTTGCATCACCGAGACCTGGCTGGATGAATACACTGGTCCCATTTTGGAATCATCAATTCCAGCTGGTTTCTTGGTGATGCACCGTACGAGGTTGGGTTGTGGGGCGGGGTGTAGCAATCTGTTTTAAATCAGAATTGGGCCTTGTGGATGTGCCAGTTGAGGATACCAGATCCTTTGAGTGTACTGTAGTCGCAGCTGTTGGGTGCAAAATTGCTCTCATCTATCATCCACCAGGTGGTGAGAGTCAGTTTTTGCAGGATGTCATGGACTTCGTCGTTGATCTGGTATTGAACTCCCCCAGACTGGTGGTACTGGGGGATTTCAACGCCTGGATCGACGACAAACTCTCGCAATTTGGTCAAGACTTCCTCTGCCTTATGAGTTCTCTGGGCCTTATGCAGGTGGTTTCCTCTGCGACTCATAATTGTGGTCACTCATTGGATCTGGTTTTTCTCCTGGGTTTGGAGGCCTGTGATTTGGTGGTGGAACCAGTTGGATAGTCCGACCACCACACCACTAGGTTCAACTTCTTGGCTCCCCTTATAGGCCTGCCAGTGTGGAGATGGTCCGTTACTGTCCATTACGGAGTTTGACTTCTGATGGCCTTTTGGTGCACTGACCTATCGGAATTCGCGCCAAGCGATAGTCTACAGAACCTCCTTCAGGCTTTTAACTGAGCAGTGAAGAAGGCTCTGGATTCACTTGTTCCATTCCATGTTCGCCCACTTACTCTCTGCCCTCGGTCTCCATGGTTTGACGTGGCTGAAGCAGGTAGGGCAAAGGCTAAAGCGTGCTTGGCATAAAACCACCTTAGATGACGAAAGACTTAAATTGATGGAGCATTATAAGCTCTATCAGTCAACAATCTCCCACAAGAAGGCAGAATTCCTGTCCAGGGAGATTGCTGCAACACAGAACCAACCAGCTCAGCTGTTCCAGATGGTGGACAGACTGTGCAATCCAGCCTGTGTACGTGTTCGGAGGGCCTTGTCACAAACAGAGTGCGACGAGTTTTCTTGCTTTTTGCTGATAAGGTTGCCGACATCAGGACAGAGATTCACCAGTCACACTCTATGAGGGTTATTAGTGAACGAAGCGGGGTTGCAACACCTTCGTTTTGCTGGGCTGACTTTGACCGACTGGTGATCAACGATATCATGCGGCTTCTCCAGAGTGTGCGTCCATCTTATTGTAATTTAGACCTGGGCCCTACCCATCTCTTAATGGGGTGTACAGACGTGGTCGGCCCGGTTCTAGCAGAATTAATCTGGTGTTCACTGGAGTTGGGGGAGTTTCCTAGTTCTCTGAAGGTGGCAGTGGTTACCCCCTTCTCAAGAAGCCATCCTTTGATCCAGATCTTCCTGCAAACTACAGACTGATCTCTAACCTTCCCTTTATCAGGAAGGTTATTGAGAAAGTTGTCACACAACAGTTGGAGAACCATCTTACTATCTATGATCCTCTCCAGTCTGGTTTCCAAAGAGACACAGTACTGAGACCACTCTGCTTCGGTACTTAATGATCTCCTAATGGCTAGAGACCAGAGCGCTCCATCCTGGTCCTTCTGGATCTCTTCAGCATTTGACACCATGGACCATGGGGTGCTTCATGATCACCTGCGGTTCATCTGTGGCCTGTCTGGTACAGTCCTAAGATGGTTTCATTCTTTCCTCACTGGTAGGTCGCAGAAGGTATTATCAGGGATTTTGTCCTCTGACTCCTACTCCCTGCCCATGTGGGGTTCCGCAGGGCTCAGTGTTGTCCCCCATGTTTTTTCACGGTGTACATGCTTCCACTGGGAGACATTATAAGGCGGTACGGGCTGGGTTTTCACTGTTATGCAGATGATACTCGGCTGTACCTGTCTTTTGTAACCGATCAGGATAGTGCGCTCTTGGTCTTTTCAAACTGTCTCACCGAAATCCAAAACTGGATGAATTCCAGTTGGCTTAACTGAACCCTGACAAGACCCGAGGTGTTGGTTGTTGAACCAGGTTGCCGATCTGAGAGGTCAGTTGCTGGGAAGCCTTCTGAGCTTTGGCTTGGAAGCTCTCAGCTCCTGACCTCTGAGTGGTGTGGACTCTGAGGGTGTTATTTGACGATGGGTTGACTCATGCTCACAGGTGTCAACTGTAGTCAAATTATCCTTTATCAGCTGAGGAACATCTCCCGGATTAAGCACCTCATTCTGCCCGGTGACCTGCCAACCTTGGTTCATGCATTTGTGACCTTATGCCTTGACTACTGTAACTCCCTATACCTAGGGCTTCCTGGGGTTGATATCTGCCACCTGCAGCTAGTGCAGAACGCGGCCAGGTTGTTGTGTGGGTCTACCCGATCCAGTCATATTACACCTGTGCTATGCGCCCATATTGGCTGCCAGTTCATTGGCGGGTCACCTTTAAAGTTGGCTTGCTAACTTTTAGAGCCCTACATGGTATGGGTCCGAGTTACCTACAAGAGCTTCTGTGTCCCTACTGCCCTATCAGACCACTCCACTCAACCGACGAGGGATTGCTGGAGATTCCCAGGGTGCGTTTGAAATCTTCTGGAGCTCAGGCTTTTGCTACCCCCACCCTGTGGAATTCTCTACCTCGTCGGGTGAGAGAATGCCAGACAGTGGAGAGCTTTAAAAACACATCTATTTGGATGTGCTTCCCCTGTTGACTAGTATGTTTTTCTTTTTTATCTGCGTTTAGTATTTTAATATTGGATAGTTATATTTAACAATGCTAGAAAGTATTTGCTTATTTATTTGTGGTTTTCCATTTTAGAATGTGATTGTACAGCGCTTTGATATTTTGATACTGCGCTTTATAAATAAGGCCCTGTTCACACTGCGGGACGCTGGAAAACGGTTCTTTAACACGTTATTAGAAACAGATTAAAGCATACCGTTTTAAAGCGTCCACACTGTGTAAAGCGAGTTTGAAAACGTGTTGGCACCTTAACAAATCCATGTCAGTATGTTCTCACTGCAGTGGTACTACCCGTTTTCTGGCACTCTCAGCACCCGAAAGCTGCTTACCATCATGCTTTGCGGTGACAATGAAAGCTGCAGAATCGTGCTCTGGAAACCATGTCGTTCTGCTCTCACCGACAAGCGAGTCCGAATTAGAATCGGAACCGTTTTGAAAATCGTGCTCAAGCCTACCACGAAGCAGGGTTTAAACCACGGTTCACTAAGGCCTTGTTCACATCAGCCTTGTTAAAACGTTTTATGGGTGGTAAAACGCTTTAAAGAGCTGCTAGCATGGTTTGTGCTCACATTTAGGCCCTGTCCACTCTATCCCTCTGTAACGTTACAGAGTGCCCAAACCGCTGCTGCAACAGTTTGCATTTACACCTGTAACGTTACAGAAGGCGTTTGCGTAACCGTTGTTGAAACCACATGAGGTGGTTTCAACAACGGTTATGAAACCGGTTACGCCTCGGTAACATTACCTGGCGTAGTGTGGACGTGGCACTGGCCCCCTAGCACAGCGCTAGCTGCATTGTGGGATCGGGTGCCACCGTAGTGGTCGCCCAGCTATGGAAGTGTGGACCGGCGGTGCCGGTCACGTAACGGACACCGCAACAGTGTGGACACACTGCACCACTCCCCAGTTGTAACGGTTTCTATCAGTTATGGGGTCTGAGCGGTGCAGTGTGGACGGGCCTTTAGAATTCACAGGGGGATTTCAATAATTTCTTAAGAAAAGCCTGGAACTTACTCAATTATTAATATATATTTTGCTCCTAGGTCATCTGGTATTTCATTCTAAGATTTTTCCAGTCATTTGCAAGGTCACATTTCTCTATTTGTTGCACACGGCAAACGACTGTCTTCATTTCTTAACTGGTATCATCTATTACTTTTGAGGATTTCAAGAATCATGCTCTTTTTCAATAGAGGTGCGACTTTTTAGTGTAGGAATTTGACTTATACCGGGAGGAAGTCGTCTCGGTCGTGGAGTAACTGCACACACTGAATTCCAGCTCGAATGGTTTCCCCGTAACTACCTACCAGAAGGTGTACTCACAGGCCAGCACCCAGCTCAGATCATGTGACGAGGCCCGGAAGTTCCCAAGCTCGGCTTCATTAACAACAGCCCTCATTTCTCCTTCCTGGTTACACGGCGGTGCTCAGCGACAGCCATGGCGGCGGTGCCAGCTCAGAACCTCCGGGTGTCGGAGATCCGGACCCGGGCCTGCTGTTCGAGCGCTACAGCGTCGAGGAGATCCGGGCATCGAGCGACGGGTGCGGGGCGAGATCGAGCAGAAGAAGGAGGAGCTGCGGCAGATGGTCGGCGAGCGCTCACTGGACCTGATCGAGGCGGCTGACACCATCTGGGAGATGCGGCAGAGCTCGGAGCAGGTGGTACAGGCCGTGCAGGAGATGTACCAGTACTGCAGCAACCTCAAGGCGCAAGACAAGCCACCCCCTCCGGCAGGCAGGAAGGTAGAGCTCATCTCGGTGAGTGAGCCGGGTAGGCTGACCCGTCCTCTGGGCTTGCTGTGCAGGTTTTGATTTACATGACAACGTGCATTTCCTTAAACCCCTACTCCTACACGGGACACAGGGGCAGCCCCTCTCCCATCCAACACCTTGCAGAACAGTCTAACAACCCCCCAGCATGTTCGCTTTTTTTTTTTTTCACCCTGATTTCAGAGGCAGTACTCTGTAAGAGTGTGGAGTACCCACAGCCCCGCCCCCTCTCCTAAGATACTGCTGGATCCACGTACCCTTAATATCAGACTTTCTAGTCTGTAGTAGTCTGCATTAACCCCGGGTTACCACCTTTTAGAAGTGCCAAAGTGGGACATTTCGTACCGAAACATGATTTTTCGCAGGACAGTGTGTAACCGCGACCAGTGCAATAGACTTGTTTCCTCTAAATAATCAGAATTAATCAAAACTTTATTTAACCAGACAGAGCCATCATTGAGCAAGCTCATTTTCAAGATGATCCTGGCAGAAGGGAACCGAGCAAGGAATAATGCAATTGGACACTTGGTGCAGGCTGGTACATACAGTAAAAAAAATAGCAACAACATCATTGGATAATACAGAGTGTGCAGATTGTTAAATTAAATTAAGGCCCTGTTCACACTAGGGATCATTTTAAAACATTTTATAAATCGGTCCCTAGCACAGTTGTTGGAGCATTCACACTCCATTAAGACAACTGTGCCAGGTATAAGGGGTTCCCAGGCATGACTCTGGCACCAGCTCAAAGCATTGTGGGTTCCAGTTAGTGCTGCAGTGCATGCCGGGATACTTGTGACCGGACACCAAAACTGTTTGGGACAAAAATACATGGGCAGACTCGGGGATTCTTCCACTGCACAGCGGTGCCTGTAAAGTATATATATTTTTTCCTATGGCTGACAAAATGGATTTTCTCACTGGATGGTTTGCCTTAACTCGTGTTACAGCACAGTTTGCGTTTACACTGCTGTTAACACGAATTAAGGCAGCCGTATTTAGCTAAAACCATGCTAAAGCCTACTTTTTAGCAGGGTTTTAGCATGGTTTTAGAACACGATTGTAACATGGTTTTAACCGTGTTACAGTGTGAACGCAAACTGTGTTCCGGGAGCTTTAAACGGTTTAAGGCAGTTAAACCGTTTTAAGCTTCGTAGTGTGAACAGGGCCTAAGGGTACACCAGCATCTGGGGTGGATACTAAACAAGACAATAGAAGTAACAGGGTGTGGTAAGATGATTATATTAAAAATAGAACAAGAAGGCATGAACGGACCAGCCAGGAGGGTCGACCCTTAGTGGGGAAGAATGGGGGGAAGGGGTTTTAGGAGGAGGATGTCAACACTAGCAGGAGAGATGACATGAATGTAGTAAGGCCAGCGGGTAAGAAAAATATACAGAGGAAGATGTGCAGAGAATTGCTGGAGTTGTAAGTAAGTGCTAAGTAAATGGAGAGCAGGGCAGAGAGGCCAGTAGGAGAATCAGCTGTGGCAGGTACATATGACCTTCAGGAGTACGTCATGTAGACAGCTTAAGCGTATAGGGATCCAGCAGAGATGAGAACCTTAGTGTCTTTTGCATGTTGTTCCAGAAGGAAGGTAAGGGGAAATTGATAGAAGCCTACCATACTGGGACCTTATTCTTGGCACCTTGAAGGATACAAGGGATGTGCTTGTTAGGCCATATGCTCTTGTTAGGCATACAAAGAGAGCAGAAATATAACCTGGTAGCTTATCGGTTAAGGCCCTGTAGAACCACAGGAGGGCATTTTTTTGCCTCCTCAATGTAAGAGATGGCTAGGCAAGCTTTTGGTAGAGCAAGCAGTGGTGGGTACGACTGGGCATATCCAGAATAAAAGACAAAGAACCTCTGTGCGCAAACACTGAGGCAAGGGTTACCCCAAAGGGCATTTGGCTGGGAAGTCAAGTTTCAAGAAAATACAAAATCACACATGCCCACACAATGCAAAGCATCATGGGCTGCATATGCAAATCACCATAGAATGTTATGCTAGTTCAACTTTAACCATGCAATTCTGCTTAAAGTTGAACTAGCATAACATTCTGTGGTGGTTTGCATATGCAGCCCATGATGCTTTGCATTGTGTGGGCATATCCAGAATAAACTGCAAGGCACGGTTATAGAGGGTGCCTAATTTACATAATGCCTGATTTGAACAGTGTCTGTAAAGAATGTCTGCATAATTGAGCAGGAAGTAAAAGTTGTAAGGTCAGTGTCTTTCTGGCTTCTAATGTTAGGAGGTGTCTTATGCGATAAGACATCTAGACGTTGTCTTGGCTTTATTGATATCTCATTCCGAAGTACTGCAAAATTAAGCAGTTAACCAACTAGACACCCAGGTACTTAAACGTATTCACTATTTCCAGAGGTTGACCTAATAGGGTGTAAATCAGGCGGTTCTATGGCAGCCCCTGGGTATGAGCAGCAAGTGGAGAAAAGATTATTGCCTTGTTTTTTTCTTCTGTTAAGCAGTAGCTTGTGCTTTAGTAAATTGTGTTGTAGGGTGACAAAGTCATGTTGTAGCTACGTCGTGGCGATGAGTTAATGGTGTAGAGAACTGTATCATCAGCGAATAGATGTATGTAGCCTGAGCATATGTGAGAGTCAGTATGGTTTATGTATAAAGCGTATAGGATGGGGCCCAGGATAGAGCCTTGTGGCACACCCCGAAGAAGGGTTTTAAGTGGAGACAGTTCCCCTTGAGCTTTAGTCTGTTGCAGTCTGTTGAGAGGTAACATTCAAACCACTTTAGGGCAGTATTGTCTAGGCCGAAGCTGTTCAGGATGTTAAGCAGAAGGCTATGATCCATGATATCAAAGGCCTTACTAAGGTCCAGAAAGAGGGCATAAATGTGTGTGTTTTTGTTTTTTTATCCAAAGCATTTTGCCAGTCATTGGAGACTTTGGCGAGGGCAGTTATAGTGCTGTGCTTGGGCCTAAAACCTGATTGGGCTGGGTTCAGGAGGTTCTCTGATTCTAGATAATCCCCAAGTTGGTAGTTGACAATTTTCTCCAGGATTTTTGACAGGGTAGGCATCAGCAAAACAGGACGGTGGTTGTTCAGGTCAGTTGGATCTCCAGACTTGAAAAGGGGAATGACGTGCGCTGTTTTCCAAAGAGGAGGTAATTCACCCTTAAACAGGGAACTGTTAAATAGATGATTGTTTTGGGCAGTCAGATGTTAAAGGCCTGTTTTCAAGAAAAATGGTTCTACAAGCTCAGCACTGCCACACTTTTCTATGTCCAGAGATATTAGAAGGCCCTCCACCTGTTTGAATGTAACTGGTTGAAAGCAGAAGGAGACTAAATTACTTAATATTTTAAACAAGAAAAATCTCAGCACTCACTCACGCTGGAAATACTCGAAAACCAAGAATAGGATTCAGTCCTTTTATTAAAGTTCAGCGCACAGTGCCTCCGCCAAACCAACACAGAAAATGCTCAGTGTTTCAGAAACACCACGCTTTTTCAAGAGAGCTCCTGAAAAGCGTGTGTCTACGTGAAACGCTGAGCATTTTCTGTGTTGTTTTATGGAGGCACTGTGTGCTGAACTTTAACAAAAGGACTGAATCCTATTCTTGGTTTTGGATCTTCCAGTGTGAGTGAGTGCTGAGTGTTTTTCTGTTCACAATTGCTATATTTACTGTAAGCATCACTTAACTGTGAGCGACTCTGAGTGTTTTCATGACTTAATATTTTTGTTGTTTGTTTTATTGTGCTATCATTATAAGGTATTTCAATCAAGGTATTATATTACATAGAAACATAGAATTTGATTGCAGATAAGGGCAGGGTCGCACCCAGTCTGCCCATTTCCTACCTACTGGATAAGCTGCAGATCCTAGTTAACCAGCAGCCTACTTCTTCCTGCCCCACCCCTAGAATTGCCTTATGACTGTCCCATGCATGCTTGAATTCCACCACTGATTATTCTGTATTGTATACTGTATATTATTCTGCAATATTTAGAGAAAATTAGAAAATATGTTTTCTGCTATAGTGTCAGGCAGGACATGTAGTATTTTTCACATTTTTTTGCAGGAGACAGCTGCCCAAATCAGGACTATCCTGCAAAATCAGGACAGGTGGTAAACCTACCCCATGTGGCCAACTTCTCTCACCGCATCATATGTTGCTTGAGGCAGGTTCATCCATCCAAATGTCAGTGCAATAGAAACATAAAAGTTGACGGCAGATAAGGACTGCAAGGCCCATCCAGTCTGCCCATTTGTTCTCCCTTATGAACTTGCCATAGGACTTTACTCTGTCAATGGCCCGTCTATTCATATTCATATTCATATTCATCTGTATTGCTCCCTTATGCCTATCTGAAACCCTGCATTGTATTCATATCCACCATTTCGTGAGGTAAGCCGGTCCATGCATTCACCACCCTTTCTGTGAAAAAGAACTTCCTCACATTACCCCTTAATCAGCCTCCCTCTAATCTCATGCTGTGTCCTCTTGTCCTGCTATTTTTCTTATAGTGAAACATGTTAGACTCTTTCACCTTGTTAATGCCTTAAGATGTGTGAATGTTTTGACCATATCACCTCTCTCCTTCCTTTGCGCTAGGGTATACATATTAAACTCTGTTAATCTATCCTCATATATTTTCTGATGCAGTCCCTGCACCATTTTGGTTGCCCTTCTCTGGACGTCCTCCATTTTGTTAATGTCCTCGTGCAGGTGTGGCCTCCAGTACTGCACGCGGTACTCCAGATGTGGCCTAACCAGTGTCTTGTAAAGAGGGATCATTACCTCCTTCTTACGACTTGTGATACCCCTACTAATGCACTCCAGCATCCCCCTAGCATCACCTACTGCTTTAGTAGTCTGCTTGCCTGTATGATTTCTGGTCATCTGTGATGATGAAATCCAAGTCGCTTTCTTCCTTTGTGATTGCCAGCAACACCTATAGGTGGCTTTAGGGTTTCTCTTCCCTGTGTGCATGATATTGCACTTCTTTGTGTTAAACTCCAGTTGCCACTCTTCTGACCATGTCGCTAGTTTATCCAGATCTATTCTTATTTTGCCCACCCCATGTGGATCATCTACTCTGTTGCAGATCTTGGTGTCATCTGCAAACAGACAAGCCTTACCCTCCAGGCTATCTGCAAAGTCACTGATAAAGATATTGAAGAGGACTGGCCCCAGGACTGATCCCTGAGGTACCCCACTTGTGACTTGCATCTCTTCTTTTACTGTCTGTGCTAGTGTTTCCTTGGTTTAGGCCTTTGCCTGCCTTACTGCCTTCCCTTAGGGAAGTTTGATATGCCTCCTTATCTTCATCCCGCTGTGTTCCCTTATATTTCCTGAAGGCCCACCCTTTAGCTCTGACCTTTTCTGGTACTGTTTCTGAGAACCAAAGTGGGTTCCTCTTTTTGCGCTTTCTTTTCTCCCTAACACAATGGGATGTTGCTTCAAGTATTGCATCCTTAATGCTTGCCCATTTTGCCTGTACCCCTCACCTGTATTTCTTTTTGACAGGGCTAGCTAAACTCTGTTGGCCATCTTATAGAAACATAGAAGTTGATGGCAGATAAGGACCGCAAGGCCCATCCAGTCTGCCTTCATTTTTCTACCTTATAAATGCGTGTCATCGGCATTTGCTCTGTCAATGGCCTATCTATTAATACTCATCTGTATTGCTGCCTTATGCCTGTCTCATGCCTGTTTGAAGCCCTGCACTGTATTCATATCCACCACTTCCTGAAGTAGACCATTCCATGCATCCACCACCCTTTCTGTGAAAAAGAACTTCCTCACATTACCCCTTAATCGGCCTCCCTCTAACCTCTTGCTGTGTCCTCTTGTCCTGATATTTTTCTTATTTTAAAACATGTTAGAATTCTTTCACCTTGTTAATGCCCTTAAGGTGTTAGAATGTTTCAATCATATCATCTCTCTCCTTCCTTTGCTCTAGGGTATACATATTGAGCTCTGTGAATCTGTCCTCACATATCTTCTGATGCAGTCCCTGCACCATTTTGGTTGCCCTTCTCTGGACTGCCTCAATTTGGTTAATGTCCTTGTGAAGGTGTGGCCTCCAGTACTGCATGCTGTACTCCAGATGGGGCCTAACCATTGTCTTGTAAAGAGGGATTATTACCTCCTCTTACGACTTGTGATACCCCTACTGATACACCCTAACATTCCCCCTAGCCATACCTACTGCTTTAGAAGTCTGCTTGGATGATTTCAGGTCATCACTAATGATGATGCCCAAGTCTCTTTCTTCCTTTGTGACTGCCAGCAACTCCCCTCCCAGCCTATAGGTGGCTTCAGGGTTTCTCTTCCCTATGTGCACTTCTTTGCATTAAATCCCAGTTGCCACTCTTCTGACCATTTTGCTAGTTTATCCAGATCTCTTCTCATTCTGCCCACCCCATCCGGATCATCTGCTCTGTTGCAGATCTTGGTGTCATCTGCAAACAGATAAGCCTTACCCTCTGGTCCATCTGCAATGTCACTGATGAAGATATTGAAGAGGACTGGCCCCAGGACTGATCCCTGAGGTACCCCACTTGTGACTTGCATCTCTTCTGACTGTATACCATTTAACATCACTCTCTGTTTTTCTGCCTGCCAACCAGTTTGCCACCCAGTTGACCAACTTCTGACCCACCCCGAGCCTACCCAGCTTATTAATCTATCTTCTATGTGGAAGAGTATTGAAAGCTTTGCTGAAGTCAAGGTAGACAACATCAACAGCTCCCCCTTGGTCCACCACTCTGGTTACCCAGACAAAGAAATCTATGAGATTAATTTGACAGGACCTTCATTTTGTAAACCCATGCTGTCTTGGATCCTGTGCCCCTATGGATTCCAGGTGTTGCACTATCCTTTCCTTAAAGAGTGCCTCCATAATCTTGCCCACTACTGAGGTAAGACTGATTGGTCTGTAGTTCCCTGCCTTCTTCCTGCTACCGCTCTTGTGGAGCAGGATGACATGAGCCCTCTTTCAGTCTTCTGGGACCTCTCCTGTGCTCAGAGACTCACTAAACAGTTCTGATAATGGCTCTGCTAGTTCCACCCTTAGCTCTTTTAGTACCCTGGGCTGTATGCTATCAGGTCCCATTGCCTTGTCCATGGTGAGCTTAGCGAGTTCTTGTAGGACTCTTGCTTTTGTGAAGGGAGTAGTGCTCACCTCTCTCCCCCTGTGTCCATGGTGCTGAGCTGTGGGCCCTACCTTCTCTTCAGTAAATACCGAGCAAAGTATCCATTTAGGATAGATGCTTTTACAGGGTCTTCCTCTCGCACACACACACACACACACCCTTTTCTCCTTTGAGTTTAGCAACACCCCTCTGGACTTTCTTCTTTCACTAATTTATCTATAGAAAGTCTTGTCACCTTCTTTACTGTTTGTGCTAGTGTTTCTCAGTTTGGGACTTTACCTGCCTTACTGCCTTCCCTTAGGGCAGTTTGGTATGCCTCCTGTCTTCATCCTGCTGCTCCTTACATTTCCTGAAGGCCAGCCTTTTGGCTCTGACCTTTTCTGCTGCTGTATTTGAGAACCAAAGTGGTTTCCTTCTTCTTTGCACTTCCTTTTCTCACTAACACAGTGGGATGTTGCTTCAAGTATTGCATCCTTAATGCTTGCCCACTTTGCCTGTACCCCTCACCTGTGTTTCTTTTGCCAGGGCTAGCGAACTCTGTTGGTCATTTTATCAAAGTCGGTTCCTCTGAAGTACCATATTTTGCCTTGAATGGGATGATTTAGTTGTAGTGGCCAAATTGAACCATACCATGTGATGGTCACTGGCCCATGTCATACAGTGAGGAAAACAATGACAAAATACACATTATACAATGGCAAGAAAGAATCCTGGCTTCTGATTGGTCAGTTGGCTGTCACAGCAGGGATGTTATCCTGGCATAACATCCCTGCTGATTGTTTGTAGGGTATGGAGCATGCTGCTGATGCGCTTTTTTTTTTCTCTTGAGAAACAAAACTATTTTTACACACTAACAAAAACATTCTTTAAAATTCTTTTTTTAACTATGAGACAATAAGCCATTGTATAATAGGAATAATGCCCTCCAGGGTGGGTGTTATGCTGGGATAACATCCCGCCTCAGGTGTTGGACGCCCTCGGCCGTTGGCCTCGGGCCCAACCACCTGAGGTGGGATGTTACCCCAGCATAACACCCACCCTGTCGGGCATTATTCCTTTAGTATAAATGAACAGCAAGTAAATACGGAGTCCGGTAGAATGAAGGCAAAATACAGTACAAAGTAAGTGCTTCATGGCTACAGTAAATTAACATGGCAACAGTTAACAAATGTTCAGGAAGACAAAGGAATCAAGAGTTACAAGAAAATGCCAACAATTTGCATACAGGGAAGGAGCAGCTGTATAGAGATGACCTTGTCAGGGGATCTGTAAGTAGAAAGCACAGGAATAGGGGAGCAAGAAAGTATAAGGGGAATCAAAATGGAGCAGGAAAATTAAAGCAGCCCAAGACAGGCATCGGACCAGAGGGGTACTAAGTCCTAAGGTAACCAATGAGGATGCAGAGATGTAGGGTGGTAACTAGTGAAGTCAGGGATGCAGTTAACCAAGAAAATAAGAAAAGAAATAATAGGTAAATGGAGACAGAATTATCTAAAGGCAGTGACGGTGAGAGAGAGGTGTAGATGAGAGGGGGGGGTAGTAACCATGAAGGAAAGAAAAAAGGGTGAGGAGACAGGAGTAGATGGGGAGACTGGGAAGAAGTACGAACCTGAGTGGTTGACAAAGATTGAGAGGGGGTACATTAGCTACAAAGTCAGAAAAAGGTGGAAAGAGTCGAGGAGGGGGGAGGAAAGGAAAGGTGAGAGAGAAGAGGAATGTAAATAGGGGACGGGTAAATGTAGGAAAGGGGAGTCTGGTTGTTATTGTAGGTCTAATAACAATTTCAGTTTTACAGTTAATTTACTTGCATTTCCTTTTAATGGTGTAGTGCAAACCATGTGGCACAACTAATGCGGACATTACATGCTGCACCGTGTCAGTTTGCAGGTGTGGTCACTTCTAAGAGGTTCTACTCAAGACCAATACAGTAGCCAGCCAGGAGCATCAATAGGTTCATGAAAACAAACATACAAAGAAGCCATTTGGTCTGTCTAGTCTGCTTGTACCGCGACGTCCACAGCTTAAGCTATTGATCCTGCCTCCCCCTCCCAAATTCTCCCATCCCCATCCCCATCCCATGACCCATACTGTCCCTGTAAATCTATCCAGCCTCTCTTGAAGCTTCCCACCTTCTGCGGTGAGACCACCTATTCCAGCAGCGCATTCCAACTGGCCACCACCCTCTCCATGAAGAACTGCTTCAGCTTCTCTCCTAAACCTCCCTCCTGTGTGCCATCATATTTCGTTGCCACTTGCTAAAGAGACCCTCCTTACCCACCCTGTTTATCTGCTTCAGGTACTTGAAGGTGTCAGTCATGTCACCTTCCGCTGTCCTCTCCTCTAGGAGTACATGTTCGGGGGCCCCCTTAACCTCTCCTTATATGCCTTACCCTATCGGCCCATGATCATCTTCGCTGCCCTCCTCTGGATTGCCTCTAGCAGAATAATGTCCTTTTTAAGGTGTGGGCACCAGTATTTTACTCCATACTCCAAATGGGGCCTCACCAGTGACCTGTACAAGGGCAGTATAACCTCCTGTTGCCTACTGCTGATCCCCTCTGGCTGCAGCCAAACATTTTATTGCCCTTGCCTCTGCTTTCCTGCACCATGTGGAGTGCTTCAGATTGCTAATGATCATCATTCCCAGATCCTTTTCCTTCTCTGCAGATACCTCCCCCCACCCAGTTGTACTCCATCCTGGGATTCTTGGCTCCACTGTGCATAGCTTTACATTTCTTTGCACTGAAGCCAAGCTGCCAAATCCTGGACCACCTCTCAAGTTTTTCCAGATTCTCCTTTAGGTTCTGTATCCCTTCGGCTGTGTCCAGTCTCTCACAGAGCTCGGTGTTATTTGCGAATAAGCTTATTTTGCCCTTAATGCCATCCCCAATATGATTGATGAAGATATTGAACAACACTGGTCCTAACACCGAGTCCTGTGGGCCCTGCTGGTGACCTCCCTGGTGCAAGATAACTCCTCCGGTCATGTTCCTCAGCCAGTTTTTCACCTATCTTGTCAACTTCTCCTCAACCCCAAGATCCACCAACTTCCTGATCAGCCTCTTCTGAGGTACAGAGTCAAAGGCCTTGCCGACGCCCAGGTAAAGGATGTCCAACGCTTGCCCCTGTCTACTGCTTTAGTTACCTAGTCAAGGAAGTTAATCAGGTTAGTTTGACACAATCTCCCTCCCATAAACCAGTGCAGCCTCACATGCTAGAGACCATGTTCCTCTAGATACTCAACAACCTTTCCTTGAGTAGGGTCTCAATGAGCTTGCACTTGATTGAGGTTTAACTGACCGGTCTGTAATTCCTTGAGTGATCCCTGGAGCCACTGTTATGGAGGGGCACCATATGTGCCACTCTCCAGTCCTGCAGTACCATGCCTGACTCCAGTGAACTGTTACAGCGGGCCAGCCAATATGTCTGCAAGCTGCTCTGCTAGTTCCTTCAGCACCCTTGGGTGTATGCCATCCAGTCCTGATTATCTGTCCACTTTCAATGCTAGTAGCCCTTTCCTCACTCTGTCCCCTTCTACCACCACATCCGTGCTCCCCTCCCCCTCAGCTCCTCTTCTCCCCCCCTGTTGGCACTGGTCCATCTTTCTCCTTAGTGAAGACAGACATTTTCGTTCAGTACCTCTGCTCCTCCATTCTTCTTCACCCACTCACCCCTTTCCAAAACCTTACAATCGTTCTTCTTGTCCCTTTTCTCGCTTATATAGTAAAAAAAAGCCTACTCCCTCTTCTTTAATTCCCTCAGCTATTTGTAGTTCCTTTTGAGCTTTAGCCCACCAGACAACCTTACCTGCCTTAGTAGCCATCTTTAAGTAATTCTCTGTTCTCCTCTTTTGGTCTTCCTGTATATTAAATTAGATTCATAATTACCATTTTAACTCCATGCTGCTGCAGATTGTGGGTACCTTGTATAGCAACCTGGTGGTAGTGCTGTAAAAGTGATAAGGTACAGTAACTGGGAATTAAACTCCTGCCTAGTAGCATTCCGGGAACACCAGCAGGACGTAGTTGCAGTTTGCCACTAAGCTGACGACCATTGGTGCCATTTGCATTGTTCTGCGGTGTCTTGACATCCCAAACACGACAGAGAGAGTGCCTGACATAGCTGTGACATGTTTCTGATGCATTTGGTAGGAGGAGCCTCCTATTTCGTACATCTGCAGTACTGTAGGAGTCTAATCAGAATTCCTGTTACTCCGTCCCCTACAAGCCCCAACCCCCAACTGTTCACACATAGTATGTAGTACAGTAACACAGTAATTTCAGATACCAAGGGACTCTAGTAGTAAAGTTTTTAAGTTTCTCAGCACCCCTCCATTTGCTTTAGATCTTGTGGGACAGTGAAATAGAGTTTGCACCCCCCCCCCCGGGGGGGCCCTTGGGTGTCTCTCTTCATAGTGATGCTATTGCAGTGGTGAGTTTGTAAAAAGTCATAAACACACTGGGGCCAATATACAGACCAAGGCTGAAATTTTTTTTTTTTTTTTCACTGCCTAGTGCGCTTACGACCAAGTACATACCTCACCACTGTTACAGTGACCTGATGGGTTGATGGGTCTTTTTCTACCAGGAACCACCATGTTATTTTTCTTTTTTATTTGCTGTCTGTGCAAAAAAAAAAAAAAGAACTTCTTGTTGGATTAAACAACGTAAGGCTGTTTTATTAAACAAAGTTTACTTTTTCATGAACAGGATGAACCACAGTTCATGCTGTGAGATACTGACAGATTGTTCGTGGGCTGACCGTTGAATCAGTCGCTCATTAGAATACTTGGGAGTGCCTTTTCCCCTAATTTGCATACCTGGAATGCCGTTTTCCTTGTGTGAATTCCTGGCGTGCCTTCAAGCCAAATAGCTGGCTGTAGATATGCAGGCTGATTGACTGAGAGGGTGTCACATCAATATAATTTGAATTATACTGAGTGGAGTCATGATCAGCTAATCAGATTGCTTGTGGGCTATAAAGGTACCCTTGATATGCCAAGGCACCCCTAGTATGCAAGGCCTTTGTTAGCTTGTTAGTCAAGCGGTGGCCTTCATTAATCTCTAGCTCGCAATCATACTGTGTAAAATAGTAAGGAAATTCAGTCCCATTCATTTCAATGGGGCGTGCACCCACACTGTTCCTTGCTGCACGTCATAATGTGCCTGAGCACGGGGCCGTGGAAATGAATAGGGAACTGGAAGGGATCGGCTGGCCACCTTGTCTGGGCCAAACCACAATCTCTTACCACTAAACAATTGCTCACAATAAAACTTTAAAATTTCCACAAAACAACTGTTGTGGATCTAGGTACCATATCCCGAAAGTGGTACTTTAGGTTCACAAAATCATTTTAAGGATGATCTTACAGCGGACCAGGAGAGGAAGGCAGCATTTATTTTGGTACAGCACACCAAGCTTAGGGTGAAACTGCTTATTATGCATGGTGTCGGTCTGGGTAGAAAAGCTGAAATTCTGGCCCAGCCACACCTCTGAATTCTGGAAGTGGGGAACCTCTTGAAGCAGGTTACTGTCCAGAGTTTTGAAAACATGGATATGTCGGAGTCTTGCTAGTCTCTGTTTAGTGCCAAAAGTTAGGAAAACAGTTTTTGAGGGGGGTTATTTAGTGAGAGCTGGTTTGAGCAGAACCAGCTTTGGATGTTGTCAAGGTCATGCTGGAGTGATGAGTCTAGGTCTGGGACTGAAATGCTTGAAACAAACAGCTGTGTCATCTGCACTACATTTTCATTTTTTATTTATTATACTAGAAAGGCATGTGAGCATTGCTGCCCGTTTACACAAGCGTCCAGTTACGTATAAACAATCATGAGACATTACTAGTGCCAAGAAACTTTCAGCATTCAGTGAGGGTTTGAACAATGGTAGAATTAAAAAAATCAGAACAATATAGACTTAAGGGCAATCTAGGAAACTAGCTTAGGTGAATTAATATACAAACATACAAAATGCCAGCAGAAACGGGCCACATGGTCTATCGAGTCTGATCGATTGTTCAGCTGAACCCTTCAACTTGCAGCTGCCCCCCTTCCCTCCCTCCTCACAGTCATCCCCTCCCACCATCCTACAGGAAACCTCCTCAGGTAGAGTGTTCCACTTGTCTACCACCCTCTCTGTGAAATAATGTCTCCTGATTTCCCTCCCCCAACTTCAGTTGATGCCGTCTAGTATTCCTCCTCCTTCTGATCCGGTCTCTCTCTCTCTCTCCTGTATTAACCTTGTTTATCCCCTTCAGATACTTAGGGGGCATATGATCGAGACCTATCTTTCCTCTCCTCCAGGGAATACATGTTAAGCATGTACAGCTTTTCTGCGTAGGATTTCCCCTCCAAACCCTGGCTCATCTTAGTTGCTCTGCGCTGCACCCCCTCCAACAGTCTGATGTCATTCTTCAGGAATGGGCGCCAGTACTGCACTCAGTATTCCGGGTGCAGCCTGACCAGTGACTTGTAGAAGGGAAGGATAACCTCACTACTTCTAGAGGAGATCCCTCGCTATACAGCCCAGCATCTTGCTTGGCTGCTGCTGCCTTCCTGCACTCGGCCAGTTGTTCTAATTCAACATCATATTAACAATACAACAGGTGACATAAGGCATTCGGTCAGGGTTTAAACAAAATTACAATATAACATTGGGACATACAAAGTTAAATGCAATCTAAAACTAGCCCTATAGATGAGGAAACAATACTACAAGTGCTAAACAGGAGAGGGAGGGTAAGTGCCAAAGGAGGATAACCAGAGGGTGAGGGGAAAGAGGGCAGGAGGGGAGCCAGTTTAGGGCTGCGTGCAGGTGAGGGAGAAATGTCTCCTGATGTTGTGTTTGAAGGCATTTGTGGAGGGACAGTTTTAGTTCCAGAGGGAGAGAGTTGAAGAACTTGGGTCCCATAAAGGAGAGTGTTTTCTGGCCTTGAGTGAGCGGCAGAAAGGAACAGTGAATGAGAGTGGAGGACAGTCTAGTGGTCCTGGTGGTGGCGGCTGTCTGGAAGAGGGAGGTGAGGCAATCGGAGCAGCCCACGGGAGAGTTCAAAGAAGAAGGTGGCCATCCTGCAGTTGAGGCGGGTCTCAAAGGAGGGCCGACAAGTGAACCTATAAAGGTCACAGTGGTGTGTGAGGATGTGGGAGGAGACACAGGTGTAGGGGAGGTCATTAACAAAGCTGGAGGAAAGGATTAGGCACAGGATGGAGCCCTTGATGGGCAGGGTGTGATTAGGGTATTATCAGCTTGGACAAACTGGAGTCGATCCAAGAAGTAGGAATGGAACCACCTGACCTCCAGGTCAGGTAGGCCCACATCATCTAACTTATCCAAGCGAAAATGGTTGGACACAGTGTCAGAAGGCTTTGCTAGGTCCATGAATATAGCCACAGTAACCTTTCACATGCCTCTGGTTCTGTGGTACATTTTCCTATTTTTTTTCTCCATGAAGTTTGTATAAAAAGCTTTCTGTAGTGCTCCACATTGTCAAATCAGTAATCAGAACTGGATATAGTGCACCCCTACCAGAGGAATCGTACAGCCTAAGCTTTAGAATGTTGGGCATATGAGGATTCCATGCTGCGCCAACTCCCAAGGTTAGCTGTGCCATTTGAAGGGGTCAGATCTTTTATCTTCTCTCAAAAATTTCAAGTTTCAATTTTCAGGATTCAAGACTTCATTTGGTGCTGCAGTTCTGCACTGCAGGTTGGGGCTACCTGTTTTAGGGAGCACCCCTAAATTAAAATTGTACCTGCTAAGCTGTGGCTTTCCAATAACCTGCCTTTTCTCATTCGCCGTGTGGATTGGGAGCCATTTCTGCCTTGGTAAGGTATTTTTTAATGGTCTTCATTTAAAAGGGCCAAAAGTGCCATAGGTAGGTACAACCTTATTTATGGGAGTATAGCTTCTCGGGGGTCTTTGACTCTGGTGTTCTGTTTCTTTTGCGCCCCAACAAGTTTTTGTGTTTGGTACTTTACATAGCTAATGTGTGAATTAGAGGTGTTTTGGTGAGCTTCCACCTGAGACCTCCATTTTCCGCTTGGGTGGCCCATTCGGCTGGGCACGTGCTGCTTTTCAGTTAAGCTTCCTGCCATTGTCTAGAGTGTGTGCCGTAGGAAAACTGTTTGCTGGCGCAGTCCTCATTGAAGCGCATTGCACAAGTGCTTGCACGTCTGCGCAAGCGCGCTAATGCATGCAGTGCCCACGTTGGGAGCATGCACGGTCGTTCTAGTGCTTTCCTAGCTCGCTAATACAATTTAACAAAGCTTTTGTCTGATTTTAGCCCAGCAAGCTATAGGGCTAATAACTGGTTTTTGTATACATTTTAAACTTTTTGTCTCTGGACATTTTCTATTATTGGCACCGTAGCTTATTGGAGACCATTAATCATTAAATTATGTGAGACCTGCAGAAGGGTGACAAGGCCCTCCCATGGGTTCCTATTTGTGTCATTGCGTTCCTCGGCATAATATGTCTCTCACGGTTCCCGCCAGCTGGTCCTCCAAGCGGGAGGGGCACATGGTCTGCCTCTCTTGGCAGTGGCAAAGCAGAATAGCGAAATCATTTTATTGCTCATCGGTAAGCTTCTGAGCCCTGATTTCCTGCAGGACATCCCAGCAGATACACCTGACCCCAGACTGGGCCACTCAGGATGGGGGGGGGGGCATCCAGTCACGTCCAGGTGCATCGCAGCAGGAGAGGGCTGTAGAAACAGATGTGCAGGCAGACTCCGACCTTGACTTCTTAGAAAGCCAGGATGATGAATGCAAGGATCTTGGGGAGATTACTGTCTGAGGAGGAGGAGGTAGAAAAAGGGGAGTGAATGGAACTCAGGTCAGGAATTCACATCCCCCCCCCCGGACAAGACACTCTCTCTAATTCAATAAAACACACCACCATTCCGATTGAAGGCTCTCTGGTGCTGGCAGATTCTCATGACAAGTGGGTGGATACCATGTGCAGGAGGGCTTTCACCTGTAATGAGACAAACCTTTGTACATCTTATGCTTCATTTATTGTTGCCAGATCCTTAAATATATGGGTCACTACACTGGCCAATTTCATTCTGCTGATTCAGAAGGTGCGAACATTTTACAGTTGGTGGCCATGGCCTCCACTTTTCTTGCTGATTCTGCAGTGGACAGCTCATGTGCGTTGGCCATTCAACCTACCATATTGTGTCTGCCATGAGGGGTGTGTGGCTCAGACATTGGTGTGCTGATCAGGCTTCAAAAGCGAAGCTGTTTAGCTTTTCTTTTAAAGGAGGTTTATTGTTTGGTTCCGGCTTGGATTCTATCTTGTAGGATGCTCAGGACAGGAGTGGTCATCTTCCAGTATCTGCGTAACAGCGCAAGGCCACAACACCCAAATGTGGTCAAGGTGATAGCTGGTGCAGGCAGTCCCGAGGAGGAGTTTATTCCTTTTGAAACTTTGGTAACCAGAGAAACAGAGGTGCCTACTCTGGCAACAAGGGTTATGGGAATAGAGGGGCCTTTGCCAGACACCGTGGAGGAGGACCAGCACAAAAGCCTGGTACCTCACAGTGGAGATACATGGGCCCATCACTGCCCCCTTCCCTTGGTGGAAGACTTCACCAGGATGAGCCTAAACAATGTCAGACACCTGGGTTCTGGAAATCCTTCAGCTGGGCTCTACCATCGAATTCTTAATGGTCCATTCAAGGGGATGCTTTTTGCCACCCCCTGTTTCAAAGCAAGTGGAAAACGCCAAGCAGTGTTGAAAACCTTGACACACCTCATCCAAATCTGGATCATTGTGCGGTTCATCTAAATGAGCAAGGTCAAGGGTTCTATTCCATCTGTTTCGTAGTTCCCAAAATGTCTGGGGGTTGAGCCTATTGTGGATCTGCAGCATCTGATCAAGTTCGTCTTACGAACATCCAAAATTTGCCAGCAGATAAAGGCCTAGAGGTCTATCAAGTCTGCTCGAATGTGCAGCTAGTACCCCTTATTCTGCAGCTACCCCTCCCTTCCACCCTTCCCCTCCGTTGACCCTCCCCTTGTCTTGTCCCATCCCCTTTTGAAGCAGTCCACTGTACTACTGGATACCACTTCTGCAGGTAACGCATTCCACCCAGCCACCATCCTCTCTGTTTATATATATAAAAAAAAAGTGTCTCCTCGTCTCCCTCCTGAACATTCCAGTCTCATATCATGGCCCCTGGTGTCCCTCCCCTCCCTTACATTGAACAGCCCCTCTGTACCTGTCTTGTTTATTCCTTTCATGTACTTAAAGGTTTCAATCATGTCTTCGAAAGACTCTAGTCCTCCGATTTGGGACTTCTTTAGGAAGACATGGATAAGAGGCTGGCTTTGAGCACGCTGAGAGGCCAGGTTTCCACTTCCGGGGCTTCCTTGGGGGTTCTCCCTAGGAATTAATAGAGAGGTTATTCGTTTTTTGCATGTGGTTGGGAGGAACCTGATGCTGTTTCGATTCGCGGTACCTCTGTGGGATCTTAACTTGCTTCTGAATGCCCTCGGTGTAGAATCTTTTGAACCACTTTCATCTGTATCACTGGATGTGTTGTCCTACAAGGTCTGCATCTTAGTGGCCATGTGTTTGTCCAGGAAAGTGGGTGAATTGCAGGACTTGTCTCAAAAGGAGCCATAACTTGTTATGCATAAAAGCAAAGTGGTACTCAGAACAGTTCCGTCCTTTTCCTTTCTTTCTAAAGTGCTCACGGCTTTTCATGTGAACCAGAAAATATGCCTTCCATCGTTTTGCCCGCATTCTTCTCACCCAAAGGAGAAGGAATTGCACAAACTGGACTTTCGGCGGGCAGTTAGGATCTGCCTTAATTACAGAGTTTTACCGTGATCGCGCAACGGGCGGGGGTCTCACTAAACCACCAGGGACGATCATTATGACATAGATTGGGGACCCAGGTGGGAGGGGGACCACTAGACCACCAGGGATGGTCATGTTTTTTATTTATTGGGGACTGGGGGCACTAGACTACTAGGATACATCTTTCAACATATACTGTGCAATCGTATACGGGCGTGGGAGGGGTTCCACTTGACCACCAGGGTTCAGTGTGTGCTTGCAGACTGTGTTTGAGTAGGCCACCCACGGCTGGGCTGTTGTTTTGCACCCTGCAGTACTGCAGCCCGCCTGTGGGTGGCTGGGAGAAGTTCCTCTCGCGGGCTCAACTCTTGAGCCTCCCTATGCGCCACACATCCCAGGTTGAACATTGGGATGTACTGCATATGCATGGGCATGCCCCCTGCATCTGCGCCGCATGGGATTACAATGCGCCTCTGCGGATCGGGATTTGCTCTGCGCCGGGCAGCCCTTTCAATATCCCGGGGCGCAATGCGGGATTGCATCAGCGTAACCCCTTTGAATATCTGGGCCTTAGAATAGAAATACATATGTCAAACAGCATGAAATGCAAGAATAAAGTGACGATAAGTACATTACCATACAGAAAATGATGGTATTTGTAAAGCAGATTAAAACAATGATCAAAATAACAATACAAGAAATGAGGTGAGCTGGCCATATGGTGCCGGAGGATCGCTTCTGGCATGCTGATGACCCAAGTTCATGCCTGGGCCTGGGACAAAAGGAGCGGAGGTCGGCTAGAAGGACTGAAGAACATCCTCTGGATGCTCTCCTCCTGGGGGGTGTCAAGAATGCATCACTGTTTGGCAGCTCCTGGCAGCCAGCTCAGCTTTGCGGTGTGGGTGACCACATATGCATATACGGGTGCCAGGATGCTGTGGCATGCATTCCAGTGGGTAGGGAATGAAAAAGGAAAAATGGCCACCCAAGCTGCCTGGATGATGGTGGCCCACACTCATTACCCTGAAGCTCGGGAGAGCCCAAGCTGACCTCCCGCCCCAGCGAGGCTTGAAGAAAGTGCCTATGGGCACATGACAGTCTCCCCTCCTGGTCCCTCCCACGGGTAGGGAGGCTCCCCCGATGCAGGGATATGTCGGGGAAGGGGGCAGTTGAGGGGCAGCAGACAGTGATCGGGAAGAGCGGTGTGGTGGGGCTTGGCCTCTGAAGGAGTGGGTGGCTGGGCTGGTGGGGGGAAAAACAGATAACACAAACAAAAAAGAATTAAGGTAATGACTGATACTGGGAAGTGGGCAGTTGCAGAAGGGCATGTGAAAAATTAGGTAAATTGGTGGTGAAAGAAGTAAACCCAGTGCCAGAAACAACCACAGGAGTGATTAGAGAACTTACGAAGGAGAGATTTAAAAGTAGAAAAGGAAGGAGCAGAGTGAATAGAAAGGGGAAGGGAACCCTGGAGTTTAGGGAAACGAAATGAGGCAGCTTGGCTAGCAGTAGATCCCACATGAGCGAGAGCGAGCTTTGTGAAGAGGAGTAAGAGGACGAAAGGTGGGGGGAGGAGAAGGATAGGAGAGAGGCAAGATACGATGGGAAAGAGCCAATCCAAAATTTGGAAGAAGACACAGTGGGTAAAGCATCTGGCACCAAGAGAGGGGAGAAAGAGGGAAGAATGCAGAGTACAGTGATGTGTACACGTGGGTTTACCAAGTGCAAAGCGACAGAAGGAGTGAAAGAGAGGATCCAGTATAGCTAAAGTGTACTTTGGAGCAACGCTATAAACAGGATATAAAATATGATTATGAAAATGCTCACATGTATATTATACATTATTTGTAAAATGTTTATGCAAATACTTTGTTACGTACAAGCTAGAGAAATGTAATTATAAATGTAGGGAGAGGTAAGGGTTCTTGGAGGGTTATTTTATATTATGAACTTGCTGCCGATAATTGAGGAAGCTGATTGGCTGCAAGGTTTTTGAAGCCAAGATGATATCGGGCTACATCATCACGGCTTCAAAAAGCCTTTGGCAGCTGGCCCGGTGGCGCTGAGGGTTGAGGCACTAGATACCACTGGCGACCGGGTTCGGGAACGGACTTGGGTCGGTGGGGCTTGGTCGGGGAGGAGGGAGGATTGAGCATCCCAACGGATGCTCCTCCCTCAGGGGAGGATACCAGGGGTGAGTTGCACCAACTCCCTGAGAGAGCCGTGGGAACACAGGCTCGAGGGAACTGCAGCTCTGTTCACGGAGTTGGGGAGGGGACACTGTCGGACATGCGAGAGAGACGTGTTTCAGCATCACGCCTTCTGGACGACATCCTAAGCGCCGGCCCTGGGGGGGCATGGGGAAAACGAATAAGACCTCGGGTCCTAGATGACGCAAGCTCCACCTAGGGACCACCAAACTTCGGACAGATCCCGCTGTGCAGTTAAGGAGGGAGGAGAAGAAAGCACTCTAGGGGCAGATCCTGGAGCGGCGGCCCGAAGGAATGAGCAAGGTCCGAAGGAGTGGACACCGAGGTGGGAAGGCGGATAAAAAAAAAAAAGCCTTCGGCCACCAGCCTCCTCACTCGGAAGGAACTCCTCTGACTGCAACATCCCTCAGCTCCCACGAGTCAGGCAGTGACACGGCCGATGCTTAAAAAACAAAATAAAACCACATTTTACTTGCTTCATTACCTCCCACATGGTATTTCACACTCTTTCACTTGTGCCGCCGATAAGAGGATGCGCACTGCAGCTTCCATCACGGTCGCTCCTCTCGCACACACAGACGTCGTCCCTGCTTCCTCGTGCCACACATCAGTCCTACCACCGAGCCACCCCCCCCAAAAAAAAAAACTACCGACCACACTGAAGCACCGGCAACCCTACTGAATTTAACAAAATTTTTTTTTTTTTTAATTCAGTGCCAACTACCAAAAATCAACAGGAAGTCAGCAGTCGCACATATTTTTATCTGGTCCCACAGCAGGCAGTGGGACTGTGTCAAACACAGTAGTGCTGGCAGCCTGAGACAGATTATGCAGACCATTAACAACAGAGCCACCTGCTGCCAAGAACCCTCCAGGAACTATTTTGTTAAGATACTCCTCAAACATTCGAAAACATGCATTTTTCAAGAGGTTTTAACATTAAAACATGTTTTTTTTTTTTTGGGGGGGAAAAACTTTTAACCCAGTTCATAAATGCAGTAATGCACCCCAGGGTGTGGTATACCATGGGATATCGTCACTTCTCGGGTTGTTGGATGTACTTGGCCGACGGCCCTGTGCCCAACCACCTGAGGCGTGACGATATCCCATGATATACCACACCCTGGAGTGCATTATTGCTCAAATTATATGACAATCAAAACACAGGAAAACTTTCATTCAATAACCTACAAACTACTAGTCACATTTTAGACATTCATGTAGTATGTTATCCACATTTCAGAGATGCCAACAGTAGGTCATCCACATTTCAGACATGTCCACAGTTGTTTATCCATATAGTCCACAGGAAAAAAGGGGGCAAAAGGCATGTTCCAGTTTAACTACCATAGAACTTTCAAAATGCTGGATTCAAAATTCCTAATCCTGTAATAGTAATAACATTGTTAGCCGGAGTATACTTGGAATAAACTACTTCTCTGGTTGATTAAACACCTTGGCCTTCGGCCTCAGCATTTAGTCACATCAGCCAGTTATTCTTTCATATAATCTTGCTAACTGAATGTTGTCACTTAAATAACCAGGAGAAGAACTCTGTAGGCCATAACCTTCAAGCGATTTTCTCACTTCATTGCATTGGGGCTTGCCTTACCTGATAGTATACCCTAGGTCAGTGTAATTCAGTTCAGTAAAATAAGGCCCTTGTTTGTTGAGCGGTGTCCTTCATTAATCTTCAACTGGCCATCATATGGTGTTAAACTGGATGCAAAGTGCAGCCCCATTCATTTCAATGGGGCGCGTCCCCGCGCTCTCCTTTGCTCTGTTGCTAGCGTGGGGAGTGTTTGTCAGTCAGGAATTAAAGGAATCAGCTGGCCAGGTTTCTTGGGGGGTATGAAGCCTTATATTGTAACAAATATACTGCATTAAATAGTGAACATGGTACAAACTGAATTACGCTGACATAGGGTATACTAGCAGGTAAGGCAAGCCCCAATCTGAGAAAATCTCTTTTAAACAATGGCATCCCAGCTCAACCTATCAGGCATTGTTATTCAGTGCAGACTGCAGATGCCATTGCTCCCTCTGCACTTACAGCTTTGCTTCGCTCAGCCACTTATTGCAAGGGAACAATGACGGCAGTATTCTACACTGAATGACAATCGTATTTTAAGATACCACGTAGAATATTAACTATTTAAGCAATAATGCCCGACAGGGTGTGTGTCATGCTGGGATAACGTCACACCTCAGGTGGCTGGGGCCAAGTGCGTCCAACAACTGAGGCGTGATGTTATCCCAAACGACACACACCCTGGAGGGCATTATTGCTATTATACTGTGGCTCGTTATATATAACATAAAAAAAAAAATTTTAAAGAATGTTTTTATTAGTGTGGAAAAATATTTTTGTTTCTTAAGAGGAGATACAAAAAAAAAGCTCATCATCCAAAAAATCGTCTGCAGGTTCACAGTGAGGCTGAAACTAGACCCATGATGTTGTACTGGTTAACATCACGGGTCCAGCCCAAGACTGACCAATCAGAGTCCAGGATTTTTTCTTGCCATTGTATAATTATGTTTTTAATACTATTGAAACATGCCTTACAGTAGTAAGATGATTTTTGTAAATAGGACATTGAATCTTAGAGATTCTATACTAAATTACAAAAACGTTTCACCTACTGATGTCCCCTGGTAGATTATTGCATTTGTGAATGCGATGTTACTACATATTTCTTTTCATATATTTTTTTGTTTAATCCCCTTGAATATTAGAGCCAACATCAGTGCCAGGAGAAGTTCTACAGCACAGCGGCTCAGATCAAACTGCTGCTTGAGATTCCGGAGAGGATCTGGAGCTCCATGGAGAGTCTACAGTACCTGAATGCCACCCAGCTCTACCTCCTGTGCTGCCATCTGCACAGCCTGTTGCAGCTTGACTCTACCTCCTCCCGCTACAGCCCCATCCTACTGCGCTTCCCCATCCTCATACGCCAGGTGTCAGCTGTCGCCTTCCGGTCAGTCACAGAACTATCTTCACTTTGCACTTTACTTAATTGATGTATTAACACTATTGTGCAATTCTCTTTGCATAGCATCTTTCATAGACAGTATTCCAAACATTTTACAGAATAAAAAAAATAGTTGCAATTACGAACAAAGAGAACTTAATTAGGCATGAAGAGCTTAGGCATTTGATAATAAAATGCAAAACGCAAATGAGTTAAGAAATTGCTACAAACAGATTGTAATGAAGTGTAAATGTTTTTGTTGGCAAAATCGCCTGAGGCAGAACATTCTGGGCTAGGAAAGGACTGCTAAAATAAGAAAGGCTATTCTACGATGAAATTTACATAGAAACATAGACGGTGTCAATAGAAAAAGACCATTGTTCCATCCAGTCTGCTCAGTTTACCCTACTGTGCCCCATGACCTATTGTCCAGACAGGGTTTTCACCATCGTCTTACCCCTCGCTACCTTTCTTACTGCTAACACCCCCGGAGGAACTATCAAGCCCTTTACTGTGCCCTAGCTGCCTTGAACCCTTAATGGTTTTTTTATGCCACCACCTCTGCTGGTAGGCTGCTCCACAGCTCGGCCATGCAGTAAAAATAAAACTTTCTATCAAACCTCCTGAATCCCCCCTCCCCCAGCTTACATTCATGTCTCCTTGTTTTGACCCACCATTCCTGCTAAATAGTGCCTTGCAGTTTACCTTGTTTATTCCGTTCTGGAACTTGAAGGTCTCTGTCATGTCCCCCCCCTCTCCCTTCTGGCCTTCATTGACTGGTCCCAGAACTGACCCCTGCAGTACCCCAGTCGTGACCTCCTTTTACCCACAATTTAACTAGGTCCTTTGCTGCTCCCAGGTCCTCTGATTTCTTTAACAGCCTTCTGTGTGGCACAGAGTTTGGGGCCTTAAGTCGATTCTCATAGGCTCTGCCCTATCAGCTCTGAATCATTTTGGTTACTCTATGCTGCGCTGTCTGCAACCTGTCTCCGTCTTTCCCTAGGTGAGGACTCCAGAACTGGGCACAGTACTCCAGATGGGGTCTCACCAGTGATCTTTAGAGAAATAGTATTTCCTCTTTCCTCCTGCCATTGAAACCCCTTCAGTATACTCCAGCATTCCAGTTATCTTGCTGTAAGCCTTGTTACATGGGCTAGTTTGTTTTAGGAAGTTGCTTATGATGACCCTCCTGTCCCTTTCCTTTAAAGTAGTGGCCAACTTAATGTCTCTCTCATCCAGTATCTCTTCCTGGGGTTCTTATTTCATGAGTGCATCACCTTGCACTTTTTGGTGTTGAATTTCATTAGCCAGACCTTGGACCACCTCTCTAACATTTGCAGGTCCCTTTGCAGCTCCCTTATCTCCTCCTCACTGTCTACCCAGCAATAGAGCTTAGTGTCATCCGCAAAGAGACACATCTTGCCCTGTATTCCTTCTCCTGTGTCATTGATGAACATATTGAGAAGGACTAACCCGAGTGGTACCCTACTTGTGACCTCCCTTTACCCAATTTAACAAGGTTCTTTGCTGCTCCCAGGTCGTCTGTTTCTTCAACAGCCTTCCACGTGGCACAGAGTCGAATGCCGTGCTGAAGTTGAAATGAAAGTAAATCTACTGCTTGTCCCATATCCACCACTCTAGCTACCCAATCAAAGAATACTGTCAGGTTGGTCTGACAAGACCTCCTGCCGTGAATGAGGCTGCTTACTGTCCTGGAACCAGTTTCTCCCCAGGTAGTCCAGTAGGTCCTCTTTGACTAGTATCTTCACCAGCTTACTTACAGTGAAGGTAAGACTGACTAGCCTGTATTTCCAGGTTCCTCCCTGTGCCCTCCCTTGTGGAGTTGGCACCATGTCTGCTATCCTCTAATCTTTAGGAACCACACCGGACTGTAGTGAGCTACTGGATAACCCTGTCAGTGAATTCAACAATTTCTAATGCCATTTGCACCTTTGTGTGCATCCCATCGAGCCCCGTGCTGATAGATGCACATCCTGATTTTGCCTTTACATTTATGGGTTGCAAGTCCTTTTCTAATGCCTTCTTTCTGTAACTACCACCTGTCCCATTTCTAAGGATCCCTTGCAGCAACCTTATGCCCCTTTCCTGCAGCGGCCGTTATCCTTCACTGTGAATATGGAGAAGTAGTCATTTAGAATATCTGCATTTGCCCATCCTCCTCTAGTACCCTGCCCCTCTCCATCAACCTAACAATTACCCTGTTGTCTTCCTTTTTCCTTCTGTACCTGAAGAACTGTTTTTCCCCTCCCTTGATCACCTTAGCAGTATACAGCTCTGTATCTGCTTTTGTGTCTAACTGCCTTCTCGGCCTCCTTCACCTTTACCTGATATTTTCTCCTTCCTCATCCCCTGTTTCTTGTTGTAGGCTGTGAAGACCCTTTTGTTTTTTTGTTTTTTTTGGCCCTTACTGTGTCACTGCCCTTCTTGGAGGACTGGACTGGCATCCTGTGCTTAGTGACTGGTCCCTTTAATTTCTCACCATCTGTGTCTCCCCCTCCCCTTTTTTCCACTCCAGCTATCTTACCCTTGACTAAGGCACCCATCTGATTAAAGTCTGGCTCATTTGAAATCCAGAAAGGCATCTTTTGATGAGGGCATACTGATAACCATAGCCAGTTCAAACTATATAGAGTTGTGTTCACTGGACCCAGCTTTAAAATGAGCAGTGGACTAGCTCCTTATTTTGTACTTTTGTTTTGGTGAAATCTTTTTATTGTGTGCAGGCAAACACAGACACAGTACAAAGTTGAGTATACTAGACAGTTAAGTATAGCAAATACAATTTTTCAACTTCAACCTGATACAGGAGATAATACAGGCAGAGAGGACCTGGGCCAACAGTCATTTTCATTGTAATACATTGGGGAAACTTAATATCGTTAGTAGATAGAGTTCCTCGATGGACTTTGGGCAAGTTCGTCCGGTTTCCCTGTTGGTCATCTTGCCACGTTTGGGCCTTGCATACCTTCTAGGCCTGCCCCTCCTGGGCTGACCTTGGGCTTCCCGTTTACCTACAGGGTAGAGACCCTCCTCCACTGTCCTAACCAAGGGTACCACAACTGCTCAAAACAGCCTGCTTCCCATTTGCCGTGAGCTGGATCTTTTCTAGGGTGAGACATTTTTGGCCTGAGTCTCCTTCCATTTTCTGCTTGTCGGCAGCCATCAGCAAAAAATAAAATGCAGAAAAGTCTACAGTTAAGGAGTGGTGCAGAGTCTATATGATGAATCTATCAGCTGTTCCTTACGATGGGAGCACAGATACTGAAGTAGCCACCAACAACAAACAGTGGAGATAGGGAGACGGGTAAGGTTGGAGGCAGAGGTGGAGTGAAAGATAAGAGGAGAGCAGTGAGAGAGAGAGGTATAATGGAGCTAGACTGAATTATTTTGAAGACGTTTAAGAAATTTTGTAATGATTTGGAAGGTGTGGAATAGGGAACCTGTGGCAGTTTCTGAGAACAGGTGTTATGTGATTGTGCTTCCTGTACTTGATAAAACTGTTTGCTTGTTCCCATTCTTGTGGTAGATTTTGACAGCTTGCACCAGGGTTGTAGATACCTGTGTTAGCACTTGCCTTGTTAGCTGTTGCACTTCTACTCCTCTGTAACATGTATGTCTCTGTTATCTTTTTCTGGGTCGCCCCTGAAAAAGGGACTATATTGTCTCAGTGGGCCTACCCGTTACCAAAATTCAATAAATAGTTTGGAGTGATTCTTACTCTGTCTCTTTTGCCCACCCAACGCCAGGTTTTTTTATTTAATTTTTTTTTTTATGGATGCAACATTTCATCCCCCGGCCCCCATGGATTTTTTAATTTCCTGGCCAGCTGCCTGTCTTCAGAAAATTTATAGTAAGTTTAAAAAAAAAAAAAAAAGTAACGGTTGCCATGCACCAAATAATAAATAGCAAAAACTAAAGTCAAAAATGATTTTTAATAAACCTGAAGTGCTACAGAACAGGTAGACAAAGAGGTACCCTAGTGTTTCAATCCACTTGGGGCTAAAAGTAATTTTTGACCTTATTTTTGTTGCTTGTTATTTGGCGAACAGTAATTGTTATTTTTGCAGTCTGTGTGTTTGACCAATGCAGCTGGCCGTTTTTTCCGTGCATGTCTCTCCTTCACGTATATAACCTTGTTTCAGGGTTATACTCTGGTTGCTGTGGAGACCTCAGCAGTCGTATAGGTGGCAGCTGGTGTCTTCTCCCTGCCTTTTCCTCCCACCCCCTCAGGCATGGGCTGTAGCCTGTGTCAGCCTCGTGCACACAGCATCCCCAGCTGTGGAAGGAGCAATCTTCCTGGCCCAACTGCAGGTGTCACTGTGGTGGCAAAACCGCTGCCAGCCATCACCATCCAAAACGCATTGTCTCACAGAAGCTGTCTTGGCCTGATCTGACCCGCGGCGCATTGAGCTGGTTTGAAAACCTGTGTCATCTACATGGCAATTCAGTGCACTATTGTTAAGCCATAAGAACAGCCTAGATCTCACATTTCTTATTTAATTTCAGAGTTTGTGATACTATCAGTTAAAGCAAAAGCAAGGTGGAAAGGTGTTTTTAAACACAGAAACATAAACTTTGATGGCAGATAAGGACTGCTTGGCCCACCTAGTCTGACCATTTCCCTACCTACTGGATAAGCTGCAGATCCTAGTTATCCAACAGCCTATTTCTTCCTGACCCCATAAGAATTTCTTTGTCTGTCCCATGCAGTCTTGAATTCTCAATATACAATATAGTATGCAGCTAGAAAAAAAAAAATTGCCCCTGTTAAGGAGCACAGACTCCATCCTCACAGGAAAGGATCAGGGACTCCATACATTTGCCATGTTAACTGACACCCCCAAAAAAAAAAGCCTTTGGCACAGTCCCCTTGCTCTCCTATTGAGTAAGTTGTTCGGTGCAGGTCTTTTCAACCAAGCCACCTTGTGGTTCAACTCCAATCTGTCCAACAGAGTCCACTCTGTTCTTTTTGGTCTCATCTATCCTCCCTTTCCTGTTGACACAGGTGTACTCTTAGGCTCTGCCTTTGGCCCAGTCTGTTTTCAGCATGACAGCTGGAAAATCAGAAATAAAAGGCGGGTGGCTGCCTCCTTGATTTGCCCCAAATCACACAGTGAGTCTGGCTTAGCTGGTCTCCTAGCATGCAGTCCTTCATTCTCTGACTTCCATCACCAGCAGTGGTGCCATCTCGAGGAGACTAACCAGCAAGACAGTGCAGGTAATGTGGTGTAGGGATTAAGGCACAGGCTCAGGAACTGGGAGACCCAGGTTCACATCCAACCAGAGCAACTTACCCACTGTGCAACCTTGAGCAAGTCACTTACCCTCCTTTTGCTTCAGGGTCCTGAGCTGTAAAACTGTTTTAGAACAAGTACCCCACTGAAACGAAATGGTGCACTTTCATCTTTCATAGGACTATCCAGGTAAAGAAATTGTTTTAAAAAAAAAAAAAACCTGTTAAGTTTCACAAATGTTTATTCAAACTAAACACTGTACTATATATCTTGGCATTTCAATTTTTTGTTTTTTGTTTTTACACCACTAGGTCAACGATCCTACAGGAGAGCAAGTCGCTGCTGAAGAGTAGGGCATTCTCTGACCAGGCCATCGCTGTGAAGGCTTGTGCTCCATAATGCTTTTGAGGGTAGGCTCTCATGGCAGGCTCTTGCCGACTTCCTACTAGCTAGAAAGGCCGCTGTGTAGCAGCTCCTCAACCAGCCGCACTACAGTTAGTTCTGCCTTTTGTACATTGGGTTTTGGGTAGTGTTGTTAATGAGGCTGACGATTGGGGCTAGCGACAACAAAGTGGTAATTTCATTGAGTAAGGCTGGGAGTATTTATATTGAATGAAATCACTTTCGACTGCATCTCTACTCGTTTTCTTAAATAGATGAAGTAATAAGAGGCTTGGAATACTGAGTGCAGGTGTGAATGTATTTAAAGAGTTTCTGTAGTGCTCCACATTGTCGATGGGTATTCATAACAACTGGGTAATGTGCTCCCTACCAGGGTAAATGGCACAGCCCAAAGCTTTAGAATGTTAGGCATATCAGGATTCCAGACAGCAGCATCCCTCCAGGCGTAGCTGTGCCACTGAAGGGGAAACTCCTGTCAGGCTTCTCTGAAGGAGAAATTGGCTTTGTGCCTTCAGGCTGCAGTTCTGCCAAACAGGTTGGGCCTGCCTGGTAGCAAGGAGCATCCCAAAATTAAAACCGCCTGTTAAGCTGAGCCTTTCAAATAGGCTAACCTGCTCTCCCCATTTCAGCTGCCTGTGCTTGGATTGGGGGCCACATCTGCCACTCTATTTCAGGGTGTGTCTCCGTTTTAATAATTAAAAAAAAAAAAAGCCAGGTACCTCAGGTAAGCACCTATTTATATTTGGGGATTTTTTGTAGTCAGGAGAACTCATGGGGGGCACCTCTCTGTCTCTGGCGTTCGTTCCCCTCCCTGTTTCTGTTGTGTTTTTATTGATTGCCATGTGTTGCTGTATCTTTGACATTTGGAGACTTTTCTTTCTTTTTGGATATCTGCTTTCTGGAATTTTTCCCTTTAAGTCCCCTCAGTTTCAGTCTAGGATGGATAGTTGACCCTGGGAGAGCTGTTTCGTCTGGCTACTCCCAAAAGCCTTTTTCAGGTCATTTAGTCTTTCAGGCGGTCTCTCAGGGCTCCATTGAGCCACATAGCTTTTCCACTTTTTTTTTTTCTGTCGGGCGTGAGCCTTTTGCTTCCCCAATGGCTTTTCCCCAGCCTGAGTGCTCCATTCATGCGCCTAACTAGCATGCACATCTGCCCTCAGTGTGCCAACATCACGCATGACGTCGTGACATCACACACGCTCATTCTGAGAGAACGCGCACCTGTACTTTTCACAGTGCTAGCCGTGACAGCGCTGATTATTCAATGACTTCGCCTTTTAGCATGTTTTCCAGGGTCGAGAGATGTTTTTCTTGCAAGTTTCCACTTTCTGCTGCTGCCGCGTGGCGCTTGGAGGGCTGAGGCATCCACCTTACTTCCGTGGCTATGCCGGTGTGCTTAGGAGCCAGGGGTTGGCAAGGCAAGGGAGGAGAGGATTGAGCATCCAGAGGACTCCTCTCCTGCCCTGGAGAGGGTGGGTTGGGATTCTCTGTCAAGTAGCGGCTCCCAGTGGAGACTGGGGGCGCTACACTCCATGGGGACTTGTGCTGGGGTGAAGATGTTGGCGAACGTCTGTGGGTGAGTGCAGGAGCATGCCCATCACATGCTGATATCACTGCACGTCCGTGTCTTCGGGAAGGGGCCACCAGAACAAAGAAAAAACCCCGGCCACTGGGAGGACTATGACGGACTCTACAGCCGGCACCCACACCCATCGCCGGACCCTGCCTGCACCAGAGCCCCTGATTCCTCCTACACTCTGGCCACCAACTAGATTCTGAGAAAGGGTACTGAAGAGGAGTGGTGTCCCCACCTCAGGGGTATGCAAGCCAGGGGGTGGAGTTGACTGGCCAGGAGAGGTAGGAGATACGGAGGGTGGCCTGGTGTGTGGAGGATCTCGGGAGGAAGGAATGACCGGCTTCGGGGACACGTCTGAGGGAGATCCTGGTGTGACCGGAGGGAAACAATTGGGAAAAAAATATTTCCACTTCCTTCTTCGCAGTCATAGCTTGGGATCATGCTGTGTTTCTGTGTGGAGATGTGCTTAACTTTTTCCCATACCAGACTCTGCCTCTTTATTTTCTCAGAACACCACAGCACTTCTGAGTCTGTGCTACACTTTTCTGCATTTGGAGAGCAGACAGATATTTGGTGAGTTGGCTGTAAATGCGGCATTGAGACTGTTAATAATGCCTTCAATGTACCTGATGCTGTGCACTGATTCTCATGTGCTTAGTGTTTAATTTCTGCATTGGTACTAGTCATCAGAAAGGTAAGTCTATGGGGCTAGTTGGAGTTATGTCATAGTTAGTATTTGCACTGGCAGCTGGCAGTATAGCCTAAAGGGTGGACTAATCAGCTGAGAATGAGCTTGTTACATCCAGCAGGTCTGGGTTTGATCCCCACAACATCTACTGGTGTACATTATCACTTTTTAAGTATATATGGAAAATTTGTGGCTCCACTTTAAGTGCTGCATCTCTCTCCCTTATGCTATAAACAAATAGGAGGAAACAGGGAATTACATATTAAGTCACAGAGATTATATGTTATATTTTTTTTTCTTGGCACCTTGGCATATCTGAGACCTTCAGTTAGTAAATGATGTAAGACCTGCATGGGTTTCTATTTCCTCCTATTGTTCTTTCATAAAATATGTTTCTTACAGTCTCGACTCCCCCCAATATTCCACCTCTGACCTGGGGTAACTGGTGTTCCAGTTGACAGTAGCAAGCAGAATTGCGATATCTTTGTTGTTGTTCTCTCTCGAGAGCTTTTTATTTATTTATTTATTTATTTATTTATTTATTTATTTAGTTTTTGTTGACCGGTAAGTGCAGTAGACAAATCCTGCCTATTTTCAGGCATGAGCCGGGGAGGGGATACAGATGAATGTCAACTGACCTTGAACCAGATTAAGCTGTTGGTGGTATTTTAGTGAATGAGGAAATTTGGTCAGGACACCGGGAATTCCCTACTCTTTCGAGAAGTGCCATGATCTTTAATATCCACCTGAACTACCACTAGTCCAGGCAGATGGGACTTCGGGTTTAACGCCCCATCCAAGGCGGAACTCCAATGTGCCGTGAGGGCATCCTCAGTCACACCTGACCCCAAACAGGGTCCCTTGTGTCTGGGGCCACCAGCATCTCAGGTGCTCCGAGGACAAGGCTGCTTTTTCAGATTTGCAGTCAGACTCCAACCTTGCACTTACGAGGTCAGGATGAGAATTTGGGAATCTTGGGAATTTCCTGACCAAAATAAGTTTCTTCATATGAGGAACAGGATGAGCCCTCGGAGGAGGAGTAAGAAGGAGTGGATGGAGCCAAGAGGAGAATTCTGTCTCCCCCGTTTGATTCCAAGTCTGTGTCCTATCCAGTAACTGAGGCGTGTAGGTCATTTTGGATTAAGGAAGTGCTGTAGGAGGCGCTGAAGGTGACCCTCCTGTCCACATCCTTCTCCTTCCATAAAAATATTTGACGAGATCTAGGTGTGCTTCTGGTGGATGAAACTATTCATAATTCCATCAGATACACCAGGGTTCCTATGGAAAGGCTCTGGGCCCCAATGGAGTCGCACGTCAGTGAGTGGATGCTGTGCGCAGAAGAATCTTTGCCTGCAGTGGCTTAAACCTGTGCACCTCCTATGCCTCCTTTATTACTGCTAGAGCCCTCAACTTTGGGGTTGCAACCTTGGGCAGCTTCTTCCCCCGGATCAGAGGGGATGAGCATTTTGCAGTTGATTTTTTTATGGCCTCCACCTTTTTATGGGATGCCACAATAAAAAAAAAATTGTGCATGTCTGCTCGCTCAGCCTATCACATTGTATCGGCTATGCAAGTTGTGTGGCTTCAGCATGAAGTCGCTGGTCAGGCTTCAAGACCAAGCTGCTTATCTTAGCCTTCGAGGTAGGCTTGTTGTTCTGTTCAGGACTGGATGATACCCTGAAGGATATTCTGGATAAAGGGCCACCTTCCAGTGTCAAAGCAACAGCAAAGGCTGGTTTTCATCTTCAGAAGATCAAGAAATGAACCCATGAGAGACAGTTCCGAGTGGGTTTTGTACCTTTTGGAACTTTAAGAACCAGTTGAGTAAAGGAGCCTACTCTGTTTTGAAGAGTAATGGTAACAGAGGAGCTGTTGTTCAAAGATGAAAGGCAGGTACAAGACAACAAGTGAACTCCTTACTCTAAGGGCATGTGGGCCCATTTCTGCCATACTTCCTTTGGTGGAAGACTTGCACAGTTTTTCTCTCTAGATGGGCCCAGATCACATCATATACTTAGACTTTGAAACAGGGCACTCCCTTTTGGGCTGGCAAAAGCCCCCAGGGTCCACTCGAAGGTGTTCATAGTCCTAGTAGCTCGGCTCCATTGGAGTGATGGAAGTCAGTGATCAGGACTCTGGAGGTGTTGGAGTCTTACAGTGTGATGCTGATTCGAGAAGAAAAAGCTCTCAATCTGTCACAGACCCTGGAACACCTGGGGGTGGTGTTCAGGGCTGACCAGGAAAAAGGTCTTCCTCTCACCAGCAAGGAAGAAGACTCTATTGAGAGGTCCAGTGGATGAGGAGTCAGTCGCCTGCTTCACACAAATGTCTACTACGAATTGTAGACCTCCGCTGGTGACCATAGAACTGGTCCTGGCAGCTCGCCTTCACATGTGGCCCCTGCAGATAGTTACTCTCAGCTGGGATCCAACCTTGAAGGATTCTCAGGTCTGGATACAACTCTCACCACACCTGAAGCAGATTTCTGTCTTGGTGGGTGAGTTCGGAAAATCTGAGCAAGTTTCCCCCACAGTTTATTCTGACATCCGATGCCTGCCTGTCGAGTTAGGGGGGCACTCCTGAACCACATTCCCATTCAAGGGGTTTGGTCAGCGCAGGAACAGCACCTACTCATAAACTCTTCTGGGGAGAAGGGCGGTACACCTCGATTTCTGCCTTGGGTGAGTGAGTTTGGAGAATCTGAGCAAGGGGTCATCCCCTTGCAAGTCCCCCCCCCCCACAGTTGATTCTGACATCCGATGCCAGCCTGGCGGGTTAGTGGGCACCCTGAACCACATTCCCATTCAAGGGGCTTGGTCAGCTAGGAACAGCACCTATTCATAAACTCTTCTGGGGCGACCTTGATTAAAGCACTATATAAGGCCCTGGTTGCCAGAATAATAGTGAATGGCCGCGGTATCACAAACCCTGAGGATAGAAGGGCGCAGGCAAGGTTGCCCCTTGTGTCCGATACTCTCTACTTTGAGCATGGGACCCTGGCAGAAATAGTGGGACCCATCCAGAACTGGAAGGGATCAAGCTTAGGGGCAGGGAGGAAGAGAACAGAAATATTATATGCTGATGACGCCATGCTGTACCTCAGAGATCCTCTAAGGAACTTTCCCACTTTATTTGAGATAGTACAACAATATGGCCAAATTGCGGGCTTCAAAATAAATGTAGACAAGACAGAAGTGTTCTTGGTGAGTGTGGTGAGAACTCCAGCTCCCATTCGGCTGATACCTTTTAAATGGGTGACATCCCAAATCAGATATTTGGGGATTTTTATTCCTGTAAATTTGGTGCAACTTTATCAGGCTAATTATAGTAAACTAATAACAGAAGTCCTGATGGACTTAAAGAGATGGGAACTTTACTCCTGTCACTGTTAGTACATGCTGAATCCATATGGATGAATGTCCTCCCTAGATTTTATTTTTTTCAAAACTTGCTCCTAAACATACCACGAACAGAATGGAAAAAATAGTATGTTACATCAATTTGTATGGGGAGGGAAGCGAGCTAGGATCAAATGGACAGACCTTCACTGACCTAAAACCAAGGAGGAATAGGGATGCCTAATTTGAGAATTTACTACCAGATGGCCCAATTACTGCTCTGGATTGAGTATATTAAACAAGATCCCAACAACACTTGGGCAGCCCAGGAAAAGGGAAGTAGTCTAGATCTACAACCAGTACAAGATTTTGCAAATACAGCAGAATATCTGAGTAATAGGAAAATGGAGAACCCATGGTTGTAGCAGTTGTGTAAAGTATGGGGTAGGGTTAAAAAGGACATGAACATCAGGGACACCCTGATGACTAGAACTGAGTTAGTTCAGTGTGCCCTGTTCACTGCCCCCCCCCAAATTGGACCGTGTTTGTCATCAATGGAAGAGACAGGGTTTGATTTTCTTAGTACAGTTCCTCGACCAGGGGAAGTTGAAATCACTCAAAGAAATGCAGAGGGACTATAGCTTAGCCAGGACAGACTTTTTTCGTTATTTACAGGTCATATCCTTTATTAGGAAAAACACACATCATCAGGAAATACAGAGCTACCCACACGCATTAACTAAAATTTTATTGGAAGCAGAGGGGACCATAGAGAAAAGTACATATCTAGACTGGTGACTACATATATGGACTTAAAGGAACAACCCCCACCCATATACCAACTGGCATGGAAATAGAATCTGGAAAGACTATAGACACTAGGAACATGGTGGCAGATCTGGGAAGGTGCACTCCGAACATCTGTATCGAATAATTGAGAGAGTTTTGGTGGAAAATGCTCAGTAGGTTTTTTTTTACACCAACTAGAAAGAAACATTACACACTAGGCAATTTGGACAGATGTTGGAGAAACTTGGGGGTCATTATCATATGTTCTTTAGTTGCCCAGAATTACGAAACTTTGGACTGCTTTGGAACAGAATTACAGAAGAATGATAGGGGTCTCTGAGCAATTAGATTTTGAACATTTAGTGCTGGGACAGCTGCCAAAAGGTAGGAGGACAAATGGTGAGAAATCCTTTGCGAGAATACTACTGGCGGCGGCAGATAAGGCCATTACAAAAAAATGATTTACTCCTGACCCACCCACACAGCAGGAATGGGTTGCCATAGTGAAGGGAATATACAGAATAGAGAAAATCACCGCAGACCTTGGATTACAGACAGAGAAAATTAAAGGAATATGGCTTCCATTTATGTACCTTGTTGAAGAGTTGAAGGGGGTCTCAGTTTTATCCCAACAGACCTTTGGATATTGAAAAAATACATTGGTAGTCTCCACACAATAACCCTACCAAAGACATTATCTCAGGAAGAGAATTTCTCATTCAAACAACATATAGAAGTCTTGCTGTATTCTGACATATGCAGTGATGTCCAACCTTTGAACTGCCATGGAGGTGAGTTAACGTTCCATGCCAGGCATGGAGCAGCTGAACTCGAGCCTCGGTTGAGACTCTGTCTGTTGCTGTTTGAACTCAAACTGTCAGATTCTTACTCCTCTCACTGAACAGTCCCTCCGGAGATTTCTCCTTTGCACGGTTCAAGTTTGTCGGTTAAAGTGCCGCTTATGTAGTATCTATGTGATTGAAAATTTCTAATAAACAGAATATACAAAAAAAAGTGCAGTTTTCCTTGGTTTTCGCCGAACTTAATCCGTTAACCTGTCAGTTCAGTCTCTGTCTGTGGTATCGTGAGTACTAGACAGGTTTATTTTCTTGTTCTCTGTGTGGAACTTGAACGTGGATCGGTTCGGTTTGAACCGATCAGGTTTGTTCAAAAAAGTTTATTCTACTTTAGAGTGTGGTAACTGGTCCTTATCGGTTCTAAAAAAAAAAGCAGTTTCATTCGTTTTCACGACCGCTACACGGTCAGGAACCGATAAGGGTGTCTTGCCTGGTGGATTGCGAAAAAGGGTAAGTTTTGTTAGGACTGGCCATGTCTGAGAAACCCAAAGAAAACCGGCCCACTGGGTTTCAACATTGTAGTGTGTGTGGGGAAGTCTTTGCTAAGGCTGACCCCCACACCACCTGTGTTTATTGTCTGGGGTTTGACCACCTCGATTCAGACTGCCAGATTTGCAAGAATGTTCCTGCAGCTACCCTGGAAAAGAGAATTGGTAGGCTCAGGGAAAGGGAGGCCAGGAAGTCCACTGACCCAGATGGCCAGCCCGGTTCGGTTCCAACCGAACCAGAAGGAGTGTCTCTGACCAGGGCGAAACTTCTTCGGGCAAAAGGAGAACCGACTCTGAGGAGTCGGTTCCGATTTAAAAGAAAAAGAAGGGATAAATCAGCCGGTGCGGATCCACAACTTCTTTCTCTGACCGCTGATGAAATAGCCAAAGCGATAAGGATTGTTCAATCGCTAACCCCGGTTCCAACCGAACCGGCACCATCGGGAAGGGGCTCGGTTCGGTCGGTTCCCCTGGTTCCAGATTATAATTTAGAAGATTTTTATGAACCGGAGGAGGAGGAAGGAGAGTATGAGGATAGTGATGGTGATTATGAAAGTCTGGATGTGCCCATTGACCCGGACATCTCCCCAGACAGACCTTCAGGGGTTTCTCCTCCTAGGCTTTATGAGTCCCCTTCCCATTTTATGTTCTACAAAAAAGTGGCTGAAACTCTTCAGCTTCCTATGGAAGAAGCTGTAGACGATCAGGAGGAGCCTGACTATGTTGAAATGATGGATATCCCAGAGTCCAGGAGGCTGTCTATTCCGCTTCATAAGTCCTTTGGGAAACAGACAATAACAATTTTAAAGACTCCTAATTCTATACCTCCTGTGGACAAGAGAATGGACAAGAGGTATACTCTCTCAGGCTCAGATACTGGAGTTCCTACCCAGCAATGCAGCCATGTTGGGGTAGTGCAGGCTGCTGCCTGTGATAAGGCACATATACCCTTGGCTTCACACCCCCAGATAAGGACTCCAGGAGGACTGATGCCATGGCAAAGAAACAATACATGGCAGCATCCTTGGGACTCAGGCAGGCTAATTATATGGCCTATACAGCTAGATATCAGAAATCTAGATGGGACACTGTAATGGCTTTAGCTAAACAGGTCCCTGGCCAGCTTGCCAAGGAGCTGGAGCAGGTGGCTGCAGATGGTATTGAGGCATCCAAGATGCAGTTCCATGCTGCAGTGGACTCCAATGATGTTTCATCTAGAGTCATGGCTACATCTGTGACCCTTCGTAGGATGGCTTGGCTCAGATGTACTAGCCTGTCTCAGAATACCCAGACTAAGGCCATGGATTTTCCTGTTGTGGGTAATTCTCTGTTTGGGGAGCAAACAGAGAACTACATGAATAAAATGGATGAATACAGGACCACCTATAGGAGTGCTCAGGCCAAGGAAAGGCAAGCCACTCCCCAGAGGCAGCATTCCAGGGGCAGAGGCAGGCCTTTTCATAGGCCTTTCTACCAAGCCCAGGCCTCCTCTTCTGCTTATGCTCATAGGGGTTCTTCAGAGGGAGAGGCAGACGGCGTACAACCAGGCCTGCTTCCACCCCTCAGCCTAAAGCCGCTGCCAAACAGGCACCCTGATGGGTTTGCCAGGGCCAATTCTCCACCACCTGTAGGGAGCAGGCTGGCTTACTTTGTCCAGGACTGGATGTCTTTAACATCAGACAAATGGGTCCTGGAAGTAGTAAGCCAGAGACTGGTTCTCAGCTTCAAAAAATTTCCAAGGGTGAGAACCAGATCCTTTCCACCTGCAAGTCCTTCAGAGGCACTTGCCCTAGAGGCAGAGGTCTCTTCCCTCTTGGCTCTGAGAGCCATAGAGAGGGTTCCACCCCTACACAAGGGAAAGGGATTGTACTCCAGGTACTTCCTAACCCCCAAAAAGACAGGAGAATGGTGGCCCATCCTGGATCTCAGATATTTAAACAAGCACCTTTTAAAGCCAAAGTTCAAAATGGTGACTCTGGGGATATTTCTACCCTCTCTCAGGCCAGGGGACTGGCTAGTTTCCCTGGACCTCAAGGATGCCTATTTCCATATTCTCATCAGAAGCTCCCACCAAAAGTACCTCAGGTTCGAGCTGCCCTCAGGCCATTATCAATTCAGAGCAGTGCCCTTCGGCCTAACTTCTGCTGCAAGGGTGTTCACAGAATGCCTGGCAGTAGTGGTTGCCTTCCTAAGGAGAAAAAAGATCTCCATCTTTCCATACCTGGACGACTGGCTCATAGTAGGCCAGTCTCCAGACCAAGTCAAGTCACACCTACAGATAACTCAGCAACTGCTCACTTCTCTAGGTTTCCTTCTGAATCTTTCAAAGTCAGTTCTAGAGCCTGTGCAGCTCCTCACCTTCATAGGGGCAGAGCTAGATACAGTAAAGGCAAGAGCCTTCCTTCCCCTGGACAGGGCAAGGACCCTTATCTCACTGGCCTCTTCATTCACCCTCCAGGTGTCTCGACCAGCAAGGCATTTTCTGCAGCTCCTGGGACACATGGCTGCCTCTACAGCAGTGGTTCAGGGAGCAAGATTTCAGATGAGGGACATTCAGTTCCACTTGAGAGCCTTCTGGTCTCAGAAAAAGGATCCTCTGGCCAAACTAATCCCAGTGACTCGAACCCTGATCCAGGCGTTACAGTGGTGGCAGGATCAGGACAATCTAAGACGTGGAGTTCCTTTTGTCACAGTCTCATTCCCTAATCCTTACTACAGGTGCCTCCCTCTTGGGGTGGGGAGCCCACTTGGGGGACCTGGCCACCCAAGGGTTGTGGTCTCCTCAGGAATCTCTGCTTCACATCAGTCTATTAGAACTCAGAGCAGTGTTTCTAGCACTTCAAGCTTTTTCCAAGTCTTTTCAGAACAAAGTAGTTCAGATCAGGACAGACAATACCACCACAATGTGGGATATCAACAAGCAAGGGGGCACTCGGTCTACGGCCTTGTGCACAGAGGTAATGAAGTTGTGGTCTCTGGCCTATTCCCTGAACGCCTCTTTTACAGCAGTGCACCTCCCAGGGAAGGACAATGTCCTGGCAGATGCTCTCAGCAGGATATCTCAGGGCCATCACGAATGGTCCCTGGATCCCCTGATTTTAAAGGTGATCTTCTCCAGATGGGGCACCCCTCAGATAGATCTTTTTGCAGCCCCAGACAATCACCAACTTCCTCTCGCTTGCTGCAGGCCCCCAGTGTTGGGCTCAGTCCCCCTGGATGCCCTAATTTTCAATTGGGAAGGGAAGTTCCTGTATGCTTTTCCCCCTTCCCTCTACTGTTCAAGGTGCTAGTCAAAATCAGGTCTCAACCCTGAAAGGTGATTCTGATTGCTCCAGACTGGGCCAGGCAGCCCTGGCACCCTCTCTTGTTGTCCGTAGCAGTCCACCTTCCCCTGTCTCTTCCCAGGAATTACAACCTGTTAACATGTGCTCAGGGGAGGGTTTGGTATCCGAATCTCAAATCTCTCAATCTCAAGGCCTGGCTGTTGAAGAGTTAGAGTTTGCTGATTTGCACCTCTCTCAAGGTGTTCTGGATATCTTAAAGGCTCTGGAAAGCCTTCCACCAGAAACACTCAATTCCAAGTGGAAAGATTTACTATATGGTGCTCGGGAAGCATATTTCTTCGAGTCTGCTGGCCTGCCCACAGTCCTTGACTATATGGTTCATCTCAATAGCTTGGGACTCAGACCAGCTACACCAAGGGTGCATCTGGCAGCTGTCTCTGCCTTCCTCTCAGCAGGCAAGCACTCTTCCCTTTCAGCTTATCCTGTATTTTCTAAATTTTCAAGGGATTGCTGCATACCAATCCTCTCTTCAGGACCCTGTCCCTGTGGGACATAATGTTTGCATTGCTCAGCTTATGCAACCTTTTGAGCCTTTGTCCTCAGCAGAGCTTAAGGACTTGACTTGGAAAACTGTTTTCTAGGCCATCACTTGCCAGACGATAAGTGAGTTACAGGCCCTGTCAGTGGAGCCTGATTTTATCTCTTTCCATAGAGATAAGGTGGTCCTCAGGACTAATAGGAAGTTTTTGCCTAAGGTGGTTTCAGATTTCCACCTTAACCAGTCTGTCTCTTCCTGTTTTCTTCACTGACCATTCCTCCTCTGGGAGAGGAGGCTGCACAGTTTGGATGTGAAAAGGGCCCTTAGCTACTACATAGAGCGCACCAAGGGTCACAGGTTTGACTCTCCAACTGTTCCTCACTTATGGTGAGGTTGGTAGGGAAAACCTGCCACTAAGAGATCTGTTGCCAGGTGGATTGTCTCTGCATTCAATTTCGCTATTAAAACTAGGTAAGATCCCACCTCAGGCCTGAGGGCTCACTCTACCAGAGGCACAGCTGCTTCCTGGCTGCTGCCAGGGATATTCTTATCTTAGAGATTTGTCAAGCAGCCACCTGAAAACAGTACATACTTTTACCAAGCATTACTCTCTGGATATCCAGGCTAGGAGTGATGCTCGGTTTGGCACAGCAGTGCTTCAGAGCCTATTTCCAAAGTAGGTTCTGTCCCTCCTCCATGGAGGTACTGCTTGGTAGTCTGCATATGTCAGAATACAGCAAGACTTCATGTTGTTTGAAGAAAAAATTACTCACCTTAGTAATGTTGTTTCTTCTAATGGAGTCTTGCTGTATTCTGACCTCCCCCCGCCTCCCCTCTCAGAACCTGTTTTTTGGGATGTGGGTGGGCAGCAGCAGTGTTGGCACTCGGGAGGTGCCCCCACCCCTTCTTTTCTCACCCCTTTAGTTTGGGTGTGTGGGTGTTGTGTTTTGTTTTATTTTTTGGGTTTCCTGACTTGAGTCTTTGCTTTGGGACCAAAAAATATTTTTATTATATTTAGTAGCCAGTTGGCTAGTGTAAGTTTACAGTTTCCACACAGCATACCCAGTGAGTATAGCTCATAAAGATCTGACGGTTTGAGTTCAAACAGCAACAGACAGAGTGTCAACCGAGCTCGAGCTCAGCGTTCCATGCCTGGCATGGAAAGTTAACTCTTTCATCTCCGGGGCAGTTCAAAGGTTGGACATCACTGCATATGTCAGAATACAGCAAGACTCCATTATAAGAAACAACATTACTAAGGTGAGTAATTTTTTCATGTCTCACAGCTATACTATTGATTTTAGGGAAAATAAAACAAATCATACATGAATATACAGTGTCTAGATGGTTTATTAACAGCAAGTTTTTTTTACTAAGGAGTATTGGACTCTGTTACCATACTAAAGTCATATGACAAAATTACGGCTGAAGTAGGTCAAACCATAAGATGTATTGTTCATGATATTGTGTACAGTTGTTAGATTGCAGTTCCTCTTTTCATACATTGTAGCTGCTCAAGTAGGATGACAGTTCTCTACAAGGGAAATGAAGGGAGAGAGTATATTAACGGAATTGTTTACAGAATATAAAAAACAAATATTAAAAATGTATAAGAAACTTTATAAAATGATTGTACAGGAACTGGACCTACACAACATACACTAAAGAAGTTTAAAAAAAAAAAAAAAAAAAAAAAATCTGGGGAGAAGGGCGGTCTGCCTTCCTCTTTGTTTCAAAGTCTGATGCAGTCAGAAGCCGGGAAAATGTTCATCCAGGGGAATGGATTTAAACCTGGAGGTGTCCGACCTGTGTCAAAGGTTCAGTCATCCCAGATCGATCTGTTCCTTCCAGCCAGAATGCTCAAGTTCAAGAGTTCTTCAGCCACTACTGGTGTCCACAGGCAGAAGCTGTGGATGCCCTGTTGTAGGAGTGGAACTTTGACAGAGCATATTCCTTCTCTCCTCCTCAAGATCATTCAAAATTAGGCACTCAAGAGGAAGCTTCTTTCTAATATCTCTGAGTGACCCAAAAGACCATAGTTCTCGAATTTAGTGAACTTAGCTCAACATACATGTTTTCACCTTCCAGTGTGGGGAATCTTCTTCTCAGGGCTCCACTTGCTTCCAAAATCCAGGAGCAATGCAGCTCATGGCCTGGATTCTGAAAGAGGATACTGGGAAAAAAAAAAGAATAGGTTTCTCCAAGAAGGTGGTGGACACACTGATGGCTGCTAGACAGAATTCCATGCCTATGCTCGCGTGTGGACTACTTTTCAACCTGGACCGGGGTTAAAAATATCCGGGCTTTCAAAGCCCCGGTCCTGCAGAATTTGGTTTTCCTGCAGGAAGGAGTAAAAAAAAAAACAAACAAAAAAAAAAAAAGGTTTGGCCTTGAGCACCCTGAGAGGTTGGGCATCGGCCTTTGGAGCTTCCTTGGGTATCTCCCTAGGGTCTAACTGAGAGGTTTTCATTTCTGCGGGTTGCCAGCAGGAGTCTTAACTATGTTAAGATCCCCAGTTCCCCATGGGAACTGAATCTGGTTCTGAATGCTCTTATAAGGAACCTTTTGAACCATTTTTGTACGTACCGTTGGACGTGCTGTCTTACAAGTTCTGTTTTTTTTTAAGTTGTTGTGTGCTCACCCAGGAGATTGGTGAGCTCTCGGTATTTGTTCCAAAAGGGCCATACCTTGTCATGCATATGGACAAAGTGGTGCTTGGAACAGTCCCGTTTTTCTTTCTGAAGGTTCCCATGGCCTTCCATGGGGTCCAGGAAATTTCTTATATGACTTCTGTCTGCTCTTTTCTCAGCCAAAGAAGGAGTGGCGCAAGTTGGAGTTGCAGCGGGTCGTTAGGACATACCTGAAATGGACTGCTGGTTTCCAAACTTCGGACGGGTTATTTGTCCATTTCAGAGCAGATAAACAGTAACACAGAAAGAGTTTCCAAGACCACCCTAGTTAGATGGGCGGGGGCTTGCACTGCCAAGGCTTATGTCGTTGTAAAGAGGCCTCTGACCCTCATCAAGGCTCACTCTACCAGGGTTATGGCCACTTTCTGGACGGAGAGAGGTGCGGTGTCTGTTTTGGAGTTGTGTAACCCAGCCACGTGACTCTCCGCTCATGCATTCACCAAGAACTACAGAATGGATGCTCAGGTTTCTGCAGATGTAGCCTTTGGTTGCAGCGTGTCAGAGGCAAATTCTTTTCCTGTAATGGATTGACATATGGGACAATATTCTCCCTACCCTTTTTTTTTTTCTTTCTAGGCACTGTTTCTTAGAACCCAGTTGTTATGAATACCCATTAACAATGCGGAGCACTACAGAAAGAAGAAATTTCTTCATACTTACTGTAATTTCTTTTTCTGTCATCTCCAACATTGTCCATGGGGCCTGCCTGGGAACCTTGCTCTTGCATGAGAATTGTATCCAGTATGCCAGCTGGGGATGTCCATTGTTCTGTTATAACTTCTGTTTTAGAAGTTTGTCTGGGCATCCCTCTATAGTTTACCTGCTGAACTGTGTTATGTGAACATAATTAAAAAAAAATGTGTTTATTATATATATATATATATATATATATATATATATATATATATATATATATATATATATATATATATATATATATATATATATATATATATATATATATATATATATATATATATATATATATATATATATATATATATATATATATATATATGACAGCAGTCCAAATTTGCAGGTTTACTCTGCATGCGGTCCTAGTTTGTTACGAATTTGTTTTTCTTTCAAGCTGATACCTCCTGTTGGACCGTGCAACACGTGAACAGTGGCAGAAAAGCTTCATGCAATTCCCTTCCTCATCTGTCAAGGTGGGCCACAGTTTACTATGTTTTATTTCTGGTTACTCTCATATTTGTATAGACGGGTAACAGTGTGCTTTGGTGCCAAGTCGACCAATGTGGTATTTATTTCAATTTTAGAGGCACTGTGAGGACAGTTGGTGACTGGAGAGTTGTTGCTGTCCTGAATCTTCATATGCTCAACAGCATGGGTTCCGAGCTGGCCACAGCACCATCACGGCTCTCGCTGAACTCACAACGTTCATCCATGAGGCACTTGACCAAGGGTCAATTGCAGGGGCCATCTATATAGACTTAACTAAGGCTTTCAACACGGTCAGTCACAATCTACTTCTCCAAGTCCTGCCGCAACTAAATGTGGTCCCTGAGTCCTCAGCCTGGTTCAAGGACTACCACTCAGGATGCTCACAGCAAGTAAGAATAAACTCCACCATCTCCACCCCCCAAACCTGTGCGCTCTGGGGTTCTGCAGGGGTCAATTTTGGGCCTGCTGCTTTTCACTCTCTTCCTTAATTCACTCCCCAAAGCATGCAGCGGTCATCTCTTACTCTATGCTAATGTTGTGGTTCTCTACTGGCAACACCCCCTACCGAACACCCTCCAGCTCACCCTCCAGGGGTTCTTCAGGGAGCTGGAGAATTGGTTCGCTGATCACCGCCTGATCATTAACTATTCCAAAACCAAGTCCATGACCTTTGTTCATCGCCAAAGCCCTCACAGCCAGATGGCACTTCATATTTCCAACTCGGATGGTTCCCAACTGGAACACGTCAGTCACTTCAAATACCTGGGTGTCACCTTAGATACCTCCCTCTCCTACCACAGACATGTACGCTTCCTCTCGTCAGCGATCAACTCCAGAGTTGGTACCCTCTACAGGATCAAAAACAGCCTGCCTGCCCAAGCCATGCAGATAGCTGTCCCCTCCTCCATCCTCTCCTCATCGATTATGGGATTGCTTTTTTTTTTTTTTTAGCTTTATATTTATTGTTTATTTATAAACAGCAAGCTGTACATTTCCAGCAGAGACAAGTCATATGTTAGAGTTACAGACACCTTGAGGCGCCACTCCTCACGTTGCAGAACTTACAGATTTAGTCTACTGCATAAGATACATCTGAGGGGATTACTAAAGAAAAAAGAGTCCATATAAGTCCATTGTCCCTTAATAAGCTGTTTTATAAAGCCCATGAGCAGCATGGAAATAACACAACTAATACTTCTAAGTATTTAAGCTTATATTCTTTCTCCTCAAAGAGGGAATGATAACATCCATGCTTAACTTTGGGAGAGGCACCCTTATGGTGCTAACTTCCGGTTAATTAACGCTGCTCCTTCCCGGCCTCAATTCTAAATTGATTAACACCTTTACCAACACTTTTATTTAGAACAAAGACTGAAATAAGACTGTTTAGTATTAAATTAAATAGCCCCTACATAATTGCGACTTTTGGAATAACTGTTTTTGATCCAACAAAAACAAAGTAAAATAAAGTACACCCCATGTAATTGCGACTTCTAGAAACAAATGGCAACTTAATTAGCGCTAAGCTTATATAGAATATTTGTATTCTGCAGTTCCACATGTGTTTCAATGCGTTTACTCACGCAAAGTCCCTAGGGGAGCATTAAAGTCCTCTAGTTATGTGGGAAATTTCTCTTCCGGTCAAGAAACCTCGCCTTCCCTTCACGGCTCATCCTCCTCTGATGAATGATCGGACTGATCTCTCGGCGTCCTCCTTGAACCTGCTTCTGGATCCAGCGGCCTGCCTCCTTCGGGTCCGAAAAGATAAATGTTTTCCCACGGTGGATGATCCTCAGCCGAGCCGGGAATAATACATTGTGCTATATCCCTGCTTCTCGAAGGAGCACCCTGGTACCATCGAACAGCTTGCGCCTCTGCCTCGTGGCATAGCTGATGTCGGGGAAAATACTTATTGACTCCCCCTCACACAACAAAGTTTTATGTTGCCTTGCCATAGCTAGGAGGTAGTCCCTTGATGCCACGCCATCCGTCCACACCGCCAGCACAGCTGCGGGAGCTCCTCTGCATTGTTTGGCTCTCGCCTGACTATCCGGAAGGCTTTTCAATACTTTTGCCTGGTCTTTAACTGCTTCACCCAGTTGCTGTATCAGCCAGTCTTGTAAGAATAAAACCAGGTGGCCTCCTTCGCATCCCTCCGGAAAACCTAGGAGCCGAATGTTAGGAGCTCTAATTTGTTTCTCCAGAGTCTCAATCTCATACGGAGGTGCCCATTTTCTTCACCTGTGTAGTGCTGACCCCATAGCAGCATCGGCTTTTAGCTTCCAGAGATTCAGTAGTTACCAGCTCCATAGAAGTCTCCAAATTGGTCACTCGATTGGCTGTACTGTCCATTTTCTCTGCAAATGTCGATACAGAGGCTATAAGACGATTTATTTTCTGACCCAGAGATTGTAGAGTTTCTTCGCCAGCACACTCCGAGTCTGAGGCCTGCAGAGTAGAGCCAGACCGCGTGGAGGAGGTGGCCAGAGCATTTTTTACTTTTGCTCCGTCTGAGTGATTGCGATCCTTCCTGGGGTTTCCCATCCTGAGGTAGGGAGCTTCCGATTCAGTAATCTTTCCGAGGATCACAGTTTATAACTCAAATAACTCGGTTTTAAAAGTTTTAGTTCACGTAGCTTAGAGGAGCAGCATTAAAGAGCAGCCATCTTGCTCGGGCTCAACAGCGCCCCCCCCCCACGGGATTGCTTTCTACGGCACCGCTGATAACACCACCCTAAGCAGCATAATCACTGCGCTTAATAAAGCCTGTCGCCTTGTCTCTGGCTGTGACAGACTCACCCACACCTGCGATCTGTACAAGCTGACTGGCTGGCTTAATTTCCATCAAAGACTCAAATACCACACCTGCATTTTAGCAAAAAAGATCCACATCCAGCTTGAGCCAACAGGTCTACTCCCATCATCAGACCGGCCCCTCTCAGGCGATACCAGACTCTCAACTACCGCATCTTTCATGGTTCCCTCATGCTCGAACATCCTATGGGCAGAGATCCCTCCGCTACTGCGGCCCCCAAATGGCTTAACACTCTTCTCCTCTCTCTCCCAGTCCCACAGCATCCAACTCTAACAGGCCTTAGAACCCACCTATTGGAAATCACTAAATGTGAATGCTAATTTGCCTGACCTCTTCCTCCCTCCCCTTGTACTGACATCTGGGCTTCCTAGACCAACGAATCACCCTCCCTATAAGCTCAGTCTAGGGGTCATGTGTATGTCTCCTAATGCTCTAACCGGATAAATAAGGCTCTCTTCTATCAAGCCAGTAAAGTAATCAATAAATAATTTATGTGAATATAAAATTGGTTCTTTTTGTCATATACTGTCTTATGTCTGTCCACCCACTGTAACCACCATGGAGCCATTGTATAAATAATGTCTGAACTAAAATCTGTATATAATTCCTTGTTCCATCTGTCTTCCCTGTTCTTGTTTCCTCTCCACCCTCTGTAACCGACGTGGAGCCTTTGCAAAAGAGTCTGTGACTCAAAGGTTTGTAATTCCGAATATGCAGTAAATAAATAATTCTAAAGCTTTAGGTTGTGCCATTTCCACTAGTAGGGGTGCACCATTACCCTGTTGTTATGAATACCCATTGACAATGTTGGAGCCAACAGAAAAGATTACGGTAAGTATGAAGAAATTTCTTCTTTTTGCACAGTGCAGCTGTCCATGCTAGAATATGAGTCCTTGTTATTCACTGGTGTGATAGAGTACAGAAAGAGCAGTTGTCAGTAACTGTAGATCTTCCAACAGAATCTCCTCCATTGGGCCACACCTTTGGAATTATAAGCCGTGGTTTCAGGACCTCCTGGAAACTTTTGTCTAGCTGGGGGCCCCCATGATGATGTACCTCATCAGTGCCTATGTAGTGTGAGGGCCCTCACCTCCTTTTCCCTGGTGGAGATGAGCTCGAGGGCCACTTATCAAGAGGAACCAGGAGCCCATACCAGAACCCATGCACACAAGGAGAAGCTGGGACTGGTGACAGAAATATATATATATATATATATATATATATATGTATCTATATCGCACATACCTTACAGCTGGTACCTCAGAAAGGGAGGGTGGGCATGCTGTGCCCAGTGGAGGGAGTCCTCAAGATCTACTGTTACTGGTAAGTAACTGCTCCACTGGGCCACATCTTTGAAATGATTTCCAAGTAGTACAAAGTACCCAGGGAGGCTGGCAAGTCTGGTGTCAGGACAGGAGGCCTTGCATAATAGCAAGACCAAACCCAGCATGTCTGCAGGATATCATTTCCAGACTGTAATGTTTAGTAAAAGTGTGGGCAGTGTTCCATGTGGCAGCAGCAAATGTCGGCAGCAGACACACCTTGGAAGCAGGTAACAGAGGTGGCCAGACCATTAGCAGAGCGGCCACGCGCAGCCCCAGGAAGTTCCTTACCTTACTTCATATAATGAAATGCGGTACAGTTAGCCATTTGGACAGGCACTGCTTGGTCTCTGAGACGCCCTCTCTTCCAGGGGTGAACGAGACAAAACAGCTGAGGGTTTTTCTACAGTCCATGAGCTCTAGATAGAAACGCAGGAGTCTTTGCTTATCAAGGGTATGTACTGTGAAGGAATTTCTCACCTTTGTTGGTAGACTCAGGATAGTAAAACTGGCAGGTTAATGGTCTGATTCATTGTGAATTTAGACAACACCTTAGGCAAAAAAAAAAAAAGAGGATGAATGTGCAGCACCACCCTATTCCTGCCAGAAATAAGTATAAAATTAATGCCCCACGGTGGAACAGGTTTACGAATCGGGGACGATGTAGCAAAATACCCTGCCAGAAGGTATGGGACACTTCCTGTTGTGCCACCATGCGTCTGTCAGTAGGTGCATGGAAAACCAATATGGCAGCCAGGTGGATCTTAACAGGGAAGTACTGCAGACTGGAGTCGGACAGAGACAGGAGGTAGGCAAGTACAGCATTGAGGAGATGTAAAAGGGTTCTCAGAGCGTGAAGCACACCAAATAGTGACAAACCCGCTTCCTCTGCAGTGAACACATGTCTGCAGGAGGGCTTCCTAGCTACCAGTAAGACATTAGCCACTTCTGGAGACACCCCAAAATGTGCAGTGGCTACATCCTCAAGAACCAAGCGTGCAGGTGGAGGGACCTGGGGTCTGGGTGGATCAGGGCCCCCCTGTCCTGAGACAGTAGACTCTGACACAGGGACAACTCAGTTGGTGGCTCCACTGCTAGATGCTGTAGAATGGGAAACCATATCTGGCAAGGCCAGAGGGGGGCAGTCAGTTTCAGGGTGGCCCCTCCTCTGCCCCTAACTTTAGAAGGACCCCTTGAATGAGAAGGATTGGAGGGAATGTAGGATGGAACCTCCCTTTCCAGGAGAGGGACAACACGTCTCACCCAAAAACTCAAGCCTCTGGAGTGAGCAAGCAGAAATGTGGCAGTTTTGCAGGTGTGGGGACACAAAAAGGTCTAACTCTGGATGACCCCATCTTATGAATTTGTAGTTTACCATGGAGTTCAGCAGTTGCCTCTTGTGTACCCAGGACTGGTACTGACTTATCCTGTCTGCTAAGATGTTTGACTCCTGGGAGAAAAACAGCTGTCAGCTGCAAGCCGTTAGAGAGTGCCCATTGCCATAAACTCATTGCTTCCTTGTACATCTGGTATGACTGAGTGTTCCCTTGCTTGTTGATACAGTGCATAATACTGATGTCTTTGTATCAGCAGGGGACCTGGAGAGAGATGCTCTTTGAGGGCCAGGAGCCCAAGGGCAACAGCAGCCCTCCTCACCAGAAAATTGATGTGGTGATCTGAATCCCGGTCCGTCCACAATCCCTGGTTCTGGTGCAGGCCCAGGTGAATATCCCATCCCTTCCCGGAGCCATCCTTCATGAGGATGTGCCCCGGAGTTGGGGAAAGAAGGGGACACCCTGAAGCAAGTACAGGTGTTCCATGCATCACAGTAGAGCTTTCTGAGAGGGGCGTGGCCAGGCATCAACGTTCCAATTTTTCCGTCCAGTTGGTCCCACTGCACCTAAATAATCTTTGCGATATTCTCATATACAGGCGTACTTATGGGATAGTTAAAATGGTAGCTGCCATAAAGCCCAGGAGGTGGAGCATAATCCTGGTGGACACGCAGTGACTCCTGTGCACGAGCCAGGCCTGAGCATTCCGGGCCTATGCTCTGTCCTGGCGCAGGAATGCACTGCCCACTGCCACGTCCCCTACTTTAGTGGAGGCACTGGCATGGAGTGAGAACAGATTCCGCTACACTGACCATGATACCCAGGTCCTTGAACAACTGGAGATTACTGATGTTTTTAAATACTGTATTTTGGATTACTTAGCACAGAATAACTATGTGTTTTGTTGTGAGGGGACTTGCATTTGTTTTTCCTTTAATTTTCATGTGTTTATTTGGAAATCCACTTTGGTAGAAGCATGTGCAAGTTGTTATGAGGTTTCATATACCATTTGGTTGTACCCAGCAAAATACATGACACCCAAACCTTGTCTCACCACTTTTACCACCACCTTGGGGACCAGTACTGGTTTCTTCTTGTGATGTTAAGTGAAAAAACACACAGGGAGAGATTTTAATTCTACTGCTGTTGAGAGAAAGTGCTGCAGGTAATATTTGGGCGGGGTTCTGACCACTGTAATACATCAAAAAATAAAATGGGGGACATGCATTTATGTATTAAGTGTCTGCATGACACTCCGCATGTGTGGAGGGGGCATCCTGACTGTTGTGCATAGGGCCTGTGGCCATGTAAATCCGGCCCTGGGACTGATATGCAGCTTTCCACCTTTTTTTCATGCATATGTGCTCAGTACAGGTGCAGAATACCACAACATACATGTGTGCTTATAGCACTGTGCCTTGCACGTACAGTACATATGTGTGGCAGCACAGCCTGTAATCTCATCTCCTCAGGCTATACCTCAGGGCTGCTTGTGTCCTGGAGATCAGCTTGCACATATTGCCCCATGGGGTTGTAGATGGTAGGCCACTGGGCCCAAAACCCGCTAAAATATAAAAGTGTCCTGGTGGCCCAGTGGATCCCCTTCATCGTCCCCAGTTGTAAATGTGAGTCCCTTGACAATTCTGGTGCTTTGCCAGTCTTGGTTCCCTAATTTACCTGTGCAGTGGGTGCAGAGTTTTGACACCCTTACTGCCTGCCCTGAACAGTCTTCAGGCAGGGGCTGTCGCTGAACTCTGCATCCAGTGAGATGGGGTCGCTATGCTTTTGTGACTTACACAGCATCACACTTGCATGGTGATCATGCATGCGAGGGACTGCTACAGACTCGGCAGCACAACAAGTCCTTTGAGACTGAGAATTAGGCCCATAATATTTACATTTCTAAAGTTGTTGGTATTGCATTTTGAGCCTTGTGCCCATTACCTTAGTGCAGCAATAGTGATTTAAAACAAAAATGAACATTTTTTAAAAGGTCCTGTTCAGGAGGAAAGGGATAGTAAATCGGGCTGGACCCACGACCAGCTGATCCCTTCCACTTCCGCCAGTCCTGCCACTGTGCTCAGAAATTTTGTGATGTCTGAGCAGGGTGAGCGCCCCGTAGAAGTTTATGGGGAATGTTTTCAGTATGGTTTAATATATATTTAAGCAACCTATGATAAAAATGAAAGCCAGTGCTCAACTAACAGGACCTTCTGAAAATGTTTTCATTTGGGCTTGAAATGACTATCACAACAAGAAGGAAATGGGCTATAAAACCACCAACCCTATCTTAGACATTTCATTTTAGCTTATATATATTTTACATATTTTCTGTATGTAGTTTTCATTTTTGAAAGCAGCTGAATTCATTAAGTAACTTGAAAATAGCAGTGTCAAAACTTGCTGCAGGTTCACACAATTGCGCAAACATTGGGGCCTGTCTCTAGGAATCCTGCTGAGAAAGTATGCAAAATACAAGCTGCCCTGCATCTAAACATTACATATTTTCAGTATTTATCTGTCTTTCATTCTTTAATATTAAAGGATACCTGCATGAACACAGGATCTTGACATTAAACTGCCCTTGCAGCTTGCCTACATACAATATGATGTAACCCACTGCTTGTAGCATCATTGTTACTCCAGTAAGACTACATTGATGTTGGAACATGAGGTGCACATGAGCAGTAAGAGCAGATGAAGTCCAAGGACAAAGATCTGTGAATTTCTAGCAGTGTCAAGTGCTGAATGAAAGCGTTCCAGCATAAAATTGTAGAGTGGGGATCGAGCTTATATAGGGGTGGTGGGGGTTAATTTCTGTCACATGGGAGTTCCGTAAGTATATGCAGAGGGGAAGGGTCCAGTGTAAATGAGGCGGTCCCACAAAACATCAACAAATGTTATCTGATTTAGCGGGAGTTATTGTAAGAGTTTTTTCTTGTTGATCCCACGCAGTGAAACACTGTATTTTCCTTATCCAACAATGATGATAAACGTTTTCTATGTTTCGTAATATGGGGGATTTACTAATATTTTTTTTTTATTTGGTTAGTAAACCCTGTTCATCAGATTTCCAAAACTTATTTATGCCTTGGGCCATATTTACCTTTTCATACCATTTTTATACAGTAAGATTAATTATCTAGATTTCATATCCGCTAATTCAGTAAGCACCATACAAGCTCTGTTACTAGACTGGAGATGATAAATCCATACTGCTTTACTGGTACAAATCTAGTGTGCATACCAGGACTTCATTTTTAACAAATAAGACTTTCACGTCACAACATTGCAAAGTCATTCCCCATTAGCTGGATGTGCGAAGCTGTATGTAATTTATTGCATGGTGATATATGCATGGGGTAATGTAGAAAAGTGTGCGGTACTGTGATTGTGTAGTGTAACACACATACACTTCATCTCCATGTTCTACAGCTTAGCACACTTACATCACAATAGTTCGACAAATAAAAAACAAACCAAAAAAAAAAGCTTCTCAAACACATGAATCGAATTTCCCTAACCAGGTCTAAATAAATGATAAAGCTGAGTGTCGCTCATGTAGCAGGAAGACTCAAGCAGTACCTGCAGATCACGTCTCCCAGTGGAAACATATAAAACACATATACTGCAAATAACAGTGGTGAGAATATGGTCTTGAGGGACGCCACACATGACCAGGGAAGGGGCAGATTGAAATTTGCCCAGCACCACAGTTCCAGGAAAGGTTTGCTCCCAGATATTTTTTCTAGTAAAAAAGAATTCCCTTGAATCCTTGTATTATGAAGTCAGTTCTGGCAAGGTTGCCAGTTAATTTCAGAGGGGAAACTCCAAATCTCTTTGCAGATTTTTATAGTGATAAAGTTGAAATGTGTGATTTTTTTTTTTTCCTGTAATCCACGAACGTTTGGTACGAATTAGCAGGTTGTGTTTTCCTGTTATACAGATTTTACTTTGGAAGAAGGAAACTGAAACAAATATTAAATAAAGTAAAATTCATATAGATGAGCTATGATATTACAAACATAAAGTACAATTTTTTTTCTGAAAGTAGCTATATCTTTTGAAAATAATAGAAATCCATTTTTTCCCATTGAAATACATGGGATCCTAAGTAGTTGTGATTTTCCGACATCACAATACCAGCATTCTTTTGAATTCTTTTTACTCCCCCCCAGCAGTTTGAAAAGTAAATGGGGAAAATCCGCTTGTTTAACTGCATACACAAATATTTTAGTATAAATGTAGAAAAAATTGCTAATGAAACATAAAATATTTTTTGTTTATTAGAAGTGAACACATGCTTTTTAAAGAGCTCCAGTTTTTATGCTTTCCATAAGCCCCCAGCAGTAGCTAGTCTAAAGAACTTCAAAAGTCAACTTCTTAGATTTTTTTTTTTTTTTTTTTTTACCTTCTATAACTAAGGGGAGGGGATCATAAATTCTTGGTTGGAGGAGCCAGCCACCTGATCCCTTCCCCTTCCTGGTCCCACTTTCATGCCGTGTAATGTATTAGTTTGGAGAGCTTGGGGGCACTCTGTATTGATGGTAATGGGAGCGGTTTTTTAAATACTATTTTAGAAGGCCACAGAAGTTAAAGCCAAGGTTCAACTAACAAGGGCCTTGTTATTTGAGACGTGGCTTTGATTTAACTTATGTGGCCCTATGAAATATAAAAAACAGTATTTAAAAACAGGCTGCCATTTCTGTCAATATATCACACACCTGCGCTCTCCAAACTAATACATCCAAACTGATGAGCGCGGGGCAGCACCTGTTGAAATCCTGGGGATCAGACGGCTGTCTCCTCCTATAAAAATTCTGAGAAGTGGACTTTTGACGTCCTTTAGAGGTAAGCTGCTGATGAGGGGGAGGGGGCTCTTAAAGAAAAATTTGAAAATGAGCGCGCTTGATGCTCTTTAAAGAGGCTATGATGCCTGTGGGACTACTTTGGAAATATGTTACTCTAGTTGTGTTGCCTCGATTTCCTAGTTTTATCATCTCCTTATTTTCTGTTACTAGGAGAATTTGTATGGGAATAAGGTCCTTGCCTTGTGGACTTCATCAGCTTCGACTGTTTGTCTACGCATGATGACATAATCTGTGATAGCATATGTATGTGCTATCGCAGCAGGCATCCCGCTCATGTGGCTTGTAGCCTTGGCAGAAAATGCATCCAGTTGGCTGCCAGGGTATTCTGGATTAGGGTCTATAGTACAGCTTGCTGCTGCTTCTTCCTTTATTATTATTTTTTCCTCTGTCTGTTTTTGTGTAACTGATGATGCGCTGATTGTGTATTTTCCAGGTGCTGGTATTAAGCTCAGGTGTGCTCACTTGTGGAGCTGCTAGCCACCACTCTGTACCAGGCTCACGCTCTGTTTTACACTCCGCCTGAGGGTGCCTTCCCGGATGCAGCACTGGGCTGCGGCTTGCTCTTCACAACCCTGGAGTCTGTCACTGGGCAGTCAGCAGCAGGTAAGTAACTGGTGATTCCCTTCAGCTGCTGACAGGTAGGTAGCCTGGTATAGTGAAGGAAGGCATCGATGAAGATTGGTGGGTTATACAGTCCTGTTTCTGGGAGCAGGGAGATGCACAAAACTGACCAGATCATTTCTGGTAGCAGGGGCATTGTATACAAAACTGACCGAATAATTTCTGGTAGCGGGGAGATGAGGTGTATATATATATATACAGTATAAAGACTGTAATTTCTAGTAGAGGGAGATTATATACAGAACTGACTGAATCATTAACAGAAACGGAGCCTCATCACTGACTTCAGAAAGTGTTGGCAGGTTGCCTCATTTTACGAGAACTCTAGGAGTCCAGCCTCGAAAACTCTGTGCAGGGCTGGTGCAGGATGAATAAGCAGCCAGCCTGACAGTTACACTGAAGAAAAGAAATACCCCACTCAAGGAGAAATCCACTCCACCTTGGCTACAGTGCAAAATAAATCTTTATTACAGTTCAGTTGTAACACAGGAGCAGCTAACGTTGGCAGTTGCAATCACTTTCTCAGTTTGTGTACTAGTATGTTTAGTACTGCTTTTCTGTATAGTCTATACTATGTTTATTTTAATGCTGCTGAGACTTAATATAGTTGCTGCAGACTGTCTGCAGTTGGTCACGTCATCTTTTTCTAATGATTATTCATGGCTTAATGTTTTAAGGTGACATGAGGGCTCCTGCAGCCATGCCCTGATGAAGAGTGTGAGACTCAAAGCGCTCGAGCAGTAGTGGTTAACAGCTTGATCTGCGCCCTCACTTCTGTTTTTGAACTGCAATAAAGCTTTATTTTGCATTATAGCAAGTGGAGTGGATTTCTTCTTGTGCGGTATTTCTTTTCCTCATTACTCTTACTAAAGTCTTGATTCCCAGCATTTGGCCTACTCACTGAAATCTGTTTGCCATGTTCAGTCTCTTGATTCCCTATTCACAGAATCCTTGTCCAAAGTTGATGGGAGAGGTGTGTGTGTGTGTGTATTGGCAGCCCATGCTTAGTTCTCTGTCCCAGAGTTGTTGTCGGGTAGAGAAAGCTGGCCACAGACTTGAGAGATGAGTGCAGCTTCCTGGGAGAGAGGCAGCATGTTCTTTGAGCTCTGTCAGTCTCCTGGTCATCCAGGGGGTGTGAGACCTACAGCAAGGAGCAGCCCCAGAGGTCCATCCCCATATGGCCTCTTGGTCATGCTAATGTTGGGAGTGTTAGCCTTACTCCCCTCCCTTTTCCAGCCTCACAAGTGCCTGAGACACTACATCCTCTATGCCTTCAGCTTCTTCTGTCGGTAGAGAGGGATGTAGTGAAATGTGTAAGAAATTGGTTTACATGGAGGGCAGTACCTTTTTGGAACTGACTCCTAGAATCGGTAGGGACAAGTAAAAACTTAAGCATTTTAATGACCTCCAGACCTTTAGCACAAGGGAAGAATTCAATAAAGTATTGGTGGAAGCCATGGACAAGATGGCAGGAAAGGGAGAGGTGCTGCTGGTGGGGAACATCAACCTGCTAGCTGTAGATTGGAGCCTTCCAGCAGCGGCTTCAGCTAGAAGCAGGGACATCATGCACTCTGCAGGGGGGCATTCCTCAGGCAACTAGTCAGCGAACCCACTCATAGTGGGACAGTACTGGACCTGGTACTCACTAACAGGGACAGTGTTGCAGACATCAAGGTGGGAGGCCTTCTGGGGACCAGTGATCATTGTATAGTGTGGTTCGACGTAAGAACAGCCACAGAATCCAACCACACACTTGCGAGAGTCCTTGACTTCAGAAGGACTGACTTAAGTAAGGTGGTTGAATGCCTCAGGAATGACATGTATGGTGTGGTTCAGTATAAGGTCATCTGTGGAATTGAACCACACAGTGCCTCATGTATGACCTGGCATGGAGGAATGGCCTTGATGGGGTTGGAGGAACAGTGGCTGAAGCTAAAAGGGAGCACAGTAAAGGTAACAAACCTCTGCATTAGACAAGTGAGCAAAAGCAAGACGAAAAAGAGACTGCTATTGTTCTCGAAATAGATGGCTGAAAAGGTAAAGGCCAAAAGGGTAGTATTGAGAAGGTATAAGGAGATGTAGAGGAAGGAGGATAGGGAGGAATATCAGGAGAAACGGAGGGAAGCAAGGAAAACTGGAAGGAGCGCAAAGGCGCAAACTGAAGCGAGGATGTCATGGAGGTGGACAGAATATGGGATCCCATTAAGGGGGCCATTCAGAAGGCAACAAGCAGTTGCATAAAAATGAGAGCCAAGAAAGCAGGGGCGAGACCACCAAGCTGGTTTAACGGGGAGGTGGCCAGAGTAGTAAGGGATAAGAGGGCAGCCTTCTAGAAATTCAAAAAAACAGCAAGGAGGGGAGGATGAGGAGGAGCACCAGAGGCTAGCCAAGCTAGCAAGAAAGAAAGTACAGCAGGCCAAAGCGCAGAAGGAGCTCCAAATGGCAGAAGGAATCAAGAAAGGGGAGAAGGCCTTTCGTTACGTAAGGGGAAAAAAGTGACAAAAAGGATGGCATCGTATGGCTTAAAAAAAGGGGATGGATGGGTTGCAGAAGACAGGACAAAAGCAGAGGTATTAAATGAATAGTTCTGCTCCGTCTTTTCAAAGGAAAAGGAGGGACCAGTACCACAAACGGGAAAAGGATGGGAGGGAGCAAGGGGGGAGGGACCCAGTAGGGATCATATGGACCGAAAGAGTGCGGGAGGGGCTTATGGCAATGAGGGTAGACAGATCCCCGGGCCCGGATGGAATACACCCCAGGGTGCTAAAGGAATTGGCAGAGGAGCTGGCAGGCCCACTGACAATTCTCTTCAATAGGTCTCTTGATTCGGGAGCAATACCAGTAGAAAGGAGAACTGCACATCTCGTGCCACTCCACAAGAGTGGACCATAGGAGGACCCGGGCAACTACAGGCCAGTCAGCCTGACCTCGATAGTATGTAAACTCTTGGAGACCATACTGAATGAAGGGCTGATGAGGTTCAAGGAGGAGAATGGTCTGAAGGACAATAAACAACACGGGTTTGTGGCAGGCAGATTGTGTCAGACGAACTTGATGGAGTTCTTTGATTGGGTCACTCAGGCAGTGGATATCATTCACCTGGACTTTAGCAAGGCCTTCGATTCAGTGCCACACAGAAAGTTGATAACGAAACTGAGGGACCTAGGGGTGGGGGAGAAACTAGTAGGATGGGTTGAAAATTGATTGAGTGGCAGAACACAAAGTAGTTGTGGGGGGATGAGGGAGTTCTCCAGCACCATGGTGATTACAAGCAGGGTCCCATAGGGTTGGCGTTGGGGCCAGTATTGTGTTTAACATCTTTATTAGGGACATTGTAGAAGGCATTCAAGGCAAGACAACACCGAGCTCCATGAAGAGACCTGGTGGTGGTAATTATTAGTGACCTGAAACATTTGTCTCAATGCAGAAAGGCTGTGGCGAAGGCTAACAGGATGTTTGGATGTATTGCAAGGGGATTCAGTAACTGGCAGAGTGAGGTTGTTTTGCTGTTGTACAGGTTGTTCGTAGGATCACATCTAGAATATGAGGTGAGGTATTGGCATCCATACCTTAAGAAGACATTAACATGCTGGAGGCGGTTCAGAGGAGAGCAACTCGAATGATCAAGGAGCAGCAGGATAGGTCATATGGCGAGAGGCTAAGAGCCCTAAGGATATACTCCCTGGAAGAGAGGAGGGAGAGGGATGAAATGATAAAGACTTTCAAGTACTTGAAGAGAGTTAATAGTGGAAAGGAAGGATCTCTTCATTAAGAGAAACAACACCACCACTAGAGGACACAGCCTAATATTGATGGGAAGATACAAAAGGGATGTAAGGAAACTTTTTTTTTTACAGAAAAAGTGGTGGCTGTCTCGAACAAGCTGCCAGAACAGATGGTGGAGGCAAAGACAGTGGGACCTTTCAAGAGAGCCTGGGACAAGCACAGAGTGAAGTCATGGGACCAAGAGTGGGATGGTGAGGGGGGTTGGGGGGACAGGGTCATTAGTGTGAGTGCAAGACCAGGATCCTGCATAAAGTCGGGAGGTAGACACGATAGGCCAAGAGGTGGTGCTTCTGCTGGCTATCTTCTGATAAGAAGTAGAATAGCCAGGAGGCAACAAAAAGGTGACAGACATTTTTTAGGTATGAGTGAAAAGAGGAAGACCAGTGATGGGACTGTAAAGTTAAAAAGGGAAGGGGGGGACTGTGCAGAGGTGGGGGGGACTAGGAAAAGGCAGACATCTTGAGCAAATACTTTTGATCAGTGTTCAGAGAAGAAGAAGGAAGGGGCCACAAAAGGAACAGAAGCTTTTGCGGGAGGGAGGTAGACACTGACCTTTTTTAGAGGAGAGTCCCGAAGGGAATCGCTAACCTGAAAGTGGACAGAGCAGTGGGGCCAGTCAGGGTGCATTGAAGGGTATACTCCAGTAAGGTACTAGCTGCACCTCTGACAGTCCTGTTTAAACAGCTCATTAGAAATGGGTGGTTCTGGAGGACTGGAGGAAGGCAGATGTAGTCCCACTTCACAGAAGTGGTAGTCTGGAGGAGGCTGGCAATTATAGGCCAGACAGCCTGACATTGGTGGTGGGAACTTAATGGAATCGCTGCTGAAGAGATGACTGTGGAATATCTTGAATCCAGTGGGTTACAAAACCAGAGGCAGCATGGGTACACAGGAGGAAGTCATGTCAAATGAATCTGAAAAATTTCTTTGACTGGGTGACAAAGGAATTAGATCAGGGTGGAGCAGTAGACGTGACCTACCTAGATTTCAGCAAGGCTTTTGACAATGTTCAATATAGGAGACTAGTAAGCAAGCTTGTAGCTTAGGAGTGGGTCCAAAGGTGGTAAACTGGATAAGAAATTGGTTAGGGGCTAGGCAACAGAGGTGGGTGGTAAATGGAGTTTACTCCCTGGAAGGGAAGGTGACCAGCGGGGTACGTAGGGGATCAGTGCTGGGACTGGTCCTCTTTAATGTCTTTATAAGTGACATTGCAAACAAAGCTGGAAGATAAGGTCTGCCTCTTTGTGGATAATACTGAAATCTGCAATAGGGTGGACACTATTGGGGGGGGTGGAAAGGATGAGCAGAGACCTGAGAAAACTAGAGGTGTGATCAAGTGTATGACAGCTGTGTTTTTGTAAATTTACTGTGCTGTATGGGCTTCGAGCCCCGACACCGAGCCCAGTCACCTGCCCACCTCAGCTGACCTCAACTCTGCCAGAACCCTGGCCTGCCCCCCAGGGTGGGGCCTCGGAGGGGCTTGCCCCGTTACCCCGATGGAGACTAGGCAGTTACTGCAGAGGGCCGGCAAGGGGCCTGCAGCACAGAGTGGACGTCATCCTGCTGCGGCAATTGGGCATCCGTTTTTCTAGTTTTGGTCCCTGTCCTAGGATGTTGGCTGGAGTGTGCATGCACATGGAGATACGCACTTGTGCCACCGGAGCAAAGCTGACATCCTCCCACCCATGAGCCATAGCGCCGACAGCAGCAGCCACCCATAGTCATCCAGGCGTTGGTAGCTTGTTGGTGACAGATTCCGCCCTTCCCCAGGTAGAGAGCATCCCTCTGGATGCTGTCCTCACCTCCTCCTGGCTGGCCCTCTGATGACCTGAGCCCATTCCCAAGTTCAGTTTGACAGCATCGCAAGTGGTAGCTCTGCCGATGCATTGGTGGGGCAGGACTGTTGCAGCTGGGTTTCAATGTGGAAAAGTACACAGACTTGTACTTGGGGCACAGAAACCCGGGGACGGAATACAAAATGGGTGGAGTGGTACTGATGACTACTAAGCAGGAGAGAGATCTGGGGGTAATCATATCTGATTACCTAAAGGTGGTCAGGCATTGTGAGAAGGCAGTCGGGAGGGATGCTGTGGTGGTATCACAAGCAGATTGAGGGAGGTGGTGTTGCCCGTGTACTGATCACTATTATGACCCCATCTAGAGTACAGTATCCAGTTCTGGGACCACATCTTCTGAAGGATATACGATTGCCCAGGTGTCAAAGGTTGCTATTCACAGTCTGATAACACACCTGCGCTATCTAACTATGAATAGGGCCAGGACGGGTCAGCGCTAAACCCATTACCGCTACCACTAACCCCTCCCCGACATGCAGCCAGGAGTATGGCTCCACAATGAATAGTACAAGTGCGCTAGATGGAATTCACCAAAGCAGCCATGTAAATGAGAACATTGGGCATGCAAGGTGCCATGCGGCCATTTGCATGCCCAGTATGGGCCCATTGACATAGGCTGCGCTGGAGTTTAGTGCACATGCCCCAGCCCCTGCTCCAGAGGCAGCTCTGTGTCCCTGGTGACTAGTGTGCCTGCCAGTCACTGGACTGATTGTAAATATAGAATTCTTCCTTGGTGCAAGTGTCTCTCTCCCCCCCCGCCACACACACACACACACATGCACACCGATCGCCATCCTGAGTATTAATAGATGTGTTTCCCTGGTGCCCCCACCCTGATCAACATCCCAAGTATTAGAATAATATGTTACCCTGGTGTCCAGTGGTCCTCCCTCCACCATGCTGCCGTGCCCAATGTTACTATAATACTCTCTGGTGTCAGTGGTGTCCTCCCCATCTCTGATCCCTGTACAAATATGACACCATTCCTGGTGTGTACTGTTTTCCCTTCTCCCCCTTTCTCTCCTGTAAGATAAATAACATCCATTCCCTGGTGTCTGCGGCACCCCCATCCTCGATCCTGTAAGAAATAACATCCATTCCCTGGCGTCTAGTGGACCCCCCGGCAGGTGTGCCCCTACCCACCCATCCGACCCTGCAACCAGCACAGCTTCACGACAGTCATCTGCCGACTGAGCTGTCATTGAGTACGACACACTCATTGACCGCTCAGGCGCCCTGGCCGTGGTGGTGAGCGGAGGGCTGTGCCAGTGAGCAGCTCGGGATGGTGGGGCACTCACCTGCTGGGGTGGGGGTCCCAGACACAGTGAATAGATGTTATTTCTTTTAGAGAGATTGGGGATAGGGAGGGGGATCCGCTTAGACCCAGGGAGTGGATGTTATTTATCTTACAGGGGATGGGGGGGAAACAGTGGACACCCAGGAATATGATGGTAACATTGGGCGTGGGAGCGGTGAGGGCAGGGACCAGTAGACACCAGGGTAACATATATATTAATACGCGGGATGGCGATTGGCGGGGAAGGGGGCAGCACCAGGAAAACATATTTTCATCTGTGGCAGGCATTGATTGGGGAGGGACCACTGGACACCAGGAAAACATATATATTAATACTCAGGACAGCGCTCTGCGGGGCGCTAGCACCAGGAAACATAGTTTCAACTCAGGTGGGGGGGAAGGACCACTGGATGCCAGGACTATTGTGTTGGGGTCGGGCGGGGGTACCGCAGTACCTCTGCCAATCACTAGTGTTGTGCAGGATTAAGACAAGGTCTTGGTTAGCGGTATTAACTTGCGCAAGGGGACTATGCAAGTGGCCTTTGCCGTAAAACATGCTCTGTGGATCGGACAGTGCCAATATTCAGGACCCGTCCCCCACATTTGCATTCCGCCCCCCTCCACACTTTGCCCTGGCGCAAACTCGGTTTGAGTGCACAGACCGGGCTTCTGTGAATACCTGCTCTGTGCAAAGCTGGGTTTGTGCCAGGGCAAAGTTTTGTGAATCTTGGGCCAGGTGTGGCACAGTAGCTCAGCAGACTGTGTTCTGTGCTGCCCTCATGCATGGAGCTAGCAGACTCCCTCCAAGGGAGGGCATCAGGAGGCGGAGGATAATGAATTTAAGTGAACACACCATAGGGAAAGGGATTAAAATAGCATGGAGGAAAATAGTTAAAACATGGTGTGAGGAGCACAGTTGCTGAAATCGTGCTTCCACCTGGGAAAACAGAAAGTCATGATTTAGGTGTTGCCTATATTTTAGGAAAAGAACACTATAAACCACTTAGCCCCAGAAGCGAACTTATCAAAAACTTTGAAGGAAGCAGTCTGCCTCGACAGTACAGCGGTATGGTGTCACTGAAGAGGGGGAAGGTCGGGGACCACAGCTGGGCAACAGATGCAGAGGGGAGAGGTAGACACCAGTCCATTCACAGTGGAGAGAGTCCTGGAAGAGCTCACAAAACTGAAGGTGGACAAAGCAATGGGACCAGATAGCATACACCCGAGGATATTAAGGGAGCTGGGAAGGGAACTGTCAGCACTTCTGGCAGCCATGTTGACTGAGTCACTCAACACAGGAGTGGTTCCAGAGGACTGGAGGAGGGCATATGTAGTCCCTCTGCACAAAAGCGGTAGTAGGGAGGCGGCAGGGAATCTATAGGCTAGTCAGCCTCACCTCAGTGGTGGGGAAGATCATGGAAGCACTGCTGAAAGAAAGAATAGTGGCACACTTGGAATCCAGCAGTGCCCAGGATCCAAGGCAGCATGGATTCACAGCAGGGAGTTCGTGTCAAACGAATCTGATAGATTTTTTTGACTGGGTGATGAAGGAAGTAAATCAGGTGCGGGGTGGACGTTGCATACCCTGATTTCAGCAAGGCCTTCGACACGTTCCACATAAAAGTCTGGTTAACAAGATGGGTAGTCTGGGCATGGGGCACAAGGTGGTAAACTGGGTTAAAAATTGGCTAATGGACAGGAGGCAGAGGGTGGTGGTAAATGGGATCCAATCCGGGGTGACCAGTGGGGTACCTCAGGGATCAGTCCTTTGGCCAGTCCAGTTCAGTGCCTTCATTAGTGACATTGTGGAAGGGTTGGAGGGAAAGGTCTGCCTGTTTGCAGATGACACCAAGATCTTTAACAGGGCGGATACTCCAGACAGGGTGGAAAAAATGAGGAGGGACTTGGGGAAGCTTGAAAAAGGGTCTTGAGGTGTGGCAATTGGGGTTCAATGCATAGAAGTGCAAAATAATTCACCTGGGACGAGAGAACCCTGGGGAGAGCTATAGGATGGGGAAGGGGAGGTGCTGACAATTACCAAGGAAGAAAGTGACCTGGGAGTTATCATTTCAGATGACCTAAAGGTGTCAAAGCAGAGTACAGTTGCTACAGGGAGGGCCAGTGGCATGCTGGGGTGCATAGGCAGAGGTATCACTAGCAGGAGGAGGGAGATAGTGATGGCATTGTATAAAACACTAGTGAAGCCTCACCTACAGTACTGTGTGCACTTCTAGAGGCCGCTCCATCACAAGGACATTGACAGGGTGCAGGTGGTCCAGAGGAAGGCAACCAAGATGGTACAGGGTTTGCACCACAAAACATATGAGGAGAGATTAAAGGACCTCCGTATGTACTCGCTGGAGGAGAGGAGGTAGTGGGGGGACATGATAGAAACATTCAGATACCTCAAGGGCATAAACAAGGTGCAGGGGGGAGACTTCTTCCAATTTAGGAGTACTAGAACGAGGAGGCATGATATGAAATTGGGGGGGGGTCAGGTTAAGAGGAAATGTAAGAACTTTTTTTTTTCCACAGAGAGGGTGATGAACACATGGAATAGTCTGCCACAGGAGGTGGTGGGTGTGCGAGCAGTGGAGGGATTTAAACATGCCTGGGACAGGTACAAGGGAACCTTAGAGATGATAAGGAAGGACGAAAAGTCACTGACTAGATAGGGTCAGAGGCCACAAACTAGTATAGGGCTTATGGGCAGATTGGATGGGCCTAGTGTTCCTTATCTGCTGACAGTTTCTATGTAAATTTATTGGTGACTCATGTTAGGGGACGATCCCAGGTTCCTGTTTGTCTAGCTTTCCAGAGAAAGAAGTGCTTCTGTTGACTGTGTTGTTGTCGTCCTGGGGTTGGGGGGGGTTCTGCTGTGCCATTCTTACAGCGCCCACTGCGGTGGGCCAAGGAAGGCTCAGGACACACATCCTGTCAGTATCAATAGGTAGGGTAGATATGGAGATGGGAACATGCCCGTTTGCGAGTGTGCAGTACCGAAAGCCCAATCTCCATGCAGTTTTCTCTTGGTTTTTGGGCTACTACTAGCGGTGGTGCTCCCTGGGTGGGGGATGGAGGCTCCATCCTTCTGCTGCTGGAGTGACCCATCTGGTAGATCAAAGGAGGTCTTGGCTGACATAATCCCCAACCTACAGCACAGGGTCACTACATACATGTAAGAAAGCTGTATCACCTGCAGGAGGAAGGAAGTTGGAAAGGGGGCAAAACCAACAATAATTAGCAGAGTCTCATGCTTCAAGAAAGCAGTGTTGTGGTTGCCTGCGCTGGGATATTTCCAGCATTGGCTCTGGTGGGAGGTAGCTGTGGGGATAAACACCTATATTTAATTAAAAAAAAAAAAAAAAAAAGTAGTCATTTTAAACCATGTTCACCTTTCCGGCTCTGCAGGACTCAGAACAGGGGAAAAAATACAGCAGGGGACAGGATTGCCACCCACCACCACCTGGGCCTATCCCCATCATCTCTAGGGCAGGAAGATTGGAAGGTTGTGAGTTTGACTCACACCAGGTACTTTGGATGGTACCCATAAAAGACACTGTAGTGCAGGAAATGGGGGGGGGGGGGAGTGCTGTACTGTTGGGGTGCCAGCTGTCAGATGAGACTTTAAAAAAACCGTGGTCCCTTCTGCCCATCTCTGGTCACTGTCAAGATGGAGGTCCCAGGCACTTACAGAGGAAGAGTAGAAAAATGTATTTATTTTTTTATTAAAAGCACAGACTAAATGCCGGCACAGTGGTAGTGCTATGGCTTGCAGCGATGACGACCTGAGGTCCAGAACAAACTCGAGTTGCTGGAGGGAGGAGGATCAAGTGTCCAGGCAACTGCTTTCCTCTGTGGAGGGAGTGGCATGGCATCCAGAGCTTGAATGTCTCGTAGCGGAGGCTGGGGGGCAGTACACAGGGCATGGGAGGAGTGTCAGGTGTCCAGTGTGCCACACATGGAAATGTGCATGGCGCCACCATTGATGCCATTGCATACCGCTCCTCCGTGCCACAGGTTGGGGGGGGGGCAAGAAATGAGGAAATATCCTAGATGGCAGAATGATCGGCGCCCCTCGTGGGCCTGCACCCGGCTACTTCATTATGACTACTGGATCCTTGACTTGCAGATTGAGTGCACTCCCCGCCAGTCTGCTGTGGGGGGTGAACTGCAGAAGTATAGTCCAGTAAGTCCTGGTGGAAGCCAATGTAATGGGGAATGGGGAGGCCGGCAGGATTGGGGTCATACTAGGGGTGAGAGAAATGATTAACTGAAAAAAGAAAAAAAGCACAAACCAAATACAAAATACAGATCAAAAAAGAAAACATAATATCGTGTCGGCATAGTGAAGAAGGATATCAGATTGCTGGAGGGGGTGCAGTGTAGGGCAACTAAGGTGATCCAGGGGCTGGAGGGCAAAACCTATGAGGACAGGCTGACTGAGCTGAATATGTACATCCTGGAGGAGAGGAGAGATCGGGGGGGGGGGGTTATGACTGAGACCTTCAGATATTTGAAGGGGATTAACAAAATGGGCACAGAAGGGACATTTTAGCTGAGGATAGGAAGGGACACCAGAGGGCATGGTCTCAGGTCAGACGGTGGAAGATATTGGAGAGAGAGAGATGAGGAGGCATTTTTTCACAGAGAGGGTGGTGGAGAGATGGAACACTGTACCCGAGGAGGTGGTATCCTGTAGCACAGTGGGCAGTTTTAAAAGGGTATGGGACAAGGTGGGGGGGGGGCAGCTGCAATATAATTTTTTTTCCAATTGTTTAACCAGGTGAGACACACTAAGCTGAAAGCTTGTTTACAGGTGCAACCTGGGAGCACAGGGAAGTTAAGTGACTTGCACAGGGTCACACAGTATGCAAGTGGGGGCTGTGGGATTAAAAGCCAGGTCTCTAGATTTGCAGCTCAGAGCCTTAAACCACTGTGCTATACTGCCTCCTAAGGGTGCTAGCTGTACATTCGAGCAGACTAATTTGATAGACTGTAAGGCCTGTTTCTGCTGGCAGATTCGTATGTTCGTATAAAGAGCACATAATTAGGATTCAGTAAATTGGTAGAAAGGAAAAAAAGGAAATAAGCTTGGCAGTCAGTTATGCAAAGTAACAAATTATAAATGTGGGAAAACAATAGAAACAAAAGTGTTGCACATAATCTGTCTCTAGTGCATTCACTGTGAAAATCCCCTTTGCATTATGCACTAACTTCAAGTATGAAAGCAAAAGAAAAGGAAGATAACGAGTTTAGAAATCCAGTACCAGTCCTGGTAAGGTGACGTGCATCATTCCCCTGCAGTTGTTGTGATAGTCTCACAATTCTTTCATGGTTGCCAAAACTTGTGGGAAGGTAGTCACTTAAGTTGCTGGGTGAGGCTTGACTTACTTTTTCAGTCGCTTCCCTGTTTCTTCTTCCCCCATTGCGTCTGTTTTTCTGTCCTACATCTTGTGCTGCTGTTTTCATACTCACACCGAGGACGTACTGGAGCCATGCTCGCTCACCCTCTCACACGTCCTGCTAGGTAACATTTTCTTAGAAAGGCAAAACCGTGTTCACTGCTTCCCTAGTTCCCACCACTTTTTGTTGCAGTGTAAAAGGTGCACCTATCCTACCACAAGTAGGATCTGCATATTGAAACAGTAAGTGAAGTGTGCTTTTGTGGTACCTAGACTAACTATCTGGGTGCAAACCAAGGGCATACATTTCGTAAGTAACCCCAGTCAAATCTGGGTAACCCCCAGTCATTGGCAAAGGAAGTCCAAAATTCCACTGCCACTGGGCAGGTTAAAGGAAAACGATGGGAATGTTCAACAGAAGCACCTGTGCTTTGTCAAGTGGTATAGTACCTATTTATCTGCCCTCCCATTGTAAATTCTCTCAATTTTATTTGTTTTTAAAAAAAAAATTGTTTTTAGCCCAGTGTGGCCATGCTGAGTGAAAGTCGCAGTCCATGTCACCCAGATTAATTAAATGAGCCACACGCACATATCGCTGCAGTGGCTCCAAAGTCTCAGTGCACTAGATTTCTATCAGTATTACACAGCACGTGTGTAATACTTAAAAACACGAAGTGGCTTAATCTTTTGTACATGCTCTGCACTGCCCAGTCACTAAGTTGCTGAGGTGAAACTTGACTTACTTTTTCAGTCGCTTCCCTGTTTCTTCTCCCCCCCCCCCGTTGTCAGTGTGTCTTTTTTTCCTGTCCTCCATCTTGTGCTGCTGTTTTCATATTTGCGCTGAGGACGAACTGGAGCCATATACGCTCACACTGTCAAGCATGCACATTCTGCTAGTGCATGTGTTTGACAGCGTGTTCAGCACGGGGAAACATGACCTGTGACGGTTTAGCAGACCTTTTCAGTAATACAGCAGTATTTTGCTGTTGAGAGCATTGCTCAGGAGGCTGAAACATATATAAGGGCACATATACTACCCATAGTTTCCATAAAGGTGGCCCCAAAACAGTTTGGAAATGTGGAGCTTATGCAGGGGAAAAAAAACCATTGAAGTAAGTGTGTTCAGCCGGGGACAATAACCATGTGTGCTTGTTTCCACACAAGATGCTCTGTCTGCCTTTAGCCATCAAAACACATCAACAAATTTTTTTTTTAATCCTGCCAGAAAGAGTTTCCGTCCAATGGAAATACACAGTACGGTATGGGACTTATTATTTCTGTACTACAGCCAGTGACTGCAGGGGCGTTATGCCTTTGAAAGAATGAACACATCTGCATCATCAGTAACTATAGCGAGCCACTGCTGGAAGGTTCACAATAGACTCAGTGGGCTCACATGAACTTTACTAGGGGAACGTGCGCGTGAACAGGAACCACGGGTTTATAGGAGACAGATTGAGGGAGGAGAGAAATGGCGACCGAGAGGACGTGGAATCGGAAATGCAGCTTAAAACAGAAATGGATACAAATTAAAGAAACAGAACGCATTCCAGTGACTTAACAGCTAATGAGGCACTGATCACTTCTGTGAGTAGCCTGCACTTATACACTGCTTTCTTTCAACAAAAAATGTTCATCAGTTTCCAGAACTTGCGTGCAAGTGGGACGGGGACAAATGTTCCTCCATAGCTTCACGTTTTAAAGTATTTGACTGCCATTTTTCCATGACATGCTAGCCACATAATGTCCCCCATTTGCGGTGGGATCCTGTTGTCTGTGAGCTGCTCCTCTCTCTACACAGTGAACACTGGGGGAACTGAACCGGGGGGGGGGGGTTGTGATTTAGAAAGCGACAGGGAGTTGGTTCGTACAGAGACAGTTGTACAAAAGTTGACTCAGTATTGTGGTAATGCTGGTATATGCTGCGGCAGAATCCTGTTACAGCCAGTGTAAACTGGAGCATGAGTACCTCAGTACTGATCAACTTTTGTACAACTACCACTGTGATTACAGTCTGGTCTGGGACAGTAACTGTGCACTCAAAATGTTCCATTATCTGATTTTGGTAAAAGCTGCCACTGCAAAGGATGTGGTCCTAAACGCTGCTGGCTTTTTGGGCAGCTTCAACAGCCTCAGTACCTACTACCAAAAGTGGCTCAATATTAAAAATAAAAACTATACATATAAAGAAAAGAATAGGGTTCACCATCTTAACCCCCACCCCTTCCCGGTTGTATCCTGGGCAAGTGGATTCCTATTTTATGGGGTTTAAACGGCTGCCCCAAAGCCTTGGAAAATGACGCCAAGTAATTTTGCTGCTAACTGTGCTGTAGGAGGGGAGACATGGGCCAGATGTAAAAACACCAGAGGAATTAATGTCTTTATGGGAAACACTCTTTCGTTTTGACACTCTTCTGTTTTTCCATATGGTCAGTTTAGCATCAGCTGTTGATAATGCTGTCTCCCCAGTTTTTATATGCTGCATTAGGGGTTCCAAAAGTGACTCTCCAAATGTTTATGGTTGCTGAGAAAATTGGAATGGAAGCCATTTCCTTTACAGACTCCTTCGAGCCACCTTTTCAAATAGGATTACCTTTGCTTTTAAAAAAATTAATCTTTTGGTCGAAATACCACCGTATATTGTTCAGAAATTCCACTAATGGTATCCACAGACAGGTCGTCATGGAAAAAAGGGCAGATGTTGCCAGCAGAAGTCAACATTTTTATCCTGCAGTAATTTGGGTGGACTGTAATGCCCCAAAATAGTTTGGCACATTTGAATCTTTTGAACAGCTGGGTCCAGTGCAGAAATGTACAGAAGTGGGCTGAGGGGACACCCCTGCCTGACACTGCCCTGACACCTCTACTGGCCCTAACAGTGCCATTAACTAAAGGTGAAATGGTAGCCTGCCTGTACAGAATTTCCACCCATTCAGTAAAGGACTGCAGAGTACCGTAGTGTGCCGGAGTGTGAAAAAGATAGCCGTGGGATACTCTATCAAATGCATTTTCATGGTTGAGGGCCAAGAGAAAGCCAAAGTTAAGTAGTGAGGTACCATTTTCGAATATTTCCCTAATGGTGATAAAGTTATCGAGGATGGACTGTATGCCTGGACAGGAGAAAGCAATGTTGGCCATCTGGGATAATCGTATTTGCCAATATAAAATAATTTTTTGATCTGTTGTTAGAAGACTAATGGGTTGCCAATTTCGAGCTACCACTTTTTTTGTATATAAAAATCATAATGGCTAGAGACATTGAAGCTGGTAAGGTCCCAATAGACAATATTTTGTTATAGAGCTGATAGGATTGGGCCTAGACTTTCTGTAAACATTTTATAAAATTCATTGGTCAGGCCATCCGCACATGGAGCTGTATTAATATTATGGTGTTTTTATGGCTTGGTGTATTTCACTAGCCATTACTGGTTCTGTCATGATGGCTTTCATGCTGTCCGGTAACTCGGGTACCAAAACATCTGCCGTAAAATCTGGGTCATTCTACACTCTTTGTGGGGTTGCCAAAAGAGGACGTGAAGAAGTGTACAGCATGCATAATGCCATCAGGGTCATTCCGTATGATTCCCGTTTCAGGTGAAAAAAGGCCTTCAATAAACTCACTTAGAGAGTCTATCTGCACACCCTTTAAAAATATCCATTTCCTGCCTGTGCCCCTGGGTGCCAAATTGTAGCTCCTTCTTCAACGAGGAAGCTCTCTCATACTGATACTTAAACATCAGTCTTGATGTTTTTAATTTGGTTTGAAAAATCACACTTGTCTGTGTGTGTTTTTAGAAATTAATTTATGCAACTGTGCTCTTAGGACCAAATAGTGGAAAAATTTGTTTTGCCTGGTGCAAGAGGCTTTCTTTATAAAGAAATTTTTGAATTCCTGTTTCAAGGCCTCCCTCCATTCTGAAAATGGAGTCATATACTTCCCTTATGGAACAGCGTGCCCAAGAAAGTTCCTCCCATCTAGCAGCAGTTTTACTATCTTGTAAAAGTTGATTTTTCAACCTCCACAGAGAAGCAGTCTTTCTGTGCATCTGTGTGCCGGGTGTACAGCTGCAGGAGACTGCCAGGTGGTCTGATTTGAGGTCTCGACTGCCCCTGGGCAAGCTCCATGCACCTTGATATTTTGAAATATAAAAAAGAAAATCTATCTGGGTTGCTAGTACCCCTCTAGTGTGAATTGTGCACCTCTGTGTATAGACCTAAACCCATCTGTAATCTTGCTTTCTTTATTAAATGGCAGACATTTTGTGCCACTAAAGACTTTGGTGGTAACCCCCCCCCCCCTCCGCCCGGGAGAGGCCACAGTTAAAATCGCTGCCAGATATTAACAACCAGGTGCAGAGAAGCAGCTGTATATGGCAGTGAGGAAGGAGAGCTTGGTGTTATGGCCAACATTCCACCTGTCAATAAAACATGTCCATTTAACACACCCCAAGACACACCTGGAAACAAGCTATCACAGCTTAGTGTGCCTTTCCTTTGTTATATTCTTTGATAGCTGGGTAAGGCCGACTAGGCACAGTGCCTGTTTTCTAGGGTGACCCAGGAGTACTGGGGAGAATCATTGACTTGTCGAAGTCGCACAGAATGCAAGTGGAGGATGTGGGAATCAAACCCAGGTCTGTTGGATGTACCAAGCTCATGTACAGCTCGCTATGCCAAACCTCTAGGCTGTACTGCCAGCTCCTGGTCACAAATTACAAATAATTAACTATAGGTACGCCTCCCAGGCCAGACACTGCACTGGGGGTTGTTATCCTGTGAGCTGCATTAGGGATAATAGGCCACAGTGAGGCCATTTCATTGGTGCATAATGAAGCAAGATAAAGGAAAAAATGTTTCAAGGGACCCTGATTTCAGTGGGTGTGACTGGGAGAGCTACCAATACTGTTCAGTGTGCATTGCATTAGTGCCAGTTTGTGGTGATTCAAGAGCTGATACCTTTGTGTGTTCTGTGAATGTTTCCAGGCAAAGGAATCCAAGTTCTGAAAGATGAACTGAACACGACCAGTTGGGTCAGGTACTTGCCATCATCTGTGATGGAATTCCAGCCGATTCTGAGAACACTTGCCCACCCGATAAGCCAGGAATACCTGAGAGACACCCTCCAGCAGTGGATTGACATGTATGATATGGCATTTGTTCTTTAAGCAGTGTGTGTGTGTGTGTGTGTGTGTGTGTGTGTGTGTGTGTGTGTGTATATATATATATATATATATGCACACCCCTTTAGCTTTTAGTGACACAAAAGTAGTAGACAAAAATATTCAGAGGAGCAAAAGCTGGTGGCCTGCCTCTGCAAATTAACACATCAAAAATGTCACAGGAACTAGACAGCCCAGTGGCTTGGTGGCAGCATAATGCTGCAAACAAGAGCTGGGCTAAGGCATATCACACTAAAAACATCTTGGTTGTAAGTTTAAATATCAATTATTGAAGCAAAAAATTAACAGCAGCACTCACCCTACCCACACACCACCGTCTCACTGTAATCACTTGCTTTTCTGTTACTGTGGCTGAAATAATTTTTATTCTTTTGTCGTCTAACCTGCATTTCGGTAACCATCATACTCTGATTATCTTTGAAAGACTAGGGGAACAGATGTGGTCAGATGTCTGAGTGATGGTTGTGTAAACAAAACTGCATAATTTAGCATAGCAGCTGTTATTTATTTTATTTACTTAAAATTTGTTTACTGTGTTAGAGCCCAAGAGTATATACTGACCATTTTCAATGGGTACGTGGCCTTTTCTAAACTCTCTTAAAACTGCACAAAAATAAAAGGAGCTCCCCCACCAATAGTTAATCCCCCGAGTAATGCTTCTACTGCAAAAAATAATTTTATTTTTGTTACTTGCTTTGCTCTCCATTGCCCTATGCTTCTGCTGGTGCCTCCAGCTTCTATCCGGGGACTCCATTTGAGTCAGTGGTCTCTCTGCTGGCCCAAGGTCTTGCCACCATTTCCCCCACTGTCCCTGTTTCCATCTACCCCATCATAGTACTCCCAAGGAGGTTTAGGATTGCCATACTGTGGTTAGTGCAGGGGAACAGTCTTGTCAGCGTGCCTGGTGGACATGGGTGGTGTCCTGCCCAATGTCATTGTGTGTCATACAGAGGTTTTTCTCCCTATGTTTCATTCCACACTCCTCCACAGCATAGGTGTTCACACCCACAATGCTCCTGTGAGGGGAGATGGCAGACATGTGGTCACCCACGTCACCAATGGCATCTCTAGTAAGCGCCACCAGGTGTTGCTCTACAAGTGGTACAGCATTGAGCACACCCCCAGAGGGAGGGCATTTGCACAGACACTCTGCACCCTCCCTTCTGGTCACTACTTCTGACATCCCAGGCTCGGGTGTGAACCTTAGTCACCAGCATACCGGTGTGATTGCCCAGCAGTCAGTATCATCAAGCCAGCCTAAAAATAGATTAAGTACCTTAATATAGCTATTTAGCTGTTTTGAAATTCGTCCGTAACAGCTGCATAAAAAGGCTGTCCACTGCCATCTCGCAGGCAGCTGTATGCTTCCCTTGTTTGCTGTATGCTAATGTGTCCTGCTAACCAATGTCTTAAATCATCAGGGCACATTAATTTAGCATAGGCAAGGAAAGCGTGTGGTTTTCCACAAGGTGGCAGTGGCAGTCTTTTCATGTAGCTGTTATGGCAGATTTTCACTACAATTTACAAAAAATATACCTATACTGAGGTACTCAAACATATTTATGTTTATGGTAGAAATACTAATTGGAGGTTGCTTATGGGCAGGGAGCTTCCTTCATTTTGTGCAGGTATCTTTAAGAGACGGTTGTTTCTTAGCTGCAAAACAAGTCAAGCAAGCAGAAGCACAGGATGTGAAATCTACCAGAGTTCCAAAGCGCACTAAATTGAAGCAAACATTCTGATTAACAAATTGGGAGATCTTTATAACCTTTGAAATCAAAACACAATTTTTATTAGGTGGGCACTTTGGACACCATAGAAATTCTTACTATTCAATGTAAAATATAAGGTAGTCAAAATATCGGAGTCTGTTTGGTGTAGCAGCATAACACACCAAATTGCAGTTACAGTTGACTGCAAATTGAGGATTTAGGAAAAAAAAGAAACATGCCGGAGTTTCCCCAGAGACCTGGCAACATTCCTACTGGCCATATAAAGTTCAGGTCACGACGTAGGGTATTATGCAGCTTTCTTAACGGAAACCAAACCACATTTTTTTATTTGTATTACCGTGTTATGTAATATTTACCATAAAATGATGCATTTTGTACGCATTCTATTGTTGGACATTATTTATTGTAATATTTCACTCCCTCTCCATGCCCTTCCTCCAGGTCGATCCTGGCTGGATGACTCAGTGTGCCTTTCTAGATCACCAGATTATGAATAACTAAATAAACATTGCATTAGTAAATTCTACAGTTGTAGTTTCACTGTGTTTGGGGTCTCTCAGTTCAAAGCAGCCGCACTCTTCCATTTCACTCTCAGTGGTGCAGGTGGGGAAAGTCTATCTAGGCACATCTTTGCTCCTGATTTATTATGGTTGAGGGGGACTGAGAAGACCACGGCATATAGTAAAGGCATTGCTCCACTGCATTATGGAAGGAAGCGCAGATTGAGGCATACAACCACATTATTGCACCTAATGCACAATGGGAGGGGGAGCAGACCGAGACATTCAGCCACACCTCTGCTCCCAGTGCATCATGGGAGGGGGTACAGAAAGGCTGGATGAACATCTACAATCCAGTGGACTGCAGGACCATAGGCAGCACAGATTCATGGTGGGAGGGTCATGCTGAACAAATCTGATAAATTTCTTTGATTTGGTGACCAGTGAGATGGACCAGGGGAAGTCAGTGGACATAGCCTATCTGGACTTTGGCAAGGCCTTGACCAGCTTGGGGTGGGGGTGGGGTCCACGCTAGTAAATAAGGTTTGGAACCGGTTAACAGATAGGAGACAGAGGGTGGTGGTTAATGGCATTCACTCTTAAGGATGAGAGAGTGACCAGTGGTGTTCCACAGGGTTCTGTACTGGGACCAGTTATTTTCGGCGTCTTTATAGGGGACAGAAGAGCTGGAGGGGAGGGTGTGCCCCTTTTGCAGATGATACCAAAATCTGCAGTATGATGGACAGTCCGGGGGGGGGGGTAAATGTGTAGGGTTATTATATTGGAGGACCTTTGGGTGGCAGTGCAGTGTAACAAGATCCTGGGCAGGGCTAGTGGGATGCTGGGGTTCATAGGGAGGGGTATCTTCAACAGGAGAAGGGAGGTGGTGGTGCCCCATTATAGCTCCCTCATATACGCCCACTTGGAGTATTGTATCCAGTTTTGGAGGCCGCACCTCAGACAGGACAATAGACCAGGTGGAGGCAGTCCAGAGGTGGGCAGCTCAAGCGGTGTAGGATTCACAGGGGAATACCTACGGTGAGGGATCTCAGCATGTACACCCTGGAAGAGAGGAGAGAGAGAGAGAGAGAGAGGTGTAACATGATCAAGACCTACAAGTACCTCACAAGGCTGAAGGTGCAGGAGGGGAGCCTCATCCATGAGAAGATGAGCACCAGGATCAGGGGACATGCAGTGAAGCTATGTGTGTGGGGGCGGTCAGGAGAGATCTGAGGAAAAATGTCTTCACTGAAAGAGTGGTAGACGCCTAGAAGAGGCTGCCCGCTGAAGTTGTGGAGGCTAAAATTAGTGGGGCTTCTAGCATGCATGGGATAAACACAGAGGTATGTGAGAGCAGAGACAGGGAGGGGGATAGTAGCCGGAGATCAGATGGGATCTGCAGATGTAGAGTAGGAAGAAAACACTTGGGCAGGCTGGATGGGCTAAGCAGTCCTTTTCTGCTGACAGATTCTGTGTTTCTGCAGACCGTGGCGTACAGCCACATCATTGCTCCCGATACTTCATGGAAGTGGTGGCAGACTGGGCTGGGCAGTCACATCATTTATTCCAGTGCATTATGGGATGGGGGGCACACCAGGGCACACAGCCACATAGTTTATCCCAGCTCACCATGGGCGGGGGAGCAAACTGAGTTGGTTAGCAGGTCTTCAGAGTTGTTATACAGAAAAGTTAATTATCCCAGAAAATCTGCAGACTAAAACTATGGGGACACTCGGATGCTCTGAATTGAAGGCTGGTGCTGTTAAGCATCACATTCTCTCCTTTTATTTGAGGAGACCATTTTTATGTTGAATGGTGCGTGCACAAACAGCATATTGGGGTAGTATGAGAAATGCAGAGGTATGTCAGCGTTGTTGAATGCACGGCATGCTTTAGAAGGTGCGTCCGTCGTTCCCTAATTAGCGAGCATGCTAGCGCTGACGCAAGTCTATGCAAAGTGCCACCAATTTGAAACAAGCGTGCCGCTGCAGTCAGAGACAAGCTCATCATGCAGCGGCACAGATGACTCTCCTCATACGTGGCCTTCCTGACGAAACATTTCAATAAACATAGCAGAGGCAGCAGCAGGAGAGCAAACTGCTGTTTGCATTGTTCTCCGCTCGCCGCCTGGGTCCCTGCCTGAAAGGTAGGAGGAGGCGCTTTCCTCGCCTGTCTCCTGCACCTCCTGCTGTGTCTGGCACAAAAGTTTCTCCCAGCCCGTGCTGAGCAGGCCTAAGCTCCGTGTGGGCTGGGAGTATTCAGTGCCCAAAGGCACTTGTACTGTAAGCGCGATCCGATTGCACTGGTGGATCCCCTGCCTGGCAACATCGGGGTGCTTAATTCCCCCCCAACTGTCCTTTAATGTGGCACACTGGGAGCACACCCCAGTGTGCCAAAACCTGCTGTGGTGTTACCGACACCAGGATGCTCACTCCTGGTGTTGGATGCGCCCACCCCACATATCCTCCGACCTCGGGGTGCCCAGTCCTCGGGTCGGCATTGATCTCCAGTACTGTGGCACACTGAGAGCCCACCCCAGTGTGCCGAAATCCATAGATCTTACTTCGAGAGGGCTCTTACAGTAGGCAGTTACATATAGGACTGATGCCAGCAGGCATCAGGACCCCACGGAAAAATTTCTAGCTAGCAGTCTCTGGCGGGGGACCGTCCCCACGTCAGGTGACCGTCACCAGTATAAAGGGGCAGTCCCCCACACCTGCCTTCCAGTTCTTTTCCGCCGTTGGCTCGTGTCAGCGCCTCGCGGTAAAGTTCACTGCTCATCAGTCTGTCGTCTGTAGTTCTACCGTTGTTTTTTTCTCGATTTATTTGATTCACGTCTCTATTTTCGGTGGTGTATGTCATCCCCTACACCCTCCGAACACAAGAATAAGTGCGACTCATGCGGCGCCCAACTTCTGCACAAGGACGGTCACTCCCAGTGCCTCTTCTGTCTGGGCCCAGATCACCAAGTGGAGAAGTGCCAGCATTGCCTGAAATTCAGCGCTGCCACCCACGACGGAGGCAGCAGTCCCTGGAGGCCCACATCCTCAAAAAGAAAATGACCTCCATGGAGAAGAGCTGAAAAAGCTCCATCAGGCTTCTACTTCCCCCGAAGGCCATCGTAAGAAGAAGGATAAGAAGAAGCACTGGGACTCCTCGTCCACCGTGACTTCCGCTAGAGTCGCTGTATTAAAGGTAACGTCCCGAGTGCTCGCTGACGGCCGTCTTGGAGATTTCAAGACAGCGTCAGCCTGCCCGTCGGCTCGTGCTCGGGCCCTTCAGGCACCTCCGGGCTAAAGGAGGCCCCCACTCCCAGTAAGACTGCCGCCGCGTGGCCTACTGGTTTGAGTAGCTCCTCTGATGCCCACCCGGAGAAGGCCGCTAAGTCGCTCGACCCTTCGTGGCAGCGCACGGCCCCTGTTCCGCCCAACCAGACCACTTCCCCTTCGCGGCCTGCCTTGGGCGACGGGTCCACTAAGTCGGACGTCAGCTCCTCCGACGCCCGCCCGGACTCCACCGATAAGTCGGACGTCGGGCCTTCTGACGCTCGCACGGCAGCAGAGCTGATGCCAGACCCTATTTTGTCTGCCGTTCCCGGCTCCCCACAGCCTTCGCTGCCCTCCGGGAACCCAACGTCTCCTCAGCCTGACCCCGGGGATTTCTCCCCTTCTTCTCCGGGCGATGCTGGGGATCTTACTATGCTCCCATCAGGTCTCCCTGTCACTGGGCCGGATGACCTGACGTCGGTTTCCTAGACGCCGGCTCAGATGCCGGTCCTCCCACCGTCGGGCAACATCCCTCTTCCGGATGCCGCCCACCGGGCCTCCGATTCCAGGCCGGCCTGCTGGGCACCCCCGGGCCGTCTGCCCAGCAGACCCCCTTTTCCCGGGTATCCGACCCCGTCGTATCAGACGCAGTCATACCCGGGTCCGCAGTATCCGGCGCCCCAGTACCCGACGCCGCAGTACACGGTGCCTCATTACCCGAAGCTGGGCTTCCTTCCGTCAGGTTATGGATACGCTCCTTACGGATATGCTCAATGTCCGTATCCCCCTCCTCCTTTTCCACCGCCCCCTCAGCCACTGGTGGATTTGAAGGAGACTCTAGCCTCCTGGTGGGCTGAGGCCAAGGCTCAGCTCACCAGGAAGGTGGAGAGTCATCTCCCGGCGAGCATTCCGGTTCCCGTATGCCCAAGACGAGAGACTCCCTCCCCACCTCTGGATACTAGAGGCGAGCCCTCCGGTTCCAGGGCAGGGCAGAATACAATTCCCCGAGGGCTTCCCAAGGAGTCCGTTCCTTCCCCATGCCGGGAGGGGGAATCTTCTTCTTCCTCCTCGGACGACTCCGATGGTTGTTCTGACCTGGACAACAAGCCCCGCTCTCCGGATAAGCCCAGGCCCAGGACTCCTCCAAGTCTCCTCTGGAGGATCCTTCCTTCACGGAGTTGCTGTGCAGAATTCAGGAGGTTCCTGAGTGGCGCTGCTTGGAGCTGGATCCACAGCGTTAAAAACTTGCGCACCTGGATCTGCCTGAGACCGCTCTGACCTTGGTGCCACCCTGGATTGAGCCTCATGCCGACCTTGTTTCCACAATTTGGAAGCAACCGTCAGCAGTATCCCCTCTTCTGAGGAAGTCGGACAGGCTGTATCAGGCTCCCAAGGGTGTTGACTCCCTTAATTCTCACCCTCGAGCTGATTCGGTTGTGATTAGTGCCACTCACGTTCGGTCAGCTAACCCGAAACACTTGAGCTCGTCACCACCTAACAAAGAATCCTGTCTTCAAACAACATGAAGTCTTGCTGTATTCTGACATATGCAGTGATATCCAACCTTTGAACTGCCCCGGAGAGGAAAGAGTTAACTTTCCATGGAAGGCATGGAACGCTGAGCTTGAGCTCGATTGAGACTCTGTCTATTGTTGTTTGAACCCAAACCGCCAAATTCTTTACTCCGCCTCACTGAACAGTCGCTCCGGAGATTTCTCCTTCGCTCGGTTCAATTTAATCGGTTAAAGTGTAGTTTTTTCTTGGTTTCAACGAATTTCTTCCATCTAACCTGTCGGTTCAGTCTCTGTCTGTGGTACCGTGAGTACTAGATAGGTTTATTATTATTAGCTTCTGTGTGGAACTTGTAAACGTCGGATCGGTTCGGTTTGAACCGATCAGGTTTGTAAAAAAAAGTTTGTTCTGCTTTTTAGAGTGTGGTAACTGGTCCTTATCGGTTCTAAAAAAAACGGATTTCATTACGTTTTTTTCCACGACCCGTAACACGGTCAGGAACCGATAAGGGTGTCTTGCCTGGCGGATTGCCGAAAAAAGGGTAAGTTTGGTTAGGACTGGCCATGTCTGAGAAACCCAAAAGAAAACCCGGGCCCACTGGGTTTCAACACCGTAGTGTGTGTGGGGAAGCCTTTGCTAAGGCTGATCCCCACACCACCTGTGTTTTATTGTCTGGGGTTTGACCACCTCGATTCAGACTGCCAGATTTGCAAAAGTTTTCCCACAGCTACCCTGGAAAAGAGAGTAGGTAGGCTGAGGGAAAGGGTGGCCAAAAAGTCCGCTGACCCGGATGGCCAGCCCGATTCGGTTCCAACTGAACCAGAAGGAGTGCCCTCTGACCAGGGCGAAACTTCTTCGGGCAAAAGGAGAACCGACTGTAAGGAGTCGGTTCCGGTTAAAAGAAAAAGAAGGGATAAGTCAGACGGTTCGGATCCACAAGTTCTTTCTCCGACCGCTGATGAAATAGCCAAAGCGATAAGGATTGTTCAATCGCTAACTCCGGTTCCGACCGAACCGGCACCATCGGTTAGGGGCTCAGTTAGGTCAGTTTACCTGGTTCCGGATTATAATTTAGAGGATTTTTATGAACCGGAGGAGGAGGGAGAGTATGAGGATAGTGATGCTGATTATGAAAGTCTGGATGTGCCCATTGACCCGGACATCTCCCCAGACAGACCTTCAGGTGTTTCTCCTCCTAGGCTTTCTGAGTACCCTTCCCACTTTATGTTTTACAAAAAAGTGGCTGAAACTCTCCAGCTTCCTGTGGAGGAAGCAGTAGAGGATCAGGAGGAGCCTGATTATGTTGAGATGATGGACATCCCATAGTCTAGGAGGCTGTCTGTTCCCCCTCAATAAGTCTTTTGGGAAACAGACATTTAACATTTTAAAGACTCCTAATTCTATACCTCCTGTGGACAGAAGAATGGACAAGAGGTATAGTCTTTCAGGCTCAGATACAAAGTTCCTTTCCCAGCAATGCAGCCATGTTGGGGTAGTGCAGGCTGCTGCCTGTGATAAGGCAAATATACCCTTGGCTTCACACCACCCCCCAGGAGGATTGATGCCATGGCAAAGAAACAGTACATGGCAGCATCTTTGGGACTTAGGCAGGCTAATTATATGGCCTACACAGCTAGATACCAGAAGTCTAGATGGGACACTGTGATGGCTCTAGCTAAACAGGTCCCTGGACAGCTTGCCAAGGAGCTGGAGCAGGTGGCTGCAGATGGTATTGAGGCATCCAAGGTGCAATTTCATGCTGCAGTGGACTTCAATGATGTTTCATCTAGAGTCATGGCTACATCTGTGGCCCTTCATAGGATGGCTTGGTTCAAATGTACTAGCCTGTCACAGGATACCCAGACTAAGGCCATGGATTTTCCTGTTGGTAATTCTGTGTTTGGGGAGCAGACAGAGAACTACTGTACATGAAGAAAATGGATGAGTACAGGACCACCTATAGGAGTGCTTAGGCCAAGGAAAGGCAAGCCACTCCCCCAGAGGCAGCATTCCAGGGGCAGGCCTTTTCATAGGCCTTTCTACCAAGCCCAGGCCTCTTCTTCCACCTTTGCCCAGAGGGGGTTCATCAGAGGGAGAGGCAGACAGGGTATAAGCAGGCCTGCTACCACCCCTCAGCCTAAAGCCCCTGCCAAACAGGCACCCTGATGGGTTTGCCCGGGCCGATTCTCCACTACCAGTAGGGGCAGGCTGGCTTACTTTGTCCAGGACTGGAGGTCTTTAACATCAGACAAATGGGTCCTGGAAGTAGTAAGCCAGGGACTGGTTCTCCGCTTCAAACAATTTCCCAAGATGAGAACCAGATCCTTTCCACCTGCAAATCCTTCAGAGGCCCTTGCCCTAGAGGCAGAGGTCTCCTCCCTCTTGGCTCTGAGAGCCATAGAAAGGGTTCCACCCCTACACAAGGGAAAAGGATTGTACTCCAGGTATTTCCTAACCCCCAAAAAGACAGGAGAATGGCGGCCCATCCTGGATCTCAGGTATTTAAACAAGCACCTTTTAAAGCCAAAGTTCAAAATGGTGACTGTGGGAATAATTCTACCCTCTCTAAGGCCAGGGGACTGGCTAGTCTCCCTGGACCTCAAGGATGCCTATTTCCACATTCTCATCAGATGCTCCCACGGAAAGTACCTCAGGTTCGAGTTGCCCTCAGGCCACTATCAATTCAGAGCAATGCCCTTTGGCCTAACATCAGCCCCATGGGTGTTCACAAAATGCCTGGCAGTAGTGGTTGCTTTCCTAAGGAGAAAAAAGATCTCCATCTTTCCATACCTGGACGACTGGCTCATAATGGGTCAGTCTCCAGACCAGGTCAAGTCACACCTACAGATAACTCAGCAACTGCTCACTTCTCTAGGATTCCTCCTGAATCTTTCCAAGTCGGTTCTAGAGCCAGTGCAGCTCCTCACCTTCATAGGGGCGGAGCTGGATACAATAAGGGCAAGAGCCTTCCTTCCCCTGGACAAGGCAAGGACCCTTGTTACACTGGCCTCTTCGTTCACCCTTCAGGTGTCTCAACCAGCAAGGCATTTTCTGCAGCTCCTGGTCCACATGGCTGCCTCTGCAGCAGTGGTCCAAGGAGCAAGATTTCAGATGAGGGACATTCAGTTCCACTTTAGAGCCTTCTGATCCCAGAGAAAGGATTCTCTGACCAAGCTAATCCCAGTGACTCGAACCCTGATCCAGGCTTTGCAATGGTGGCAGGATCAGGACAACCTAAGGCAAGGAGTCCCCTTCGTCACTCAATCTCATTCTCTAATCCTTACCACAGATGCCTCCCTCTTGGGCTGGGGATCCCACTTGGGGGATCTGACCACCCAAGGGTTGTGGTCACCTCAAGAATCTCTGCTTCACATCAATCTCTTAGAACTCAGAGCAGTGTTTCTAGCACTTCAAGGTACTAGTCAAAATCAGGTCTCAACCCTGCAAAGTGATTCTGATTGCTCCAGACTGGGCCAGACAGCACTGGTACTCTCTCTTGCTGTCCTTAGCAGTCCACCTTCCCCTGTCTCTTCCCAGGAATTACAACCTGTTGACATGTTCTCAGGGGATGGTTTGGTATCCGAATCTCAAATCTCTCAATCTCAAGGCCTGGCTCTTGAAGAGTTAGAGTCTGCTGATTTGCATCTCTCTCAAGGTGTTCTGGATATTCTAAAGGCTTCTCGAAAGCCTTCCACCAGAAAGACTTACAACTCCAAATGGAAAACGTTCACTATTTGGTGCTCTGGTAAGCGTATTTCTCCAGAATCTGCTGGGTTGCCTACAGTCCTGGACTATATGGTTCATCTCAATAGCTTGTGACTCAGACCAGCTACACTTCGAGTGCATCTGGCAGCTGTCTCTGCCTTCTTGTCAGCTAATCCTGTATTCTGTAAATTCTTCAAGGGATTGCTGCATACCAATCCTCCCTTCAGGGACCCTGCCCCTGCTTGGGACCTTAATGTTTGCATTGCTCAGCTTATGCAACCCCATTTTGAGCCTTTGTCCTCAGCAGAGCTTAAGTACTTGACTTGGAAAACTGTGTTCTTGGTAGCCATTACTTCTGCCAGACACATAAGTGAGTTACAGGCCCTGTCAGTGTAGCCTGATTTTATCTCTTTCCATAGAGATAAGGTGGTCCTCAGGACTAATAGGAAGTTTTTGCCTAAGGTGGTTTCAGATTTCCACCTTAATCAGTCTATATGTCTTCCTGCTTTCTTCACTGACCATTCCTCCTCTGGGGAGAGGAGGCTGCACAGCCTGTATGAGAAAAGGGCCCTTAGCTACTACATAGAGCACACCAAGGGTCACAGGTTTGACTCCTTCCAGTTGTTCCTCACTTATGGTGAGGTTGGCAAGGGAAAACCTGCCACTAAGAGATCTGTTGCCAGGTGGATTGTCTCTTGTATACAATTCTGCTATGAAAAATTAGGTAGGATCCCACCCTCAGGCCTGAGGGCTCACTCTACTAGAGGTACAGCTGCTTCCCTGGTTGCTGCCAGGGATATTCCTATCTGGGAGATTTGTCAAGCAGCCACCTGGAAAACAGTACAAACTTTCACCAAGCATTACTCTCTGGATATCCAGGCTAGGAGTGATGCTCGGTTTGACACAGCAGTGCTTCAGAGCCTGTTTCAAAAGTAGGTTCTGTCTCTCCTCCATGGAGGTACTGCTTGGTAGTCTGCATATATCAGAATACAGCAAGACTTCATGTTGTTTGAAGGAAAAATTACTCACCCTAGTAATGTTGTTTCTTCTAATGGAGTCTTGCTGTATTCAAACAACACGAAGTCTTGCTATATTATGACATATGCAGTGAGTCCCAACCTTGAACTGCTCTGGAGGTGAAAGAGTTAACTTTCCATGCCAGGCATGGACGCTGAGCTCGAGCTCGGTTGAAACTCTGTCTGTTGTTCTTCAAACTCAAACCGTCAGATTCTTTACTCCGCCTCACTGAACAGTCGCTCTGGAGATTTCTCCTTCTGCTCGGTTCATTTTGTTGGTTAAAGTATTGTTTTTCTCGGTTTTCGACCGAATTTAAACTGCAACCGGTCGGTTCAGACTCTCTGTGGTATTTTTGAGTACTAGATAGGTTTTACATTGATGTCTATTCTGTGTGGAACTTGTAAACGGTTTATCGGTTCGGTTTGAACCGATCAGGTTGTTTAAAATATATTAATCTGTCATTTAGAGTGTGGTTACCGGTTCTTATCAGTTCTAAAAAAGCAGTTTTATGCGTTTTTCCATGACCTATGACACGTTGGGAACCGATAAGAGGGTCTTACCTGGCGGATTGCCATAAACGGGTAAGTTTAGTTAGGACTGACACTATGTCTGAGAAACCCAAAAGAAAAACCGGGCCCACTGGGTTTCAACACTGCAGTGTCTGTGGGGAAGTCTTTGCCAAGGCTGACCCCCACACCACCTGTGTTTATTGTCTGGGGTTTGACCACCTCAATGCAGACTGCCAGATTTGTAAAAATTTTCCTGCAGCTACCCTGGAAAAGAGAGTTGGTAGGCTCAGGGAAAGGGAGGCCAAAAAGTCCACTGAACGGATGGCCAGCCGTTCGGTTCCAACCAAACCCGGAGGAGTGCCTCTGACCAGAGCGAGACTTCCTCGGGCAAAGGAGATCGACTCCGAGGAGTTGGTTCCAGCAAAAAGGACTAGGAAATAAGCTGGTGTGGAGCCAAAACTTTCCTCCAACCGCTGAAGAAATAGCCAAAGCGATTAAAATTGTCCAGTCGCCTTCCCCGGTTCCGACCGAACCGGCACCATCAGGTAAGCGTCCGGTTCGGCCGGTTCCACCGGTTCAGGAGTATAATGTAGAGGAATATTATGAACTGGAGGAAGGGGAAGAGGAGTATGAGGAAAGTGAATGTGGATTTGAAAGTCTGGATGTGCCCATTGACGGACATCTCCCCAGACAGACCTTCAGAGTGTCTCCTCCTAGAGCTTTCTGAGTCCCTTCTCATTTTATGTTTTATAAGAAAGTGGCTGAAACCCTCCAGCTCCCTATGGAGGAAGCTGTTGATGATCAAGAGGAGCCTGACTATGTGGAAATGATGGATATCCCAGAGTCGGAGGCGGTCTATTCCTTGCATAAATCTTTTGGAAACAGACAGTTAAAATTCTAAAATTCCTCACACTATACCTCCTGTGGATAAGAGAATGGATAAAGAGGTACACATTATCAGGCTTTGATATGGAGTTCCTTACAAACAGTGCAGCCATGTTGGGGTAGTGCAGGCTGCAGCCTGTGACAAGGCAAATATTCCTTGGCACACCCCTGACAAGGACTCCAGGAGGATTGATGCCATGGCAAAGAAACAGTACATGGCAGCATCCTTGGGACTCAGACAGGCAAATTATATGGCTTATGTTGCTAGATATCAGAAATCCAGATGGGATACTGTTATGGCTCTAGCAAAACAGGTCCCTGGCCAGCTTGCCAAGGAGCTTAAGCAGGTGGCTGATGATGGTATCGAGGCATCCAAGGTGCAGTTTCATGCTGCAGTGGACTCTAATGATGTGTCATCTAGAGTCATGGCTACATCTGTGGCACTTCGCAGAATGGCTTGGCTCAGATGTACTAGCCTGTCACAGGATACCCAGACTAAGGCCATGGATTTTCCTGTTGTGGGTAATTCTCTGTTTGGGGAGCAGACAAGAATTACATGAAGAAAATGGATGAGTATAGGACCACCTATAGGAGTGCACAGGCAAAGGAAAGGCAGGCCACTCCTCAAAGGCAGCTTTCCAGGGGCAGGGGCGGGCCTTTTCATAGGCCTTTTTACCAAGCCCAGGCCTCCTCTTCTGCTTATGCCCAGAGGGGGTTCTTTAGAGGGAGAGGCAGACGGGGTACAGGCAGGCCTGCTTTCACCCCTCGGCCTAAAGCCCCTGCCAAGCAGGCACCCTGATGGGGTTGCCAGGGCCAATTCTCAGCTACCTTTAGGGGGCAGGCTAGCTTACTTTGTCCAGGATTGGAAGTCTCTGACATCAGGCAAGTGGGTCCTGGAAGTAGTAAGCCAGGGACTGGTTCTCAGCTTCAAAACATTTCCAAAGATGAGAACCAGATCCTTTCCACCTGCAAATTCACCAGAGGCACTTGCCCTAGAGGCAGAGGTCTCTTCCTCCTGGCTCTCAGAGCTGTGGAAGGGTTCCACCCCTACACCAGGGCAAAGGTGGTACTCAGGTACTTCCTTACCCCAAAAGACAGGAGAATGGTGGCCCATCCTGGATCTCAGATATTTAAACAAGCACCTTTTAAAACCAAAATTCAAAATGGTGACTCTGGGAATTATTCTACCCTCTCTAAGGCCAGGGGACTGGCTAGCGTCCCTTGACCTCAAGGATGCCTACTTCCATATTCTCATCAGAGCTCCCATCGAAGTACCTCAGGTTAGAGCTGCCCTCAGGCCATTACCAGTTCAGAGCAATGCCCTTTGTCCTCACCTCTGCTCCAAGGTATTCACAAAATGCCTGGCAGTAGCAGTTGCTTCCCTAAGAAGGCAAAAATTGCCATCTTCCCTTACCTGGACGACTGGCTCATAGTAGGCCAGTCTCCAGACAGAATCGATTACATCTACAGATAACTCAGCAACTGCTCACCTCTCTAGGTTTCTTCTGAATCTTTCAAAGTCGGTTCTAGAGCCTGTCCAGCTCCTCACCTTCATAGGCACAGAGCTGAACACAGAAAGCCAGAGCCTTCCTTCCTTTGGACAGGGCAAGGACCCTGGTCTCTCTGGCCTCCTCTTTCACCCTGCAGGTCTCTCGACCAGCAGGCATTTTCTACAGCTCCTGGGGACATGGCTGCTTCTACAGCAGTAGTGCAGGGAGCAAGATTTCAGATGAGGACATCCAGTTCCATTTGAGAGCCTTTTGTTCTCAAAGGAAAGACCCTCTAACCAAATTGATCCCAGTAACAGAACCTGATCCAGGCCCTACAGTGGTGGCAAGATCAGAGCAATCTGAGACAAGGGTTCCTTTGTCCTCAGTCTCACTCCTTAATCCTTACTACAGATGCATCCCTCTTGGGGTGGGGAGCTCACATGGGCGACCTCACTACCCAGGGATTGTGGTCCCCTCAGGAATCTCTGCTCCACATCAATCTGTTGGAACTCAGAGCAGTTTTTCTAGCACTTCAAGTTTTTTCCAAATCTGTTCAGAACAAAGTAGTACAAGTCAGAACAGACAACACCACCACAATGTGGTACATCAACAAGCAAGGGGGCACTCTGTCTACGGCCTTCTGCAGCGAAGCAATGAAGTTGTGGTCTCTGGCTTACTCCCTGAACACCTCCCTTACGGCAGTTCACCTCCCAGGCAAGGACAATGTCCTGGCAGATGCTCTCAGCAGGATTTCCCAGGGCCATCACGAATGGTCACTGGACCCCCTGGTCTTGGAGGTGATATTTGCCAGATGGGACACCCACAGATAGATCTTTTTGCAGCCCCAGACAATCACCAACTTCCCTTTTTGCTGCAGGCCCCCAGTGTTGGGCTCAGTCCCTCTGGATGCCTTAGTTCTCAATTGGGAAGGGAAGTTTCTCTTTGCTTCCCCCCCTTCCCTCTCCTGTTCAAAGTGCTAGTCAGAATCAGATCTCAACCCTGCAAGATGATCCTGATTGCTCCAGATTGGGCCAGACAACCCTGGTATCCACTCCTACTGTCCTTAGCAGTCTATCTTCCCCTGTGTCTTCCCAGGAATCACAACCTGTTAACCTGTGCTCAGGGGAGGGTTTGGTACCGAACCTCAAATCTCTCAATCTCAAGGCCTGGCTCTTGAAGAGTTAGTTTGCTGATCTACACTTCTCCCAAGGTGTAATGGATATATTGAAGGCTTCTAGGAAACCTTCCACTGGGGCTACCTATAACTCCAAATGGAAGAGGTTTTCCATATGGTGCTCTGGGAAGCATATTTCCCCAGAATCTGCTGATTTACCCATAGTCCTGGATTATATGGTCCATTTAAATACCTTGGGGCTGAGACCAGCTACCCTAAAAGTACATGTGGCAGCTGTGTCTGCTTTTATTTCAGCAGGTAAACCCTCTTCTCTTTCAGCTCATCCTGTATTCTCAAAGTTTTTTAAGGATTGCTTCACCAACCCTCCATTCAAGGCCCTGCCCCTGCCTGGGATCTTAATGTTTGCATTGCTCAGCTTATGCAACCCCCCTTTGAGCCTTTGTCTTCAGCAGAGCTTAAGTACTTGACTTGGAAGACTGTGTTTCTGGTAGCCATCACTTCTGCCAGATGCATAAGTGAATTACAAGCTTTGTCAGTGGAGCCTGATTTTTATCTCCTTTCATAGAGATAAGGTGATCCTCAGTACTAACAGGAAGTTCTTGCCTAAGGTGGTTTCAGATTTCCACCTTAATCAATTTATATCTCTTCCAGTGTACTTCACTGACCATTCCTCCTCTGGCGAGAGGAGGCTGCACAACAGATGTGAAGAGGCCCTTAGTTACTACATAGGCGTGCCAAGGGTCACAGGTTTGACTCCCTCAACTGTTCCTCACTTATGGTGAGGTTGGTAAAGGGAAACCTGCCACTAAAAGATCCATTGCCAGGTGGATTGTCTCTTGTATCCCATTTTGTTATGAAAAGCTGGGTAAGGTTCCTCCCTCAGGCCTGAGGGCTCTCTCTACCAGAGGTACAGCTGCTTCCCTGGCTGCTGCCAGGGACATCCCTATTCTAGAGATATGTCAAGCAGCTACCTGGAAAACAGTTTACACTTTTACCAAGCATTACTCCCTGGACATCCAGGCTAGGAGTGATGCTTGGTTTGGCACAGCTGTGCTTCAGAGCCTATTTCCTAAGTAGGTTCTGTCCCTCCTCCATGGAGGTACTGCTGTGTAGTCTGCATATGTCATAATATAGCAAGACTTCATGTTGTTTGAAGAAAAAATTACTCACCTTAGTAATGTTGTTTCTTCTTGCTATATTATGACCCCCCCCCCTGCCCTCTCAGAACCTCTGTTTTTGGGATGTGGGTGGGCAGTGCAGTGTTGGCACTTAGTAGATGCCCACCTTGTTGTTTTAACCCCTCCTTTTGGGGTGACTTGGTGTTGTGTTTTTTATTTTTTGGGTCTCCTGTCTTGAGTCTTTGTTTTGGGACCAAAAAATGTGTTCTTATGTTTGGTAGCCAGTTGGCTATTGTAGGTTTACAGCTTCCACACAGGACCTCAGTGAGTTTAGCTTGTAAAGATCTGACGGTTTGAGTTTGAAGAACAACAGAGTTTCAACCGAGCTCGAGCTCAGCGTTCCATGCCTGGCATGGAAAGTTAACTTTCACCTCCGGAGCAGTTCGAAGGTTGGGACTCGCTGCATATGTCATAATATAGCAAGACTCCATTAGAAGAAACAACATTACTAAGGTGAGTAATTTTTCTTCTGACCTCCCCTTGCCTCCCCTCAGAACCTGGGTTTTGGGATGTGAGTGGGCAGGAACAGTGTTGGCACCCTAGAGGTGCCCCCCCTTTCTTTCTCACCTCTTATGTTTGGGTAGTGTTGTGTTTGTTTTTGGTTTCCTGACTCGAGTCTTTGCCTTGGAACCAAAAAACCTTTTTATTAAATTTAGTTGCCAGTTGGCTAGTGTGAGTTTACAGTTTGCACACAGGACGCCCAGTGAGTGTAGCTTGTAAAGATCTGGTGGTTAGGGTTCAAACAACAGACAGAGTCTCAACCAAGCTCGAGCTCAGCGTTCCATGCCTTGCATGGAAAGTTAACTTTTTCCTCTCTGGGGAAGTTCAAAGGTTGGCTATCACTGCATATGTCAGAATACAGCAAGACTCCATTAGAAGAAATAACATTACTAAGGTGAGTAATTTTTTCTTCTGGACCAGTATGGGAAGAAGGTCTTCGCTTCTTCCACTCTGGGTATCCGGGCCCTGAATTATGTCGGTCATATGGGGGATTACCAGAAGACGATTCTTAGTGAGATGGAATCCAAGTTGGACTCCCTTCCTGAATCTCAGGTAAAGCAGGAAGTGGCTGGTCTTGTCCGCTCTGCATGTTCGGCCAGTAAGCACATTCTTCATGCTACTTACGATGCAGTGGACGTCGCTGGTAGGAGCTTGACTTTTGCCATGGGGTTACGTAGTCATGCCTGGCTCCGTGTGTCAGAATTGATCCCAGAAGTGCATTCTGCTATCCAGGACGCGCCTTTCTGGGATTCAGTGCTGTTCGGTGGGGATGTCAAGGACATCATCACCGATCTGCAGGAGAAGGGGACTGCACTGAAGTTTGTGGACTCCATGTACAAACCCCCTCAGACGCAGCGTTGTCCCTTTCTCAGATGGAATCGGTAAAATAGCGAAACCTCAGGGAAAGCTGGCCAATAAACGCCGGGCCCTTCTGGCTGCCAACCCCCCCGCCCAAAAAAGCAGCGGGGGCTTCAGCCCATCGCTGCCTCACACCACCTGACTCCTTTCCTCTCCCACAGCCTCTGGGGTCCCCAGAGGAACCGGTAGGGGGGAGGTTCACCCTCCATCTTCCGGGTTGGGAGAGGATAACTTCAGACACTTAGGTGCTCCAGCTGATTGCAGAAGGACACTCAGTAGAATTTCTTTGAAACCTCCTCATAAACCCCCGAGGTCATCGAATTCTCAGGAACATCTTCTTCTGGAGGAGGCGATGAACCCGCCCCCTTCCTCTTCAGGGAGCGGTACTATTCACATTTCTTCCTGGTCCTGAAGAAGTCTGGAGACGTAAGGCCGATTCTCAACCTCAGCTCCTTGACTAGTTCGTGGAGTACAAAAGGTTCAGGATGCTCTCTCTGCAGAGTCTTCTGCCCCTTCTTCAGCAGGGACAGTGGCTGTGCACTCTGGATATGCAGAATATTTACCTGCGGATCCCTATTCGCCCTTCCCACTGCAAATACCTGCGTTTTGCGTTCAGGGGGACCACTACCAGTTCAAGGCCCTCCCATTTGGTCTTTCCTCGGCGCCCCGAGTGTTCACCAAATGTCGATCGGTTGTAGCGGCCTACCTGCGTACCCAGGGGGTGCAGGTTTTCCCGTACCTGGACGATCGGCTCTTGGCGACCCCATCCAGGGAGGAATGCCTACACTTCCTTTCCCTTATCCTACAGGTTTTTGCCTGCCTGGGTATTACCGTCAACCAGACCAAGTCCCACTTGATCCCCTCCCAGAGGCTCCAGTTTATCGGGGCGATCCTGGATATGACCTCTGGTATGGCTTTCCTGCCACTGGACGGGTCGGCCACGCTACAGGCTCAGGTCAGCCTGTTGTCCAGCCGCAGGCGGGTCAGCGCAAGGTCAGTCCTTCGCCTCCTAGGGCTCATGGCGGTTGCGATTCCGACAGTCCCTCACACTCGGCTCCACATGAGAATTTCTCAGTGGACGCTTCGGTCTCAGTGGGATAAGCTGGTGGATGACCTGGATCAACTTGTCTTGGTCTCCACTCCCGTGGCTTGGGACTTGCAGTGGTGGATGGTTCAAGAGAACTTTTGCCAGGGAGTTCCATTCTGTCTTCCTCCCCCTCTCAGACGCTGATTACAGACGCCTCAGGCAAGGGTTGGGGCGCCCACCTCGGGGCTCACATGACCCAGGGCTCCTGGTCCAAGCTTGAGAAATCTCTCCACATCAATGTGCTCGAGCTGCGGGCTGTCCTGTATGCTCTTCAGGCTCTGCATCTGCTTCCCGGACACTTGGCTGTACAGACGGACAATGTGTGTGTGGTCTGGTACATCAACAAACAGGGAGGAACTCATTCCTACCCTCTTTACAGGGAGGCGATGCGAGTTTGGGATTGGGCAGTGCAGCACAACCTTCACCTCACGGCAGTTCATGTCCTGGGGGTCAAGAACACGTTGGCAGACAGACTCAGTCGGTCGTCTGCTCACGCCCACGAGTGGGAACTGGATCAGGGGGTCGCAGATAATATCTTCCTACGTTGGGGAACACCACAGGTAGACCTGTTCGCATCCCCTCGAAATGCAAAACTTCCCGACTTCTGCTCGCTCGCTCCAGGGCGTGGCATTTTTTGGAGAGATGCTCTGTCTGTAGACTAGAAGGGCAGATTCATCTATGCTTTCCCCCTGATTCCGAGGGTCTTACAGAAACTCAGCTCAGAAGGAGCTCGAATGATTCTGATCGCTCCTGATCTGGTCCAGGCAAGTTTGGTTCTCTCTTCTGCAACCGTACTCAGAGGAACTTCCTCTTCCTCTGTCACGGCTTTTGCTGACCCAGGATCAGGGGACCCTGGTCCATCCTGGCCTCAAGTCCCTTCAGTTGCATGCATGGCTCCTGCAGGCGTAGCTCAAGCCCGGTTCGGGGCCCTCCCTCCCCCAGTAGCTGAAATTCTGGTGGAGGCCATCCACTATGTCATGAAATGGAAACGGTTCACTATCTGGGCTGCCTCCAAAGATTTCAAGCCTTTCTCGTGCCCTGTTGGGCGGCTTCTGGATTACTTGCAACACCCCTTCGACCTGGGTCTCAGTCATTCTTTCTTGAAGGTTCACATGGCAGCCATTTCAGCCTACCATGTCCCTTTTCATAGACAGGATGTTTTCTCAGCTGGAGGTCTCATAGACCTGTCTTAGAGGGGTCTTCCACTTGCGACCCCCTCATCCGGGTTCCTGCCCCTCCTTGGGATCTGAATTTTATTCTGGAGAAGCTTACTCTGCCTCCTTTCAAGCCGGCAGCATCAACAGACCTGAAGTTCCTCTCATGGAAGACTCTCTTCCCCGTGGCCATTACTTCTGCTCGAAGGATTTCCGAGCTTCAGACTCTCATGTGCAAAATCCTGTATTTGATTTTTTACAAGGAACGTGTGGCTCTGCGTACCAACCCTAAGTTTCTCCCCAAGGTGGTAGCGGAATCTACGCTGAATCAATCTATGGAGTTACCTGCTTTCTTTACGCAGCACTCCAGTCAAGGAGAGTATCTCCTGCATACTGTGGATGTTCACTGGATTCTGAGATACTACGCTAACAGGACGAAGGATCTCAGAAAGACTTATCAACTGTTTGTCTCCTTTGCTCATAAAAGAGACGGTAATGCTGTTTCTAAGCAATGCCTGTCTAAATGGTTAGCTTATTGTATCACTTTCTGTTAAGTACAACAAGACCCTGCTGGGTCAAGTCAGAGGCCACTCCACCAGAGGGGTCGCTGCCTCTGCGGCTTGTTTCAAGAATGTGTCAGTGGCTGACATTTGTGCAGCCGCCACTTGGACTTCTGTCCATACCTTTACGAAACATTACAGTTTGGACATTTCCTCTCGCTGTAGAGCAGACTTCAGGTTGGCTGTTCTGCAAGACCTCCTTTCCTAAGGCCTTCACAAGCCTGAGGTTCTACTCTTGAGTAGTTTTCCTCCTCCCGTTTGCATCTCCTTGTTCCAGACTGCTTGGGACTCAGTCCTATATGTAATTACCTACTGCAAGAGCCCTCTTGAAGTAAGATAGTACAGTTATGTAAGAACTTACCGTAACAGTAGATCTTCGAGAGAGGCTCTTGCAGTGGGTAATACCTTCCCACCCTCCAACCCCCTAAGCTTTTTCAGCTCCTTTTCCAGGATGGAAATATCTGCTTCTCTCTCGTCTCGCCTTTTGGCCTTTGGCGGGAAAGAACTGGAAGGCGGGCGTGGAGGACCGCCCCTTTATACTGACATCGCATGACATCGGTCACCTGACGTGGCGGTCCACCGCCAGAGACTGATGGCTAGAAATTTTTCCGTGGGGTCCTGACGCCTGCTGGCATCAGTCCTATGTGTCATTACCTACTGCAAGAGCATCTCTCGAAGATCTGCTGTTATGATAAGTTCTTACGTAACTACTTTTTCCTGTAAAAACAGAAAATGGACCCACGTCTTTTTTTTTTTTTTTACCCTGAAAAAAAAGAAAACTGTCCCTCGTCGTTGCCACTGGCCCCCTCCCACAACCTGCATCCTCCCTCTGCGCACCCCACCTCCCCGCACTCCTTCTCACCCATACTTACCTCTGGAGGTCGGGAGCAGCGATTTATTTTTTCATTTACTTATTTATTTCAGTGGACTGGGAACATGTTTGCACTCTTCAAAATCTAACCACAAATTGAAGAAATGACAGTAACTTTTATAACGACACAGAATGGGGGTGGGGTTTCAATTTAGGTTGATATCTCAGCTATTTTGGGGAGTTTTGGTCCCAGATTTTCAACATGGGGTTCTTGGGACCCCACCTCATGAACACACAGTCACTGCCATTTCATTATTCGGTCCTGAAAGGTCATTTTGCGGTCGCTGCACGGAATCACCTTTTGGGACCGATTAACAAAACGACAGTGCCACTGTTCATGAGGTGGGCTCCCAAAAAGCCTATTTTGCAAATTTGGTGAAAAAATTCCAAAAAATGACTGTTAAGAGCGTGCATTGCACAGTTTCCACACACGCTTGTAACTTCAAGAATTTTTAATATTTTCACTCCAGAACAGTACAGCTTCATTTTTCACATCCTGCCCTAAATATGTTTTTGCACATCTGGCGCACAATTTTTTTTTTCTTTTTGTCTTTGGTAACTGGGTAAGGCCCACTAGGCACAAGTGCCTGTTTTCAGGGGTGACCTGGGAGCACTGGGCGGTTAAGTGACTTGCTCCAAGTCACAAAATATGCAAGTGGAGGTTGTGAGAATCAAACCAAGGTCTGGTCTGCTGGGTGTACCAAGCTCGTTCACAGCTCATTACTCTAATCTCTGGATTATACTGCCAGCCCAACGGCGCGGTTGCTGTGAGAAGTCAGTGTTCGGGACAGATTAACAAAATCACAGTGCCACTGTTCATGAGCGGAGGTCCCAAAATGCCTATGTTGAAAATTTGGTTAAAAAAATTCCCCCATGTAATTGCGTTGCTCAGTTTCTATGCACACTTGTGATTTCACCAATTTTATATATTTTCACTCCAGATTTTTAACATTACCATTTTTTTACACCTCCTCATGAACAGTACATTTGTCATTTTTCACATCATGCCCGAAATGTGTTTTCGCACCTGTGGCACCAAATGGCGCAGTCGCTGTGCAAAATCACCTTTCGGCTAATGAACTGATAGTGCCACTGTTCATGAGGTGGGGTTACAAAAAGCCCGTGTTGAAAATTTAGAGTGAAAATGCCAGCAAACGCCTGGGGTGTTAGGGTTTCCAACTATAATGCCCCACCCTGTAGAGACTGACGGGCATCAGGGTTGTAACTTGGTATTGTCGGCTGTAATGCGTACTCCATTCCACCCCCGCCCTGCCGCCAATGACAGGGATCGAGGTGTGCCTTGGACTCTTTGTCCCCAAAGTTCACCCCATTCTCCTATACTGCATCCATTTCAGGGTATTTCCTTATGGAATGAGGTGAGTGTAAAGCCCAAACACTGCAAGGCACACTGTGATATTTGTCAGTGTCTGCAGGGTAGGGTGAAGTGAAATGGTGTGAGCATTATGGCCGGAAACCCAAAGGCAGACCCCAGTGTCTGTTAGTCTCTGCAGGGTGGGAGTGGGGTTGGCGTCAATTTAGTACTTCACTGCCATTCCTATTATGCATCTGTCTAACCACTGCACTACCAATGCCAGCAAACCAACATTCAGCACTGACAAATTCTTATTTATTCTAATCTGCGCTTGAAATAAATGGAAACTTTTGATTTATCTGTTACCCATTTTGGCCACCAGAGGGAACCTCATTGAGACTGAATTAAATTATATTGTATGTGTGTGTGTGTGTGTGTGTGTGTGTGTGTGTGTGTGTGTGTGTGTGTGTGTGTGTATGTATGTGTGTGTATGTGTGTATATATATGTGTGTGTGTGTGTGTGTATATATATATATATATGTATATATATATATATATATATATATATATATATATATATATATATATATATATATATATATATATATATATATACATATACACACACACACTACGACAGTCCATCTTTTGGAAAAGGAATGAATGGTGTAATTTTGATTGCAGAGGCACTTTTTTCTTTTCCACTTATTTCCATAGTCATGAAAAAAGATGATGCATTTTTTTTAATTGCTGTTTATTTTTTGTCCCTCCCCATTGTCGTTATTGTCTGCTTCTCTTCTGTGCTGCTTCTTGGTCTTCCATTAGCCTCTGCCTATTGGCACACCTTGCTGCAATGCCTGAACTCCACTAAAGATCCCCCCTCCCCCGCAAATATAGCACAGCTCAGCGAACAGAGACTGACTCATTGTTTAGCTGGGGGAGGCAGGGGTGTCGGGATGGAAGACAAGGGCGTTGCAGTGTGGGGGTGTAGTGCAGTGTCATGCACACAGTACTGGCATTTTCCCCTTTGCAGACCCACCCAACTCCCCTGTTAGACCTGTCGATGCAGCACCCAGTCTCTTACAGCACGTTTGGTAGCTCCCTCCCCCTGGAGTCTAGTATGCTGCCTCAGCTACTCTCACCGAGCCCACCAGAAGAAGTGCTCTTGCAGTGGGGTGGGTGGCTCCCTCCCCTGGAGTCCAGTGTGCTGCCTCTGTGGCTCCACTCGGCCTTCCTAAAGAAGTTGCTCCGCCCCCCCCCCCACACTTTACAACTCCCATCAAGCACCCCAGAGAATGTGCAAGTGGGCATCTCTCTCTCTCTCCCCCGAGTCCAGAGTGGTGCCTCTGTGATTCCACCTAGTGCCATTTGGTGTCATTTCTGGAGATGTTAATGTGCAGTATAGGCTGCCTATAAACACAGACTTAGTCTCATAGTATGGGGTGGCCCAGTGGGGTTCCTAGCTGCCACCTGGGAGACTCGGGTTAATGTCTGTAAATGGGTTTCAAGTCTAGGGAGCAGAGAATGTAGAGGAGGTGCTCAGTTCCTGGAGAGGGAGTGGACCACGTAGCCCCCTGGCACCTTCACCAGCTGATACCAGAGTGTTCTTGGCACTGGTCATAAAGGCTACCACTCTCCTGCTCTTTCACCCACAGATGAAGTTATGGCAGTGATAGATAGCTACAACAATTGAGATTGTGGAAGAGAGAGGGAAATTGGGAGGAGGTACACTGCCATCCAGTGACAACGGCATGGGTTCGTGAAGCTTATTCAGTGTCAGTCAGTACAGTCGGAAGGGTGAAGAGAGAGCTCTTTGTCACATTCTGTTTCATCTCATGCAGGTGTAAGGAGGATATAAAAGCCGGCATTGGGAACCTGCTGGTCTATGTGAAGAGCTTTAAAGGCCTGGCTGCAATTCGAGACGCAGTGTGGGAGCTTCTGACCAACGACTCCATCAACCAGAACTGGGAGATGGTGTGCCGTAGGCTACTAGACAAGCCTCTCTCATTCTGGGATGATTTCCTGCAGCAGCTTTTCCTGGACAGACTAGAGGTAAAACAGTTTGCCCCCATATTTCTTTTTAATTTATAAAATTGCCAAAACTGAGGGTGTATTTACATGCCATCTTGCTCTACCAGTGTACCTCAGCTTCCAGCTGTTACATGTTTTTGGTGAGTACTGGTTTTGTGGTGGATGCTGGTAAGGTCTTTTAAAATGAGTTTTTTTTTTTTCCTTTAATCCCCCCTTCTTCATGTAGGGGTATTACAATATGAAATTGTTCATGCCGGTTAAGACCCCTGCTGCGGTTATGGTAATATTGCTGTGTTATGTAGTCCCTGTCTAGAATACAAAATGACTATAGCATTCCCAAGAAGGGGCACTAAACAGCGTGTAGTTGAGCTCTGGTTTGAGCTAGAGGGGATGCTTGACGGCGCAAGTTCAGAGGGGCGGGGAGGATTGGGATCACAGACCTGAAAACTATGGTATATTCTATACATGGAATTTGTTGGCAGAAAAGGACTGCTTGACCCACCCAGTCTACCCAGATGGTCCCTCTCTATAGATTCTAACTGGTCTCCGGCGATCCTCCCTCCTCCCTGCCTATTTACTAATATTCCCCATCTACCCTAATGTTTTCACTGCCACCTCTTCTGCTGCTATTCCGTTCTAGGCATCTATCACTCTTTCATTGATGTAATACTACCTCATATCCCTCTTAATTCCCCAGCTTCATTGCATGCCCTCTGGTCCTGGTGCTCTTTCTTATTTAAGAGAGACTTCAACACCCTTTTCACTCTTGTAAGATACTTGCAGGTCTCTATCATGTCCCCTTTCACTCTCCTCTCTTCCATGGAGTCATATTGAGATCCCTCAGCCTCTCCTCGTAGGGCTTTTGGTGTCACCCCTGCACCATTTTAGTTGCCCTCCTCTGGACTGCCTCCACCTTGTCTGTGTGCTTTCTGAGATGTGGCCTCCAGAACTGGACACATTTTCAAGGTGGGGTCTCACCAGCAAATGATACAGTGACGGCACCACCTCCTGCCGGAGATACCTCTCCCTATGCATCCCAGTATCCCACTGGCTCTGCCCACTGCTTTTTCACACTGCCCTGTCACTTTGAGATCATCAGATATGAGAACGCAAAGGTCTCTTTCCTGATTAGTGGCTGTCGGCACCTCCCCCCATCCTGTACTCAGCTCCTGGGTTCCTATGCCCTAGGTGCACGATTTTGCACTTTTTGACATTGAACCCTAACTGCCATGCTCTTGACCACTCCTCCTTGATTCCCAAGATCCTTGTGCATTCTTTCCACCCTGCCTGATTGTCCACCCTTTTACAGATTTTGGTGTGATATGCAAAAAGGCGTACCTTCCCTTCCAGTTCTTCTGCAGTATCAGTTGTGATGACACTGAAGAGGGCCAGTGTCTGTACTGAGCCCTGTGGCACCCATTGGTCACTCTCCCACCATTAAAGTGAGCGCTGTTAATCACCACCCTCTGTCGCCTGTCCATTAACCAGTTTCTAACCCAGTTCACCACTTTGGATCCCACCCCTAGGCTGCTCAATTTCTGTAATACATGGTTATAGTATATGGTTTAGTGTTGTGTTTTGTTTTCTATACACTAAAAATCCTTGCTCTGCTTGGGCAAAGTTGTTGTACACAGTTTAAACGTCATAAAAAAGTTATTGTGCACAGTTGAAATATTATGGCAACTTCTTGTACTCTGTTCAAAGGTCACAGAAAGTTGATGTGTGTGGTCATCTCCTTTTAAGCCTCTTGTTGACAATTTTGTATTTAATATAGTCGACTATGAGTGCTAAAAGATAGACGAGAGGGGAGTAGATGGGTCTTGGCTACTACTGCATATAGACTGAAATTTTCACTTTTGACATACAGTAAAACCATATACAGTGGGCAGCCATCCCATACATGGCTCATGTTTCTTTCTCGGAGTTGAGATGACATCATGGATCTCTCAAGCTTTGTTCTCGAGGTCCATAAGAGATCATCTCTACCCCGAGATGGAGAAATGCCTTGTATTTTTTTCCCCTATAAAAATTTTATTGCATTTTTCAATTTTTTACTTCAAATCAGTCAATCAAAGCCAGTGTCAGTGGCTCAATAGGTAGCACACTCTCCTCTGAGGCCAGGAGATCAGAGGGCTGTGGGTTCAGTTCCCACATCTGGCACTTGGGTTAATATCCCAGTATTGACACTGTAGTGCAGCATGAGAGGGGTGCTGCACTTCTGAGGTGCCGTCTTTCGAATGAAACGTTAAACCAAGGTCCCATCTGCCTGGATTGGTGGTAGTTCAGGTGGATGTTAAAGATCCCTTGTGAAATGGGTGGTAAAAAAGCAGCATTCTGATTGGCTGCTAGGAGTGTGCTAATATGTCTAACACCATTGTAAAAGGATCAGGCTGTGCCACGCTATGGCAAGTGGGCATTGATATGGGTGATGCTGCCCACTCAGAACCTTCAGAAATGAAAACACAGCCATCTTGTTTCTTGCACAAGTGGTGCCAGCCTAACTAAAAAAAAAAAAAAAATGAAATAAATAAATCTGACCTCTTGTTCAGTTGACCTCGGTCTTTGAGGGTTTCTGTTATGCATGTAGAAAAGCGGGGAATAAAAAACACCAAATGCCTCGATCTGTCTCCCAGCTCGCTTACTCGCCAACTAGTTGGGTAAACACTTAATAAAAGTCCATGGTGACTTAGTTCTTGTAAAAGTGCACTCTCTAGATGCAAAGCACAATTGTGAAAACAAAGTCAAGACTTCTTCCGGTTCTGCCTGCACGCTCGCTCGCAGTGCTTAATATGGGGAAAAAGTCCAGATTTCTTCCGGTTCTGCCCGTTTTCTCACTGTGCTTTTCAATGGGCGACCTGCCACCCGCTCAATACTTCCATCCCTTAGCACTGTCATTTCTCAATTTTTAGGACGAAACTTTACATTGGTCCCTGTTGTTCCTTTTGGGGGGGTGTATCGCTATGGCAAACACAAGTATAAAAACTGTAACTACACCAGCCTTCCCAGGTCAAAAGTCCCCCCCGCCCCAAACAAAACACAACAAACTGAAGGCGGAGGAACTATTTTATTTAAATTAAAGAAAACGAGTTCTGTTTATAATTACTTAAAACAGCTTTTTTACCTTTCACATGCATCTATAATATAATTGCCCATTTCATAAGTGCAATAAGCCACTCCAGGGTCTCTGTGTTAGACACTTTAACACACGGCTAGGAGGCTGGGACTTACTTGGCTTAATGGCCTCGTGCCTCACTCAGCCGCCCTAATAGTGTGTTAAAGTGTCTAACACACACCCTGTCCTGTCTTATTGCTTACATGTCACTTATCGAGAAAAGTAGGGGAATTTCCCTGGTGTCCTGGCCAAATTTCCCTCATTCACTAAAAATACCACCAACAGCTTAATCTGATTCAAGGTCAGTTGGCATTCATCTGTATCCCCTGCCCCCGGGTCGTGCCTGAAAATAGGCAGGATTTGTCTAATGCACTAACCCGGTCAACAAAAACTAAATAAATAAAAAAAAAATTAGTGTACATATACCAGACAGTAATATCCACATACTTTACAAAGTTGCAGTGCTGTAACATTTAAGGTCAAATAGCAACAACATTCAGTAGGAATGCAAGGTAACTGTCATGTCAAAGCAGGAAGTGCTAATAAAAAAGAGATGGGAAACAGCTGGTGTCCTGGGTCAATGTATAGCATGTCGTACAAGGGTAATGCATAAATAAATGATACACACGTAGGTGAGAGGTACACAGGTAAATGAGTTTGTCCCTTCCGATATGAACAACAGCTCATGCTCACTGCCCATTGCCCTGGGCCTGTAGAAGGTATGTGCCTCTCTTGAATGAACAGGAGGGAGAAGACAACTATGAGCAATAATATCTAACCTTTGTATCAAAAATAAAGGTAAGCCCTGTCTAGTAACCTGCACATAAGTGAACTGTATGTGACCCTGGGTTCTGTATTACCTACAGCACATGTACCCCCAGATGGGGGAGGGAGAAATGCGACAGCAAAGAACATCAGACGTGGGTCAGCAGTGTGCAGAAAGCTCCCTTATTGGAGCTTAAAGACAGTGACATCATGCATAAAAGAGTTTCGTCCAGTTTGGGATGAGGCAGGACAGGATATGGCTTCAGACTTCACCTGTGAGGAGGTCGGGGTAGAATCTGCCAGGATTCTTTGTACTTACCCCAGATCATAGAATATTTATCTGTATTATTCTGGGCTACATGATAGATACGTTCATATGTAGCTGTCAGAACTGGTAGGTTCTCCCACTCCATACAGATGGGGGGGATCTGAGTCGCTCCACTTGTGAAGGAAGACGCATTTGACTGCAGAAAAGGCACTGTTGACCCACACGTAGTCTAATCAGGAGTCAGTGTCATCTGCCAGAGAATCTTAAGTAGCGCCAGTTTAGGATCTCTAAGTTGTAGAAAAGGAACTGTCTTTCGGCAAAAGGCCCAAACCTCCTCCCAGTACTGATCAAGGGTAGGGCAGCACCACAGGGTGTGGGTAAGATTGGCCTGTGGCGAGGAGCACCTCCAACAATCACTGCGGTGCAGGAGGCTCACGCACGATAAGGCTTGTGGCATTCTGTAGGCCCTGTGCAAGATTTTGAACTGCAGGGCTGTAGCATGATGGGCCTGCTTCCACATGGTATCCCACTCTGCAGGTGTAATGGAAACATCCAGTTCTAGGGACATGGATATGTTGTTCATCCACACTTATTGGCAGGTATCCTTGCCGCTTTAATTCTTGCCGGAAGGTCTTCAAGCTGGCTCCTCCCACCCACCCGGGCGGTAAAACTCTCGGCTCCGCCCCATGACGCCAGATCTTCCTTACCGCTTGGAAGCTCAGGTTCCCTCCTTAGCGCTCTGCGTTTTTGACTGGTTCCTGGAAATTTCGGTCTTCGAAATCAATTGGAAGTTTTTCGATCTTTTCTTCTTCGCTGCGGCGATGGCTCATTCTTTTTCCGGCCCCGGGAGGTGCCCGGTTATTTCTTCCTGGAGAGACCCACACTCCACGTGCGTTTACTGCCTTGACCTGGATCATGATCCTCAGCTTTGTGAGTTTTGTTGTGCCCTTTCGGCCAGCTCTCTGGAGGATCGCGTGGCCCATTCGGGGCTTGGGCGCCCAGTAAATTTTCCCGCTCCGGAAAATTCCTCGGAGACTCGTCGGGCAGCATCCGCATTGACTGTTTCTGAGCAGCTCGATCTTCTTCCCTCCGGGGAGGGGGTGGCTGCCCCTCCCTCTTCCTCGGTCACGGCACTTATCCCGCTCTCCTTGGGTTCTCCTCATGCACTTCTCCCTCAGGATCTGGCCATGTATATCTGGTCTTACCACCTTGCCCAGGGTACTCCCCTTCCCCCTGCAGGCACTTACCATTAACATTGTTTCTGTTGTTCCCCACCTAACTTGTCCCCCGACTGTTACATCCTACACTAAAAGCACCGTGTCACCCCCCCTCGAGTCAGCCCTGTTCTGTCTGCCAATTTTAGTTCTGTTCTTGGTCCCCTCAATTTATACATGTATGAATTTTGAACCAACCTTGTCCTAGAGCTAGCCTTGAAACTGCCTGTGTATTTCTCATGTATCCCTCTCTGTTCCTCAACTGTTTAATGTATACCTACCTTGCTCCAGAGCTTGTACTGCACTGCCTGTTATCTTACTGTGTATCCCTTATGCTTCCCCAACTGCTGATGTATGGTGTTTTTTTTACCTGTAACTCTCCCGGGTCGCACCTGAAAATAGGCACTTGGCTGTCTAGTGTGCTTACCCGGTAAACAAAAGCAAATAAATAAATAAATAAATGCAGCTTCGTTCAAGGAGCTTCGCCAGTCCCTTTCCTTGAAGGGAGAGGGACCTTTTGGGACCTGCCTTTCGGCCCAAGTCCAAGGAGTCGCAGGCTAAGTCCCTTCGTCGGCTCCGGAGGGCAGAGTTCCCCTCCTTGCGGCCCGGCCTTTCGACTTCCGGTCGAGGATGCGGCTCGACTGCTGGCCTCACGGTGTCCCGTCAGGTCAGCGGCCAGGACCCGTCGGCGTTGTCGAGCCTCTCGACCCGTCATCTGGGCTGTCTTCTGCTAGTGCTGCCATCCCTTTGCCAGTCCCCGGCGGAGGCTGAGGTTCTGCCGGTACCTTGAATTCGACAGTCCTCGGCCATTTCTTAAGCGAAGGAGGCGGTAGCGCCCGCTCGGCCCCAGACCCGCCCTCAGTTCCCCTGAGGATTCGGGTCTCGGTCTCGGTCCTCCTCTCGGCCTAGCCGCTCACGCCAACCTCGGCGTTCTCGGTCGGGGCACCGAGTCAAGTGGCATTGCCGTTCTTCCTCGTCCCCCTCCTCGGATGAGGAGTGGCGTCGATGCCGTTGGCGTCAACGTTACGAGGAATTTATGAGGCAGCAGCTGTTGTTGTCCAGGAATCAATCGACCCCGATTCATTCTCCGGCTAGTAAACAGCTGCTGCCCGGTCGGCAGACGCAGCCACTCGAGGCAGTCGAGGTGCCCTCTCGGGGGCCGGTTGCTCGTCCGATCCCTGCTGCCCCACCATCCTCGGTGGAACCCAGGCCGGGCCATGACCTGTCTCGCAGGTTATCTGTTCCCCCTCACTCCCGCCCGCCCTCGGCGGACGAAGAGCGACTCAGGCCTGCGGCAGCTTTTTGTAGACCCCCCGGAGCCCGAAATCGACTCCTCTATGTTTCCCAGCAGGGAGGACCCTTGGTCTTCTCCGGAGCATTCCATGGACGACAGCCAATCGTCCTTTATGGGTCTGCTCCACCTCATCTCGGTTTTCACCGGGATGCAGCTCGAGCCCGTTTTCAAATGGGCCCCGTACCCCCTTATGGAGATGCTAGACCGAGGGGGTTCACCCTCGGAGGCCTTCCCGGTGGCTGAGGCAATCGTGGGCCCAGCCTTGGAGCTCTGGCAGCGGCCTACTTCCTGCCCTGCACCTTCAGCCAGGATGGCCAGGAAGTACTCTGTCCCTGTCGGTTCTCTGCCCGGTTTCTCGGAACACCCCTCGGCTGAGGGGGTAGTCACCGACAATGTTTTCCAATGTTTTGGAAACGCTAGGGATGTGGCTAGGCCCCCTGACAAGGAGTCCAAAAGGATGGACTATGTCGGGCGCAAGGTTTACGCTGCGCCCTACCTAGGCCTCCATCAGGCCAGCTCGGCAGCACTGATGGCACACTTCTCCCACGCCCTTTTGGGCTCCCTGGATGAGGTCCTCCCTCATCTCCCGGCTGACCTGTGGATCACGGTCCGGCAGGTGCGGGACCAGGGTAGGGCGGTGGCTAAACAGCAGCTCCAGACGGCTCTGGATCTGGGCGACTCCTGTGCCAGATCGGTGGCGGCCGCAGTGGCCATGCGCCGCAGGGCGTGGCTGAGGTTATCCTCCTTTTTTTGGAAACCCAGCACGAGTTGGTAGACATCCCCTTCTTGGGGACTGACCTTTTTGGCCGTGGAGTGGAGGGACACCTCCAGGGGTCCGAGAAGTCCGATGCCACTCCGGACTCGGTCACTCCTGCCCGGAGGGACAAGGGCAGCCGACAGCCTTTGCATAAGCCCCTTTGCCCCCCAGCCCCTGCGGCTCAACCGGCCCAGCACGAGGGCCAGCAGGCATGCGCTGGGCAGCCTGACGCCAAACCAGCGTCTTCCTCCAAAAAGGAAACTGAGGTAAGGTCAAAGGGAGCTCCCTCGGCCTCTTCCTTCCCAGGCCTGCTCAGCCAGCCAGGCTAGGGGTGCTGTTCCCGACCCCGTCGTCCCTACCAAGGGTTTCCGTGGAGGAACGACTCCGCACCTCTTCCTCTTGATCCGTTTCCTGGACCTCTGGGGGTGCGGGGTACTAAAGGTAGAGTCCTGTCGAGGTTGCAGAGCAGGTTCCACCCCTTTGAGCCGTCGCCCACGGGATCTTGGGATCACAGCCTCTTCGCGACCCGCTGAGCCGACTTGCTGGCCCTCTAGTGAGGGTGATCAGGAAGGTTGCGGATCCTCCTTCTGACCCCGGGTTCGTGTCCAGGTGTCCTGGTCTCAAACAGATGGAGGCTAGCACCCCATTCTTCCCTGCCGCCTGGATGGTCTCTCCGGCTTAGATATCCATCCTCAGAACGGGCGTGGGGCTTCCTTCCTGGGCTCCCAGGACGTACTTCCTCCTCGTTCCGTCCGTTTCCTGGGAGACTCCTCCCTTTCCTAATGGGGGATCTCCTCACGAGTTCCAGGCCAGGTCCGTCGGTCTCTGCCCACAGCTTTCTGCGGCATCGAGAGGCCCGGGCGTAACCCCACCCGGATGGCTGCCTGACTACAGCCCTTCCAGGTGGAAGGGGTCAGTCCAGAGTTCTGGATCTCAGGCTGGTCTCCTGTTATTGGAGCCATGTTGGAACTCGTGCCTTAGCGGGTGATCCTTCTTCGGGACCAGGCTCGACTATTGAGTCCGAGCTCGGCTCCCAGCAGACAGGGCTGAGGTTCTTCCTCCCTTACCTGGTCAGGTCTGACTGGGCAGTTGCGCCCTGCCGGGACCTCCTGCTCCTCCTGGGCCTAGCAGCAGCCGGCTCCAGCGTGGTCTGTCGGATCCGCTGGTTCATGCGTTCCCCTCGTGGGGACTGGCCAGCCAGCGGTCTCAGTGCTGTGTCCCTTCAGACCAGTTCGTGACTACAGCCCAGGAGTTAGGGAACGCTCTCCTTCGGACTGTTCCAGCTCTTGCAGGAGAACATCCTGTTCGTCCGCCCTGAGTCGACGGTCTTCTCCGACCGATGCTTCTCGGATGGGTGGGGGTGCCCATCTAGGGGAATACAGAGTGCTTCGCCTCTGGTCCTCTCGGGAGTACCGATGTCTTTCCTACCCGCTGGAGCTCCAGGCGGTCCGCTCAACTTGCACCGCTCGCTCAGTTTGTGCGGGGTCTCGTGGTTTAAGTCCAAGCAGACAACACCACGACCATGTGCTACCTACCTCGCCAGGTTCGGTCGAGCCCCTTACCTCGGCGTAAGGAGGTTCTCCACATTGGGTCTTTCGTGCAGCCAGAGGCGGTTCCCAGCCATTTGATGGCAGGAGCCTCCAGCACCCTGGCTGATGCCCTGGCCGGGCATAGGCTGCACCTCACGAGTGGTCTCCCCTGCCGGAGGTAGCACAGGATCTTCTCCCTCCTTCCCTCCGGGGAGAATACAGACGAGAATGTATCTTGCCCGCCCCTCAGCAGGTTTGCTGTGAGGGATGCCGTCAGTCAGCGGACCCCAGGCCTTTCTACGCCTCTCCTCCATTCCCTTGACCCACGGGCAAGGCGAGGGAGGGTCTAGGCGCGAGGCGATGCTGGTAGCCCCAGACTGGGTTTCCAGCTCTGGTATCCAGCTGTCCTCAGTCTCAGCCCCAGGCTCCCGACATGGCTTCCAGCCCGCCCGGTCCTGATCTCTCTTTCAGGGGAAGGTCTTTTTTATTGGACCTTCAACCCCTGCACCGGCAGGCCTGGTCCCTGTATGGCTAGGGGCCAGGCCGCAAGGTCCTCAACATTTCGAGGCCTCCTGCTAGAAGTCGGCCAAACATGCTCGCCTTCAATTGGAAGAGTTCTCCATTGGTGATGGGATAGGGCCTGAGCCCCTCTCCCGTCCCTCTGCGAGCATTCTGGACCATCTGCGGTCCGTTCTTTTGAACTAGGGCTTCAGCAGACGACCCTCTAGGTGCTTCTGTTGGTCACCCCTGTCTTCCGGGCGCGGGCCGGAAGGCAGTCGGTGGCACAGAAAAGGTGGTCTGGCACTTTTCTAGGCCTCGATCACACCTCCCCTTTGGGGGAGAGTATCCCCATTTCTGTGGGATCTTCGCTGGTATGGGCTGAGCTCACGGACAAGCCGTTCGAACCTTTGCACAGGTGCGAGTTCCCCCACCTGTTGTGGAAGAACACCTTCTTGGGGCTACTCTGCCATCCAGAAGGAGGGGAGAGTTCCAGGCGCTCCTTTGAATCTCCCTATCTGGTCTTCCACAGGGACTAGGTTGTCCTGCGCCCCACCCGAAGTTCCTTCCAAAGGTGGCGTCGGAGTCTTCCCTAACCGTGTATTGTCTCTGCCGGGGTTCATCCCCATTCACACCTCGGAGGCTGTATATAGGTTCCATGGGACCTATTTAGCACTCACCCCCAGGGAGCATAGGGCTGAAGTTCGGGAGAGGTTCGCCAGCTGTTTGTCATCTACGCTGAAGCCGCACCTGGCAGACCTGCAGCCAAGCGGACGACGAGCGGGTGGGTCACCTCCTGCATAGCTCTCCGCTATAGGTGGGTGGGCATGGAGCCTCCCAGAGGGATAAGTGCTCATTTAACCCGCCCTTCCGCTGCATCGGTGGCTGCTTCCGAGGATACTCCGGTCCAGGATATCCGCAGGGCTTCTACCTGGAAGCAGGCTTTACCGTTTCCCCTTCCACATCGACCTTGGGTCACGCCGGGATGCTGGTCGGGGCCTCGGTTCTCTAGTCTTTCTACCTAATTAGGGGGTGTGCGCCTTGCCTCTCTCCTCCCAGAGAACTGCTAGGAGTCTGCCAATAAGTGTGGATGAACAACATATCCATGTCCCTAGAAATACAGGTTACTCACCTGTAACAGGAGTTCTAGGAATGGTATATGTTGTTCATCCCACTACCTACCTGCCGGCTAAAGCGCTTACAACCTGGCTTCCAGCGAGCTAGATCTAGGCGTAATGGGGCGGAGCCTAGAGTTTTACCATCCGGGTGGGTGGGAGGAGCCAGCTTGAAGACCTTCCGGCAAGAATTAAAGCGGCAAGGATACCTGCCAATAAGTGTGGATGAACAACATATACCATTCCTAGAACTCCTGTTACAGGTGAGTAACCTGTATTTCCTTCTCCCACTGTTCCCTTGGTCCTGTGGTCGAGGTAACAGGAACATATTTACTCTGAGCTCGGCCATGCAAGCAGTCATATATCTAGACAAAGGGAGGTGCATAAGTCACTGATCTAGTGCATTCAGTTGAGGGTGGTACAATATAGAGGTGAGACTTTCTCTCAGAAGATCCTTCTCAGTTGGAGATATTGCTGAAAAGAGAGAGCAGGTTGCCACCTCTGGCTTGAAGCAGTGTGTAAGGGTAGAATACCCCTGTGTTTTCATGACCGAGATCCCCCACTGTGTGTATACCTTTCTGTTTCCAGAGGTGCCAGTTAGTGGGTTTGTCATCAACCCTTAGAGAGGGGTTCATCTATAGATGACTGAGTCTGGCTGTGTGCATATTCCATCCCAATAGTTTACGAAGCTGGGCTGAAACCAGTTTGGTATGAATAGTACAGGATGAGGAGGATTTAGAGAGCTGCCAGTCCGATAGGACACAAGCTGCAAGGAGTGGGACTTTGCCCTATATAGCTTCTAAGGAGAGCCGGCAGGGCTGAGGGAGCAGAAGGTCAGGTCTCAAGCAGATCACTGCTTGCTGCACTACTGTGCACTGGTGAAAGAAACTGAGGTTTGGTAAGCAAAAACCTCCTTCAGACCAGTGTTGTTGTAGGGTGTCCCAGCAGATCTTCTTGGGCCCTCCCGCCATTTGAAGGTTGTCAGTTTTTCCCTGAAGGGCTGGGAAAAAGTACATGTGTGGAAACTGGCAGATTAGCTGGAACATATTGTAGCTTGAGGACAGTAATAAGTCTTGTGACATTTATCTCGTCCCATAGGGATAGCATGATTCCCTGCCATCTGTTCAGGTCTGCATCTGTCTTATGTAACATTTGCACATTAACCTAATGGTTTCTTTAACTGCTGGTCTTAGAAGGCATGTCGTCCCATCTGCAGACCACTGGTAGGAGTAGGCTTTGGACATGGAGTGGGGTACCTGCTGGGTTCAGCGGGAGAACTTGGGATTTTGCTCCATGGAGTTTATACCCCGAGATCTGTAAATACTCCTCTATCTATGAGTGAATGGTCAGGAAACATAGACTTTGATGGCAGATAAGGACCACTTGGCCCACCTAATCTGCCCATTTCCCTACCTACTGGATAAGCTGCAGATCCTAGTTAACCAACAGCCTATTTCTTCCTACCTCCCACAAGAATTGCCTTATGTCTGTCCCATGCAGTCATGAATTCCCCCACTGTTTTTGACCCCACAACCTCCTCAGGAAGGCTGTTCCATGCATCCACTGCCCTCTCTGTGAAAAAATACTTCCTCACATTGCCCTTGAGTTGTCCCCCTCTTTATCTTCAAATTGTGTCCCGTTGTTCTTACACATCTCTTTTTCTGAAAGATGCTACCCTCTTGGACTTTGTTGATTCCCTTGAGTGAGTGAGGCAGGAGTTCTGTAAGGAAGAGGGTAATATTTTCTGTAAATAGTGTGATTTTTGTGGTGTCCCACCCCACTACCCCTGTGAAGGTAGGAGAGACCCATAACTTTTGCGTTAGGGGTTCTGTTGTAAGGAAGAACAGATAAGGTGAGAGGGGACACCCCTGCCTCATCCCTCTTTCCAATGAAAAACTTGAGGATATGTTGGAATTAGTCAGAATTTTAGCAGCTGGTGCCTAATAAAGCAGTTGGACACACTTGATAAACTGAGGTGCAAAACCAGGTTGACCCTTGGTGTCAGATAGGTAGGCCCACTCCATCCTGTCACGTGCCTTTTCGGCATCAAGGGACAGGGTGACCATGGGCTCCTGTAATGTATGCACCTCCCACAATATTAAGATTCAGTGGGTGTTGTCAGATCCCATGCAACCCAGGACAAACCCCAGTTGGACTGCGTTGACGAAGGCTCCCATCACCTCCTACTCCTCCCTGCCAATACTTTAGCATAAATATTTGCATCAACATTAAGTTAAAACTCATTATTACCTGGAAACACTTTTTGATCCGAACTTTCCATTGCTTTAACCTTGATACAAAATGGATGCCCAGGCATAATTAATCAGGTAGTTGGGGCGGAAATGGGACCACATGATACCAGTGTTGCCTTTCTTTGGTATCAGAGTTACAAGTGCCCCACTAAAGGATGAGGATGTGTGCCCATGACACAGGCCTCATTAAACACTCTGGCCAGGCGAAGTGCTAGTATGGGAGCAAATGCCTGGTAACCTGTCCAGGCCTGGGGATTTACCAATTGCCGTGGATACTTCTCCGCACTGAACAGTGCTACAAGTCTAGCATTGGCCAGCTCTGGTACCTGCGGGAAAGTGATGGCTGCATGGAAGGCCGAATATTGCATTTCTGAAGGGGACGCTTCTGAGCAGTACAATGTAGATAAATAGATATATATTTTATTTATAAAGTGCCCAGTTCCTGGGACTCTGAGCGCTGTACAAAACAGTAATCCAAGTGCCACCAATAAAACCATACAAATAAACACATTCATATAATAATTATAATATAAAATCATATCAATTATCCTTCCATAATCAAAAATCTGTGAACGCCTGTTGGAACAGATGCCTTTTAAGCCCTTTATAAAGGCTTCTACGAGGGTCCTCATAAATACTCTAGTGAGGAGTTCCACAGGGTAGGTGCAGCAACCGCAAACGCCTGGTCTCCAGAATGCCGCAGTTTTACCTTGGGAACTCCAGGGAGGCCTCCCTCGGCAAAACGGAGTGCCCGAGCCGGACGGTAAGGAACCAGGAGGTCTTGCAGGTATACAAGACCCCTTCCGTGTAGGGTCTTAATGGGTAAGGAGCCTTATCTTGAAGACGATCCTCCACCTGACCATCAGCCAGTGCAGCCCACGGAGGACCGGGGTAATATGTTCACACCTTCTTGCCCTGGTCATAAGTCTTGCCGCCGCATTCTGCACTAGCTGTAGCCTACGGAGGTTGCCTCCAGATAACCCAAGGCACAGGGCATTACAGTAGTCCAGCCTGGGAGTGACAAATGCATGTACCAGTGTGGTCAGGTCCTCGAGAGGGATCAGGGTTCGGATTTGGGCAATGTTCCTAAGATGGTAGAATCCATTCTTGACCACGGCTGACACCTGAGCCTCAAGCGCCAGGCCATCCTCTAGGATCATGCCCAAATCTTTCACCTGTCTAGAAGGGACTAGGAGGACCCCAATACTAGATTGGGGTGCCCCCAATGACCCAGATCCGCTACCAGTACCTCAGTCTTGTCTGGATCGCGTTTAAGCCAGTTTCGAGTCATCCATGACTGGATTTCCTCGAGGCAGTTGTTAAACATGGAGTTTGACACCTGAGCATTGGGTGCACAGGACAGGTACAGCTGTGTATCATTTGTATAACAGTGAAACCCCAGCCCGTACCACCTGATAATGGCTCCTAATGGCAGCATATACACTGTGAACAAGGGCGACAAGACCGAACCCTGCGGAACTCCACAGTTCAGAGGCTTCGGGCTAGATGAGAAGATTCCCATTTTCACCCTTTGCACTCTGCCTGTTAGGTATGACCTAAAACAGTTTGATGGCAATACCAGATAGGGCACACCAAAACCGCAGGTGGTCAAGTAGCACCTCGTGGTCCATGGTGTTGAATGCCGCAGAGAGGTCCAGGAGAACCAAGATGTTACAGGCTCTCCTGTCCCTCACCATCAGGAGATCATTCAGCACCTTTACTAGGGCCATCTCCGTGCTGTGCCCCACCCGGAATCCAGACGGGAAAGGCTCATAGGTAGAGGAAGAGGCGAGATGTCTCTCAAGCTGCATGGCTAGCACCTTTTCTATAACCTTTCCTAAAAATGGAAGGTTCGAGACCGGTCTATAGTTGCTGAGGCCATCCACGTCCAAAGAAGGCTTCTTCAAAAGGGGTCTAACCACGGCCTCTGTCAAGGGCAATGGAATGACCTCACTCCTCAAGGAATTCCAGACAATCTCAGCAACCACAGGTCCAATCAGGTCCAGACATCCAACCAGAAGGCGAGTCGGACCTGGGTCCTGGACACACTGTGTAGGTCGCAGCTTTGAGATAATCCCCACCACCTCCTCAACCCCAACCAGCTCAAACTCATCCCAGGCAGGAGGAGTGTTTCGACACAACTTAGTCTGAACAATGCACCTTTTGTGAGACTCTAGGAGACTTCAGCCCTGATGGTCGACACCTTGTCGGCAAGAAATAGAGCCAGCTCCTCACACCTAGTGCTTGAACCCGCTCCCCCGACATGGAGACAAGTTGGATGTAAAAGCTTGTCTACTGTGCGGAAGAGCTGGGCTGGTCTACTGCTCACCGCAGCAATCTCCCTAGACAGACATTCTGCCTTTTTCCCTGGAGATTGCTGCCTGATAGTCAACATAATGTGACTTCAGGACCAGTTTGTCCCCCACCAAGCCAGATCTCCTCCAGCATCTCTCTAACCTCTGCCCCTAAATCTTTAACCACCAGAGATCATCATCAAACCAAGGAGGTCTCCGGAGAATAGATAAGGGGCGGACACGAACGGGCGCAATTGAGTCGAAGGCTGCAGTAACAGCCCCATTGTAGGCTGCCACTGCTTCCTCCGGCCCAGTTGCTCAAACTGCCACAACACTTGATAGATCCAGTACCGCAGACAGTCCAGACGAGGAAACTCCTGTTAACGAGCAGTACCGGACCCTCTCCACAGGGGCAGGACCAGTTTGGGGAGGGGCCTAAACTTGAACCACACAGTGTTATGATCTGACCAAACCACCGGATCAATACTGAGGTCAAAGATCTCAAAACCTGCAGAAAAAAACAAGTCCAGTTTGTGGCCACCCACATGTGTCGCCGAAGTCACATTCTGCATTAGGCCCAGATCCTCCAAACTCCTAAGGAAATCATTCCCAAATTTCGAGAGCCCGTCATCGACCCAAGCATTGGAAAAAGTATTCCAGAATTTCCAGGTTGATTTCTTGAGGCGTGGTCACTGTCTGGTCTGGGGACTTCTGTATCAGTGGAATATAGTTTTCCATCACCCTAACTCGCAGTCTTTGGGCCAGTAATCACCCCTGTTGTCTCCCTGCCTCACAGTAGGACTGATTCTCTGTCTGATATTGTAGGAGGGATTCTGTTGCTGCCTTGTGTTTTTTTTTTTTTTTTTCTCTTTCTGTGACCTGAGGGTGGAGGCCTGATCCGGCTGGTGAACAAGGTGCTGACTCTTGTTGACATAGGGATCTGTCCCTGTACTTCCTAAGCTAAGAGAATTGGGCAATCACTTTAACCCTGAGGGGAGTATTGTTAACCTGGTAGTAGAATTGTATTTCACCCTGCAGCCAGGTAGAGAAATAATGAATTCTGAAGCAAGGAAGTATTCATAAGTCATTTATTTCGGGGGCCCATGGCTCTTCCCCCATACCGGGGAATCACCGGGGCATGGTCGGATATCGAGGTATTTCATAGGGACCCCCCCACCCCACCCAGGCCTTGGTTACTAGCTCCTGGGACACAGAAATCAGATCTGTTCGGCTGTATGTATTGTGGGCATAGGAGTAGGATGTAAAGTGTCTTGTCTCTTCCAGGTTGTTAGACTTGGTAAAAAGTCTTATTTTTTTTTTTTTTTTGGTTCCAATTGTTTAACCAGGAGAGACATACTAAGTTGAAAGCTTGTTTACAGGTGTGACTTGGGAGCACAGGGAAGTTAAGTGACTTGCTCACGGTCACACAGTATGCAAGTGGGGGCTGTGGGATTCAAACCCAGGTCTGCAGCTCAGAGCCTTAAACCACTGCGCTATACTGCCTCTTTGCAAGTTCTGAGACCAGATGGAATAACCGTTCCAATCAGTAGACACAGGTTACTCACAAAAGGTTTTATTCCCATAAGTTAGTATATGACAGTCATGCATACAGAAGATGCATACTGGGTGCCCGGAACTCTCCTACATCTGGCGTAGCATAAGTTTTCCTCCGGGAAGTTACAGTAAACAAATTCTTGTATACTGAGATATGAACAAGTCCCGTTGCCGTAACAACGGGCTCATTTGCACACAAAGTGCATATTCTAAGTTACCCTAATTGGTCAGTTCAGTGAGCCGCTCGCCAATATCTAGTTTTCCCTTTCGGACATTACATTGTACAACTTTGTATACGAATCTTGCAGACATTGGTACATAGAACAATGGGACAGATAGTCAAGTAATAACGCTGACTATCGCAGTGTGTTTTCTATCTGTAGATGGTGCTCCCGGCTTACAAATATGTCACAAACATTATAGAAAAATAGCAAATATATATTAGTAATTACAATCCTGTCTTATTGCAGCAGATGGCGCTGTAGGCCACACAATCTGTAGATAGAATTCTCATTAGTTGTCTCCATACATTGCAGGCAAGAATTACTTTGAAATTACTTTGACTTAGGATATAGAGTTTTTTAGCAGAATCATCACTAGATAATACAATACATCCTATCCTAATTATACATACAGCAATTGCTAGCTAATAACATAGAGAATAATGGTGGGGGGAGGGGGGTCATAACGAGAATTTTACACACCCCAAGGTGTGGGATGCCACATAAATTTATACAGACATCCCACACCTCAGGGTGTGGGTAAAATTCAAGTTTTACACACCTACCCAGCCTTTATTTTATATAATTGCTGGGGAGTGTTTTTTCACCACAGCAACTGTATAAAATAAAAAGACACATCTGTTGTCAGCCGTGGTCCGATCTGCAGGAAACGCGGTCTGCAGTCGGAAACTTTACTTTTGTTTTTAAATGTTTAAATAGACTTATGTAGTGGAGGCAGTTCAAGAAAAACCCAGTTACTCTTTTTTTTTTTTTTTTTGTTTTTTGTGTGTGTGTGTTTAACTTACCGCTGAGTGCCAGTTGCGGGGAAGTGTCTGGTGGTAAGTTATGGTGGCTGGCGGGTGTGGAAGGCAAGACTGGAGGATTGTGCATGTGTGGAGCATGGGAAATTGGGCGCTTGTTCATCGTTATAACCAGCTGCTTATAACGTCGGAATTATACCCTGGTTTCCGTATGGGAGAAAGCACTCCCCACTTTTTATATCACAATAGTCCACATAAGGGACTGTAGGTCAGGCAGGTCTACAAGGTGGAGACTTGGCCACACATTCCTGAGCCCTTGGGTTTGGTAGGCCTGAAGAAACTGCACTGCGACAGTCGCTTTCATTTGTGGGTCTGTTCTGGTCCTACCTAAATCCGGCTTGGGGGGGCCTAGGTTAAAATCTCCACATAGTAGGCAGCCTTCGAGAGACTCTTAGTAAATGTCTAATACATTTGGTGCACAGACATACCCCAGCACTAGGGAAAGCCCTTGGTCGGTCCCTTCCACAATTACAAAATGACACTCTGGATCAGTGATTACATTGTGGGCTGCAAATTGCAACCCTTCCTTGACCACTTCCACTTTGCTTAGTTGTTGTGGAGCTGTGGTAGACCATACCTATCCACGTGAACCGAATACAGTTGGCTTCAAGGCCCAGAAAGTGAGTCTCCAGGATCAATGCTAAGGCACAGCCTCTGTCCCAGAGTTTTGTTAATACTTTGCGTTTCACAGTAGGGTTATTTAATCTGTTGATATTCCAGGAGACCACTTCCAGGCCGTCACAGCAGGCCATTTGGTGCAATATATATTCACCCACACCAATAGACCCCAAATCTATATGCAGGCCCAACCCAGCGCCCCCCATTGTCTACTCAAAACTAGAGACCCTCTAGGAGGAATAGTCTGCATAAAATCCTCATAGCAACGTAATAAATCTTCACTAGAGGAGGCACAGAATAACACAGTTCCAAATAAAAATTAAGCTGGAAGAGAACAAGGGTGTCACTAGGCAGTACACTCACACATAATCTAGTTAGAGATTCCCGGTGGTCTCCCCTTTTCCACCCCACTGACTGACTAGCTTGTGAGAGCTGTTCTGCTGTGCTGGCTTCTCCTGTATCCAGATTGTCTGGGCAGGAATAGCTCAGGAATCCCAGGGAATGCTGGAAGTAGTTATCAGGGGTAAGGGGCAACAGAGTTCTAGGAAAACATAAACTGAAGTTACAGACTCAAATGGGCAGACTAGGTGGTTCATAGGCCCTTATCTGCCGACACTATCTATGTAGCTGGTGTGGTGAAAAGTAAATTTTATTGCCATTTTAGTTCACAGAAAGAGTAGCAAGACCAGAGAGAATAAGTCAGCCCCTAGTTATGAAGCCCCAATTTTCACCTTTATCGAACACCAGTCTACATTCGAGAATGCTCCTGTGTCACTCAGGGTAGAATACAGTCTTGGCGCTGTTAACAGTAGTGTCCCCAAGCTCTGTTGCTTATCCCAGGATCAACTCCTTATCCTGGAATTGAAGAAGCTTAAAAATCAGCGGGTGTGGTCATGCTGCTGTGGGGCTCGTGGTGTGGCCCCTTCAGATCAGGTGAACTCTGTCAAGCTCAAAATCAGATTCCGTGGCTTCCAGTTGCAGCCACTCCAGCAGTTTTGCTCTGAGGTAGAAGACTGGCTCTTGGCCTTCCAGTCCTGCCACCAGCCCTAGGAGCCACAGGTACTTTACACAACTTCATGCCTCGAGGTGTTCCACTTTTCGCATCGACCAGTCCACTTGCTCCTTGGCAGCTTGAAGGAGGCTTATCATGGAGGTTTGCGCATTGTCTAGGACCTCAAGTTTATGCTGTGCTGTGGTCACTCTGCCTATCAGGTTGGTGATGGCTAACTGCGTGTCCATCACTTTGCGCCTAATGGACTCCACATTAGAAGCGATGTGCCCCAAGAGGGCTCAGCGTTTATCTCCGTTGGAGGCTGTTGCAGAGTGGGAAGCTGGCGTCGTGGCCATCTTGGCTGGAGGACGGATCGAGCTGGGAGGTGAGATTAAGCTGTCTTTCTCTTCTTTGGGGTGGTTGGGGCTTCCAAAATGGGATCTGTCTATGGGCATGCTGTGGGGGGGGGGGGTCTGATCCTGCAGGTTTGAGTGTCTGTAGACTATTTCTTATCACTGGATGCAGGGTTTTATTTAACTGTAAAAATTGATTCGCATTTTGCTCATAAAAGTGCTAAAACATTGCAAAAATGTACATCACGTGCCTCATTGTGTTTAACAAACATAACACTTTTAGAAAACCTATATAAATACTTTCTGTACCGTTAGTATTGTCACAGGAAAAAAAACTGCTAATCAATTACTTAAAACCCTGGGATGGTGGTCGATTCAGGGAGAGACCGCTCGTAGACAGAGAGCTAGGTAGGCATACCTTATTGTGTATTGTTGCCTGTGTATTATTCTCATAATAACTGGTCACCTCCTATAGCAGCTCGCTTTTTTTTTTAATTTTTAAAAGCCGTAATAACCCAGTCCGACGTCACACAGAGTTTTTATGGCTTTTGTAGGCTCGTTCTCCATCTCACTCGCTCACTACAAGCAGAGGGTGTAAAAAGCTGAACACCCTGCACCAGTTATTATCAAAAAAATAAAACCTATGCAGGTGTGTGTGATGAGTTTTGTTTGTTTTTTTTAACATACCCTTGGTGTGTGGTACTCTAATGAACCTCTTGAGCTTCACTCTCGAGGTTTATGGATTATCACACACCTCAGGTGTGTTTAAAAAAAAAAAAACACTTGCATATATGCATTATTCTCTGTATTGTGGTGTTGGAAATTGCACACAATATCATTATTTGTTTGTTTTTTTTATTTATTTAACCTGGAATAGCACACTAAGCTGAAAGCTTTTTTACGGGAGCGACCTGGGAGCACAGGGAAGTCAAGTGACTAGCTCAGGGTCACACAGTATGTAAGTGGAAGCTGTGGGATTCAAACCCAGGTCTGGTCTGCTGGATGTCACCAGATTTGCAGCACAGAGCCTTAAACCACTGCGCAATACTGCCTCCCTAAATGTGCGTTTCTGTACTGCAAAATTTACAGTGAAGTAAAGTTGCTTATCATGACTTGTAGTTTTACAGATTTTACTCAGATTCTGCTGTCTACCGTTCATTATGTGTTGTACATGTAGAAACCTAGGAAACATAGAAGATGTCGGTAGATAAGGGCCTCTTGACCCATCTAGTCTGCCCTAGAAAGCTGTAACCTCTGAAGAAATAAAGCTGAAAAGAAATAGGACAGGAAATAATCTATAGCAAAAAAAAAATTACAGTGTAGACGCACTGTACTGGTATAAAATGTCAAATGTTATGATTTTTCACCGATGTGTAGATTGTCAGATTTTGTGGTTCTTACCTTCTTTTTTCTAGTAGCTGTACAAATCATGCTAGTCCTCTCTCTCCATGTCATCCACTTTTTTTGTCCACTGTTTACCACCAACTTCCACCAGTACCACTGCATGGTATGGCCACCGGGGGTATGATTTAACTTTTCTCACTGTCGCACACTACCTCCGCAGGGGTGGGTGGAGGATTACTGACCAGCCTAAAACTAGCGTAGAGGTGCACTGCTAGTTATGCTACTTAGGGTTAAAATAAATTGATTAACAGAAAGAAACAAACAAAAAAGACCATGTTGGCTAACCTTAAGTAGCGTAACGTACTGGCTACATTAGTTGTGTTGGTCCGTAGTCCCCCACTATGACCACTTTACAGACCTTGTGTTTGAGATCCAGTGTATCCTGCTGCCCCGAATTGCCAGTTTGTCTGCTCAGCAGGGCCTGGGCTATCAGCTCTCTCTTATGTTTAATTTGGGGAGTGGGGGGGATGGATTTTTTCTTGGACAGACACAGAGCTGGCCATCAGTTCCTGCACTTGCTAGATTCTGGTACATTACACTGTCACGCTATACTACCAGGCCAGTTAGTGATAAAACTCCATGAACCTTGATAAGCCAAGTGGGTGGAATGGCACCTGAGTGCCCGGGGACTGTTATCTTTAGTCTGTTCACAACTCCCAAAACTCCCATTTAGCAGCCCTGTACTCTGTTACAACACCTCGTAGTGTGGCTTGGAAAATTTGGGCTCTGTTTTGGTCTTGTAGGCCAGTGCAGCACATGAGGGCTGGAGGATTATTTTCTTAGATTGTGACCAAAGGCTACAATAAGGGGTGGGTCAAAAGATCAGTGAAGAATTAAAAAAAAAAAAAACCTTAATAGTATCACTTTGAAGGCGGTTGAAAGACACATATTTTTCATCATACACATTCAACTTTAAGGGAGTATCAACATTTCTTGCATATGTTTTGGAGAGGGTGGGGGTAAGCAACAAAGATTTCATTTTTTTTTTTTATCCTATATAGAACTGTTGGTTTCATCCCTAACGACTTGCTTGTACAGGAGGGGAGTCTGTAGTGCAGAGATGGGTAATATTTCTCCTACTGGTTCCACTACTGGAATCTTGACAACCCAACTTGTGTCTTTGCAGGCCCTGACCAAAGAAGGCTTGGAGTCCATCTCTAGCAGTTCCAAACAGCTTCTGGTCTCAGCTCTTCAGGAACTGGAAACCTCGTCCAGCGGTGGTGCCTCTGTGGGCAAGCATATCCAATTTGAGTACAATGTTGCCACGTTCCTGTGGTTGGAGGGCACCAGCGACCTGCTTCCGAACACTGCCTGGGTCAGTGTGGCCAGCCGCAGCCAGTTTGTCGAAAGCGGCCTATCCATGAAGGCCCAGGCCCTCACACCATGCATTCAGAACTTCTGCTCCGCTCTAGACTTCAAACTAAAGGCCAAGCTGAATGACCTTCTGTCGTACCTACCGCCTGACTCTTCGAACACTAAAGAGACCTCTGTTGACACCATGGGGATCTATTTGAAGAACGAGGCTTTTGACAGGTATGCAGATGCTGGCACTGTAGAAGAAATGCTGCCGAGTCACTGCCTTTCTTGTATACATTACATCCTGGACTGTATCAAAGCAGAACTGAAGACTGCAGAGGGCAAGCTGGTGGGGCACAGCTGCGCTCTCAACAGTTGCAACTTGGCATCCATTCTCTTCATGGCAAGGCTCTGCCAGTCATTGCGAGAGCTGAGCCCACACCTGAAGCAGTGCGTGCTGGGTAAATCCGGCAGTGTCGACCTGGTGGTCAAGGAGTCTCGCATCAGCAAAAAGCTGGGAAAGGGGAAGGTACAGGAAGTAAACCCTGCCCAGGCTAAGTGGCAAGAAGTGAAGGAACAGCTGTTACAGCAGAGCATGGCGGCCTATCGCATCTGGAGCTCCACTGTGTCTAAGGTCAGTAGATTATACTGTATTTAGTAGTCATAGAATTTCACTCGGGGATCCCCCTCCCTTGCCCTGTGTCCCCCACCGCAACAACCAAGGTTGCCATGGCTACACTTTTCCTCTGGCTGAGTGGGTGGGTGAGCAGCTATTTACGTGGCTGACGCCAGTTCCTCTCATTGGTTGGTTTGTAAGGGGCATGTGAATGTTGAGCAGTCCCTGCTCTGTGCACCTGTGTGGCATGCTGAGGCCCCAGCATGTCCCAGTATGGGATACCAGGACATGCATGCAAACACCAGTGAACCATGCCACTTGCCCTGCCCCACTGGGAGTGGTTGAGTGTGCAACATGTCCAGAAGTTGGAGAAAGGGACATCTGAGTTTGAGTCTGACAGCTTCTCACTATGTTTCAGAGCTACCAGAATCTGAAACTGAATTTAAACCAAATTAAAAGAAAAAAAACAGTTTCTTTACTCTCCTTTCATCAGTAAATCAGAGTTGAGTAGTAGACCTTAGTCACAGGTCTTTCCAGATTGAAGTAGAGCATGCCAAGAAAAGCAGTGATTGGCCGATGAACAAGAAGTGATAATCAGTTTCTGTGCAAGCTGCTAGTCACTGCTTTTGTTGACTTGACGTGACTTGTTTTGAAAACATCTGTGATGAAGGTCTGGTTGCTGCCAAATGTGAGAGACTAGGACTATAAAAGTGCCTTTATTTATTTTATTTTTTTAACCCCCCCTCAGATATTTGGGTGCCTGGACAGTAAGAAGACTTTGGAACATATTTACTAACTACCCCCAACAAAATAGTAGCAGTTAGCCGTATGACTTTTTTTTTTTTTTTTTTTTTTTTTTAAATATACAGCCCAAGTGAGATGCAGCATCTCTAGGTCAGGTACTGCTTTGACCCAGTTGTACAGCTGGGAGAGCTGAAGCACGTGGCAGTCCAGCAGTATGCTCACAGTCACACAGTAAGTGGCTCTAGTGGGATTTGAACCTGGATTTCCTGGTTCTTGGGCCTTGGTTGTGCTCGTGCTCATTACTAAAGCTTCTAATGGGATGGGGCAATAGAGTAACCAAACATTGAGGAGTTAAATGTGTTGCTGTAACTCTGATCCTAAAACTTGTTACTGAATGTGTTTCTTCATGCTCTGATTGTAACTAATCTGATGTACCTTGTATGCATGATTACTGCATTGCATTTATTTTCTTAAAATGGTTATTTAAACCCCAGGAATCCCTATTTAAAGGGACACTGTTGATCCGCTCAGGCCTCAGGGTATCTTTAATTTAAAGAACACATTTTATGATTGTTTACATACTATACAGACTGTTGACAAGCTGGTAGTTTGATTCAGTTCCCTTTTTTCCTTTTAAAAGTGAATAACTGAGTGCCCACCATACAGGTGCTACCGCACCAAAACATGTTTGTTTACATTTCTTGACCAACTCCCACTGCATCTTTCCTAGCCTCAGGAACACCCCCAACACAATCTAGGCACTCCTTGTGCAGTGGAAGTAGAGGAGACTATTATATCATGAGTGTCTGCAATGTTTGAAGGTGTTTCTGATGTTCAGGAAGTCTGCAGTAAAGAGCAGTTCAATGATTTGAAGCAAAAAAAAGCTGGGTATAGCTATACGTTGCCATGCATTTCAGTTCTAAGAAACAAAGAGGCAGCTAAAACAACCAGCAGTATCAATTAATTTTAGAGAAGGTAAGCAATTATAAAATGTGGGTTTTACCTAAAAATAGTATGATGCAAAAATATGTTGACGGTGTTCCTATAAGTTAAACAAGTGCAGTCGTTCCCCTGGAATGAGCAGCCCCGGAGCTTGTAGAGTCTTTATGCAAATTGTGAAATTTAGAATTAAACTCAAACTTTGCTGTGTGGCAACGCTAACCCCTGCCCTCTAATGTCAGATTTATTTCTCTGCCTGAAGAAAGTAGTCACCCCGAAGTCTTCTCTTCAAATTCAGATCGGTTTTCAGTTTTTTTTATTTAAAAAAAAAATATTTAAGTATCTCGTGCTCTCACTTCGAGGAGGAGCACTTGTAGCAGGTAAAACCATTAGGACTGAGGTGCCAGGCATTAGGACCCCACGGAAAAATGTTCTAGCTAGCAATCTGTAGTGGGGGACAGCTCCTGACGTTGGCTCCGCCCCGACGTCAGACGTGTTATAAAGGGGAAGGTCCCCTGGCGCCACCTCAGTTCTTTTCCTGCCATCGATACGCTTACATCAGATACGTGGATGCCATTGTTGCAGTCGACCACCATTTTATCGTGCATTGTGCTGTCTTTTCATCAAAATCGTTTTTTTTCTTCAAATTGTTTCAGCACTAAAGTGCATGTCTTCTTCAACACAGCGGCGAAAATCCATGCGTCCGTGCGGGAAGCAGATCTCGGCAAAAGACGTCCACTCTGCCTGCCTGATCTGCCTAGGCCCAGACCACAGGCCTGACGATTGCCCACATTGCCAAATGTTTAACAATAAAACTAGGATTTTCTGCACCAGTAAATTGAAGGCCTACCTACTAGAGCAGCAAGTAGCCGCCATGCAGAAGGCCTCGTCGAGACATAGTTTATCCTCCTCAGCCAGGGAGTTCCCCCCCCCCCCGAAGAGAAGAGATCGGGAGGGAAACATCACCACCAGGAGAAGGAGAGAGCCAGATCAGAATCCAGCCCAAAGTTCCCTCACTAGGCTTTTGCTACCTCCACCTCCAGTGGGAGTTTGGAGTCGGTCCTCCCAGGTACCACAGCAGTTTTGGGGGCAACTCACGAAGACTACCACCTCGTCGCATGCTAAAAGGTAGGGAGTCTTAGGTCCCGAACGATCATCGCCCGTCCCAACCCACTGGCCCCCACAAACCTACGCACGGGTCGACCCAAGAGGGGCAGGTGTCTACTTCGGGCACATCCACTGAATCCGGTGCCTGTAAGCACTCTAGTTAATCCGAGAAACACAAGAAATCGGACGATTCAACAAGATGCCAGGAGGCCGTCGGTTATCTGACGCCTCCCTCACCCGAGGAATGGGTGCCGTCCACCTCTGAAGGAAGGCAGACCAGGGGACACTCTGATTCTGCATTGGAGAAGGAGCAGGTGCCACTGGCCAAAGAACGGCCATCGGCCCTGGTGACAGAGACCCCAAAGACAGGTGCACAGGATGCCCAGTAGACTCCTCCAAAAGAATCGGACATCAGACAAGACAGGTCCGATGCCAGAGACACCTATAGAGAAGGTGCCCGAGGACCAGATGCCAGTGCCTCAAGATCAGACGCCTGGGCCCTCCGGCACCCCAAACTCGATGCCCCCACCCCTAGTTATTCCACTTATTGAGTTGGGAGCACTCTTTGATGCCTGGTGGAACACCAAAAAAGGAGATTTTCTCCCTGAACCCAGGGATCCATCCCTGGTCCGGCCACCACCCAAAGACCAGTCGCCTCAGCGGCCCTTACCACTGAAAGGGCTTCCGCCACCCGACAAAGAAGGCAGGCAGATTCCTTGGTCAGGCGCTCGAAAAATATACCCGTCATCTGACCCATTCTCAAGAGGACACCCGCTGTCGTCTTCAGGGGAGGATGCAGAATTCTTACGTCCTACTATTCCTCAGAGAGACGAGTTGCCTATCAACTCTAATCCAAGGGACTCGTCGAGGTCACCCTTGGATGACCCGTCCTTCTTGGATATTATGAGGCACATACAAGCGCTATATCAGTGGGGCACAGAAGAACTGGACCTGGAAAGGTGCAGATTGGCAAAATATTTTGGGGGGGCCACTGACCCTAAACCATTGGTCACCCCCCCCCCATTGGTAGAGCCATTTCAGGATGTGCCCAGGTCAACTTGGAGATATCTGGCCACCACGACCGCAGTGCCACGCAAGGCTGACAGACTCCATAAGACTCCCAGAGGGGAGCCTTTCTTGGGCGAACACCTGAAGGCAGACTCCATGGTTCTAACAGCTGCCCACAGCAGGGCACAACAACCACGTCAAATAAGTGCCCAGCACCCAGACCCATAGTCCAAAAAGCTGGACCAAATGGGTCGTAAGGTGTACTCGTCAGCAACTCGCACTGTCAGGTTGTTAAACTTCCTTGCCAACATGGTCACGTACCAGAAGTCCCTGTGGGCAAAGTCGATGAACCTGGCCAAGGCCCAGCCAGATTTGGAGGGTAAGTCGGAACTCCTTGCTGTTATACAGTCTAGCATGGACGTAGACAAACACGTCTTAAGGAGTTCTTACGACTCCACAGATACAGCCACAGGAGTAGTGGCCACTGGCATTTGCATGCAGAGGCATGCCTGGCTCAGAGTTTCTGGCTTCCGACAGGATTTACAGGACGCTATACTGGACGCTCCCTTTCAGGGACCAGTTCTGTTTGGAAAGGACATTGAAAAGCTGATTACGGGACTGCAAGATTCTGGCAAAACAGTATCTGAAGTTCACAGAATGAACAGGTCAGAGCCACAGGCCACACATCGCCATCCCTTTCAAAAAAATCGGGGACAGCAAGGAAGACGCCAGACACAACATAATGGAGGTTTTAAAAGAAAAGGGCAGCCTGTCCCTTCAGGCACCATGGGACCCAAAAATCCCAAGGCGCCCAGACCTCCTCTGCCTACCCCCTCCCAATACAGCATGACTCCCTACTGACTGCCCCCCAACGTAGGAAGTGCAGGAGGAGGCAGTAGGAGGGAGATTCTCGCTCTACCTATCCGGATGGTAGAATATCACATCGGACCAATAGGTCCTCCAGATAGTGGAAAGGGGATATTCCCTAGAGTACACGCAGATCCCACTGGACAATTCACCAGTCCCTTCCCACTGTTCACCTTCCCATGTACTCCTCCTGAGAGCAGAAATGCAGGCCTTGTTAGACAAGAAAGCCATCCAAGAGGTTCCCATTGCTCAGAGAAGCAAGGGATTTTATTCCTACTTCTTCCTTGTCCCAAAAAAGACAGGAAACCTCTGTCCCATTTTGGATCCGAGTCAGCTGAACACTTTCATCGAATATAAATGGCTCAGAATGGTGACCTTGGCGAGCCTGTTGCCCATACTCCACCAAAGAGACTGACTTTGCTCCCTGAACATGCAGGACGCCTACATGCATATCAGGATCCTGCCGTCCCACAGGAAGTACATCTGCTTCACCTTCCAAGGCGGACTCTACTAGTTCAGGGTGCTGCCATTCGGTCTGTCATCAGCACTAAGGGTCTTTACCAAGTGCCTAGCAGTAGTGACAGCGGTCCTCAGGAGAGCGGATCACTTTGTATACCCTATCTGGACAATTGACTTCTTACCGCTTCAGCAGAAGACCAGTTGAACAGAACCTTGGAGGAGACATTCAGTCTGTTCCAGACTATGCGCATTACCCTAAACCTGCCCAAGTCACAACCATGGCCTGCTCAAAGGCTACAATATATAGAAGCAGTCCTGGACACAGTCCAAGGGAAAGCCTTTCTACCAATAGACAGGGAATCAAGATTAAGAGAAGTCGCTCACAGGGTACAGGGCTCGGACTTGGTTCCTGCAAGGGTGGTTTCTGTAACTTCTAGGTCACATGGCTGCAGCCATAATCACAGTTCCACTTGCGCGCTTGAACATGAGGATCCTGCAGTGGAGAGTTCAGTGAGATCAAGGCACGGACGAGCTAGAGGAGCCCATTTGGATCTCCAGCACAGTCCGACAGTCCCTGACCTGGCGGCTCACCCCGACCCATTTGAGCATAGGGGTTCCCTTCCAGTGACCCAGCCCACAGCAGGTGCTTACTATGAATGCCTCGGGACTGGGATGGGAAGCACATCTTGCTTCTCATCAGACAAGGGGTTCCTGGAACTCAGTGGAACGGGCTCTGTTTTTCTGGGTCTCCGGTGGGAGAACTGAGATGAATTCACTGACATCGGGGCGGTCCCCATACAGACTGCTGCAGTGTAGTCCTAATGATATTACCTGCTGCAGAGCTCCTCTCAAAGATCTGCTGTTACGGTAAGTTCTTACGTAACTGTATTTTGTTACTTTATTCCTACTCTGCATTAGTTATGTTGTTTTGTTGTATTATTTATAAGTATTCTTGGGTTCAACTTCTACATCAGTTCCCAGGAAGTGGAGAAGGCAGTTTTTCAGCGCAGTTTCTGCTTTTAGGGGACTGTTTGAAAAATGTTTTCAATAAAAATATTTCAGAATTTAACCGCTTTGTTGTTTTTATTCATTATTCTCTTGTTTCCTCATAATTAGGGAAACCAAGATGGTTTTTGAGAGTTTATCCTAACGAAACATTTTTAGGCAATTTTTTTATTTGTGGTTTCAATGTATAGGGACCCAAACTGCATTTCAGTTATTTTTAAACCCTTTTTTCACTTGTGAATTTTTTTGTTTGTTTTTTATCTTTTCTTTTGGGAACTACTGTGTCTTGCCGGGGTTGGCAGTGTTTGGCATGACTGGCAAACCCAAAAAAGATAGGCAGAATCTCTAGGCTTTAAAAACTGTAGTTTATTTTCATCTCTTGGCAAAGGCAGATTGTCACAAGTTGTGTTTAAAGTGCCTGGGTCCAGACCACAATTTTTACCAGTTGGTGAGCTTTGTATTAAGTTTTGCCCTAAAACACAAAACAAAAAGGGCTAAAAAATGTGAAGGCTTCTCAGTCTGCCTCATCATCACCTAAAGACTTTGAGGAGGGTCAGGCCCCTCAGAATGCACAAGATGAATCAGCACTCTGGTTGTCTGAATGCGGAACCCTGAAAACAGTAAAAATAAGAGCCTCAGAGCAGGCACTGGGGATGGTGCATGCCAAGAAAAAACAAAAATGTGTACCTGTAGCTGTCCCTCCTCCTGAAGAAGGAAAGGAGTCGCCAGTGAACAAATATAAAATGCCCTCACTAGAAGACATGATTAAGGTACGGCAATTCCTCCAGGCATTCCAGGCTATGTGGAATTTTATTAAAATGCCTGCCCCCCAATCCCCAGGCTCCATTTCCATTCTCAGTGCCTGTGGAAAAGGGGGTAGAAGTGTATTATGAAGAGGAAGAGGGAGAACCCACAGAAACCAGATAGTTCTCCAGACACAAGAATTTGGCTTACCTCCCAGACCTTCAGATGACTACACCTTTGTGAGGCATATGGTCAGTACCCTCAGCAGTTCAGTTCCTTGCTGGAAGCTAATGAGGATGAAAATGAGGTTGAATTCATGGATATGACTGGCATAAGCTCCCACAAAGAAGTTGATGCTGCCCATCCGTAAATCCCTTAGGAAAGCAACTTTTAAAATTGTGTCTGCACCCACCTCAGTCACTGGCATAGATAAGAAAATTGAGAAAATATCAGGTTGACAAACAGGGCTCTATTCCCACACTGATCATGAGAGAATGGTACGGACTGCCGCTTGTGACAAGGCCCAAGTGCCCCTTTCCTCCCAGCCTCCCAAGAAAGATTCCATGAAACTGGATACCATGGGCAGAAAATGTTTACACTTCAGCTTCTCTACTTCCAAGGCAGGCAGCTTACCTGGCCTACACAGCACAGTACCCGAGAACCTTACGGAAACCCATACTGGCACTGAGTGAAAGGGCTGCTGGAGACTTGACACAGGATATGGCTGACACAGCAAGATCAGCCATAGATGCCACAAAATACCGGTTTCATATGACAGGGGACACACATGACACTGTGTCGAGTTGTGGTCCATGCAGTGTCCTTAAAAAGGTTTGCCTGGCTTAGAGCTACAAATCCATCCCAGGACAATCAGAAAAAAACTATGGATTTCCCTTGTGAGAAAAATTCCCTGTTTAAGGGAAAGGGAACATTGTTTAACCAGGAGTAGCACACTGAGCCAAAGTTTTGTTTCCAGATGCTACCTGGGAGCACAAGGAAGTTAAGTGACTTGCTCAGGATCACACAGTGTGCACCTAGGTGGCTGTGGGATTCAAAGCCAGATCTGCAGCTCAGAGCCTTAACCCACTGCGCTATACTGCCTTCTTTAGTGACAAAACAGAGGCTTACACGACAAAGGTGGATGAGTATAAAACCACCTACAAGAGCAGTACTGAATAAGAAAAAGCGTCCACTTCCAGCAGGCTTTAATGAAGGGGAAGGGGGGTAGGAGATACTACCTTTGTGTTTTAGCTCCCTATGACTACCCTCCACAGAGAGATTGTTATAGAGGCAGAGGTAGAAGGGGAAATGGGCATGGTTCTGCAACACCAGCACCCAAACCTCAGACGAAGCAGAACCCCGACAGGCCTGCCCAGCTTACCCACCTGTTGCTAGTGGGAGGAAGATTGGTTTACCACTTCCAGGATTGGACAGAACTCGCCACAGGCAGGTGGGTCCTAGAAGTAGTGAGTCAGGATTTGTCTCTGCAGTTCAGAAAATTTCCAAAACTCCAGAACCCAAAGGTTTCAGCCTCACACCCCAGCAGAAAAAAATCCTGCTGGAGCCGGAGGTGAAGAAATTGCTGCAAACGCATGTAGTGGAAAAAGTACCTGCAGCACAAAAAGGCAAGGGGCTTTACTCCAGATTTTTCCTTACTATAAAAAAAATGGGGAGTGGTGGCCCATTTTAGACCTGAGATACCTGAACAAACACTTACAGAAAGAGAAATTCAAGATGGTAACACTGGGCTCAGGGATTCCATCTCTGCAAGTGGGAGACTGGCTGGGATCACTGGATCTGAAAGACTCCTACTTCCACATACCAGTTAGACCAAGTCACAGAAAACACCTCGGGTTCAGGCTGGGGAACTGCTGTACCAGTTCATAGCCCTTCCCTTCAGCCTCACCTCGGCTCCAGGGATATTCACAAAGTGCCTAGCTGCGATGCCAGCACGTTTGAGATGGAAAGGGGTGGTGTGTTTTCCTTTCCTGGAGGACTGGCTGATCTCAGGGAAAAACACAGCAGGATTCAAACTCCTCCATACTGCTGACTCTGAACACTTGAGAGGATTTGGGCTTCCCAATATATCTTCAGAAGTCTCACACAGAACCAGTCCAAGTTCTTGGCTTTATCGTTGCAGAATGGGATACCCAACAAGGGAAGGAATTTCTTCCTTTAGCAGGGGTAGCAGGTCTAATTTCAACTGCAGAATCTTTCAAAGCAGATCAGCCAAGGCCTGCAGGTGATTGCCTAAGGCTACTGGGACACATGACCTCCTCCACAGCAGTGGTGCCAGGGTTCGGATTCCAGATGAGAGATATTCAGTACCACTTAGGGGACCATCGATCTCAGAGGTGGGACACCCCATCCAAATTGGTGCCTGTCACAAAAACCTTGTTAAGAGCACCTCAGAGCATGGTTCTTAAGGAGCTAGAGTTCTCTGGGTTGAATCTTTCAGAGAAGGCAGTGGATGTGCAGAAGGTTTCCAGGAAACTAGCAACAAGGAAAACACATGCTTCAGAATGGAAAGGATTTTACTTATGGTGCACTCCCAAACAGATCAATCCCCTCCGGACAGCTCTGTCCACAGTCAGTCCTGGACTACCTAGACCACCTACTGTCCATTCGTTGGGCCTAAGGCCTTCAGTTCTGAATGTGCATTATTTGGCAGCAGTGTCTGCTTACACGTAATCTGGCAGAGACAGGTCAGTGGCCTCATGACTAAAAATGTTTTAGGGGCCTTAACCCTTTCTGTGCCATGGACTGATATAACGGTCCACAATTCCTATATGTTCTAACTCTGTCGGCAGCCTAAAAGTTAATCACCTGTACCCTCCAGTGAGAGAACCTGTCCTTCCCTGCAATTTAAACTTGTGCACTGCCCAGCTGATGGAGGCTTTCATCACACCCATGGCCACTGCTGCTTTTTTTTGATGTATGCCACCTGGAAAACCATTTTCCTGGTGGCAGTGACATCTGCCAGAAGTGTGAGCGAGCTACAGGCCCTCTACACAGCCCCTAACTACATAATTTTCCGTAGAGACAAGGTAGTCCTAAGAACAAACAGGAAATTCCTCCCAAAGTGATGTCTGAATTCCATCTGAATCAGTCAGTTGCCCTTCCAGTTTTCTTCCCAGGACAGGCCAGCTCAGGTGAGCAGAAGCTCCACAGTCTGTATGTGAAAAGTGCACTGAGTTACTACTTGGACCACACAAAGAGTGCCAGGTCCACTAGCACTCAGCTGTTTGTTACCAATGATCAAGTGGGGAAAGGCAAAACCAGAATCTGAGAGAACCATTTCTCACTGGATAGTTTCCTGCACACAGTTCTGTTATGACAAAGCTGGCAAACTGCCTTCAGGAGTGCTCGGGGCACACTCTACAAGAAGAACCTCTGCCTCTGTGGCAGCATCCCTCTGCAAGAGATTTGTAAACCAAAGTCATACAGGAAAGCAGCACCAGGAACAAATCATACAGGAAAGCAGCACCAGGAACAAACAAAAGCTTTCAGCTTAGTGTGCTATACCTGGTTAAACAACTAAATAAATATATAGCAAACAGAGAAGTTCAGATAGCACCCATAGCAAAAATGGCACACCGCTGGGCCACATAAGCATAGCAGGTCTTTAACACATCTAGTGGTTAGTATGGTTTTATTTGCACAATTTAACAATAAATCGGTTATTTCTACTTAAACCGGTGATTGTGTGCCATTTTAGCTACGGGTGCTATTTGAACTTCTATCTAAGAGATTTGTAAAGCAGCTACCTGGGAAACAGTGTGCACTTGCACAAAGCATCACTGTCTGGACATACAGTCCGGGAGGGATGCCAGTTTTGGCACTGCTGTCTTGCAGAACCTTTTCCCTAAAGAGGTTCAGTACCCATCCTCCCAAGATACCGCTGTGGAGTCTACAAGTGTTTAAGTTAAGAGAGGAATTCCTAGGGTTTGAAAAAGAAACTCTATGTTAATATTGTTTGTTCTGAAGGGATCCCTCAGTAAGTTTAACAAATCCTTAATCCCTGCCTCCGCTTCCAGAATCTGAAGAAAGGTTCATACAGTAATCTTTTCCTTTTCAACTTGCTTGAGCATTACTTGTTAATGTTTCAACAATTGTTTTTAGTTTTTTTTTCATAATAAATTGAATTGTTCTGCCTTGTTTTAACACATTTTGGTTGCCATTTAGCTAGTTTCATTTGTTCGCTGCTGCTAGCCCTAGCTTTAGAAGTAAATTTGATGCTAGAGTCTAGAGGTGAGCGTGGCCACACAGCAGAGTTTGAACTTCATTCTAAATTCCATAATTTGCATAAAATTCTAAGAGCGCCAGGACTGTTCATTCCAGGGGAATGATTGCACTCGTTAAACTTAGTGACGGATCCCTTTGGAAGAAACAATGTTACTACAATAAATATTTTTTTTCTTGTCTGTTGTCTCTGTTCTGTAAATATTGCACATTTTTCACTTAATGTATGTAACTAATTCCAGGTTGCCCCTGAAAAAGGGACTTGCATGTCTCAGTGGGCCTACCCGGTTATCAAAATTCAAATAATTAAATGGAAGTTGCAGCAGTGTTAACTGGCAGCCACAGTCTGGCCAGGACTTTTTTGTGTGCCAGTTCAGTCTTGTCAGCCACTGGGAGCTGTTAAAACAATGGTGGAAGGATTTCAACAAGGTCAGACTGCTTTTTAAAAAATATTTGACCCACCTAACATGGGCTTCTGCTCTTATTCGCTCCATTAGCTCATATACGCATCAAAATATTCCATTACACAACCATAAATGGCCTCCTGAGAGGGATTGAGTAAAAAGTTTGTTTGAAAAAAGAGAGGACTGTTGTATTGTGCAATCTTAACTTCCTATCATTTCATCCCCCCTCCCCCAGGTTCTGGTTCACAGTTTTACCCAGATGCTACTCTCAAACACTGCAGGATCGGTTCTTTCTAATGCCACACAGTGGGACGAAACAGAAATCCAGGAGGAAACGGAGTCTGGAAGCAGTGTGACATCCACAATCCGACTGCCAATACAGGTTGAGAGCGGGAGGTGCCGCTTTTAAGTTAAAAGTTTTATTTGTCTTGTTGGTCACGTAACTACAGTATTTACGTTAGACTTAGCAGGGACAGACCCAGATAGTGGAGCCCTCTCTAGGATTAATTCCAAGCTGTTTGCTGCAGTTCTTTGTTGTGGCATGTTGAAAATTATAACTAATTGACCAATGTGTGCCTTTATGTAAATTACTTTAAAACTATCTTTTACAATATGTTTGTATTTTTGAGAGCAAGCACAAAACACTATGTATAACCTGGCTGCAAAATTGTAAGGACTGGTTTCTACTACACTGGAACCCTCTTACAACAGACACATTTGTGCAGGCAGGTTTTGTTCATTATAAGGGGTGTCTGCTATATCCTAAAATCTTAAAATATGAATCTCCTCCACCACAGCTCAAACATAGGAGTTAAAAGGAAAACATGCCCCCTCCTCTGCCAACTAGAGGTATGGGAAACTGCTATTTGTATCCGATTGGGAACTGAGCAGAAACCAAGACTGGAAAGTTTTGCTGTTCAGTACCTGTGTTCATTGGGATCAGGGGATGAGCAGTAAATGTGATTGGTATGATTTGCTGTACAGAACCAGTGCTGATTGGGGGATCAGTGGGGTACAGGAGTAATCCCCTGGAGTAAGGTGTCAGATATCAGGCATCAAGTGAGGTGAGTGATGTCTTTATGGTGCCAGACAAACCATCTGAATAATCAGGTGAAAATTAGCAAGCAATTTGCAGCATGTAACAGGGGTACAGAGGAGTGCACATTGTCCACTATACAGGGGTTGCAGAGTACAGTATAAATGGGATTTTTAACATTACTGGTATAGCTTTTGGCTTTTGAAAAGGCAGATATGTCCATTACAAGCGAGTGTCCGCTATAAGTGTGTACGTGGGTTCCACTGTAATACACTTTCCAGGCAAGCATCCACCTAAACAGGAATCGTGCAGTGGTGGGCTACTGTAGCTCTGTGTTCTTACGCCCAACAGCTGGCACCCTCAATGTGTGGACACCAAAATGTACTAGTGCCTGTTATATATCTTCTGTCTGCTAGGATGGCCACACCTTCAGTCATTGCTGGGAATCAAACTGAACCTTGAGTTTGAAAGCCAGCAGCTTTAACCACTCAGCTAATGGGGAATGCTCCCTAACTGGGAGGCTGCAGAGCTACCTTGACTGTCATGCTCACTATGCCATAGACCACCACTGGGGTATTTTTTTTTTTGTTTGACAGTTCTCACTACTAGATGGCACTGTTTTTTGCAATAATACAGCAGTGACCTCACCCCTTAAAGCTCTAATGCAAAGAATCTCTGTAGAGTAGAAAACCACTTTTACACGTATACGCTGCAGTTGCTTGAAAGTGTAATATGATAAGTTATGTGGATTTTGAGATGGCCCAATGGAGGGTGGACTGCATTGCTACCTGGGAGGTTGGGGGGGGGGGTCTAGGAAGATTGTTCCCGGAAAGACATGGTCTGTCAGGTTTCTGTTTTTCCCCAGCTGAACTGGTCTGGGATCAGTTAGTGTCACAGATGTGTATAAATACAAACGTGCTAAGCAACAGCCAGCATAACATAGTGGTTAGTGCACAAGGCTGTGATCCAGGAGGTGAGGGTTTGAATCCCAGTTCCCCTGAAATTTTTCACATTTCAGTGGAGTGATGATTTGTAACAGTGTGGTTGGAACAGTAAAGCTACACTAATGGGTGTAAAGCACAAGAAAGAAACTGGTCTCAGACCAGGTTATAGGTGTGCAATCTTTGGGTGGGGGAGTAGTATGCAAGCCCTAGAATCTCATGCAGTACCCATCTTGGGGCTGAGCGTGTTGTGGAATTGAACCACATGGCTTCTGGTGAAGGAGGTCATTGGTAGCCTAGCATCAGCACAGTCCCCTGCTGGCACGCGACATTCCAGGGGTGGCAAATCAGTGACCTGTACAGTGGCAATATCACCTCTTTGCAGTGGTTAGTGAATCCCCAGCATCCAAGTAGCTTTCCAATAATGCCATACGACATTGGGATGAGACTTTAAAGTGTTTATTATCACTACTAGGTCCCTCTCCTTCCCTTCAGTGCTCTACCATAGTCTGTATGTTGCTTTTTTGTTTCCTGTGTGCACCAATTTAACTTTTTTTTTTTGCCCAAGTCCAGAGCACTGCTTCAGCTCTTCTGCGTCCCTTTTCATGCTTTTAATCCTTTATTCACTAGCCACTTTTCTGCAGTTTTGTGCTGTCTATAAACCTCACCCCAATGTTGTTTATATACTGTGCATGTTGCATAGCATCGGTCCCAGGACATATCCTTGTGGCTATCCACATGAGACCCCCACCCCCTACATTACAGAACTGCCAGTCAGGGTCACTCTCCAAAACCTGTCTGTCAACCAGTTTCTAGTCCCTCTAGTTAGCCCTTTCCCTAGTCCTAAGTCCCCCTGCCTTCTGTATAAGCCTCTTATGCGGTACTGAATCTAAGTCCTTGCTAAAGTCCAGGTGCAAAATGTCCACTGCCTGGCCCCTATCTACCAGCTGTCACTGAGTCAAAAAAAAAAATCAATCAAGTTCACTTGACGTGACATACCCCTTTTGAATCTTTGCAGACTCTTGTCTGTAAAGTTGATTTTCTCTATGAAATCCAATCTCCATTCCTTTATAAATGACTCCAGCAGCTTGCCACTAATGACGGCAGGCTTGCTGGCCTGTAATTATAGGGGTTTTCCCTATCCTCGGACCCCACTCTTGTGCAGGGAGGCAACATTCGCTACCCTTCAGTCCTCTGGAAGTTTGCTCTTTTGCTGGTGACTTATTAAATAGGTTTTCCAAGGGGTCATTTTTTATACTCAAGTCCTGCAGACCCTTTAGAAATCTGTCCACGGTTATATACCCCAACTCTAGTCTGTGACTATAATCACCCTGAATCTGTCCTTACTGTTAGTAATTGAGCCTGAAGCCTTTTATTTTTTTTTTTTTTTCATTCACACTCTATTTCCCCATTACTCTAATGCCGGAACTTCCTTCAGAGTCCCCATGGTACGTGCCCCCACTAGACCTACCTGTATCCGCCGCCATCCTCCATGCTGCCTCGACTTGCCCACCTGGTGGGGACAGGTGGAGGAGATCTGTCCCCAAACTGCATTGCTTTTGTCAGGAAATAAACAGCGCTAGGCAGGTCCTGGTGTGGTGCACTGGGGCTCCTTCTTCAGGCCGCAGGGCTGTCTTTTTCAGTTTTATCCCGATCCCCACAGGTGCAAGCACGCTGGGTAAAACAAGGTGCACATGCACGCTGAGAGTGTTGCCACGCAGGTCCCCAGCCTGCAGCTGTCCCTCCAATGTTGCCCTCAACTGCACTGCTACTTGTGGTCACCCAGGTGGCAGTATTGTAGTGAGGATGATAACCCATCCTCCCTGGAGAAGAACATCCACTGCACTGCTCAATTCCGCCCCCAGCTGACCCCTAGCTACCCAGGCTTATTCCCGAACCCAGGTCCCTGGCATCGCAAGAAGCGCTATTGCTGTGCCACTGGGCCAGCCAAAGCCTCCATGTGAACACAGAACAGAAGTACTTATTTAATATGTTTGCCTTTCCAGGTCTGGGAACAAGATTGAGCCATTGGGGGCTGGCTGATGGGGGGTGGGGGTGAGGGGATCAAGTTTTCCAAGTGGAAGCACCCTTCCTTTGGGGAGGGAGGATTATTAGTGCTGCTGCAACACTGCCACCTGGGTGACCACAGTTGTAGTGCAACAGGTGGGGGGGGGGACATCGGCAGAGGCCTATGTGGAGCACTCTTGCCTGCTTCTGATTGGGCTTCCAAGAGCACAGACTTCTTCAGGGAAGGGGCCAGAAAATCAGGAAGAAGGCCTGCCTTGTGAACAGGGAACCATACACCTCTGTCCTGTAGGAGGCGGGGGGTGGATCAGGCCAGGATTAACCTTGTAATAAGGGGGACCCTTGAGGTTGGAAGCTCCCAAGGGTAAGCAGTGGGGATGCTGGGGGTAGGGCTGGGTCTGAGAAACTGTTAATTATATTTGCCTTTCCTTCATCTCCTTCAAGTCTCCTTACATCTTACCTTATTATTTCTACGACATCCTTTGCCTGACATTTCTTCCTTATGTATCCAAAGAAACTTTAATTATTTTTTACCCTTCTGCTATCCTTAGTTCTGTGTTCGCTTTTGCCCACCTTAGGAGGCAGTATAGCGCAGTGGATTAAGGCTCTGAGCTGCAGATCTGTAGACCTGGGTTTGACTCCCACAGTTGCCTAGGTGCATACTGTGTGATCCTGAGGAAGTTACCTAACTTCCTTGTGCTCCCAGATCGCATCTGGAAACAAGCTTTGGCTTAGTATGTCTCTCTCCTGGTTAAACAGTATTTCCTTTCCCTTATGAGGTCATTGCTTTTTCTCTAGCAGACCTTTAGCCCTGCTGCTCTCACTGTTCACCCTTGTACACCCTAAATGATTTCATTTTGTCCTAAATTGTCTCCCTCACTTGTCTAGCTAAAGTGGCCTCTTCTGTTTTTTGGTCTTACTAATAACGTTTATGCAGTTTTGGGTGTCTCCAGTTACTGCCCAATAGTTGTCACCCACTTACATTATTCCCTGCCTTTTGTTTACTGTATCTCTTTCAGCTGATCTTTGATTATTTCTTTCATTTTGTCAGAGTCAGCCTTCCTAATGTCTGGGACCACAGTGCTAGATTTCAGGTGCTGAGATATTAGCACAGTGTTAAATTTAACACTGTTGTGGTCACTTTGTCAAACTGGGTCCTTAAGATATCCCTGATAACGTCTTGGTTCAACATCACCAGGTCCAAAATTGTTTCCCTCTCTGGTTGCTTCTGTCACCCGCTGTGTGAGAAAACCGTCCTAGGTCACCTCTATAAACTTCGGGCTTTAGTGGTGTAATACCGTTGCAGTGGCCAAGCCTGTTTACAGGAGATCGAAGTCTCCAGTCAGTTTGGTTCTAACCTGACTAGCTGCCTTCCTAATTTCCCCTTTCATCTCCTCATCTTTATCCAGCCTCTGGTTTGGAGGTTTATGCACTTTTCTTGGGTGCGCAAGGCACTCTGCTTCACCTCATGCCTCTCTTCCTGAGGTATGCTGTTATCCCACATTAACACACACCCTGTCATGCCTTATTGCTTAATCTGAACCTGAATTATGACAAGCTTAGCTGTGCACCCATTTCTTTTTTTTAATTTATTAACCCAGGAAAACCCTGTTGAAACATATCTCATTGTTCCTGAGGTCCTGTTGCTACAGAGTTTTACAGTTGGAATAGACTGCAGCAGAGGGAGGTCACGTGACTTGTTGGGGGTCACATCGTGAATCATGGCTGCAGTGGCATCTCAGCCTGGGATCTTCCATTTCTCAGTTCAGTGCAGTAATCCCTAGACCACCCTACCCTCAAATTGATAGCTTCAGGAGCCAACCCTCTGCTGACATTACATAAACTCATTGTATATTGTTTTTATTTTTCACAGCCGTCTTGGTACGTTCAGTTCCTTCTCTTCAGTCTCTGCCAGGAGGTGAATAGAGTCGGAGGTCATGCCTTGCCGAAGGTCACGCTGCAGGAGCTCCTAAAGGACAGCCTGGAGGAGGTGATTGCCGGGTATGAGCAGCTCACTGCAATAATACAGAAAAAGGTGCGTTTTGGCAGTCCTTGATGGGGTCCATTAGGAACAGCGATATTGGGGGATTTTGATGGGGCTTTGAAAGAGGAAGGAAATAAACGTGGTTTTATATAGCAGTCTTCCTTCATACAGACTAAATTCCAAAGCATTGTTCAGTTCCAGAGATGGCGGGGAAGAGGAAGTTGTTGCTGTTAATTTGTTTTAGAGGCACAGGGAGATTCAAACCACAAGAGAGAGACGGATTACTGACAAGGTGAGCACAGGGACTTGTTCAGGGTTATAAATAGTAACTGGTAGTTGTGGATTCAAACCTTTTTCAGACCACAGTTTAATCTGGTTCAATTTAATTTGGTTTGCATTTATATTTCCCAACCCCCAGGACAAGGCAGAAAATAGGCAATATTTCATTTGTGCCCGCCAGGATGTAACCCAGTACTGCTGCAGTGTATCACAAAATACTGCGGTGTACTGCAGGAAACAGTGTAATTCAGTGGCAGTTAAGCCCTTTTGCCATGCAGTATTTTGTGACATGTCATTTACTGCAAGTTACTGTGTTCCATCATAGCTGGCTCCACTGTACCTAGCCCTATTTTCCTGATCAACAAAAACTAAATAAACCTCTGTCTCCAGGTTCACAGTTCTGCAGTCTAAACTCTAGGCTTACCTTTTTTTTGTACTTCTCCCACCCAAGATCTATGCTAGGAGACGCCGTAGAGAGGCACTATAAGTGCTCCTATAAAAATAAACCAGACTAGACTGTCCCGGCAGAGGGGAAAGGGTCCCTTTTCTGTGACATGGGAGATGTGAGTTTGAGTCTAACCTAGGGACTTCTCACCTCAGCCCTTGACACGAAGGTAATGCACCTGAACTCTAGGAGAGAGGAGACCACTCACCCTCTAGTATCATCAGTGGCCTATTTTGAAAGCAGTTAACATTGTGGAATGGAAAGGTTTTGGAGGCGAGGGGTGAAATGGGACAAATAGGTGAAAAACTGGATCACTACAGACATAGTCCAAATATTCAGTCACTGTCTCTGTGCACCTGTCACATGAGGTACAGGCTGTTAAGAGTGAACGCCAAGCTATTGAGATGGAAGGCGACAGTCACAGGTCTGCTGGACTCTCTGTTTTTTTATGTAGCTAACGTACACTATGAGTACCGAAATACTGTTGTAGCCACTCATTTGTGAAGTACAAGAAGGATTTTATTTAATCTTAGTACATACATAGTGAGAGTATAAATTATACATATGTACATACACAGGTGGAGTACAAAAAAGAGATCCTTGTCTATGGCAAGATCAAAAGTGCAGAATTCATACAAACATCGCCTGGGTTAACTATGATGAAGAAAAGGAACTGATGTTTCACCTGGCCGTCACAAGGCTTCCACAGAGTTGGTGCATCCTATTTAGTAAGCCCCTTTTAATAGGGGTTGAAGGCAAGCATGCCTAGCAGCCGGGGTACCTAGCCTTACAGTGCAGGCTGGGCTAGGGAGGGGAATGCTTACCTTACGGTTGGCATACATCTGCCCTTGCAGTGCAGAGTGGGCTAGTGAGGTGTGAGGGGAAAGACTACCCTACAGTTGAGATGCATGCCCTTACAATGCAGATTAGGCTAATGAGGTGTGAGGGGAAAACCTAAACGACAGTCAGGATAACGTGCCCTAACAGTGCGGACTGTATTTAATGTGGTGTGGTGTGGTGTGAGGGGAAAGTGTGTTTGTAAAGTCTACCTTATAGCCAGGATACACCCCCATACAGTATAGACTGCACTAGTGAGGTGTGAGGGGAAAGCCTTCCCTACAGCCGGGATGCATGTCCTTACAATGCAGACTGGACTTGTGAGGTGTGAGGGGAAAGCCTTCCCTACAGCCGGGATACATGTCCTTACAGTGCAGACTGGGCTAGTGAGGTGTGAGGGGAAAGTCTACCTTACAGCCAAGATACATGTCCTTACAGTGCAGACAGGGCTAGTGAGATGTGAGGGGAAAGTCTACCTTACAGCCAAGATACATGTCTTTACAGTGCAGACTGGGCTAGTGAGGGGAAAGTCTGCCTTACAGCCAAGATACACGTCCTTACAGTGCAGACTGGGCTAGTGAGATGTGAGGGGAAAGTCTGCCTTACAGCCAAGATACATGTCCTTACAGTGCAGACTGGGCTAGTGAGGTGTGAGGGGAACGTCTACCTTACAGCCAAGATGCATGCCCTTACAGTGTAGACTGGGCTAGTGAGGTGTGAGGGGGAAAGTCTGCCTTACAGCCAAGATACATGTCCTTACAGTGCAGACTGGGCTAGTGAGGTGTGAGGGGGAAAGTCTAACCTACCACTGGGATACACACACTTACAGTGAGGACTGGGCTAGTGTGGTGGGAAGGGGAGGCTGCGCTGAAGCCAGTGTACCTACCTTTGCAGTGGGGAGTATGCTAATAAGATGGGAAGGAAAGCTTGCAATGGAGCTGGGATACACTCCTTGTAGTGGGGACTGGGCTAGTGAGGTGGAAAGGGGAGCCTGCCGTAGAGTCTGGGTACATACCTTTATAGTAGGGATTGGTTAGTGAGGTAGAAGAGACAGCCTGCCCTGGAACTGGGGTGCACACAGCCTTATAGTGGGGACTGAGCTGGTGAGCTGGAGGGAGAATCTGCCCTGGTGGTGTAACAGGCAGAGAGGAGCTGTGCTCTGTTGCTATGGTCTGTGCATAACTACATGGAGTGGGTTGCTCAAAACAGTTCCAAACAAACAAATGTGGCAGCACTCCTAGTGAAGGAAAGCAAAGAGACAGAGCAGATATATACTGCTTGGATTCAGATTTATTTCACGTAAAAGATGACGCAAATTCACACAGAAAAAAGTGTAAAAATACACTTACAAAGAATTGCTTACAAGAGAAACACCAGTGCAGTACTAAAAGAGGGAGTCCCCTGGAGGAAGGTCTAGTGCAGACCGAAGCGCATGGGTAAATCTTTGTGAACTCATCAGATCTTACTTCGAGAGGGTTCCTGCAGTAGGTCTTCACAAGTAGGAATGTGCCCCCTGGCATCAGGACCGCATGGCAAAATTGTACCTGGCAATCAGCAGGGACTACCCCCGGCGTCAGGTGACTGACATCAGCATGACTATAAATAGGAGCGGTCCCACGCCCACCTTCCACTTCTTTCCCACCGTTGGACCTCACGGTGAAACCGCTTCAGTCACTTGCCGTTTTTTCACGTAGTTTGTTTTTCCATCCTGCAGCATTGCATGTCGTCTCTGCGGCCCAAGAAAAAGTGCTCCAAGTGTGGCATGCAGATCCCACACGAGGACGACCACTCCTACTGCGTCCTCTGCCTGGGGCCTAAGCACCAGACCGCAGATTGTTCTGTCTGCCAGGCCTTGAACCAGGCCACGCGCACCCGTCGCCAGAGGACCCTCGATGCCCATTTATTGAAATAACGACTGGTATCAATGGAAAGAGAGCTCCAGGAGATGAGGGAACGATTGTCATCACCTGCCAGAAAAGAAAAAGAAGGAGAAATGCCGGGAGCAGAGCCGTTCTCAGAGGAAAAGCAACCAGACAGCCGACGCCATCTTGGATGGGGCCCCCACCCCCGTGAGTACCCCACCTCCTGGGCCTTCGTCCACTTCGGCGGATCGGATGCCTTCTCTCTCCCCGCTGAGGTTAGTGGGCAGTCGGGGGTTTCCTCTTCTGTGGAAATAATTGTGGTTCCTACTCTTAGCTCAGTGGATAAGCCGCCCTACAGCTCTGCTGCCAGGTGCCCGGTACAGGCTGATCAGCCTGACTCTAGCCTCACGGCGTCTGTCAGCCCGGCCGTGGTCTGTAAGTAGACTGTTGGCTCCTCCAATGCCCGCCAGACCGTCACCTGTAAGTCGGTTGCCGGTTTGCCCGATGACCGCGTGGTGACTGCTCTCCTGTTCGGACTCCCTTGTGGTCCTCGACGTCCGGCAGAGCGAGATTACAGGTTCCCCACCTTCCGCGAGGGTTCTTCCTCTAGGGAATCACTGACTCTACCCGACCTTTTTGGGCCTGATCACCAGGATCCCCTAACATCGGACATCCACGAGACTCCTACCTCTCCAGCAGATCTGTCAACAGGGACCATTCTGGACTTAACCCCCTTGCCAGTCTCGGTCCCACCGTCAGATAGGAACCCGATACCAGATCCCTCGCCGTACCGTCTTGGAGGCGGGATGGACCAGAATCTTCCTGGACCTTTGGGGGTTCCACCTCCGACCCCGCTGACAGACCCAAACCCCAGCGGTCCCTTGGCACTGCCACCCGCTGGACCTTATGCTCCTCCTCTGTCAGGCCCAACAGGTTACTACCCTGGCTACATGCCACAGTTTCCCCAGTACCCAATGCCAGGGGGTCCAACATTGGGTTACCTGTCTCTGATGCCAGGTTACCCAAAGCCGAGTCAGGCTCTCCAATACCAAGGTTACCAGTACCCCTACTGGTACCAACCACGTAGCTACCCCTCTTATCCTATGGGGTACTCAGGATACCCTCCACCTCCTCAGCCGGAACACCAAGAATCCATCCTGGCTTGGTGGAAGGATGCCAAGTCTCAACTCTTACAAGGGTTGGGTCAGCTCCAGCTGGTAGTGAGGGCTACCACGTCCCATGGGGTGCCACCAGGAAGCCCTGCTCCTTCCAGCAGAGTTTCTGACAGGAACACAGGCTCTCTGCCATCGGGAATCTCTCTGGGAACCAGAGTCATGTAGGTAGTTCCAGATGCTACTCCTTTGCCAAGTAGGCTGGAATCCTCTGACTCCCAACGCTTTGGACATGGGGGACCTGTTGGATCCCCACTCTCCCATAGAGCCTCAGCCAAAGGAGTCGCCTAAATCTCCCCCGGAGGATCAGTCTTTCGCAGAGCTCCTGTGATCCATTCAAAGGTCCTGCAGTTGGGTGTCCCAGGAATTGGACCCTAAACGCAGAAGACTTGCGGAGCATCTGGACCTGGTTAATGCTTACCCCCTCCTCATCCCACCTTGGACGGGGCCGCATGAAGGTCTGACATCTCCGATTTGGCAACAGCCATCGTCTATGCCTGCGGTTTCTAAGAAAGCCAACAGGACTTACCACCCGCCGGAAGGGGTTTCCCACCTTACAGCTCAACCTAAGGTGGACACTGTCGTCATCACTGCAGCACACGATAGGTCAGCCCAACCCAAACGTCTCAGTGCCTTTCCTTCTGACAAGGAGTTGAAACAAATGGGCCAATAAGGACGCAAGGTCTATACCTCTTGTACCTGTGCCATAAGTTCACTCAACTACGTAGCCCACATGGTGGCTTTCCAGAAGTCTGCTCTGTCCAACCTGGAAATGGACATCCAAGAAGTACCTGACGAACAACTCGGGAACAAACTTCTGGACAAAATCAGGCTGAATAAATCGTCCTGCCGCCATGCTCTGCAAGCCAACTACGACTCTGTCAATTCAGTGGCGCATTGCACAGCTATGGGTGTCTGCCTACGGCGCCTTGCATGGCTACGTCTCACAGATTTGGCACAAGATGTACAGAGCACACTTCTGGATGCTCCATTCAGGGGTCCAGTTCTGTTTGGCAGCGATGCTAAAGACATAATTACGAAACTGCAAGAAAACGGCAAATCACTGAAAGGTGTCCGCTCTATGTACCACTCGGGTCAGAAACCCAAGCAGAATTTTTGTCGCTAACGGAAATGGAACAAACAGAACCAGGGCAGATGCCAAAACAAGCGCTGGACCCCTGACCATGGTGCTCAAACCCCCGAGGCTAAGTTCCCAAAGACAGCCACTGGGGGCAAGGCGCCCCTCCCCTCAACATCCTGACTTAACCAGTGGGGGTAAGATTCGGCCTCCAGCAAAAAGGGTGGAAAGCCGTAACCGCAGATGTGTGGTTCCTACAACTAGTTGCAAGAGGTCACTCGATAGAGTTTCTGGAGAAACCACCCACCAACCCTCCGGGCAGGTCTCATTACCCATCAGGTCAAGGCAAAGCAAAGTTTATTTTTCAGGCGCCCAATCGCGGAGGCGCTGGGCGCCATACAAATAACTATATACTGTTCATACAGTACAATACAACAGGTCAACAAAGTTTGGTCCTACAGGAAATACAAGCTCTGCTGCAAAAATCAGCCATAGAGCGGGTTCCAACAGAGCAGATAGGAAGGAGGTTTTATTCCCACTTCTTCCTAGTAACCAAAAAGACGGGTGATCTCAGGCCAGTCCTGGATCTCAGCATGCTCAGCCTCTTTGTAGAATACAAGAGGTTCCGCATGTTGATACTCCAGGGACTCTTGCCCCTGCTCCAACCAAACAATTGGCTGTGTTCCCTGGATATGCAGGATGCCTACCTACATATCCCCATTCTTCTGGCCCACCGCCACTTTCTGAGATTCTTCTTCCAGGAGGAGCATTTTCAGTTCAGAGCCTTCCCCTTTGGCCTCTCTTCGGCACCTTGGGTTTTCATCAAGTGCCTAGCGGTGGAAGCGGTGACCTTGCGTTGCAAGGGCTTCTATCTATGTGTCCCCATACCTAGACAATTGACTGCTTTCAGCCCCATCCCAGGACAGTCTGAAGGATTCCCTTTCCTTCACCCTGGACCTTTTCTCCAGACTTGGCATCACTGTCAATTGCCCCAAGTCTCAACTGTCACCCTCCCAGTGCCTCTAAGTCATAGGAGCAGTGCTGGACACAGTCCAGGGCAGGGCCTTCCTTCCCACCGACAGGACAGAGACCCTTATCCTACAAGCTGCTCTGGTGGCCTTCTCTCATTGAACCACAGTGCGCTCTGTCTTACGATTGCTGGGACTGATGGTGGCTGCTATATCCACAGTCCCATTGGCCAGACCACATGAGGGTGACTCAATTATCTCGCCGAGTCCAGTGGGATCAACGCTTGGAACAACATGGACCAGATGGTGCTAGTCTCAAACAGCCTGCAGAGGGATCTCCTTTGGTGGCAGGACCTTTTCAACCTCTCGGTGGGGTCCCATTCCACTCCCCGTCCCCCGCCGTGACTCTCACATCAGATGCATCGAACATCGGATGGGGGGGCCCACCTGGGAGACCATCAAACACAAGGGACTTGGTCCCCCACGGAGGAGAATTTTCACATCAATATCCTGGAGACAAGAGCAGTGCTGTATGCTCTCCAAGCATTTCAGTCCCTCTTAGTTCTGGGAACACTTCTCATCTAGACCGACAACATGGCTACGGTCTGGTACATCAACAGACAGGGAGGCACCCGTTCATACCCCCTTTGCAGGGAAGCGATGCGGGTGTGGTACTGGGTTGTTCAACACGGCCTGTCCTTGACAGCAGTCCATGTGCCAGTTGTTCACAACATTCTGGCGGACAGTCTCAGCCGATCATCGCCAGGGCTCACGAGTGGGCATTAAAGCAGGAGGTAGCAGAAGATCTCTTCCTTCAGTGGGGTCAGCCAGAAATAGACCTCTTCGCCTCCCCATCCAACGCAAAACTACCCAGCTTTTGCTCGCTTGTTCCAGACATGGTGTTTTTTGGTGAGATGCACTCTCTCTTATCTTGGACAGGGAGATTTCTATATGCTTTCCTTCCCTTTCTTATTCTGCAGAAGGTTCTGCTGAAGCTACAGGCAAAGGGGGCGCAAATGATCCTCATTGCCCTACTATGGCCTCTGCAGATATGGTTTCCACTGCTACAACAGCTAGCGCTGGAACCCCCAGTACCTCTTACTCTGTCTCACGCCCTTCTGTCCCAGGAGCAGTGCACCTTGGTACACCCAAGCCTCAAATCGCTCCACCTTAATGCGTGGCATCTTTGGACATAGCGGCTTCCTGCTATGGCGTCTCCTCCAGAGTCGCTCAGGTCATAGTGGAGGCCAGGAAACCCTCCACTAGATCCATGTATGCTATGAAGTGGAAAAGATTTTCTGTCTGGGCCACAGCCAAAGGCCTAGACCCGTTTTCCTGCTCGGCTTCCCAGGTCCTAGAGTACCTCTTGCACCTGTCAAAATTGGGCATCAGTTATTCCTCTCTGAAGGTCCATCTCTCAGCGGTTTCAGCCTGCCACCTTCAGGCGGAGGGCAAAACCCTAGCTCAGCTAGAGGTTTCCAGAACCTTTCTGAAGGGGATCCTTCACCTCAGACCTCTGGTCCGGAATCCTGTCTTTTCCCCGCCCCCCCCCATCTTAATTTTATTTTAGAAAAACTTACTTTCAAACAACATGAAGTCTTGTTGTATTCTGACAATTGTAGTTAGCTCCAGCCTTTGAACTGCCCCAGAGAGTATAGGGTTAAATTTCTATGCAGGGCATAGAACATTGAGCTCGAGCTCGGTTGAAGACACTGTCTGCAGTACTTTGAATCCAAACCATCAGATTCTTTACTCCGCTTCACTGAAGAGTCGCTACGGAGATTTCTCCTGTTGCTCGGTTCAAAGACTCGGTTAAAGTCTCGGTTTTCCGAATTATTTTACCGCGATTCGGTTCACTCTGTCTGCAGTACAGTAAGTACTTAGATAGTGTTTTTGGATTGTGGAAATTGTAAAAGTCCCGATCGGTTCGGCTGAACCAATCCTTTAGGTCTTTTGATTTAGTCATTTTAGTGTGTGGTTACCGGTTCTTATCGGTTTGAAAAAAAAAACAAACGTGTTTTTAGCAGTTTTTTCAAACACCCGTAATACGGTTAGAAACTGATGAGAGTCTTGCCTGGCGGTTGCCGAAAAAAGGGTAAGCTTGGTTAGGTTGTCCATGTCTGAGAAACCCAATAAAAAAAAAAAAAACCACTGGGTTTCAACACTGCAGTGAGTGTGGGGGAGGTCTTTGCTAAGGCCGATCCCCACATCACCTGTGTTTACTGTCTGGGGTTTGACCACCTCGATTCAGACTGCCAAATATGTAAGACTTTTCCCAAGTCTACCCTGGATAAGAGATTAGGTAGACTTAGGGAGAAGGAGACCAAGAACTCCGCTAACCCGGAAGGCCAGCCCGGTTCGGTTGCCACCGAACCAGCAGGAGTACCCTCTGACCAGGGCGATACTTCTTCATGCAAGAGGAGAGCTGATCCTGAGGGTCAGTTCCTACAAAAAGGAAAAGAAAGGAAAAATATGCCAGTTTGGATCCAGAACTCCATGTTCTGACCACGGAAGAAATTGCCCAAGCGATTCAGATTGTGGAATCACTTCTTCCGGTTCTGACCGATCTGGTCCTGGTTGATAGGGGTTCGGTTCGGTCAGTTCCTCCGATTCAGGATTATGCCCCTGAAGATTTTAATGAACCAGATTTTGAGGAGGGGGACTGTGAACAATGTGAGGATTATGTTGATGAGTGCTTAGAAAGTCTGGATGTGCCTATAGAACTGGACATCTCCCCAGACAGACCTTCTGGTGTTTCCCCTCCTAGGCTCTCTGAGTCCCCTCCCCACTTTCTGTTTCACAGGAAAGCGGCAGAAACCCTCCAGCTTCCTATGGAGGAGGCTGTGCAGGACCAAGAAGAGCCTAACTTCGTTGAAATGATGAATATCCCAGAGTCTAAGAGACTGTCTGTTCCCCTTCATAAGTCTTTTGGGAAGCAGACTCAAAACATTTTAAAGTCTCCTAACTCTATACCTCCTGTGGACAGAAGGATGGACAGGAGGTATACTCTGTCAGGCTCAGATACGGAGTTTCTTTACCAGCAATGCAGCCGTGTTGGGGTAGTGCAGGCTGCAGCCTGTGACAGGGCAGGCATTCCCTTGGCTTCACACCCCCCAGATAAAGACTCCAGGAAGTTGGATGTCATGGCAAAGAAACAGTACATGGCATCCTCTTTGGGACTCAGGCAGGCTAATTATATGGCCTGGACAGCCAGGTACCAGAAGTTCAGATGGGACACTGTACTGGCACTAGCTAAGCAGGCTTCCCCCCAGCTGGCCAAGGAACTGGAGGGGGTGGCTGCTGATGGGATCGAGGCATCCAAGGTTCAGTTTCATGCTGCTGTGGACTCCAGTGATGTCATCAAGAGTCATGGCTACATCTGTAGCTCTTCGGAGAATGGCTTGGCTCAGATGTACTAGCCTTTCACAGGACACCCAGGCTAAGGCCATGGATTTCAATTCTTTGTTTGGGGAGCAGAAAAAGAATTACATGAAGAAAATGGATGAATACAGGACCACTTACAGGAGTGCACAGGCCAAGGAAAGGAAGGAAATTCCTCAAAGGCAGCAAGCCAGGGGCAGGCCTTTTCACAGGCCTTTCTACCAAGCGCAGGCCTCTTCTCCCTTTTCCCAGAGGGGGTTCTTTAGAGGGAGAGGCAGAAGGGGGATGAGCAGGGCTGCATCCACCCCTCAGCCTAAGGCTCCTGCCAAGCAGACACCCTGAGGTGTCAGCCCGAGTCGACTCCCCCATACCAGTAGGAGGCAGGCTGGCTTACGTTGTCCAGGACTGGAAGTCTGTTACTTCAGACAGATGGGTCCAGGAAGTGGTAAGCCAGGGACTGGTCCTCAGCTTCAAAAGATTTCCAAAGCTGAGACCCAGATCTTTTCCACCTGCAAGCACCTCCGAATCCCTTGCCTTGCAAGCAGAGGTTTCATCTCTGTTGGCTCTAAGGGCCATAGAGAGGGTGCCTTACATACACAGGGGCAAAGGTCTGTACTCCAGGTACTTTCTTACCCCAAAGAATACAGGGGAGTGGCGATCCATCCTGGATTTAACATATCTGAACAAGCATCTGTTAAAACCAAAGTTCAAAATGGTGACTCGGGGAATGATTCTTCCCTCTCTAAGGCCAGGGGACTGGCTAGCCTCCCTGGTCCTCAAGGATGCCTATTTTCACTTTCCCATCAGGTGCTCCCACAGAAAGTACCACGGGTTCGAATTGCCTTCAGGCCATTATCAGTTCAGAGCAATGCCCTTTGGCCTAACATCAGCTCCAAGAGTGTTCACAAAGTGCCTGGCAGTAGTGGTGGCCTTTTTAAGAAGGAAGAAGATTGCGGTGTTTCCATATCTGGACGACTGGCTCATTGTGGGACAATCACCAGACCAAGTCAAGTCAGACCTCCAAGTGCTCACTTCCTTGGGGTTTCTTCTCAACCTTTCCAAGTCAGTTCTTGAATCTGTACAGCTTCTCACTTTTATAGGAGCAGAGCTGGATACAGTCAAGGCAAGAGCTTTTCTTCCCATGTACAGGGTTACAGCCATTTCAGAGCTGGCCTCCTTTTTCCGCCTTCTGGTCTCTCGACCAGCAAGGCATTTCCTTCAGCTTCTGGGTCACATGGCAGCTTCTACAGCAGTGGTCCAAGGAACCAGGTTTCAAATGAGGGACATTCAGTTCCATCTAAGGTCCTTCTGGTCCCAAAAGAGGGATCCTCTTACCAAACTAGTTCCAGTGACTCAGACTCTGATCCAGGCACTTCAGTGGTGGCAGGATCAGGACAGTATCAAACAAGGGGTTCCTTTCGTCAGTCAGTCCCACTCTGTGGTCCTTACCACAGATGCTTCTCTGTTGGGGTGGGGAGCCCATCTCTGGGCTCTCACAGCCCAGAGACAGTGGTCCCATCAAGAGTCCCTCCTGCATATCAATCTTTTGGAGCTCAGGGCAGTGTTCCTGGCTCTGCAAGCCTTCTCTCAGTCAGTGCAGAACAAGATGGTACAGGTCAGGACAGACAACACCACCACCATGTGGTACATCAACCAGCAGGGAGGCACTCGGTCCATGGCCTTGTGCACAGAAGCCATGAAACTATGGTCTCTGGCTTACTCTCTGCAGACATCCTTAGTTGCAGTCCACCTTCCGGGAAAGGACAATGTGATAGCAGATGCACTGAGCAGAATCTCCCAGGGCCATCACGAATGGTCTCTGGATCCCCTGGTGCTAGAAGTGATTTTTTCCAGGTGGGGCACTCCAGAGATAGATCTCTTTGCAGTCCCGGACAATCACCAACTTCATCTGTTTTGTTGCAGACCTCCAGTACTGGGCTCAGTTCCTCTGGATGATCTGGTTCTGAACTGGGAAGGGAAATTCCTCTATGCCTTCCCTCCTTTTCCTCTGTTGTTCAAAGTTCTGGTCAAAATAAGGTCACAATCCTGCAGACTAATTCTGATTGCTCCAGACTGGGCCAGGGAGCCATGTATCCCCTGCTGCTGTCCCTAGCACTCCATCTTCCCCTGTCTCTCCCCAGGAAGTGCAATCTGTTAACCTCATCTCGGGGGAGGATTTGGTACCCCATCTTCGGTCCCTCAATCTCAAGGCATGGCTCTTGAGGAGTTAGAATATGCAGATTTGCATCTGTCCCAAGGGGTTTTGGACATTCTCAAAGCCTCTCGAAAGCCTGCCACCAGAAAAACTTACAACTCCAAATGGAAAAGATTCAGCATTTGGTGTTCCAAGAAGCATATATATCCCCAGACACTGCTGAATTGTCTACAGTTCTGGATTATATGGTTCATCTTAATGGTCTAGGCCTCAGACCAGCTACTCTCCAGGTACGTTTGTCAACTGTTTCTGCTTTTCTGTCAGTGGGAAAGCCTTCCTCTCTGTCATCTCATCCTGTATTCTGTAAATTTTTCGAAGGATTGCTTCATACCAGTCCTCCTTTTAGGGATCCTGCTCCTGCTTGGGATTTGAATGTCTGCATTGCTCAGCTTATGCAACCCCCTTTTGAGCCTATGTCCTCAGCAGATCTCAAGTACTTGACTTGGAAAACTGTGTTTTTGGTTGCTGTTACCTCTGCCAGACGTATCAGTGAATTGCAAGCTCTGTCAGTTGAACCGGATTTCATCTCATTCCATAGGGAAAAGGTGGTCCTTAGAACCAATAGGAGGTTCCTACCCAAAGTGGTTTCTGATTTCCACTTGAACCAATCCATGTCTCTTCCTGTGTTCTTCACTGATCATGCTTCCTCAGGAGAACGAAGGTTACACAGTTTAGATGTTAAAAGAGCCCTTAGTTACTACATAGATCGTACAAAGGGTCACAGGTTTGACTCCTTCCAATTGTTCCTCACTTATGGGGAAGTAGGTAAGGGCAAACCTGCCACCAAGAGAACTATTGCCAGGTGGATTGTGTCCTGTATCCAATTCTGTTATAAGAAACTAGGAAATATTCCTCCCTCAGGCCTGAGGGCTCATTCCACTAGAGGTACAGCTGCATCTCTGGCTGCGGCCAGGGATAGTCCCTTGTTAGAAATTTGCCAAGCAGCCAGCTGGAAAACAGTTCATACCTTCACCAAGCATTACTCCGTGGATATCCAGGCTCGGAATGATGCTAGATTTGGCGCAGCAGTGCTTCAGAGCCTATTCCCAAAGTAGGTTCTGTCCCTCCTCCTTGGAGGTACTGCTTGGTAGTCTGCAATTGTGAGAATACAGCAAGACTTCATGTTGTTTGAAGAAAAAATTACTCACCTTAGTAACTGTGTTTCTTCTAATGGAGTCTTGCTGTATTCTGACCTCCTTCCCTGCCTCCCCCTCTCAGAACCTGTTTTTGGGAATTGGGTGGGCAGGTGCAGTGTTTCATCCCAGGGGTGTCTTCAGCACACTTCCTGTTGGGTGCTTTAGTTTGGTTATTAAGAATTAGTTATGCTTTATTACCTGCTTTTTGTTTGGTTTTTGGTTTTCCTGACTTAAGTCTTCCTTTGGGAAGCTAGACCGTTAGTTGCCAGTTGGCTAGTAGAAATTTTACAGTCTCCACATTCTGATAGGTCAGTGAGTTTTTAGCTCGTAAGAATCTGATGGTTTGGATTCAGAGTACTGCAGACAGAGTCTTCAACTGAGCTCAAGCTCAGTGTTCTATGCCCTGCATAGAAATTTAACCCTATACTCTCCAGGGCAGTTCAAAGGCTGGAGCTAACTACAATTGTCAGAATACAGCAAGACTCCATTAGAAGAAACACAATTACTAAGGTGAGTCATTTTTTCTTCTAGGGACGTGGATATGTTGTTCAATCCACACTGTCTGGCAGGTTCCTTGCCAGTTTAAGATGGGCCGGAAAGTCTTGAGCTGGCTCCTCCCACCCACCCAGGTGGTAAAACCCTTGACTCTGCCCCATGACACCAGATCTTCCTTACCACTTGGAAGCTCAGCTTCCCTCCTTAGCCCTCTTGCGTCTTTAGGCCTGGATCCTAAACCTTCGGTTTTACCGAAAATAGTCTTTTAAAATCTACGAGACTTAAGTCTTCTTCCTTCGCAGCTGCAATGGATTCAAAATCTACTCCCAGCTTCCGTCGGTGCCCTTGCGGGCAGAAGATGTCTCTGTCCGACCCGCATGCCACATGCGTCTACTGCCTGAGGCTTGACCATGATCCGCAGGCCTGCGATCTTTGCAAGTCCTTTTCGGCTTCGGTTCTTGAAGACCACACTGCCCGACTGCAACTGGGGCGCCCGGAAAAAATGGTTTCCGCTGGTGAAGTCGAAGGAGGCCCGTTGGGCGGTGTCCGCGACTGCAGGCTGTGCGGAGCAGCTGGAGCAGTTAATCGCCCAGGCTGCATCTTCTTGTTCCCCGGCATCGGCATTTATCCCGCTCTCCTTGGGCTCCTCCTATACTGCTTCCTTTAAGGAGCTTTGTCAGTCCCTCTCCACCAAGGAAGAGGGGCCCTCAGGGACTCACTTTAGTCGGTCAAAGGAAAAGGAACCGAAAGGTAAGTCCCACCATCGACGTTCGTGGGAGCGGGAGAGATCTCGCTCCCCGGAGCATCTCTTATCGACTTTGGTCGAAGGTTGCGGCTAGGCTGCTGGCTTTTCTGTGTCCCCGTCAGGTCAGCTGGCCGAGACACGCGTCGATGCGGTCGAGATTTTTCTCGAGCCGTTGGACGGGCTGTTGACTGGAGAAGCCGATAACCCTCTTTCACCGGTACCCCCAGTGGTTACCGAGGACTTGCCTCGGCCTCCCAAGCTGAAGTCCCCTGTCAAGGTCCCTGAACCAGGGGATGAGCAGGTTTTCCCCCAGCCCCTCTTCTACCCACCGTCGGCGACCCCGACAGTCGCGGTCCTCCTCCGTGTCATGTAAGTCCCGCTGACGGCAGTCTCAGTCCCGACATCACGGAAAGCGGCGCCGCCACTCTTCCTCATCATCCTCTTCGGAGGATAGGCTCCGGCGCAAGTTGCATCGGCGCTATGAGGATATGATGTGGCAGCAGCTCTTATTGGCCGGCAACAGGCCGACTCTGTCACCTTCCCCAGCAATTAAGTGGTTGTCACCTGAACGGCTGAAGCAACCTCTCGCCATCGGCTCCTTGGTCGAGGAGCCAACTCCGGCACCGATTGCTCAGCTGAAACCAGCTGCTCCCCCCCATTGTGGTGGAACCACCGCCCCCGCAACTGAAGACTGGGGACCCAACCAAGGATTCTCAGTTGAGTCAGGGCTTGTCCCACAGGTTGTCTGTCACCCTCACCCCTGATCAGCCTCGGCGAGTGGAGGGTGGCTCAGGCACTCGGCAGCTGTTCGCAGACTCCTTCCTGTATTCCAGGCCCCTCGGCCTGGAATCCTCCAGGAGTGTGTCAATGGACAAGAGCCCATCCTTGTTCCTGGGTATTGTTCGGCTCATCTCCGAGTCTACTGGGATGCAACTCGAACCTGTGCAGAAACTGGCCAGATGTCCCCTCATGGAGATTTTGGAACAAAGGGATTCCCCCACGGAGGCCTTCCCTGTGGCCGAGGCCATTGTTGGTCCGGCCTTGGAGTTGTGGCAGCGGCCTGCATCCTGTCCTGCGCCTTCGGCCAGGATGGCCTCAAGTACGAAGTCCCGACTGGTTCCCTCTCCATTTTTTTGGATCACCCGTCGGCTGAAGGGCTGGTAACTGATAGCGTTATCTGGCACTCCGGAAATGCCAGGGATGTAGAAAAGCCCCCGGACAAGAAGTCCAAAAAGCTGGACTACTCCGGGCGCAAAGTTTATGCTGCCTTCTCCCTAGGCCTTTGACAGGCTAGCTCGGCTCTACTGATGGCACACTTTTCACACGCCCTTTTGGGCTCCCAGGATGAGGTGCTTCCTCATCTCCCAGCTGACCTTCAAATGACAGTCAAGCAAGTGTGGGATCGGGGAAGGACGGTGGCCAAGCAACAGCTTCAGACTGCTTTGGACATCAGAGACTCTTGTGCCTAGTCAGTTGCGGCCGAAGTAGCCATGCGCCGCAGAGCTTGGCTGCGGATCTCCACCTTCACGGCAGATACCCAGCACAAGCTGGCAGACGTCCCCTTCTTGGGCACAGACTTGTTCAGGCCCAGGGTGGAGGGTCATCCCCAGAGGATCGAGAAGTCCAACGCCACCTTGGACTCGGTCACGTCTGCCCAGAAGGACAAAGGCCACCAGCAACAGCGGTCGCCCTTTCGCCCTTCTGCCCCTGCGTCATGTCCAGCCCAGCAGCACCAGCAACAGGGCCAGCAGGCTCACGCTTGGCACCCCAAGGCCAAGCCTACTGCTTCCTCCAACAGGAAGCCTGGAGGGAAAGGTCCAGGTGGCTCCTTGGCCGGCCCTTTCTCCAAGCCTGCCCAGTGACGGGTTGTGGGGTGCCATCCCCAACCTCGTCACTCCTCCCCTGGGTCCCCCCCATGGGGGGACAGCTCAGCCACTTCCTTTCCGCCTGGTCCGCTATCACCACGGACCATTGGGTGCTGGAGAGTGGAGTGCGTCAGAGGTCTGCCTCTGGAGTCGGCGGACTCCTCCCATCGAGCCAGCGCCCGAGGGGCTACCAGTTCAGCAACCTCTCTGTGGCTCATCGAGCCTGACATACACTGCTCCTCAAAAGGAGGTGATCAGCAAGGTGGCGGATCCTCCTCCAAGCCCAGGGTTTGTGTCCAGGTACTTTCTGGTCCCAAAACAGACCGAGGGCTGGTGCCCCATTCTCGATCTGCATGACCTGAACAAGTTCCTAAGGCTGCGCACCTTCAGTGTGGTCACTGTGGCTCAGATCATACCATCCATGGGGTACATGCTTTTATAATGGTGAATGGGCTACTGAGGTGGGAGGGAGAGCCTGCCTTGGAGCCAAGAAACATCCTTATAGTGGGGACTTGGCTAGTCTGGTGGGAGGGACAGCCTGCCCTGGTGCTGGTGTACATACCCTTATAGTGGTTTCTGAGCTAGTGAGGTTGAAGGGACAGGCTGCCCTGTAGCTGGGATACCCACCCTTATAGTGGGGTCTGTGCTAGTGCAGTGGGAGAGGAAGTCTGCCTTGGAGCTGGGTTACATGCCCCAATAGTGGGGATATGTGATAGTGAGCTGTGAGGGATAACCTGTGTTGGAGCAAGGGCACACACTCTTTTATAGGGGAGAAGGATTGGTTAAGTCTGCTTGCTGACTGTGGAGAAGATTTCTGTAAGTTTCGCTATTGTTTTTTTTAAACTACAGGAGAGAAGGATTAGTTAATTCTACTTGCTGTTGAGGGAGTTAATGTATAGAGGATTTTTGTAACTTTTGATATTGTTTTATTTTCTTTTTAATTTAGCTTAAAGGATTCTGTGGCTGGAGTGACTGTAAAAGCCCTCCCACCAGGCTTTCTTAAATACTGAAATACCACTGGGTGTTGGGTTTGAAGGCTGTGAGGGAGCTGCAGACTGATCTGAGCCCTCAGAACAGACCAGAAAGGAGGAAACAAGGAACAGCCATATGAGCTAAGTCTTAAGGACATATAAATATACAAGACGTGCAAGTAGATCTACAGTCCTTATGAGTAGGATTGTGGTTTCCAGTTAGTACTGTAGTTGACTGTTTTATGCTGCATGCAAGGGCATTTAGGATAACAATTTATGTTAGAGGCTGGGGTAGGATTAGTACATTCTACTTGCTGTAGGGAGAGTGGTGTGGAGAGGCTGTAATAGGTAGTGTGGACCATGAGTAGGATTGTAGGGTACAGTGGTTGTGGGGCAGCAATGCAGATGCACATACTGTGGAGGCTGGGAGGGTGTCCAGTATGCCACAGGCTAAGGAGGTTTGTGGAAGAGGTTTTGTGGCTTGGCAGGGAGCTGGAGAGGTTGAGGGAGGAGGGGAGGATTGCGTCGATAGGAGGGCTGACATCTGAGAGTATTGTGGGGGCACCACAGAGAAGGAACAGTGGGGCAAGTGAGAGGTCAGGGAAGGAGGCACAGTAGACAGGAAGCCAGTTGATGAAGGGTGGACTCTAGTAGGACCTAGAAAAAGAGGAGCTGCAGGAGGGAAGAGGAAACGCAGACGGCAAAGGGAGGAGGGAACATGTTTGCTCTACTAGCAACACAAGGGAAAGAGGACACAGGAGGAGATTGCACAAGGGATAGTACTGACAGAGAAGGGAGAGAGGAGCATTACTAGTGGAGAGACTTAGTATGGCATGGCAGGGGGAGGGATAATACTTGGAGAGGTGAGGAGGGAGCGGAAGGTTGGCAGTCAAACAGGAGGAGGGGGAGGAGTCTCAGTTGAGAAGGGCAGGGGGGAAGACACTGTGACACACTGTAAAAGCACGGTCTTGAGTGGCCCCAGAAATGTGAACGGGGGTGGTGACGGTCACAAGGAAAGAGGAGGGAGGTGTACTAGTGTTGGAGGACTCCATACTCAAGGGGATCAGATGGGGCAGCAAGGGGAAGAAGCACAGTCAGATATGGATGGAGTCCATACCAGGATTAAAGGCAGACAAGGCAGGACAGGCAATCCTAAAGTGTGTAAGGAGGGATAGGAGGAAACCACATAGTGTGGTACATGTGGGGACAAATGACCTAGCGAGAGAAATGGTGGCGGTAACAAAGGAGAGGATCGAGGAAGTGTGAAGGTTGTGTGAGGAGACTGGGGAGTCTGTGGCATTCTCCGAAGTGCTCCCAGTACTCTGCGCAAGCACAGTGAGAAAGGAGAGGATTAGGGAGTTGAACACATGGTTGGTAGAACGGTGTCAAATCAAGGGATATGGGGCTGTGGGTGGCTGGGGCAGTACCTGGGATAATAATCTTCTTGCAAGGGATAGGCTGCACCTGAGTGGGGAGGGGAAGGAGGTATTAAAGCAAAGACCGGGGAGGTATATTGCGACAAAGGTGGATTTAAACTAGATGGAGGGGTGGCAAGTGGACAGCAGGTAGGCAGGGATCTGATAGAGTGGAGTCACAGCCTACCCCCCCAGGCTAACAGGGAAGGACTCGGGGTGGCGGAAAAAGGAAAGAGTAGGCCGGCCGGTGGCGCTGAGGGTTGAGGCGCTGGACGCCACACCCTCGCTCCACGCCCGGCGACCCGGGTTCGGGGAGGCGAACTCGGGTGGTGATTCTTGGGTCGGCTTGAGGCGGGCTTGGCGTCCGACGACAGCTCGCCTGCTCGAGGGAGGGATTCGGCGATGCCCGGCACTTGCATGACCCCGGCCGGAGGCTCGGGAAACTGCAAGCCCCACTAGGATGGCTGGCCGCTGGAGCAGCACGGACGCCGACGGCACGCTATGACGCCAAGGGAGGCCGCCAGCTGCTCGGGAGGGAGAAAGAGGAAAAAGAGCCTGCCTGCGTCCGGGAAGATTCGAGGACCTTGGGCGTGCCCATGATGTGCCGATGCCGCCCAACAGACCACGAGACCGGAGAAATGTAAGTTACGGGTTAGAAACCCCTCCACCTGCCCGCCCAGGGGTAAACCAAGTGCTCTATGGGATTTGTGGTCTGTGTGGCAGGGTTCCGGGCAGCTCAAGGCCGGTGACAGTGGGGTGCCACAGGGCTCTGTGTTGGGGCCAGTATTGTTCGGCTCTTCATATCAGACATTGCACATGGGGTGGTGAGCAAGGTAAGTCTGTTTGCTGACGACACCAAAATCGGAGCAGTGGTGAATGGAGAGGAGGGATGGAAGCAGCTGCAGGGGGGCCTAAGCAAGCTAGAGGAGTGGTCAGAGAGGTGGCAGCTGGGGTTCAATGCAAAGAAGTGTAAGGGTATGCACTTTGGGAGAATACTGGCTGGGAGGGGTTAAGCTGGGGATCACTGAGGAGGAGAAGGACTTAGGGGTAATAACAGGGACCATGGACAACACTACCTAGTGCAGGAGAGCAGCTGCAAAAGCGAGCAAAATGCTGGGGTGCATAGCGAGGGTTTTTTCGTCCAGGTGAAGAGAGGTGATCTTGAACCTCTACCGGTCGCTGGTAAGGCCGCACTTAGAGTATTGTGTGCAGTTTTGGAGGTCATACCTAAAGCGTGATATCAGGCTACTAGAGGGGGTGCAGAGGAGGGCAACAAAGATGATATGTGGAATGGAAGGGACAGACTATGACAGCAGGCTGAGAGACCTGAATATGTGCATCCTGGAGGATAGAGGGGGCAGGGGGAACATGATCGAGACATTCAGGTATCTGAGGAAATCAGTAAGGGTGGGGCAGTTGGGGGTCTTTAAGTTAAGGAGGGGAAGGGTCACCAGGGGGCATGCGCTAAGAATGGGAGAGGGGGAGATTTAGGAAGGAAATGAGGAGACACTATTTCACAGAGAGGGTGGTAGCAAAATGGAACACCCTACCAGAATGGGTGATCTTACTTCGAGTGGGAGCTCTTGCAGTAGGCTATTACAATCAGGTCTACGCTGCAGGCACTAGGACCCTCCGGTGAAACTTCTGCCAGCAATACATAGCAGGGACCGCCCCTGACGCCGGCCCCACCCCGATGTCGGTCAGGGTACAAGAGGGGGCGGACCCAGCTCCACCTCAGTTCTTTCCCGCCGTGTCCTGCATGTGAAGTCGAAGGAACAGCTTCTGCTTGCAGTTGCAGCTAAAGGTTTGATTTCCAATCAACTCTTAATTCTTCAGTTTTTCTTCAGTTTTCGACGGGTTTTCTCGTACTCTGGTACCCGTCAGTCCGCTGCCCTTCGGTTGTTTTCCCCACTTTAGAGCGTTGTTTTCCTCGCTCTCAGCTCCGTTTTCCGAGTACCGACGTCAGCCATTTTTCCCGGCCGAGTTCGATGTCTTCTCGGGCGTCGGCATCTCCTGAACACTTAAACAAGTGTGACTGCGGGAGGCAGATCCCAGCTAAGGACGGCCATCGGCGGTGCGTTTTTTGTCTAGGCCTGGACCACGACACCACCACTTGCGAAGATTGCCAGGCCTTTACCAGCCGGACCCGCATCCGCCACCTGAAGGCCCTTAAGGCCTACCTGCTGGAGCAGAAGATGGATCTGCACTCCCCGGAGGGGAAGCGGAAGGAGAAGAAGCGCCACAGCAAGGACCGTAGTCAGTCCCGTCACCAGTTACTGTCACGGTCACACTCGCAGCCTTCTCCCAAAAGGCCTGTCCCTCGGGTTCTGGAGATCCTCCGAAGACTCCTCAGGCTAAGGCCGGCCTGTCGGGGGAGAAGCCGGCCAAGCCAAAGGTGACCCCACTAAGGGTCATCGCTAAGCCCTTAGAGGTGCCTGCTCCACCTACTAAGGCACCGACGCCGCCTGCTAAAGGCACGCCTCCCGAGACTAAGGAGTCTCCGGCGCCCCCCGGTGTCACTCCGTAGTCTGTCACTTACCGGCGCCCGGTCGTAGAGGGGCCTTAGGGACAGTCGCAGAGGAACCACGGTCCCGTCGCCAAGACCTCCTTCCCTCTGGGCCCTCAGGAGAGCTCTCCTTCGCGCCCCTACGTTCCGGAGACTTCTTTCCCGAAACAAGCGGCTGAAATATTCACCAAAGATGAGCTCAAGGATCTTTTCTCCTTTTGGTGGGGGCAGGTCCACAAGCGGTCCTCCCCGTCGCTGGCCGAGACACCGGTACCAGACCCTGCGGGAAAACCACAGCCGGGAGGTGAGTCTTCACCGAGGAAGTCACCGGAGCACCAGCCTTCACCTCCCTCCAGGGCTCGTTCCCGCACAAGGTCTCAGGACCACTGACGTCGCTACCGGGACTCGGGTGACTGACGTTGGTCTAGGTCACACTCCAGGAGCCTTTCTCGCTCTAGGCGAGAACACTCCCGACGTCGGTCACTGCTCCGTCGCCGGTCCAGGGACCGGAGTCAGTCTTCGGACAGACGGTCCCCTAGTTACCAGCGTCAGCGAAGGCATGGTCATAGAACGGGGTCAGACTACTCCCAAGTCGGATAGTCGATCCTCCTCCCCAATGTCTACCTCTTCTTCCTCTCTCAGCCTCAAGCGCTCCCCGGGAGAGAAGGACCAGCCTCGCTCGCCTCCAGACGATCCTACCTTTATGGACGTCATGAGGCACATCCAGGCCTCCAACGAGTGGGACACGGAGGACCTGGATCCGGAATGCCGGAGATTGGCTAAGTACCTGAGTCAAAAGGAGCCAAAGCCTCTGGTTATCCCTCCTTTAGTCGATACAGTCCATGACCTTACCAGAACCACCTGGATGCATCCGGCCTCAATCCTGGCAGTTCCAGAAAAATCGGACAGGCTGTATAAGGCCCCGAGGGCAGACCCCTTTCTAGCGGAGCACCCTCAGGCCGATTCATCGGTGATCACGGCTGCCCATGACAAGTCTCGGCAACCGAAGCACCTCAGCTCCCAGCCTTCCAACCCGGAGTCCCGCTACCTGGACCAGGTGGGCAGGAAAGTATATGCTGCCTCCACCTGTTCCATCCGTTCCCTCAGTTTCCTGACGCATATGGTACAGTACCAGAATACGATGTGGGAAAGGGGACTGGAGCTGGCAAAGACCATGCCAGACTCTGACCAAAAGGCAGAGCTCCTGGCCCTCCTTCAGTCGGGCTCAGATGCAGGCTCCCATGTACTGAGGGCCTCGTATGACACTGCAGACACTGCAGCCAGGGCAGCCGCTTCCGGGGTGTGCCTCCGGCACCATGCCTGGTTGAGAGTCTTGGGCTTTCACCAGGATCTGCAGGCCGGTATCAAGGATCTGCCCTTCCAAGGTACCGTGCTGTTTGGGCAGGAGATGGAGGCTTTGATCTCCCGCCTCCAGGAGTCGAGCAAGTCGATCTGGTCAGTCCGCCAGATGTACCGTGGTGACCAGCGATGACAGCACCGTAGACGGCCCTTTCGTAAGTCCTCAGGTAGTCAAGGTCCAGCCCGTGGCAACCAACGGGCAGAGCGGAGGCTTCCGCAGGAGATCCGGGAACCAACATTCTGGTAGACCTCCTGCCCGTGGACCCAAGTTCTCCCAGGCCTCTCTCCCCACTCCCGGCTCTGTCCAATGACTCCCTTCCGCCCCCCCCTCTTCCGCGGGATGACCCAGGGGAGCCGGTTGGGGGCCGCTTCTCCCTTCATTTCGAAGGGTGGAAGTCTATCACCACAGACCAGTGGGTCTTGGATATTATTCGGAGAGGACACACGCTAGAATTCAGAGTTTCCACTGCATACTCCGCCAAAGCTCTCCCGTTATCCTCCTTCTCATATCCCACTAATAGAAGGAGAGATACAGGCCCTCCTGCAGAAGACAGCAATAGAGAGGTTCCCCTTGCATCAGCAAGGGCAGGGGTTCTATTCCCACTTCTTTCTGGTCCCAAAAAAGACTCAGGACCTTCGTCCCATTCTGGATCTCAGTCCTCTAAACCTGTTTATCGAGTACAAAAGGTTCAGGATGGTGATTCTTCAAGGACTCCTTCCCTTGCTGCACCAAGGGGACTGGCTACGCTCTCTCGACATGCAGGATGCATATATGCATATCGGGGTCTATCCTCCCCACAGGAAGTTCCTGAGGTTCCACTTCCAAGGGGAGCACTTTCAGTTTCGAGTGCTTCCATTCGGCCTCTCTTCCGCTCCACGAGTCTTCACCAAATGCTTAGCAGTGGTGGCTGCGGCTCTATGGCATGTGGGACACTATGTGTTCCCCTACCTAGACGATTGGCTGCTTACGTCCCCATTGAGAGTAGGCCTCTTACGAGCTCTCGAAGACACTTATACTCTGTTCCAAGAGCTGGGGATCACCCTGAACCTACGAAAATCATCCCCGGAGCCCAGCCAAAAGCTCGCCTTCATAGCAGTGATCCTGGATTCCGTCCAGGGCATGGCCTTCCTCCCACAGGACAGTGGAGTTTGCTTGCGAGAGATGGCAGAACGGATCTCCATAACTCCTCGAGTTCCGACTCAGAACTTCCTCAGTTTACTGGGGCATATGGCGGCGGCCATTCCTGTCACTCCTTTGGCCTGCCTCCACATGAGAGTCCCGCAGTGGGACCAAAGCTATGATGATCTAGACTCCCTGGTCAAGATCTCTGAGCCAGTCAGGAGAACTGTGCTTTGGTGGATGGACCCCAACAACCTGGAGAAAGGGGTCAGCTTTCATCTGAAGCCACCATGTCAAACTCTGACAACAGATGCCTCGGACCTGGGGTGGGGGGCGCACCTGGGTGCACGTCGAACGCAGGGATTTAGTCACCAAGGAGCAGTCCCTCCACATCAATGTACTGGAAATGCGAGCGGTCCTCTACGCCCTCCAGGCTTTTCGAGAGGACCTGGTGCCAGGCTTTCTTCTAGTTCAGACGGACAACATGGTGGTCGTCTTTTACATCAACAAACAAGGGGGCACTCATTTGTATCCTCTTTGCAGGGAGGCGATGAGAGTCTGGTACTAGGCACTGGAGCGGGGCATCCGCTGTCCGCAAAGCACGTTCCAGGCGTCCTAAACGATCTGTCCGACAGCCTCAGCAGGTCGCGTTCCAGAGCGCACGAGTGGGAGCTGCTACAGTCCATAGCGGACCAGCTCTTCAACAGGTGGGGTCTTCCAGAGCTGGACCTCTTTGCATCACCACGCAATGCCAAACTGCCAACGTTCTGCTCTCGAGAGCACGCGCCTGGAGTTTTCTGGCCAAACGCGTTATCCCTTTGCTGAGCAGGGAGGTTTCTCTGTGCCTTTCCGCCCTTCCCTCTCATTCAGAGAGTACTGCTCAAGTTACAGGCAGAAGGGGCCTGAATGATCCTAGTGGCCCCCAAATGGCCTCTGCAGATTTGGTTCCCACTTCTGCAGCGGTTATCCACGGAACCTCCAATTCCGCTGCCCATATGCTCGCAGTTACTGCCCCAGGACCAAGGGTCGCTGGTCCATCTGGATCTTCGATCCTTACACCTACATGCTTGGCTCTTTCAGACGTAGTGCAACATAGATACGGGGTTTCCCTGGAAGTGGCGGCGGTCCTAGTATCAGCAAGAAAGCCCTCTACTCGCTCCACCTACGCTATGAAGTGGAGGCATTTCTGTCTTTGGGCATTGCCGCAACGTTTGGATCCCGTCACCTGCCCTGTGAACTCAGCTTTACAGTATCTCCTCTCCTTGTACGATAAGGATCTGAGTTACTCCTCTATCAAGGTGCACATGTGGGCAATCTCCGCCTATCATGCTCTTGTGGAAGAGAGAGCATTAGCACAACTGGATGTAGCCCGCACCTTTCTTAGGGGAATTCTACGTATGAGACCTCCCATTTAGGACCCTGTCCCACCCTGGGACCTCCTTTTTGTGTTGGAGAAACTCACCCTCCCTCCTTTTGAGCCAGCAGCGGATTGTGAGCTGCGTTACCTTTCTTGGAAGGTTTGCTTTTTGGTTGCTCTTACTTCAGCTCGAAAGGTTTCAGAGCTTCAGGCTCTGATGTGTAAAGAGCCCTGTTTGGTTTTCCACAGGGAAAGGGTTTCCCTCAGAACAAATCCTAAGTTTCTTCCGAAAGTGGTCTCAGAATTGACCCTCAGACAGTCAGTTGACCTTCCTGTTTATTTTCCTTCCCCTTCAAATAGAGGGGAGGCTCTCCTCCACACATTGGATGTCCACAGGACTTTGAGGTATTACCTCAAAAGGACGGTTCAGCACCGTAAATCGGAGCAGCTCTTTGTGGCTTTGCACCACATTGCTTGGGTCAACCGGTGTCCAAGCAAACTATCTCTAAATGGATAGTTCGCTGTGTCTCGTTTTGCTACGAGCATCACAATAAACCCCTGCCGGGCCCGGTTAGGGGTCAGTCCACCAGAGGAGTGTCAGCTTATTTCACCGCCCTGCGAAATGTCGCCATTCAGGACATTTGTGCGGCCGCAGCCTGGAACTCGGTGCATACCTTTGTCAAGCATTACAGCTTGGATATCGTCTCCAGATGCCGAGTTGGCTTCGGCCTAGCCGTATTACAAGGGCTTTTGTCCTAAGGCCTCTGGAGTCAGCATATTCCACCTCCTGGGGTCGTCTGCCTCCTTGTTGTGGGACTGCTTGGGACTCCGTCCTGATTGTAATAGCCTGCTGCAAGCGCTCCCACTTGAAGTAAGATAGTACAGTTACGTAAGAACTTACCGTAACAGTACATCTTCGAGAGGAGCTCTTGCAGCAGGTGCTACTTCCTACCCACCTTCCCCCTAGGTATGGAGATCCATTTTCATTTTTTTCTTCTCCGATTCTCTTCATGGTAGGCTTCATCTCCTTCTCTTGTCAGGCCTTCTTCTGGGTCTTGGCGGGAGAACTGAGATGGACCTGGGTCCGCCCCCCTCTTGTACTCTGACCGACGTTGGGGCAGGGCCGGTGTCGGGGGGCGGTCCCTGCTGTGTATTGCTGGCAGAAGTTTCACCGGAGGGTCCTAGTGTCTGCGGCATAGTCCTGATTGTAATAGCCTGCTGCAAGAGCTCCTCTCGGAAGATCTACTGTTATGGTAAGTTCTTACGTAACTGTGCTGTATCATGTAAATCTGTGAACAGTTTCAAAAGGGCATGGGACAGGGAACAGGGAAGAGTGAGGGTGGGGGAGGTGGGGGTGGCAGTGGGATGACAAATGGGAGGGGGGGCAGCTGCAAACTAGGGGTGATAGCTGCACACTCGAGCAGACTTGGATAGACTGGGTAGTCTGTTTCTGCTGGCACATTCGTATTTTCGTATAGTGGGGTACTGGGGTGAGAGGGACCGCTTGCTTTGGTACACAACCTTATAGTGCAGACTGCAGTACAGTGGGAGAGAAGGCCTGCCTTGAAGCTGGGGTACACAGCCTTATCGAGGGAATGGGCTAGTGTAGTGGGAGGGAGAGCCTGTGCTGGAACCTGGGTATTCACCCTTATTGTGGGAACTGGGCTAGATAGTTGGGAGGGACAGCCTGCCTTGTAGGTGGGATACACACCCTTTTAGTGAGGACTGGGTTACTGGGTAGGAGGGGGAGCCTACTTTAGAACTGGGTACACACCCTTATAGGGGGGACTGGGCTAGTGGGTAGGAGGGGAACCTGCTTTGGAGGTGGGTACACACCCTTATGGGGGTACTGGGCTAATGAGGTGGGGGAGCCTGCTTTGGAGGTGGGTACTTATCCTTATAGTGGGGACTGGGCTAGTGAGGTGGGGGGGAGCCTGCATTGGAGGTGAGTACTTATCCTTATGGTGGGGACTGGGCTAGTGAGGTGGGAGAGGAAGCCTGCCTTGGAGCTGGGTACACACCCTTATAGTTGGGTGGGGGTTGGCGAGGTGGGAGGGAGCCTGCATCAGAGCTGGGATATATGCCATTATAATGGGAAACGGACTAGTGAGAGGTGGGGCCTGCCCAGGAGATAGTGTACACAGATGTACAGTGGTGACTGAGCTAGTGAAGTGGGAGGAAGCCTGCCTTGGAGCTTGGAAACACAATCTTATAATAGGACTGGGCCTGAGGAGACATCCTGCCTGGAGTTGAGTATACACCCTTATAATGGGAGGGACAGCCTGCACTGGTGTTGGGCACACCTGTTATAATGGGAACTGGGCTAGTGAAGGGGAGCATGTCCTACAACTAGTGTGCACACCTTTATAGTGGGGGGGGGGGCACTTGCCCTTGTTCTGGGGCGCTCATATTATAGAGGGGACTGGGCTAGTGGGAGGAGGGAGAACCTGTATTGGAACTGTGGTATACACACCCTTATAGTGGGAAGTGGGCTAGTGAGGTTGAAGGGGTAACAAAACAGTCTAATGTGTATCAGCAGGGAAACAAGTAATGCCACCACACAAACAGCCACTCTGTTATACCAACACAAACAAAAGCAGCGCAAAACATTGCTTATAAAGAAATATAACCATTGTGCTAATTACAGTGGCTTAGAACTCCACCTGCCACCACTCATACTGTGTGCCACACAAGCACTTCCTCGGGGAGGGTTGTCAGCTGAAGCATACACTACATATCCGTGAATAACAGTTAATGGGATCTTCATGAAATCACAAAGTAAAGTGCATTAAACTATACTTATCAGACTGAACTATAAATTGCATATTTATAGTAAAAAGCAAAAAACAATATTAAGGCGCATATATGGGGCCTTACATTTAATTTAAGGTGTGATGAGAGAAATCAGCCTCCATTAGCAACCAGGGCACAAATTATCAGAAAGTATTCCAACTGATTTAAATGACAGAAATCCTGTGCATCTGGGCAGATAGTTGACAAGCTGTTGTTGTAGTGTGTTGTTGCAGAATGGCTGCTGCGTTCCATCCCATCCCAGAGGGGGCTGTGCTTCAGTGATTGTTTGCAATGAGTTCTCTGTTGATTGTACAGCACTTTGAAATGCTTGCACGAAAGACGCGATATAAATAGAAATGCTTTATGTTCTACATCCATTAAGTCACTGTGCAAGCTACAGATGCACAGAAGGTTACATTCATACTGCACATTTCCACAGCAGAAGATTATGCAAGTGCCACAGAAATGACATTACACTGTAGTCATAGTTACATTAATTACAACTACACTGGCACTGTTAGTACTAGTCATACAGATGCAAACCTTCAATATACAGGGTTAGTGCCTAATCAGAACGTGTAGGTCTGCGCTTCAAAATCCTTAAAAATCCTGTTTTCTGTGGCTACCCGATGGCCCAGCAGGTGGTGCATTTTCATGAGTGTACTCAGGAGCTGGGTTTGACGGGTAAGGGGGGCTGGCGTGGTGCTGTCGCATGGCAGTACTCCTGGCTGGGGAATGATGGCACTGTGATTTCGCCACCACATTGGTCCCTGCTGTGGACTGGGGAGCTTGTTTCCTCTGCAGGAGCATCACTGCTTATGTGCAAGGCTTGATGAGGCACCACCCAGTGTCAGGAAGGTGGGATAGTCTAGGAACAAAGGGAGAAAACCATGTTTTCCAACTGTCTATATGACGGCCACCAGTACTCTTGAGGTCCCACACCGTGTGGATACCCACTGGCTTCGATAGTGGGGGAGAACAGCAGATGGGGCAAAGTGATCAGAGGCACAAGGGCCTGACGAAAGGTCGAGGCAGCAGTCTGGGGAGCAAACCGCTCCATAGCAAAAAAAAAAAAATCCTGTTTTTTATTAGGTTTGACTTCAGTTAAGGGGATTATAGAAGCCATGGGCACAGGATTTGTGACCACTAGTTTTTGAGACTCTAGAGGCATAGAAAGATAATGATCTGCGTCATCTGGCCTCCATCTACATATCCTGCAATTCTAGTTCTTTTTCCCCTCATCCAGCTGTTTGGCCCCCTGGCCTCCACCACATGCCAGCTTCTGGTGAACCTCCGACTATGCTAACCCCAACCAGTAGTACTCCCCCTGCTGTCGAGCCAGTGGGGATCCACATGGGCAGGGTCTAAGGGTGCCAGTGTGGTCATTAATGGTGGCTGGTGCTCATTGCCTTTTCCTGTCTCCCCCAGCCTCGCCCAGAGCACCAGGTAGTGTCCCTGTAGACCTTGCACGCAATTAACATGCCCCTGCAGAAGAGCAAGCTCCTCGGCCCACTGCAGGGGTTGCTTGTGCAGCAGAACCATAGCGCTCTTCCCTCCCGGCTGGGAGCGCTTCTGCATAGCAGTGCCTCCCCAACCACCTTGGGTCACCCAACCAGCTCCCAAGTCTGCTCCTGAACTTAGGTCATCAGCATAGGAGTGCATTGTGCTACACACTGGCTCGTCGGTGACCCCTGAAACACCATTTCTACATACAGTGCATTCCACTTGTACACACACTCTGCTTGTATGCACACTTTTGCCTCACCCCAATCCTTTTTCTATCTATTTTGTCCACCAGTGTGTACATGGTATTTCAGTTGGGTGCACATTGCTGGATCCCGTCCATATCTTGACTCTGTCCCCTATGTTGTGCCATTATTTATTGCTTGTGTTCCCTATGTGCGATCAGATATTAAATTCCACAGTTTGTTTGACTTGGCTAACTACTGTTTCCTAAACCCAGCGGTCATACACTTCGTTCATGGTCAGTGTTCGCCATTTGTGGCAGTCACACAGAAATGCTACTGTTGTTACTGTGCTATGATTAATGGAAACATTTACAGCAGCATTGTTAGGGTGAGTAGGCGCCTTACAAAAATCAGAGTTTGGAGTGGGGCTGAGATTCATCTAACCACCAACGTGCAACACGTCGGAACCAAAAAAAAAGCATCATTTCCTCAACATGCACTGCCATACAGTTCATATCACTTCCAACACGAGAACCAGATAGCAGCATGTGTATTTGAATCTACTCATGGTTGAGAGGCAATGAAGAGGCAGAAAGAATGATGGGGTAGAAGATGCCCTCTACCACCGCTGACACTGCCCACTACCCCTCATGAACAGTACAGCTGAACTGGCGCACTTCTAGCTGCCCACCCTGGTCACAGCTGCTTTCAGAGGGAAAGTTTACGAACATTCCTGTATTGAAACAAGCTGCTTACTCTGTAGATGGAGCAACACCCCATTATTAAAGGTGTAGGTAGCATAAGTATCTTGAAGATTTGTAGAGCAGGTCCCACTGATTTCAATAGGAACCCGTTGAGTTCTCTAGTTGATTGCAGTTTTGGACGTATGCACAAAAACAGCATGTCCCAAGCTTTCGCATACGTCCGGAAGCCACTGTACCTAGATTCAGTTGCCTGTCTACACTAGGACAGTCTTCTACAGAGCATGCTTAATCACTGGAACAGTCTTCAAGCTGAACTCCTCCTACCACCCAGCCATGCTGGCTCCATCCCTGTGCACTTAGAGCTTTTCTTCTGCTGGAAGAACAGGTCTCTTCCTTCACAGAGTCTGCTAGTGAATTAGGATTCTGCTAGTTGTTATGCTTTTTATCAAAGACTGCCTTATGATTTGGGGGGGGTACCCTTAATAAAGTTTGTCATTGGGGGCCACTTACCCATTCTGACTTTGTCAAGTGACTTCATGATAACATGTAATTTGATACGTTTGTGCCCAGACCACAGATGTCAATCCATGTGTTGCTTCAATACAGTGTACATTAAGACAAAGGGTGGGAGGTCCACACAGTCACTGGGACTGAGGGTTTCTAAGGCAGGCTCTGCTTTTTAGTGATTTTTTCCCCCCCAGAGTTTTACTTCAATTTTTACTCATTCCTTTATCCTTACCAATGGTTTACTGCTCCATCTTCAATCTTCGACATGGAACAGAAGCAGAAGCTAGGGTTCAGGAGAAGCGTGGTGGGCAGGTACTCCGTGTCTGCAAGGGAGGGACACGAAGCGTGCATGTACTGCTTGGGCATTGCCCATAAATGGAGCATTGCATCTGGTGCCAGGCCATACACCCGCAAGCACTCAGCGAATGCCGGCTCAAGGGCAAGCCAGCAAAAATGCACTTGCTGCCCCAGCTGCACTTGTCTCCACCAGTTTGTGAACCACCTTCGCCATGGGATTTGCCTCTGGTGCTGACGTGGCTGATGAGTAAACCATTCCAACTTATGGAAATGTGTGATCTTTCACACTTTTTGTGGTAAACGGAGGTTTTTTTGGTCGCCATCAACTTGGACAGATGGTTGCATGATCTCTAGGCATCGTCTATTGAGTCAGCATGTCAGGTTTTCCACAATGACAAGGTTGTCCTACGCTCCCATGCAGAATTCCTGCCAGAGTTTCTGAGTTTCACCAAAATCAAGCACTTGCTCTGCTTTCTACCTTCCGAAGCCTCATGCTTCAGAGGCTGAGCAAATGCTCCAGACGCTCGATGTTTGCAGGGCCTTGTTCTTCTACAGGGACCATATGGCAGAATTTTATGGTGAGGCTTGCCAGCTGTTCCTGACTTCTGATGATGACGCCTTTGGCAGACTGGCATTCAAACAGGATCACCTGCTGTCACAGGATGGCTGAGGAGCAGTCGCTCATGGGGCTGACGGCTTTCTCTACCAGACATACTGCTACCTCTGCATCAGCCAGGTATATCCCCATTTCTTAAAAAAATATTTTGTGTTGCTAGCTGATCAAAAACACCACATTCATGTCCAATTACAGCATCAACTTGCTCAGTCATCACAGTGTTGCTCCACAGTCCTAGTATCTGTTTGCCTAATTTGAGGTACGTACCTTGTCCCCTTACATCAGGAACTGCTACAAATCTGCTTAAATGTGGATACTAAACTGAATCTAGGTATTTGGAAATAGAGATTACTTACTTGTAACCATATCAGGTCCCTTCATTGTATCAGACTGATGTGCTAATGCAGTGGCATTCGACCAAGCTGCCCTATCTCATTTTACAGTCTGCCCAGTTGTACCCCAGCCCCCACCAACCAGACGGGAGCTTTCCCACTCACTCCTCACTTCATCTAGCTCTCCTGGAAAAGAGAGAGTCGCAGTCTGGGTGCTTTCTTATCCTTCCTAAGTGTGTATAGCTACCTGCTGCCTACACTAAGCTTCTTGAGCTCCGTGATCCCCTTAGTACTACTACTACTAGCTGGGGACATTGAAAGCAACCCAAGCTCTAACCTCCCCACCACCACAATAACTCCCTATGGGAAAACAGGCATGGGCTAAAAATAATGCACATCAGTGTCTGCAGTTTCCTGTCAAAGATCTCCGAGTTGATGATAATGATAAAAAGGTTTATGTACAGGAACATTTACGTTAGAGCTGTATGCACTGTTTAAAAGGAAAGGCCTGTTTTATGTAAATACAGTACAAAATGAGTATGTTACAGAACATAGTACGTCAACAGTTAATGAAGTAAACAAATCACGCAGATTCAAAAATAATGACAAGTATGAAAAAGTTCCTAAGCAATTTGTCACACAAACACTGTCAAAAATACAAAAGCTCGGGAAAACAGGAGAGTTTTTCCAGGAGCTAGCTGTGCTGGCAGTTAGTTTTAGACAGAGTTGGAAGCCGGGGTCTCCCCATACAACCCAGATATCATAGGAGTCTCTGGAACATGGTTAAAACCCTCTATCCCAGATTCTAGCTGCCATTGTTAGTAGTTCTCTGTATATCATCTCTGCTGTGGATGCTAACACTTCTGCTATTCTTATCTTTGTACTAGATTATATCTGTTAGCCAGTTTTTAAAGATTGTTTTTAATTTTCTGTAGTTTCTGAATTCGCATTGTTACCCATTGTATATTATCTGTCCTACCCAGTACATCCTTGCAAATGAGCACTGCTCAATGGAGCTTTTTCTGGTAAAATAAATAAATACACTAGGGGCTTTACCATGATCAAGCAGGAGAGATGAGGCTCCAAGGGAGGGGGTGGAGTTCTGTTATATATTAGGGCTACTGTAAGTGCAGCCTTAATTTCTAGCAGTACCAGTGATGATCCCATCTGGCTGATGACCGAACTTACACCACGGACTGCCAAAAAATTGTGTATTAGCTGCTCTTACAGTCCACCCAGAGGTGGTTTGACTGATCTTGCCCAAGTGTTTCAGGGCACTGGTTGCTGCTACCCCATGACGGAGATCATTATGTTAGGGGAGTTCAACGTTAACTGGCTCCAAGGTACCCAGCTCAAGTATAATGGAACTACTAAAGCAATTCAGTTTTTCCCAGCTTATCACTACCCCCACCCATCTCAACTATAAGTCCTCTAATCACTCCCTTCTGGACTGGATCCCTCACCAACTGTGAAGACGGGGTCCTCCCTGTAGGTGTCCTGTTTGACTGCATCAGTGACCACTCGCCAACTTTTGCATCTGTTCCTTTAAGGCCCCGGTCCTGTCCTTCAGGGATTTTTCTAATTATGACTTATCCTGCTTGCTCTCAGACATTAGGGTAGTGGACTGGTCAGCCCTGCACACCATGCCCACTGCAAACTCAGCCCTGGGCTTCCTCACCACTGCCCTATCATTCATCCAGAACAAGCACTTCTAACCCCAGGAATCCATCAGTTTACATTCACAGTATGCAGTCATTCCCCTGCAATGAGCAACCCCAGAGCTTTGGAACGTTATGCTAATTATGAAGTTCAAACCCTGCTATATGGTCACACTCCCTCCTGTTTTCTAACATCAAGATTTTTTTCTCCACTGAAGAGAGTAGTCATCCTGCAGTCATCACTTCACTTCTGGCTGGTTTACGGTTCATTATGTTGTTGTTTGTAACCCTGCATTACTTAAGGTGTTATTTATATGTTTTGTGTAATTTCGGTTGTTTCTCCAGTTCACGATTGGTTCTCAGAATCCGGAGAAGGCTGTCTCTCAGTGTGGTTCCTGCCTTTGGGGAACCGTGATATTTTGGTTCATTTTTAATACTTAAACTCTTCTGGTGTGACTGCTTTTGCAGGTTCAGTCTCTTTAATGCTTGGTTCCAGTTTCTGGAAGCAAGAGGTGTTTTTCTTTAAAATTTGTATATGTAACCTCTTCTGAGGTAATATTCACATTGTGGTTCTCGCTTTTGGAATTAAACGGCAGTTTTCAAACCATAGCCCTTTTTCACCACATTCTGGGCTTGTTGTTAGTTCGACATTTTAAATTGGGAACCGGTAATATTTTTCTTAAACAGCAGCTCACGCCTTCTGTAGAACTTTAACAAAACATAATATTTAAACACTGTCCAGCTTGTATTTCACATTAGTTCTGTATTTCTCCTGCTCATTATTTATTAATGAGGTCAGTTGCATAAAAACAGGATTTTTGCTTGTGAAGAGTTTATCTGTTCCTGCTGCTTTCTCCCTACCTGAGGTCATAATGCACTGCTTGTGACATCACAGTTACTCCCATGGCAACAGATTGTGATGTCACAACACAGGATTATGACTTGAAATAGGGAGTAAGCTAAAGAGGCAGATGAACTCATAAAGATCATGCATTCTTGCAAATTTCCCAGTAATAAATAATCAGGAGGCGAAATCTATAGAATAAACACAGAATGCAAGCTGAATTGTAACCAATTATTATATTTTTCAAAGGTTTCTTTGAGGCATCAGCAGCTGTTTAAGGCCTCCAGTGTTTCGCAGGACTGACAGACCTAACCAAAAAAAAAACTGGACCAGCAGGCTTTAAAAACTGTACTATTTGTTTTCGGCTCCTGATAAAGGCTGCCACAAACTCTGTTTAAGCTGCCTGAGTCCAGACCATGATTTCTTAAATTGTGATCTCTGTAAAAAGTTTTGCCCTAAAACCCAAAAGAAAAGGTTTTATGGTATGGCATTCTGTCTCTGCGTCACCAAAAGGCTCAGATGAGGGTCCAGCCCCTCAGAATAAGCAGCAGTCCCCGTCAGAGGGGACAGAAGAGAAAGATTAAGGTGCTGAAGATGATACAGAAGTCAGGGTGTCCAAAAGGGGGAACCCTGAATCCAGCAAAAATAAAAGAACCTCTGAGTAGACACCGGAAACTGTGCTTGCTAAGAAAAACAAAAAGAAAACATGTCTCTGTCTCCCCTTCTGAAAAAGGAAAGGAGCTGGCAGTTGATCTAAAAGAAATGCACTCAGCAGAGTGCATGGCAAGTCGTCTAGCTTTTGTAAGCTATGGGGAATCTCTTTAACCAGCTCTGGTTCCATTCCCAATCCCTGTGGAGGAGGAGGAGGTTGAATTGTATTATGAAGAGGAGGAAAAAGAACCCCTGGAACCAGATGGTTTTCCTGAGCAGGAATTTGGTGCTCCTCCTAGACCTTCAGAGGATTGATTATTTAGTCATTCGGACATAACCTTTGAGCAAAATGCCCTTTTTCAAAGGTTCCACGTCTTGACAGGAGAACAACATAAAGAGGTAGTTACAGAGTATGGGTGCACAAGTTCAGAGACAAAAAATACAAGAAATAACAGCAACTGGTCTGACTAGTTACAGTTGTTGGCTGTCTCATATGGAGGTACAATATATTGCAGTTAGTACAGCCTAAGGTACATAGTGAGTGCTGTGGGTTTAAGAAACAAATTTAGCAGGAGGTAAAGCAGCCAGGAGGCATTGTCATTATTTTATGTAATGTCCGGGGCACGACTCAACACAGGCTTTCACACCCTGTATGTTAAGGCAGCCAACAGGAGGCTTTGTCGTAAATTCTAGTCCAAAGGGGGGTATAATTTTGTGTGCAGGACTAACCTAGTAGGAACATACTAGAGAAGAATGTGAGGGAGGACCGTACACAGAATAAGCTGGGGGAAAACAGATGCTTTAAGATTATCATATTTGTCCAGCTACATCTCATAACTCCTTTATAAAGTAGATGGTGAACGCCCTCAAAATTTCCTCAAATGAAACGAAGGAGGATGAAGTTGAATTCGTGGATATGATGGGACTAGTCCCCTAAAGGAAGTTGCATCTTCCCATTCATGAGTCCCTCAAAAAAGCCACTAGCAAAGTCATGTTAACACCCGCCTCAGTTGCCACTACTGACAAGAAAGCTGAGAAAAAATATCAAGTAGACAACTAGGGTGCTGAGTACCTGTACTTCCATCCTGGTCAGGAGTAGGTTGTCCAGGCTGTAGTCAGTGACAAGGCCAAATTGCCCCTGTCCTCCCAGCCTCCTGAGAAAAATTCCAGGAAATGAGACGGTATAGCCAAAAAAGTGTACCTGTCCTCTTCCCTGCTTCTCAGGCAGGCAGCTTACCTGGCATACACAGCTGAGTACCAGAAAGCACTCTGGAACTCAATACTGAATAAGTGAAAAAGCACCTGGTGATCTAGCACAAGGTATGGCTGATAACATCTAGGTCAGCATTGGATTCTACTAAGTACCTGTTCCATATGGCAGTGGATACAAATAACACTGCTTCTAGGGTCTTGTCTGTTGCAGTGTCCTTGAGGAAGTTTGCCTGGCTTAGAACCACAGATGTTTCTCAGGATACACAGAAAAAAACTATGTATTTCCCCTTTAAGGGAAACTCCTCATTTGGTGGCAAAACAGGGGCTTGCATGAAAAAGGTGGATAAATACAAAACCACCTGCAAAAGCAATACTGAAAAAGAAAAGCCCTCTACTTCCCACAGATCTTATGGAAGGGGAGGTACGGGTAGGGTCTACTACCATCCTTGCGTTCTCTATGAGTACCCACCTGAAAGAGGTTACTGTAGAGGCAGAGAGAAGTGGTACTAGGCATGCAGCTGCAACTCCATGCCCTAAACCCCAGCAAAAACGAAACCCTTGACAACTCTGCCCATGTAGCTAATCCATTGCCAGTGGGGAGGAGGTTGGCTCACTATTTCCATGAGTGGTCAAAAATTACGACACACAAGTGGGTCCTGGAAATAGTGATCTAAGGTTTGTCCCTGCAGTTCAGAAAATTCCCAAAGCTGCAGAATCCAAAGATTTTCCAGCCTGAAACACCAACAGAAAAAAATCCCGTTGGAATTGGAGGTAAAGAAGCTTCTGTTAGCTCACACAGTGGAAAGATTGCCTGCCACACAACGGGGCAAGGGCCTCTTCTCCAGATACTTCTTCACCCACTGGAAAAATGGGGAGTAGCAACCCATTTTAGACCCAAGATATCTGAAAAATACATAGAGAAAGAAAGATTAAAAATGGTCACACTTGGCTTAGTGATACCGTCTTTGCAGGTGGGAGGCTGGTTGGGTTCTCTGGATCTGAAAGATGCCTACTTCTGTATCCCAGTCAGATCCTCTTACAGGAAATACCTCAGGCTATGGAACTACCAATACCAGTTCACAGGCCTTCCCTTTGGCCTCACCTGAGCACCAGGTTTTTTTTACAGAGTGCCTAGCTGTGGTGGCAGTACATCTGAGAAGGCAAGGGGTGGTGATTTTTCCCTACCTGGATGACTGGCTAGTCTCCTGAAAAACTCAGCAGGAAGCAGAGTCCTCCATTCAGCTGACAAAAAGTACATTAGAGGACCTGGGCTTTCTGATAAAACTTCAGAAGTCACAAACAGAACCGGTTCAGGTCCTTTACTTCATCGGCGCAGAATTGGATACCTAGCAGCAGAAGGCCTTTCTTCCGCATGAAAGGGTGGCAAATCCGTTTTCAACTGCAAATTCCTTTCAGGCAGGTCAGCCAAGACCTGCAGGGATTTTTTGCAGTTGCTGGGTCACATGGCCTCGTCCAGTGCAGTGGTACCAGGGGCCAGGTTCCAGATGCAAGACATCCAGTACCATCTAAGGGGTCACTGGCTTCAGAGATGGGATACTCTGTCCATACTAGTGCATGTCACAAAAATCTTACTAAGGGCTCTAGAATGGTGGATGGAAGAGGACAACCTCAAGGAGGGGATTCTCTTCCTCCATCAATTTCTCACAACAGTTGCCTCACTCTTAGGTTTGGGGGGCCCACCTGGAAAATCTCAGTTTACGTGGTAACTGGATGTTACAGGAGACTCAAGAACATATCGGCTTCCTGGAACTCAGGGCAGTGTACTTGGCAATGCAGGCGATTTCCTCCCAGAATCAGGGTCAGTCTGTCCAGTTCCAAACAGGCAGCAGCACAACAATGTATTATATAAACATACATGGAGGAACAAAATCTTCAAAGCGCTGCACAGAAGCTGTGAAGATCTGGAACTTAGCCTGTTCCCTTGGAGTAGAGCTATCCGCAGTACACCTGCTGGGGAAAGACAATGTCCTGGCAGACTCTTTCAGCAGAATCAGCCAAGGAAATCACGAATGGACCCCCAAAAAACATGCACTGGCATCAGTATTCAGATGCTGGGTACACCAGAAGTAGATCTGCTTGCTTCCAGGGAGGACAAACAGCTCCGTCTTACGTTCCAGACCTGCCAGCACTGGCATCAGTCCCAGAGGATGTACTGGTCCCGATTTGGACAGTGAATCCCACCCCCACCCCATTCCCACTCTTACTGAGAGTGCTTATAAAGTTAAGGAGGGAGTCCACAGCAGTGATCCTCATAGCACCAGACTGGCCCAGGCAGATTTGGTACTCTATGCTCCTGTCCTTCTCCAGGAAATCGCCTATCAGTCTGCCACTGAGATGCAATCTGCTGACACTGTCTTGGGGCAAGGTAAGATTTCCAGACCTTAGAACTCATCTCAGAGTATAGTTCTTGGAAGAGTCATAGTTCTCTAGGTTAAATCTTTCAGAGGGCGTAATGAGAGTGTTGAAGGTTTCTAGGAAACTAGCAACAAGGAAAACATATGCCTCTAAATGGAAGAGGTTTTTCTTCTCGTGTGAGTCCAGACAGATTAATCGCATCTGGGCAGATCTGGCCTCAGTTTTGGATTACCTGGTTCACCTCTAGTCGCTTAGCTTGAGGCCATTAACACTGAAGGTGCACTTGGCAGCAGTGTTAGCTTACACTTCAGCAGGCAAGAACAGGTCACTAGCGTCACAACTCATTTTTAGAACGTTTTTCAGAGGCTTTAACCACATGTACCCTCCAGTGAGGGACCCTGTCCCACCTTGGGATTTGAATGTGTGCATTGTCCAGCTGATGAAGGCCCCTCTTGATCCTGTGGTCACTGCTGTGCTGAAGTATGTCACTTGGAAAGCAATTTTTCTGGTGGCAATGACATCTGCTAGAAGGATGAGCAAGCTACAAGCCTTGTGCACAGATCCAAACCACATAATTTTCCATAGGGACAAGGTTGTCCTGAGGACAACAGGAAATTCCTCCCTAAAGTGGTGTTTGAATTTCATCTGACTCGTTAAATTGTATTGCCTGTTTTCTGTACTCAGAAATCCTGCTCAGGGGAACAAAAGCTCCACTGCCTGGATGTCAGAAGGGCACTGAGTTACTGCCTGGATGTCATAAAGGACATCAGGTCAACTAGCACTCAGGTGTTTGTCACTTATGATGAAATAGGCAAAGGCAAGCCAGCATCCAGGAGGACCATTTCCCCGTTGGATAGTCTCTTGCATTCGGCTCTGTTATGACAAAGCTGGTAAATTGCCAGCCAGAGGCCTTGGGGCACACTCTGCAAGAGGCACCTCTGTGGCAGCCTCAAGGGATATACCCCTGCAAGAGGTTTGTAAAGCAGCAACCTAAAAGGCAATACACATCTTCACAAGATCTTACTGTCTGGACATATAGTCCAGGAGAGATGCCAGCTTTGGCACTGCTGTCTTGCAGAACCTTTGCCCCCTAAATAGGTGCAGTACCCAACCTCCCAAGGTACTGCTATGGAGTCTGCATATTGTGAATATAAATTGATTCCTGGGGTTAGAAGAAAAAATTGCTCAACATAGTAAAGTCATTTATTCCTAAGGGATCCATCATTTATATTCACAATCCCATACCTGCCTCCCCTTCCAGAACCTGGTAAGTAAGGTTCAGACAAAAATCAGTGCTTTATCTGTGTTGCTTGAGCATTACTTGTTACAGTGCCTTACAATTGTTTTTTTATTCATTTATTGAATTTCTTGGATTAAACCTTAGAGAACAGGCTCACTACATAGGTTCCATGTCAAGATCAAACAGCAAGAGTACATACATCCATTTACAGTTTGGTATACAGCAGAGTAGTTACAGGGCAATAAGACTTAAATAAATAACAAAAGATATACTAATAACAGACAAGAACACAGTGAAAGAGGGGATGGGAGGGTGGCAGGTGATGGGGGAAGCAGAGAGGACAACTACACTGGGGGAGGGGGGGATAGCGCATGGAAATTAGCCCAGGTTGTCGGCCTTGTCAAAGGGAGAAGTATAGCTTGCTTAGGGTGCCATGTGTTAGTGATGGAGCCAAGCCCAGCAGCAAGAAGCAGGTACTGATTTCCACGGGGGCCAGGCATTGGCTGGAGCAGGACCAATAGTAGGGTACCAGGAGCAAATAGTTTTCAAGAGTGACAAAGGGTGAGAGGAGAGGACAGGGGTGGAGGGGGAGGAACATTGGACAGTTCAGGGTGGGGATCTGAAGAGTAGGTAAGGTAAGCCAGAGGCTGTATAGGAAACAGCCACAACAGGCAGGTTCCTATAGACCCTATAGCAATTTATGCTGTGTGGTCTGTTTTCAATATGGAAAAGTGTTATTCTGCCTTGTATTGAATATATTTTTCAATATTTTTAAGAATTTAATAAAATATTGTGGTAGCCATTTAGTTAGATTTGGTGGTCACAGCTCCCCCTAGATGCAGAAGTAAATCTGATGTTAGAAAGCAGAGTGTGACAACACAGCAGGGTTTGAACTTCATTCGAAAGTTTCATAATTAGCATAAAGTTCCAAAGCTCTGGGACTGCCCATTCCAGGGGAATGATTGCATGTTGTGAATATAACTGATGGATCCATTAAGAAGAAACAACATTACTACGGTGAGCAATTTTTTCCTCCCCAGTCACCACCCAGAGAGTGCAGGGTGGAAACACCAGATGGCTATCAAAAGAACTGCTCAGGAAAATGAAGGAGAGGTATGCCCTATGGGCAGTCTACAAATCCGCCCCTCACCCTCTACCTGGAACAATTACCAAGGGCTGTGCAACCTTTGTAAACAAGAGGTTAAAACCTTTAAGGCTAATTATATTAAAAACCTTCAGTTCAGGAATCTGTGCCCCCCCCAGAAGTTGTTGGCTGTCAGTGAACCCCCTGATCAAACCTGGGAATAAACTAAATGACATCAAGTTATGCACTGAGGCTGGGTCACTGACTGACCCCCAAGTTGCTGAGCCCTCAACACTAAATTCACAGACCTGTCCAAATACCTGGGCAAGCTCCTGTCTAAGGACCCTTTCTCTGCTCACTGTAACTGGGTCAGTGATGACCTCAGAATCCCCCTCTACTACAATTTATTCAATAAAATGTTTTGTTAAATAGAATAAACAAACAAATCACCATTGTATCAAATTGTTGACAGTCATACTTAAGACTTTTAGAGCAATGCATCACAAATAATATTCATACTGTATAAGGTCACCCCCCCCCCCGCCCCCCGGGTGATCTTCTGCCTCCTTAAGACTCTCCCCAACAGTGGTACTGCTGGCAGCAGCGATCTCTGCCCGAGATTTCTCAAGCTCTCTGCTGACTACATTGGTACACCTCTTGTTGCCATCTTTAACCTATCACTGACCTCTTTGTTGGAACTAAGAATATGGAAACAGGCCATGATAGTCCCTATATTCAAATCCAGTGAGTCTGCCCTTCTCAACAACTAACATTCAGCTTCCATCCTCTCCCACCTAGGCAAGATCCTTGAAAAAATTATCTTCCAGCAAATATATGAGCACAAATCTAAATATAACACGGGTTGAGGAGGGGCCATAGCGCCACTACTGCCTTGTCATGCTTCACTGACCATCTTATTAAGAGCATGAATGAGGGTACATGAACATTTTTGTGGGATCTTACTAAGGCCTTTGTCCTAGTAGACCACAGCATCCTACTGGGCAAACTACACCTCGCTTGGCTTCCTGCTATGACCACACCATGGTTCTCCAGTTGTCTCACAGAGAGAACCTAAGCGGTTTGTACAGGAGTACCCCCTCCAACACTGGGTGTCACAATAGTAAGACCAGTTCTGTTCTCGCTATTTGCCAGCTCCCTCCCAAAGGAATGCCAGGGTTTCCACACATTTCTCACGCAGACAACTTGATTTTCTTTCATAGTGCCAAGACCCCAGCTGAAATATCCACACCCTCAAAGAGAGAGAGGTTTAATGCTGTCCCGAGGTGGTTCCTATATAACGGGCTCCTAGTCAGTGACAAGGAGGCATAAGGCTGTGCTATTTGCGTCCAAACCTAGGCTCGCCTAAATGAGCGGGGAGCCCAAACCACTTGAACCCCCTAAACATACTGGGCTGGATATTCAAACTGCGCCATTCTGTGGCGCAAGCCCTTGCGCTGCACAAAATAGTTGCGCAGGGGTGTGGCCGGGGCGATATTCAACGGAGTTGCGCTATTGAGCAACTCCTTTGAATATCACCCCCCGCCACAGCCACTGTGCATGGCGCAGTGGAACTTGCGCCACCGCAAGTGGTCAGAGTGGAGCATTCAAGATGCGGTGGCGCAAGTTCCATTGCGCCATGTGCAAATTTCCGATATTCAAAAGGTGACATGCAAATGGGGCCATAATTCATGCAAGGCACAGGGGGCCATTTGCATCTTTTATAGCCCCATTTGCATGCCATTAGCATGCAGGTGCGTAATCCGAGGACTTCGCCTGGCGCCCCGCGCAGCAGCCATCGGGACTGCGCCCTGCAGCCTGATCGCGGGCATTACTGTTGAAATCCTCCACCCCCGACTGGCCCGATCGCGGGCATGTAGTAACCCCCTCCCCCGACTGGCCCGGTCAGGCGGGCATAAGTGAAAAAAAACCCTCCCTGACTGGCCGAGCATTGGGCATTGGTGGGAAAAAAACCCTCCCCGACTGGCCCGATCGGCGGGCATAAGTGGAAAAAAACCCTCCCCGACTGGCCCAGCCGGGCATAAGGGAAAAATAAACCCACCCCCATTAGCCCGATCACGGGCAGAACCGAAGTTCAACCCCCTTCAGAACATATCCCTGGTGGTCAGTGGACCATGAGAAGCCGATCGCGGGCATTACAGTCCACCCCAAGGTCCACCTACCCTGGTGATCTGGTGGCCCCACCCACCCGGGCCCCCGTCAGCCGGCATCCACCGCCATGACTGGCTGCTCGACAGACTGCACCCGATGGTTCAAGCAAGAGCCAATGGGCGTGCAGCTCCCTTCGGCTCCTAAGTGAAGTCCAGATATGTGAATGAATTCTTTTCATTCCATATCTAGACTTCTGACTATATGGCTACACCATTGACTCTTGCTCTGAACTAATGGGCATGCAGCCCACGCCAGCAGTCGGCGGCGGGCGGCAGGCAGGGGATGCTGCCGGGGAGCGGGTGGTAGGCTCCGTGGGGCTACTAGATCACCAGGGTAGGTGGACCTTGGGTGGACTCAATGCCCGCGATCGGGCTTCATGCGTCCACTGGACCACCAGGGATATGTTCTTTGGGGTTGAACTCTGTTCTGCCCGCGATCGGGCTAGTGGGGTGGGTTTTTTTTTTCACTTATGCCCGCGGTCGGGCCAGTCGGGGAGGGGTTACTATTATGCCCGCAATTGGGCTGGGCAGAGAACAGGTAATACACACAGGTGGCAGCTGCTGTGTTGCACCTGCACGCGGCAGCTCACCTGTGGGTGGCCTCGACTTACCTTTTTGTTTTTGCTCAGAGTTGTGCAGGCGGAGGTTGGGGTTGCGCCGTATAACTCTGCACAGCCCGCTGAATATCGGGCTGTGCAGTTTATGCATGGTTCCTCCCCCTCCGGTTGAGCATGCCTTCATTAGCATTGCGCTGTTGCTCAGCTTGACTTGGGGGGTGCAACTGCCTCCTGCTGAATATGGCAGAATGGCGCAATTTCGGACTTGCGCAGGCGCAACCCTTTTGAATATCCAGCCCACTGTCTCTAGACGGGAGCTCATTCCCAAACTCAGTCGCCGGAGAGGGAGAGGTGGGGTGCTTCACAGCGCCTTAGCCCTCTACACCACTGGCCCAACCTAATGGTATAATTTTATATTACAGTGCTAAGACTGCAGAAGCAGATATAAAGACGTTGCAGTCAGATTTTAATGATCCGCAGTCCTAGCTGAATCCCAGTACCAAACCCAGAGTGATTCTGCTTTTTTCTTCACTCACTGTTACTCCCTTGGATGGTTTCTTGTTGACTAGTGTAACTGGGTTTAAATATTTTAGCCATTGTCTGGATCCCAGTCTCTGTTTTGATTTGTATCTGTTGATGGTTAATTACCCAACTGCATTCATTTCTACAATAATTTTATAGACTTATTTGGTTAAAATATCACAATTCAGTAAAGGATCGTAGACGCTTCCTTACTGAAAGAGAAGCCATCAATACTGCTTTTCTACAGCTAACCTGAACTGTTGCTTTAGCACATCACTGTGAAATGTAGTCTCAGCCTTTCCCCGCCCCAATAGAGATGTTTATTTCACTCCTAGGGTGCTGGCTGTCTCTTCAGCCCTATTAGTCTTCCTGACTAGCCACCATCCCCCACCCCCAACAATGACTCATCTGCTCAGATGTCCCCACAGCTTGCCCCTTATGGTTGGGCAAGAAGAGGAAGGGCCATCCTCCCCAACCCCAGGAACCTGGATCTGGTTCGCAACAGGGTCTTGGGGTGATGGCATGGATAGAGGCAGGCGAGCGGGGCTTCCTGTTGCACAGCCCCCAAACTTTCTTAGTCTCTTCCTGAGGTTGGCATGTGTACACTGGTGTGGGCGTGCAGTGTGGAGACACCACATGTACTGCTGTGCCTCTGCAAGACCCTCTTTGATGTGGTTGCATGCTGTGGGCATCAAGTAGTGGCACATGTGGAGACTTCATCTTCCTTCCTCTGGCCAGCCCCCGAGTGACCCTGGTCCATTCCCAAACCTGGGTTATGGGTCTAGCAGAAGGTGAGGCGCCCAGCACTTCAGCACGCCATGCCACAGGGCCTGCTGTCTTCAGCTTCTCTGATGGACTACAGCCAGACTTACTCTGACAACTTCTTTTATTGTAGAAGGAAGATGCATTTCCCATGACACAGAATCAAGCTCTTCAATTGCTCTTTGATCTGCGCTATCTGCATTCAATCCTGACGGCCAGGAATGAGGAAGTGAAGAGCAGTAGGAGCAGACAGGACACAAGGTTTGTGCGTCTTCATACCTGCACATGGGGCTGGGGGAGGGATGCACTGCTGCCACAAAGAGATGAAAACTACATATGTGAGTGACTCATGTGAAGCTTGATGAATTGATCAGGCTTGTCAAAACGTATATAATGACTTGGGCATTGATGACTCTTAAACGTATTCACCTCGCTGACATAGTATTAATCTAATCATTTCTGCCCTGCAGAGGGTCAGACCCAGGACTAACGGAGTCAATGGCAGCAGGTTAGCTGCAGCTGCTAGGGACAGGTATTGGTTGCCTTAAACACTGAATTGCTGGTCACGCTTACAGCAGTACGACAGCTGCCTTTGTTTTCCCAGTGCCAGTCCTCAGATTATCTCCCTTGGCTACCATCCTTGCCAGCGTTTTTTTTCCTTCTCATAAACATGATGTCGCAAACTAATTAAAATGAATTTCTTAAAAAGAGTTTCCTTGATAGTGTTACAAGTATTGAAGAGCGAATATCCCCTAAAACAAAGTCTTTAGCACGTATATTAATTGTATGGGAATTACATATTCTCTTTGTTTGGCTTCCCCCAGTTTTGGTCTTCTGAATATTTCACATTAACATGTACTTCCCACCCATAGATGGAGTACTACCTGGGTGAAGTCCGGGTATCTGCATCAGAGGAGGAGAAGGACCTGGGAGTGATGATCGCAAGTGACCTGAAGCACTCCACACAGTGCAAGAAAGCAGCAGCAAGGGCAAAAAAGATGCTGGGATGCATAGCTAGGGGGATCAGTAGTAGGAGAGAGGAGGTTATACTGCCCTTGTACAGGTCACTGGCAAGGCCACATCCAGGGTGTGTAGTTCAGTACTGGTGCCCACATCTCAAAAAGGACATTAACCTGGTGGAGAAGGTCTAGAGGAGGGCTACAAAGACGATAGTGGGTCAGCAGGGTAAGTCATATGAGGAGAGGTTGAAGGCACCGAACATGTACTCCCTGGAGGAATGGAGAGAGCGAGAGAAAGAGAGGACATGACTGGGACCTTCAAGTACTTAAAAGGGATAAATAAGGTGGATAAGGAGGCTCTCTTTAAGCTGAGTGGCAACCATAACATGAGGGGGCACAGTCTTAAGTTGGGGGGGAGGTTTAGGAGGGAGGTCAGGAAGTACTTCTTCACAGAGAGGGTGGTGGACACTTGGAATATGTTGCCAGACGAGGTGGTCTTGTTGAAGACTGGGCAGCTTCAAGAGAGGCTGGGATAGGATCGTGTGTAGGGAGGAGTGGGGTGGGTTGGTAGGGACAGTAGCTCAAGCTGTGAACCCTGCAGTACGAGCAGACTAGATAGACTAAATGGCCTTCCTCTGCTGGCTTCTTCGTATGTCCGTATGTACTTCTTGCACTGTTCATTTAATAAATAACTGTCTGTCACAGATGGACTTCACAGTTGCTGTGTTTGTGACAGAGTCCATTGTCATGGTGAGCACTGTGATGCAGGTGCACAGTGAAGTCGGGCTTTATACATGACTTTGTGGAGAAAGACAGTCGAAACATGAGAAGATGGATGAAAACTTGAAAATAGCCATATTTAAAGATTTCCTTTATTTCTACTGATGAAGCCCTTGATTATTTCACCTGTTCTTTTAATAAAGCATGTGACATCTATGCCCCACTAGCAAAAGGGCAGTCCAAGAAACATAATGCCCCCTGGGTCACACCTGCACTGCTCCAACAGCTAAAGCACAGAGATGATCTCTGGCATAAAGCTGTTGCATCCGCTACGCAAGCGGACAGGCAAGCCTATAAAGCGGCTCATAACAGATGCACTTCGGCCATTATACAGGCCAAATCGCGCTACTATAAAATGACCTTTGCCTCCTCCTGGGGGAATGCTCGGTAGTTCTGGGACAATATCAAGGAACTCAGTGGCAACCCCCAAATAACTGTCAGCAGTGTCCCTACCACTCGACCCACTGGCCAATGCCAACTGCCTCAACTCATAAATCTCTGACCTTATTGTAGTACTCCCAGATAACTTCTTCGACCTACTCCTGCAACTGTACCCCAAACACCCAGCATCCCCCCTTCCATCTCAGGGTGATCTCTACGAAAGAGGCAAGGCCTTTTCTCATGAAAGCACTCAGTGGCTCTTGCTATTGCAAAGATTCTTTTGATATGAGAATCCTACATCTAGTACTAGATACAGTCCTCTCCCCACTGACTGACCTCATTAACCACTTCCTAAGTCTGGGGCAGTTCCTCGCAGCCCGGAAGACTTCAGCAGTCACCCCAATAGTGAAGAGTGGTGACAGCACCTCCCCCAGTAACTACCGTCCCATATCCATTCTCCCACCACTCTCGAAAGCCCTCGAAAAACTTACAGCCACCCAACTCACTGAGTACCTACTTGCTCAGAACCTACTTTGCAGGGAGCAGCATGGCTTCAGATCTGGGCACAGTACAACTACGGCTCTCACTGAGTTCTCTAATTTTATTCACTCTGCCCTAGATAGAAAACACCCTAGCTGAGCTGTCTTCATCGACCTGTCAAAGGCCTTTGATACAGTCTCCCACCCCTTACTCTTAAGCACACTCCGCCACATAGGTCTGTCCCAAGGACTCGTCTCTTGGTTTACCAGTTACCTCACAGCTGGATCGCAATGTGTCAAAATAAACAACACCCTCTTGACCACCCTGCCAATCCACTCCTGGGTTCCCCAGGGCTCCATCCTCTGCCCTCTATTATTCAGCATCTACCTAAACACCTTGCCCAATTCCTGCTCCGGCAACCTACTACTCTATGCGGATAACGTGGTTCTTTTTGCCTCGCACCCAGACCCCACAGTGTTGCAGTCCTCCCTCCAACACGCATTTAACCAGATTGAAAACTGGTTCATAGACCAAAAACTTGTGTTCAGTGTAAAAAGACAAAGACTATGCTCTTTGCCCATTGACAGAATAAGGCCAGGAATGCATAGCTAACAGTCCTCTCCCACTCTCTCCTTCCTCTAGAACAGGTCCGTACATATAAATACTTGGGCCTTACATTTGATTCCAGCCTCTCCTTCCATTCACACATTGACACTCTGTCATCAGCCATAAATGTGTGTATAGGCCTATTGTATCGGCACAAGGATTGCCTATCTCCGGAAGCCCTTAATCTGGCTGTCACCTCCTCAGTCCTCTCCCTAGTCGATTATGGGCTCACTGTCTACTCGGCTGCTGACCACACAGCCCTTAATAAAATCCACCTTGCCATAAACAAAGCATGCAGACTCCTCACGGTGGCAGACAACCATACCCTTCCTAGTACCCTATATGCCCTAGCAAATCTCTTTACCTTGGATGAAAGGCTATTTTATCAAACATGCCTCTTCGCAAAGAAAATACACCTGGGGCTTACCCCCTTGGGGCTTTCTGCCTCTCTCCTATCCTCCCATGCCTCGGTGAACACCTGCACTGCCAACCGACAGATGTGGTCCATCCCGAGGGTTAGAACCTCCCTAGCCCAAAGGTCATTCCCACACAGGGCCCCAGCCTGGTATAGTGAACTCCCCTCTGACATCTCCTCCATCTCCAAATTAGGACCTTTCAAGTCAGCCCTCCGAGCACATACTCGCTTCACGGCGCTGCCAATGTACCAGCTAGTGCTGGGTCATCTATCCATTATCTTACAGGACCACCCCGCCACTGAGCTCCTACCGATAGGGCTACCAAACATTACCTATTAGCAACACCTCCTTTGGCTGCACTCACAAGGTATCTGTCTAATTCTCTACTTCGCTGTAAATATCAAACCTGTTACTCCCTCCCTCTGTCAACAAACTTACTGTTCTCTTGAAAAGTGTAAAATACAGCTCTCGGTAACAGGTTCAATGTGAAGTATAGCTGATCTTGATTCTGCAATACTGTATAACTAAAAAACTGTAACCTTTAGCTGCCATTCTATGTCTATATGTATTAAGTGTGTGTTTGTTTTTCTGACGTGGAGCCTTTGTAAATGAGTCCCTGACTCAAAGGTTGTAACCCTAAAGTCTGTTAAATAAATAAAATAAAAGTGTAACCCCCCCCCACATGTGACATCTTGTTTATAACCTCCCACCCACCCAGACTCTCTAAAGGAAGTATTCCACCCTGCCACTCTCTAGCATCACATTCCCTCCCCCCAACAGTCTCAGCAAATGTTTATAATAAAATAAATATCCCTTCTCTCACCTGTGCCACATTAGTAAAGTAGGTGGAGGTAGGTGCCGTGTTTTACTAGCATGACGTGAAGGGGGTGGGGGATGACTTTTGTTACAAAAACTTTGCCGGGACTGGAGTGGATGGGTGCTTGAGGGTGGCAGGGTGTGTGGTGCTTTATTTTAAAGGGTCTGGGTGATGGGAGGGGGTGGAAACAGGATGTCACAGTGAGTGAGCGTGGGTTACACATTTAAAAACAATTTTTTTTATTAACAGACAAACGTTGCCACACGAACTTGGAGTGAAGTTGGTGGAAACTTCACCCTGCTATGATTAGTGCGAAGTTCCTAACTTCACAGCAACTTCACCAGCCTGGCAAGAATTCACTGCATCTCTAATTCACAGTTGCAGATTCCATTTCCATAGGCTGGGAGATGCTGACCTATATAAACATGCAACTCATCAGTAACCTTTTATGCTGTACTCATCCTGGTGACGGTTAGGTATGGCAACACGTAGAATTGCAGCAGATTTTTTAAAGCAGCTCTGTATTACTAATGCTCTTATTCCCATTTCAGAATTCAGAAGGTGATGGATTCCCTGGAGAGCTATATCGATCCATTTGACCTGGATGTTTTTACTCGGCACCTTAATGCCAACCTGAACCGGCTCTCACAAAGAACTTCAGTAAGTGTGATGTAAAAGACCCGGTACAGCTCACCCCAACAGTAGACCGTGACAGAATTAAGACTGAGAGAAGGCCATGTGTTAAGTTTTCAAGGGTTTTATTTCAGTGGGACTCTTCAGACTGGTTTCGAGGATGCGGGCACAATATGTCATTACATTCTCAATTCTCTCCTTAGGAGACAGAAGAAAGAGTTGTGGCAGCTGGCTAGCCTGCATCTACAGTATCCTCCCCCATACTGTAGCTGAACAGACTGCATGCCAGGCCCACATGGTACAGGGTTATACAGACTCTCCAGGAGGTTGAGGCTTGTTGTAATGAAATGTCTAAAAATCATGCAAAGGCACCCCTGATGTCGTAGGGGCAATTTTGCAAAAATTGAGAATAAACATTTGAGTTAAAATGTGTATATAAAAAAAAAAAACAACAAAAAAAATTTTTTGTTGTTGTTGTACAGACATGAGGTATGTGATACCACATAAACCACGGGACTGAAGGTCGAGTTTTATACTAGTTTCACACACACAGGGTGTGTGGGGAAAGAAAAAAGTTACACAACTGTAACCCATATTTTTTTTTTCCTTGCATTTCCTGATCTTCATTGAGGATATCTTTTCCATTAGGCCACACCTTTGGATCTGGAGGCCATCAGTCTCTGGACCGATCAGAAACATTTTGCTAGCAGGGGGCCACCCACAATGACATGCAGCATTGATGTGTATATAACGAGGGTGGCATCCAGCACTCCTCAGTTCTTTCTCCTGCTGTTGATCATCCTTGCCAGCCTGCTGAGAATCAACATCAAAACACCCATTGCTGTTTTATTTTAAGTATTTTTTTCTCTGTGTATGCCACCGAAAGACAACAAGCCTTTGATCTTACTTCGAGAACAGCTTTTGCAGCAGGTTACACAATTAGGACTGAAGCCGGCAGGCACCAGGATCCCACGGAAATTTTCTAGCTAGCAGTATTCAGCGGGGACCGCCTCCGACGTCGCTCTTGCCTCTCGATTGTCGGGCTTAGGGTACATATGGAGGCGGGTCCCATAATCTCCAGTTCTTTTCCCGCTGTCGACTCGCCAGCATAGGCCTCTCGGTCTCTTTATAGCGCACGACGACTACAGAACTTTCTGCTAATTTTTTCTCCGCACAACTGATGTCCTCTCCAACTCCATCTCTTGAGGGTCACCTTTCAGAGTGTGCCTGCGGAAAACAGATCCCTTTCAAGAATCCTCACTCTTCCTGTGTGCGTTGCCGAAGCCCGGACCACGATACCAAGGCCTGCACCTTTTGCCAGGGTTTCAATAGCCGCACCAGGATCTGCCGTCAGAAGGCACTTCAGGCATATCTCCTTGAAGAGAAACTTAAAAGGATGGACCAAGAACCTTCCTCCAGGGGAGAATCTTCTTCAGAATCCCACAAACTCCGGGACAAGCACCGGGAGAAGGTGAGGTGTAGGTCCCCAACTCAGGCCTTGGACTCCTGCAGCTCGGGCTCCAGATCAGACCGCCTCCTCCAGGGCTCAGTCGCAGCCCCCCCAGCTAAGGTCAGGTCTTCAGCTGGCTCTTCCTCGCTCCAGCCAATAAAGACATCGAGGCCCTCGGCTTCCTCAAGCCCATCCAAGGCCTCTTCGAAGTCTATTGAGCGACATAAGTAGTCATCTTCCACCCGAAGGTCGGGACACCGATGCCAGGTCGGTCTCCCAACTGCCCAGAGGTCCTGATCCTGCACCCAGAAAGACCAAGGACCTGACGTCCCTGAAACGGGCGTCGGACCCGATGCCGGCTCACCACCCGACGCCGGCCAAACATTCAAAATCATCTCGGCGCCACAGGAGCCGACGATACCTGCTAGGACACCAGTCGCCGCCAGGCGCTTCGCCAGGTCCGGGAAGGTGTCGGCGCCAGGGACTGGATCGCCGCATCTCCGGAGCGGAAGACCACACCCCTGTCACCAGCGGACGCTGGTCGTAGGGAATCGACAGAGGAGGACACCCCACAGCCTGAAGACCAGGCAGGTGACACCGAGGATGCCGGGCTCCTACGGGAACCTTCCCCGGACTGGGAGACACCCGGGGACCCGACGCCTGACCCGGACGACAGACCACCGGCGCCAGGCCCGTCGTCGGGCATGAATATCGCAGAAGTAAAAGGAGCTCTTTACTTTTTGGTGGACACCATCAGAAAGGATGTGGTCCCCGCCCGTCCTCCTCCTGCTACTCCTCCTCCTCCTCCTCCCCCTTCACCTCCTACACCCCCTCCTCCACCTAAGGGGCCAATAGGACGACCACCATCCCCTAAGGAGCAGACTCCACCTCCTAGGGGCAGATCTACAAACAGGAGAAGGCCTCCCTCCAGATCTCCATCAGGGTCACCAAACGACCCAGACGACGCTGGTATACTCCGGAGGATTCAAGATCGGACACTTCGGAATACTCCAGATCTCCTTCTTCCTCAGCATCTCCTCTCCTGACCCACATGACCTCCACAGGTCTCCACCGGATGATCCCTCTTTCGATGAGATTATGAGGCACATCCAGGACAACATGGGGTGGGATGCTGAGGACCTTGGCCCCAAACGACAACGCTTTGCACGCTGCCTTTGGCAGAAAGACCCAAAGCCTGTAGTAGTGCCACCCTTGGTGGACACCTTTGCAGACGTCACCAAGGCTGCGTGGAAGCATCCGCACTCCACTCCCGCGGTCCCGAAGAAGGCTGACTGCCTGTACAAGGCTCCGAGAAAAGACCAGTACTTGGCGAAGCAACCTCTGGCAGATTCCCTGGTCATCACGGACTCACATGACCAGTCTCAAAGGCCCCAGCCTATGAGCACTCAGCCACCGGACCAAGAATCCAAGTAATTGGATGCCCTGGGGAGGCGCACGTACGTGGCTGCTACATGCGCCATCAAGTCTCTGAACTACCTTACCCATGTGGTACAGTTCCAGAACGCCCTGTGGGAACAGGGCCAGGACCTGGTCGAAAAGCTTCCTGATGGCTACCAGAAAACGGAGCTCCTCAACCTACTCCGCACTGGGTCAGATGTGGGGACCCAAGTGCTTAGAGCTGCATATGATTCCACGGGCTCTTCGGCCAGAGTTGCAGCTTCAGGCGTTTGTCTTCGGCGACACTCCTGGCTCCTTGTTTCCAGCTTCACCTCGGATGTACAGAAGAATATTCTAGACGTCCCATACAATGGCGAGGTACTCTTTGGTGAATCCTCGGAGAAGGTCATCACCAAGCTCCGGGACGCAGGGAAGGCAGTCCAGTCTGTACAGGCCATGTACAGATCCAGGCCTAGTTCCTTTCGTAGGAACCAGAGCCGTTTTCGTGGCCGGCAACAAAGGCAGCAGCAACGTTCTGGCCAGCAGCAGAGGGCCACTTTTTTGCACAAGGCCCAGGCCAAGTCGTCCCCAGGCAGAGGCCAGCGTTACACGAAGTCGGCCCAGCCCGCAGGGACTAACGCTGCCACAGCATGACTCCTTCCCGGCCCCCGCCCCTCCACTTGATCAACGGACAAGGAAAGTCGTGGGTCGCATCGCTCGCCACTTTTTAGGGTGGCAGTCGATCACCACCGACAGGTGGGTTCTCCAGTTGGTCAAGAAAGGCCGTTGCATAGAGTTTCTAGATGACCCACCTACAAGACCTCGCCTGCTCTCCCGTTACTCGGGTCAGCATGCCGTGCTCATACAGCAGGAGGTGCTCGCACTTCTGGAAAAAGAAGCTATAGAACACGTACCAAGGAACCAGAGGGGACTAGGATATTATTCTCACTTCTTTCTGGTTCCAAAGAAAACGGGGGACCTCCGTCCAATACTGGACCTCAGCGACCTCAACGTCTTGGTCTTGTACAAGCGCTTCCGCATGGTGACCCTTCCGGGTCTGATTCCCATGCTGAAATAGGGCGCTTTTCTAGCATCTCTAGACATGCAGGATGCTTACCTGCATATTCCTATTGCTCAGGCGCACATGAGGTTCCTGCACTTCGAGTTTCAGGATCACCATTATCAGTTCCGAGCTCTTCCCTTCGGGCTGTCATCGGCACCTTGGGTGTTCACAAAGTGCATGGCGGTCATAGCCGCATCTCTGAGGAGACAAGGCCACTACGTGTTCCCCTACTTGGACGATTGGCTTCTCTTGGCACCCTCCTTGGAGGACCTGATGTCTGCCATTCACTGCACTCAGTCTCTGTTCGAGACGTTGGGCATTATCCTCAATTACAAGAAGTCATGCCTGGTTCCATCCCAGACTCTGCAATTCATAGGAGCAGTTCAGGACACCATCCAAGGGAAAGCTTTCCTCCCACCAGACAGAGCGGAACACATCAGATCCCTCATCAGGGACTTTTCGCCGAAAAAGACCGTTCTTGCCAGACTGGTCCTTTGCCTGCTCGGACACATGGCTGCGGCCATTGCAACAGTCCCACTAGCCCGTCTCCACATGTGGGTAAAGTACTGGATGTTACGGGTACAATGGGACCAAAGGCAAGACCATCTGCAGCATCCAATCCGGACCACGAAGGCCATAATTCGAGATTGGCAATGGTGGCTAGATTCGAGGAATCTCTCAGTGGGAGTCCCCTTCATAGCGCCGTCCCCGACTGTGACACTCTCCACAGACGCCTCAGAGCTCGGTTGGGGAGCGCACCTCGGCGGTGTCCGGTCTCAGGGCCTGTGGACAGACCAAGCTCTCATCTCCACATAAACATTCTGGAAATGAGGGCAGTTCTTTATGCCCTGCAGGCCTTCCAGTCGGAGATTCCACTGGGTACACTTCTGTTACAAACAGAAAATTCCGCAGTGATGTATTACCTCAACAAACAAGGAGGCACCCATTCCTACCCGCTTTGCAGGGAGGCCATGAGAGTGTGGGATTGGGCCTTACAACACGGTACAAATCTTATTGCCGTTCATGTTCTGGGAGTGGACAGCGTCATTGCAGACAGCCTGAGCCGCTCTCAGGCTGGAGTCCATGAATGGGAACTACTGCAGGAGGTGGCAGAGGATCTGTTTCGCAGATGGGGTACTCCAGAGCTAGACCTTTTCGCGTCCCCATCTAACGCAAAACTGCCCAGTTTTTGCTCGCTAGATCCAGGGCCTGGTGTTTTCTGGTGAGATGCATTGTCCCTCTCCTGGGCGGGCAGATTCCTCTATGCTTTTCCACCTTTTCCATTGATCCAGAGAGTTCTTCTAAAACTTTGCAGGGAGCAAGCGACGCTTATACTGATCGCGCCCTTTTGGCCCAGACAGATCTGGTTCCCTCTCTTGCATCAGCTATCCCGGGAACCTCCAGTGCCTTTACCAATCAGCTCCCATTTGCTGTCTCAGGAGGCGGGTTCCTTAGTCCATCCGGACCAACGTTCCCTGAACCTGCATGCTTGGTTCCTAGAGACATAGCCATAATGCGACACGGGGTCTCGCAAGAAGTGGCAGACGTTCTCACTGCCACCAGGAAACCGGCTACCCACGCCATGAAGTGGTGCAGGTTTTGCTTATGGGTTCAAGCGCCCGACTTATTGCCTTTGGACTGTCCAGAGAAGCTGGTATTGGATTACCGGCTGTCCCTTTTCCACTCCAATTTGGCTTACTCCTCGATTAAGGTACACCTCTGTGCCATCTCAGCCTACCATGTCCCTATAGGCCAACGCACTATAGCTCAACTGGACATGACACATGCCTTCTTGAGGGGTGTCCTCCACCTTAGGCCCCCGATTAAGGGTCCTATCCCACCATGGGATCTACCCTTCGTCTTGGAGCAGCTCACGCTGCCACCTTTTTAACCAGCCACAGATTGCGAGCTACGTTTTCTATCTTGGAAAACGTTATTTTTAGTTGCCGCTACTTCGGCCAAAAGAATTTCTGAAATGCACGCACTTATGGGCAAAGAACCTTATTTGGTTTTCCACCAAGACAGGGTATACCTTAGGACTAATCCTAAATTTCTGCCTAAGGTGGTCTCAGCTCTTACCCTTAATCAGGACATCGATCTACTTGTGTATTTCCCGAAATACTCTAATCGAGGAGAAGTCCTGGGTCTGTGTGGTGGTTGCTTGTGTTTGTCTGTGTCTTTAGCTTAGTTTTTGTGGATTTATGTGGTTTTTTGCTTGGAGTAACTACACCATTCTTGCTCACTACATCCGTGAAAATTTCCTGGACTGATTTCTACAAAGCATCATCACCAGATGTCTGCATTTTTCATTTTAAAATCAACTTGTTGGAAGGTATCCCAAGCAAAGCATAAGTGAAGCAATGAAGTCTGACAAGTTCACTGACTCTGGGTCCTTCCTGAATCCACATTTTTGTCTGACCTGCCCCATGATCTGTATTTGGGCTTTTCAAGACCTCTTTAAATGAAAAGACGTTTACAGACAAAAGGATTTCACATCCTGGATATGCACAGGCAGAGTTCATCCCTTTCAGGAATTCTAACACATTCTGTGACTGTGGACCTCAGCTGTTCATTTCTTTTAGCTTTTGACTTAACCACCAGGTATCAAACATTTTCAATTGAAATCAACTCCTAATGTACGGTCGTGGCCAAAAATATTGGCGCCCTTGCACTTTTTCAAATAACTCACAATTTCCTCTAAACATAAGTTGAAATTAACAGTACAGTATTTGGTCTCCACAATTCTTTATTTCTCTGTTAATATTACAGAACCTTTGTTTTTGATTCAGAATTTAATATATCCTTTTAAATCAGAAAATGAAAAGAAATGCATTGACAAAATTATTGACACCCTAGACTTAATATTTGGTAGCACAGCCTTTGGTCAAAATAACTGCAATCAACCGCTTCCTATAGCCATGGATGAGCTTCCTGCACCTCTCTACTGTCAGTTTGGCCCACTCTTCTTGTGCAAACTGCTCCAGTTCTCCCAGATTTGAAGGGTGACTTCTCCCAACTGCTGTTTTCAGATCTCTCCACAGGTTTTCAATGGGATTTAGATCTGGACTCATCGCTGGCCACTTCAGAACAGTCCAGCATCTTGTCTTGAACCATTCCTGGGTGCTCTTTGAAGTGTGTTTGGGGTCATTGTCCTGCTGGAAGACCCATGACCTTCAACGGAGACCCAGCTTTCTGACACTGGGTTCAACATTGCGCTCCAAAATGGCCTGATAATCTCCAGATTTCATGATGCCATGCACACGTTCGAGGCACCCAGTGCCAGAGGCAGCACAGCAACCCCAAAACATCACTGAACCTCCTCCATGTTTGACTGTAGGGAAGGTGTTCTTTTCTTTGAAGGCTTCATTTTGTTTTCTGTAAACATAGAGATGATGTGCTTTACCAAAAAGCTCTACTTTGGGCTCATCTGTCCACAGGACATTCTCCCAGAAGGATTTTGGCTTGTTCAGGTGTGTTTTGGCAAACCCCAGTCGGGCTTTCTTATGTCTCTCTCTCAGCAGTGGGGTCCTCCTGGACCTCCTACCATATAACCCCCTTTCATTGAGTTGGCGACGGATGGTGCGAGTTGAAACTGTCGTACCTTGTGTCTGAAGGTCAGCTTGAATCTGTTTGGCAGTTGATCGAGGTGCTTTCTCCACCATTCGAACAATCCTGTGCTGCAGTCTTCGATCAAGTTTTCTCTTGCGGCCACATCCAGGGAGGTTGGCTACAGTGCCATGGGCCTTAAACATCCTGTTAACATTACGTACGGTGAAAACAGGAACATCAAGGTCTCTGGAGATTGATTTGTAGCCTTGAGATTGTCCATGCTTGGCTACAATCTTCTGTCTGACCTCCTCAGACAATTCTGTCTGTCTTTCCTTTCTCCATGCTCATTGCGGTACACACAGTGACACAAAACAGGAGAATGAGTCCTTTTCTCTATTTGAACTGGTTGAATGAGTGATTTTTATATTGCAGGCATCTGCTACTCACCACAGGTGAGTTCAGTTCCAAAGTGAAGGAGAATCACCTGCTTGAAATCTAATTATTTCTAACTACTTCTAAAAGGTGCCAATAATTTTGTCCGGGCCATTTAAGGATTTCTGTGTGGAATAAGCTAAGACTTTGTACATTTTTCTGCTTTTTGTGTTTTATTCCACTGCAAACCAAAGAAATACGTATGTGGATATCAAAATATTTTTTAATTTCAACAATTTTCTGGAAGGAATGGTGCATTATTAGAAAAAACTGCAAGGGTGCCAATACTTTTGGCCACGACTGTACTTGTCTCTAAGGGCTATCTATCCAACAACCATTTTGAAGAACAAATGAAACGTTTGGCCTGTTCTCAAAACCACTGCAACTGTGCCCTTACAGCTCCTTGCTATTACTAACTGGTCACTACCTCATGCATCATCCTTATGGAAATGAACCTGGAAAAAAAAGGGGGGGCATTGCTGCCCCACAGAAGCTACTTTAAACCCCTTTTTAAAACATCTAATACTACTGCTGTCGCTCCTCTCAGGCAACTTGTTTGCCCTGTGTTGCGTGTGTGTGGGGGGGTAGCGAGGGCGGCCTATCCCTGGTGCCCCCCGCCCCCGCGATTACCTTGCCGCTGATGTGGAGAATGTAAGCTGGACTGTACGCCTGCTGCACAGCAGGAGATTCCTTGTGAAGGAAAAGACGCAGTGTGGGACGTTCGGCACAAAGGACTCACTGGCTTTGCTCGCTGCCTGGGGATTGAAAATTTCCCGTCCTGTTCCCGTTCCCTCCTCCCATTAAATGGGCCTAAGCCACTCCCACCTGGGGGTTGTACTATGCTTAGAGTGGGTGATTGGCTGGTCCTACTGTCTGTCCCCTGTGGGGATCGAATTTGGGTGGGATTAATTCTGTCCTCACAACTCTAGGGGACTGCTTGTATTACGCTGCTGCCTTTTTTCCCCTTCTCTTCCATACCTACTCTCTGGGTGGTACAGATCTTTATAGCTGATCTTTCTGTGCAGTCAGCTGTGGTCTATAAAGTCGTAGTCAATTATAGTCACTAGCTATTGGTGACGTATGTTTATCTTATTGTCTGCCATTGTCTCGCTGCTTTACCATGGGCTGCTTGCTTGAAAATTACTGTGTTGGGCTACAAGTGTGAAATAGGCTTCCCAGCAGTACTCTGCTCCTGGTGGAGTGATGGCTGCAGGTCTAACTGTCCTTTTTGACTGCTCCTTAGTGCCCTCCAGGTATCCTAGGGGGGTCTGGTCACCCATATCTCCCTCATTTCTCCTGGGCCCCGGTTGTATTTAAGTCTGACTCCGGTGTGCATTTAGAGCTATGGGGGCCCTGAAGCATTCCAGGAGGGGGGCTGTGTCAGTCCCCATCTCTTAACGCCCTCGCCATAGGGCTGCTCATGGTATTGTTCCTCCCTATTATCACTCTGGACTGTGCGCCCCACATGGGGCAACTGAGGTTCTCACCAGGATTACTTGATGAATGGGACTTTACTTTTTCTAACCTGATAGCCACCAGGGACAGACAGACTCCCTGGCCCATCTTCAGCCTTAACCTGCGGTGCTTCCTGTACCCTGTCAAAGTGGTCAGGCGCATCGGCTGCAGGACATCCACTAAGGCAGGTGCTCCTCCTCTGAGGCATTTCCTCTGGCTCCTACTGGTGACACACGTCCTGTCAGGGGATGTGGAGGTGAACCCAGGTCCTACATGTCAACCCCTCTCTTCTCCTGTGGGCTGGCAGTCAGAGAGTGGGCTGAAAATAGCTCATCTTAATGTCCGTAGCCTTCTGCCCAACATGGCTGAACTCCATGCCTGGGTCACCCACTACAAGCCTGACATCCTAGGGATAACCGAATCTTGGCTTAAACCCTCAATCCCAGACTCTGCTTGTGTGCTTCCTGGCTTTGACTTCCTCAGGCAGGATCGTCCAGGAAAAAAGAGGGGGGATGATTTACTACAGGAGCCACCTTAACTTGTCGGTGCTGACCTGCCCTCAGCCAGAGCAGTCTTCCTGTGAGCTGTTGCACACTGTTCTACTACTTGGGAATGCAAAGAAACTGCACATTATATGTACCTATAATCCCCCCCATAGGTTGTGTACTGGTCTTATCCTCCCTTCTTGAATCTGCTGGTTCCAGGACAGGAAACAGTGAGGTAATAATCCTAGGGGATCTCAACCTAAACTGGTTTGGAGGCAATGTCAAGCAGTATGAAACTCTGCTAGCTGGCTTCTCAATGTCCCAACTCATTCAGGAGCCCACCAATGGCCGTCCCTAGGTAGTAACAGCTCTCTCCTGGACTGGGTCCTGACCAACAGGCCTGAGCGGATTAGCTCCTCAGGTACCCTCCCAGACTCCATCTCTGACCATGCCCCGGTGTACAGCATATGGAAGATCTCCACCCCCAAATCCCTCCCCAAATCATCCAGGTCAGGGATTTCTCCAAGTTTGACCCGGGGACTTTCCAGGAGGATCTCATGTTCCTTGACTGGTCTTCAGTGATGGATGCCCAGAATGCTTCCTCGGCAGTCTGTCACTTCAGTAGTATCTTCAGGATGTTACAGGATAAGCATGCCCCCCTTGTCAGATGGAGGCTAAAGGGGACTGTCACAAAATGGTTGCTTGGGAGCCTCCTTGCTCTCATGAGGGCTAGAGATAAATGTTGGGCCAGTTTCAAGGTCTCAGTGGACCAGACCATATTCCAACGTTACAGGAGGCTCAGGAATGAGTGCAAAAAGGCTATCAGGGTTGCCAAAAGCGACTTCTGTAAAGCTGCCTTGCAGACCTCAGCTAAGGACCCTAGGAACTTCTGGAGGAATATTAAAAACATAGGGAGTGGCTCCTCCTCCTGTGAGGCTCTGGACATGCTCATTGATGGTGCTAGCTGTAATAATCCGTTAACCATCGCCAATGCATTCAATGCTCACTTCTCGGACCTGTCTGCGTTCACCTCACTATTCTCCTGCACTGGTCATGATAGTCCTATCCCAGTCCCTCTGCCTCAAATGGCACATTCCCCCCGTCCTCCATTGTATCTCAAGGCTGTGACAGTAAAAGAAATGCAGAGATTGCTAACTGGTCTCTCACCCTTTTCTAGTGCTGGCCTTGATGGCATGGAACCAAAGCTTCTCTGCCTTGCCACTGCCTACATTGCCTCCCCTGTGGCCCATATCGTCACGTCAACCTATCTTTAGCCTCTGGGGTTATCCCAGACCTGTGGAAGGTGGCATGGGTTGTCCCTGTACTCAAACAGTGCAACCCCAGGATCCTTGACAACTATCGTCCGATTGCCATTCTGCTTGCCATCAGCAGCTCATTGAGAAAGTTGTGGCAGTACAACTCTTGGATTATATCCAGGCTCATGAACTTCTGTCTCCCTCGCAGCACGGCTTTGGAAAAGGGCACAGCACCACCTCTGTGCTGGTCTCTGTCACTTCTGGGATAAGGGCTGCTATGGACCAGGGCAGACTCTCTGGGGCCATCTTTATTGATCTCTGTAAAGCCTTTGACCTTGTTGACCATGCCTTGCTATGCTCTCAACTTGGGTCTTTGGGCTTATCCCCTCCGGCCCTGAGTTGGTTCTTCAACTACCTTCATGGAAGGCAGCAACTGACCAAATATAGTAAGGTGCTCTCGGACGCCACCCCTGTGTCCTCGGGTCCCCAAGGGGTCAGTCCTTGGGCCCCTGCTTTTTTCCATCTTCATCAATGACCTTCCCTCCTCAGCGGCCTCCTGCAGAGTTGTCCTGTATACTGATGACCTTGTTATCCTCACTCATTCAAAGGATATTGGGGTCATTAACCACCAACTGAGTGAGGGTTTCAGGAGTGTCCATTCCTGGATATCATCCCATAAGCTGGTCCTAAATCTTAGAAGGACCCAGGCCATGCTGTTCGGTTCCCTGGCCAAGTTAAAGGCCTCCTCTGTCCCTATGTGCATCTCGGGTATTGATGGCACTCCTGTTCTCACCACCAATTCCATCAGATACCTTGGGGTGACACTTGACCCGCAGCTCGATCATGGTCAGCATATTCAAAAGGTGTGTCGAGCTGTTAACTGGAAATTGGGTCTGGCTTACAGGGCAAAGAATAACCTTACTCCGGCTGCTTGCCTAGCACTGTCTAGAGGGGTGTTTCTACCATCCTGCTGTTACAGGCTCCTTTTGTTTGCCAGTACCTCCAAGATCCACCTCTCTAGATGGACCGTTGCCTATAACAACATCTGCCATTTTGCTCTTGTAGTCCCTCATCTCACTCACCACTGTAATCTGTACAGTAAGCACAACTGGCTCTCCCCGCCCAATTATTTGAATTTTGTTGTGGGCAGTTTCACGGGTAAGGTACTGGGTACTGGCACCCCCCCCCCCGACTGGCGGAGCTCCTTGTGCCAGCAGCCCCCGCTACCTACCCCTAAGGTCACTGGGCCCTGCTATCCTTAAGGTCCCTCCTACTCGTACCAAAATGGGGGACAGGGACTTTGCGTCATGTGCCCCTAGACTGTGGAACTCCTTTCCTGTCCAGGTCCAGACCTCCCTGTGGAACCACTTGAAGCTCTCGTCAGTATGTGACTGTCTTAACCCTCCCTGATTAGCCTGGTCCTCTGCACAGTATACTTGAGTGTATTCATTCCATGTATCTTGCAAATGTGTAAATTTTGTATATATCTGCATATATATATATTGCTGGTGATGTTGTGTCAGTGACGCTGTACCTTAGCGTATTAACTATGATTACTGTCGTGACCCCGAGATATCATACTATGTATGTTATGCTTCTCCTGACATCTGTTTATCTGCCTTACTTGCTTCAAATTGTACTCAGTATGTTCTTTGATTTCCTGTACTCTCCCGGGTCGTACCTGAAAATAGGCATGTGTTTGTCTAGTGTACTTACCTGGTTAACAAAAGCTAAATAAATAAATAATAATAATAGGTGTCTCGAGTACTACCTGACCAGAACCAAACACCACCCGAAAATCGGACCAACTTTTCGTCTCCTTTGCCCATAGGATGATGGGTGCTCCTGTTTCAAAGCAGTCGCTGTCCAGGTAATTTATTAAGTGCATTACTTTCTGTTACCAGAAGCGCAACAAACCCTTACTGGGCGCGATTAAGGGTCATTCCACCTGAGGGGTGGCTACCTCTTTTGCGGCTTTAAGGAATGTATCCACCTCAGCTATTTGTGCTGCAGCTACTTGGCGCTCCGTACACACTTTCATCAGGCATTACAGCCTGGACATCGCATCGAGGCAAAGAGCAGGGTTCGGTCTAGCAGTCCTTCAGGGACTTCTGTCCTAGGCTCGATGTAATTTGAGGATTTTTACCTTTCCTCCTCCCAATGGTGTGTGATTTCCAGTATTTCTAGGGAATCAGTCCTAACCTGCGCTTTTGCACCTGTATTTTTCCTTTTTTCTTTAGTATTAACATCGAGTTTTCGGTGTTACTGGACTCGGGTTTATGTCTTCTCAACCTGCCTCGTCTTCTGATGCTCCACGAAGTATGCCTGTGGCAAACAGATTTCAGAAAAGGACGGACGTTCTGCTTGCATCCTGTGCCTGTGCCCCAGCCACGACACTGAAGCTTGCCAGTTTTGCCAGAAATTTAACCAGGCCACACGGAAACATCGTCTGAAAATCCTGGAGTGCCATCTCCTTAAGCAGAAGCTCAGTGCGATGGAACAGGAGCTGCAGGCCAGGAGCTCTTTGGCTTCATCAGCCCAGTCCTCTGAGACTTCTTCTTCCTCTCAGCTAGGGGGAAAAATCTAGCAGGAAGCATAAACACTGAGGTAAGGACCGGGATCAGGCCTGGTCTGCTTCCCGCTTTCGGTCTCCTTATGAACCGTCGACTGTGACTGGGTCTTCCTCCTGCGGGAGGTCGGCTCCCTTGGCCCCGTCAATCCTTACTCCTGCTGATGACCCTGCCACCTGCTCTTATCTCGGTGGGAAGCGGCAGCTCCTCTGGGCAGGGGACTCTGTCTCTTGCTCCTTAGCCCCTGACATCTGCGGTCTCTCTACCAGTGGTAGCAGATCGGGTACCGGCTCCTCTGACATCACCCCCCCCCCCCCGGCTATGTCGGTCCCCACTATGGGGGCTGATGCTAGTCCTTCCAGGCAGCACCACTGCAGGCTACCGGTGTTTCTCTAAGTCCGATCTCATTTCAGCCTTCGCCAGGGTGGTCTCTATTCCCCCCCGTGCCAGTTTCTCCTCTCCTGGTGCCCATGGATACCCCTCCCAGGCTGCCTTGGCCTACGCCCACTGGGCTGCCACCAGTGCTGTCTCGGCTGCCTCTAGCTAGCTGGACCTCTGCTGGAGTACCCGATGCTGGCATCGCACGGCCCAACGCTGTCTTATCCCTACCCGGTGCTGGTGTACTGCTGTCCTCCGGTATATAATTATCCTTTGATAGTGGATTATCATGCTCTGTTTACTTTTTGGTGGGCTCTCATTCAGAAGCGGCTTCCCACCTCTGCGGGCCTGCCACTGGCATCCCCCTGGTGACCCCCTGGAGATCATCATCCTGTGGACTCCATCCAGCCTGGTCCTAGTGACCTCCATATGTTTGGTGATAAGCCCGACACTGGCTCTAGCGGCCGCCTGGACTGACACCCACCTCCTGAGAGCAAGCTGGAGGAGGAGGATGAAGAGGACTCTGACTACTTGGGGTCTTCCTTTCTTGCCAGGGTCTCATCTGAGGGCGAGGAACCCCCTAAGGTAGTCCCCAAGTCTCTTCCTGATGATGATTATTTCACGAACATCATGAGACGCATTCAGACCACCATGTGCTAGGAGACTGAGGAACAGGAGCCAAAGCGACATTTGTTGTTTACCTGTGCCAGCCTGATACTCTACCCTTGGTGGTACTCCCTTATTGACGCCTATGAGGATGTCCCCAGGATGGCCTGGAATCGTCCTTCTACTACTCCGGCGGTGCACAAGGGGCTGACTGCCTTTACCATGCCCCTGTGGGAAAGCTCTTTTTTGAGAGGTAACCTAAGGCTGATGCGGTGGTTATCAATGCAGCGCACAACCTTACCAAAAAACCTAGGCACCTCCGCTCTCTTCCCCCAGACAGGGAGTTCAGACAGCTGGATCACCTGGGCAAGTGGGACTTTTCCTCTTCCACCCTTGCCATCTGGGCCATCAGCTGTTTGGCACACATGGTTCAGTGCCAGAACGTCCTGTGGGACCAGGCCAGGGAGCTGGTTCAGACCCTGCCCGACGATCTAGCTAAGAGGCCACTGGCCCAGGCTCTCAAAGCGGGCTTGGACATCGAGACACACATCCTGCAGGCTGCCTATGATGCGGTTGATGCCTGGGGCAGAGGGGCGGCTGTGAGCATCTGTCTCCAGCGTTACTCTTGGCCCCGGGTGTCTGGATTTGCTTCCGGTATGCAGTCCAGCATTTTTTTTTTTTTTAAGTTTATTTATCCCTCTTCGGCAGACCACCTTCATTGTCTGCCAAACTTACCAGACTCTGGGTCTTTTGTGATCTTATGGCGCTGTGCGCACCCTGGCAGATCCCCTGAGCCAGTCGGGAGGCGTCATCCTTGGTGACCTCCAATTTTTCTCCATTACTACCCCAGTGAGTCCTATTCCCGAGACCCCAGAAGTGGTGATGCATGCGCATGGAGGTGCACATGCGCACCACAGCTCTAGTGCCAGTCTCTTCAACTGTCCCTTGTCCTAGTACCAGCAGTCTTCAGAGCGACGCAGCCACTCTGGCCTCCACTAGGGGGCGGCCAAGCTCTGAGGAAACCTGTTCCTCCCTCCCGAGGCAAAGGGCCGCCACCCGCATCCCCCCCCCCGACCTCCAGTGACCCAGGCTCGTTCCTGAACCTGGGTCACTGGCATGACACGAGGTGTGGCATCCAGCGCCTTAACCCTCTGCACCACTGGGCCGGCTAGTCCAGCATTTTGGATGTCCCTTCTCGGGGTTTCATCCGTTTTGAAGGTGATGTCAGGACTTGATCTCCTCCCTTCAGGAGTCGGGCCGAGCCCTCTGGTCCATTCACTGCTTGTACCATACTTAGCCTAAGTCTGACCAGCGGCCACCCTTCTCATGCCCTTCTTGCAGACAGGCCTGCCGTCCCACCAAAGGTCAGGGCAAGAGTAAGCGGGCATCAGCCCCTGCCACCCCCAACCCCAGGGCTACTCGGGTGGCCTCCCCAGTCCTCCCGGTGCTTGCTCCTACTTCCTGACTCCTTGCCCCCAGTACAGACTCTGGGGGATGCAGTCGGGGGTCGTTTCTCCCTCCACCTTGACGGGTGGTGAGGAATCACCTCGGACAGTTGGGTACTACAGCTCATGGAGCATGGCCACACTTTGAAACTCCTCGAGTGGCCTCACGAAAATCTTCTGGGCAACTCCTTTTACCCCACAGCCCATGTGCCTCTTGTCTGGGAGAAATTCAGGCACTGTTACAAAAAAAGAGCCATAGAGGCCGTTTCTCTGGCTCAGTGGGGCAGGGGGTTATACTCCCACTTCTTCCTGGTCCCCAAAAAGACTGGGGACTTCAGGCCCATGCTGGACCTGAGCGACCTGAATCTGTTCATAGAACACAAACCCTTTTGGTTGGTCACCCTTCAAGGTTTGTTGCCCCTCCTGCGCCTGGGGGACTGGCTTTGCTCCTTGGATATGCAGGATGCCTACCTGCATATCAACATTTTTCCTTTCCACTGGTGCTTCCTCCACCTCCATTTCCGGGGAGCCCTTTTTTAGTTCCGGGCTATCCCCTTTGGCCTGTTCTCAACCTCCATTTTACCAAATGCCTGGCAGTGGTGGCAGCTGCCTTGAGGAAGCAGGGCTTTTACCTGTTTCCCTACCTGGGCATATGGCTCCTAGTGGCCCCGTCCTGGGAACTCCTTTTCCAGACGATGGAGCATACCTTCAGCCTCTTCCAGTCCTAGAGTATGTCAGTCAACAGGCCAAAGTCCTGCCTGACTCCCTGCCAATGCCTCCAGTACATGGGGGCCATTCTGGACACGTCCCAGGGCATGGCCTTCTTGCCCAGGGACAGAGTGGAGCACCTGCTGGACCACCCCATCTGATCTCCTCCAGCTGTCAGGTCCCAGCCAGGGTATTCCTGCATCTTGAGGAAAGAAGGGAGAGGGGAGATATGATAGAAACTTTTAAGTACCTCAGTGGAATCAACAAAGTCCAAGAGGGTAGCATCTTTCAGAAAAAGAGACGTGCAAGAACAAGGGGACTCAATTTAAAGATAGAAGGGGCGGTTCAGGGGCAATGTGAGGAAGTATTATTTCACAGAGAGGGTAGTGGATGCATGGAACAGCCTTCCTGAGGAGGTTGTGGGGTCTAAAACTGTGGGAGAATCCAAGAATGCATGGGACAGACATAAGGCAATTCTTGTGGGGGGTAGGAAGAAATAGGCTGTTGGTTAACTAGGATCTGCGGCCTATCCTGTAGGTAGGGAAATGGGCAGAGTAGAATGGGCCAAGCGGTCCTTATCTGCCGTCAGAGTCTATGTTTCTATCTTCTGGGCTACGGTCCCTCTCACCTGGTTGCATATGAGGATCCCTCAGTGGACACTGCGGATCCAGTGGGACCAGTACACAGACGACCTCGACATCCAGGTCCTGGTCTCTGACTCAGTCAAACAGGTCCTGTCCCGGTGGCTGGAGCCATCCAACCTGTTTTCAGGGGTTCCCATTACTGTTCTGACCCCCTCGCTAGATCCTTGCGATGGATGCCACGGGTCTCGGCTGGGGAGTCCACTTGGGAGCTTACCAGACTTAAGGTGTCTGGACAGACATGGAACAGGGACTCCACATCAATGTCCTGGAGATGTGGGCAGTTTTATACGCCCTTCAGGCCTTCCAGACTTATCTCCCTGGTCCGCTGTTAGTTCAGATGGACAATATGTGCATGATTTATTACATAAACAAATGGGGGGAATGCACTCTTACCCCCCCCCGTGCAAGGAGGCGATGAGGATTTGGTATTGGGCCATCTAACATGGTCTGGAGTTCTCCACCGGCCATGTTCCAGGCGTCCAAAACATCCTGGTATACAGCCATCCTAGGCCACTCCTGCTCCAGGACTCATGAGTGGGAACTTCTGATCCCGGTAGTCGAGACCTATTCGACAGATGGGGTGGCCAGAGTTGTACCTTTTTGCGTCTCCACTCAACGCAAAACTGCCACTTTTTTCCTTGCTGATCCTGGGCCTAGAGTTTTCTGGTGAGATGCATTGTCAGTCTCTTGGAAGGTGAGATTCCTCTATGCCTTACCTCCCTGCTCCTTCAGCGGGTACTGTGGAAGCTTCAGATGGAGGGGGCTGAAATTATCCTCATAGTTGCCTTCTGGCCTCATCAGATCTGGTTCACCTTGCTACAACAGCTGGCGGTGGAACCTCCAGTGCCCTTGCCACTTTGCATTGGCTTGCTCTCCCAGGAGCGGGGAACCCTGGTCCATCCAGACCTCAGATCTCTGCATCTCCATGCGTGGCTCCTAAGGACATAGCCATCGCCTGGTTTGGGGTCTCTCCAAGGGTCATAGATGTCCTGGTGGCTGCGCAGAAGCCCTCTATTAGGGCTACCTATGCTATGAAATGGCAGTGCTTTATCCTTTGGGCCGCTTCCCACCATTTAGACCCTTTCATCTGCCCTGTAGATCAGGCGTTGCAGGGTTTTATTTAACTCTACAACTTGATTAGTGTTTTGCTCATAAAAGTTCTAAAACATTGTGAAAATGCTTAGCACTTGCCTTACTGTGGTTAACAAACATAACATTTCTAGAAAACCTATATAAATGCTTTTGTACAGTTAGTATTGTCCCAAGAAAAAATTTTCTAATCAATTATTTATAACCCTGTGTTGGAGCATCTTTTCTCCCTCTCTGATTCAGGTTTCTCACTCTCTGATTCAGGATTGAGGTACTCCTCCATTAAGGTACATCTTTTTGCCAACTCTGCGTACCATGTACCTATCAGGGGCAGAGCTGTGGCCCAACTCAGTTTGTCTCGCACCTTCCTGTGAGGCATTCTACATCTCAAACCTCCCATTCGGGACTCAGTCCCTCCCTGGGACCTCAGTTTTGTTTTAAAGAAACTTGCATTGCCCCCCTTTGAACCAGCCCTGAGTAGTGAGCTGTGCTTTCTGACATGGAAAGCGCTCTTTTTAGGTACTGTTACTTCTGCTCAAAGGCTTTCCAAGCTTCAGGCTCTTATGTGTAAGGAGCCTTATTTGTTTTTCACAAAGACAGGGTGTCTTTGCATACCAGTTCTAAGTTTCTTCCCAAAGTGGTGTCAGAGTTTACTTTGAACCAATCCATTCTCCTTCCTGTTCATTATCCAGAGTACTCTAATCAGGGGGAGGCTTTACTCTATACTTTGGCTGTACATAGAATCTTACGATACTATACACACGGGACTAAGACTTTGAGAAAGTCTGATCAGCTTTTTGTTTCGTTCGCCCCAAGAGAGAGGGCGCCCCAGTGTCCAAACAGTGTTTGTCTAAGTGGCTAGCTAACTGCATTGTTTATTGTTACCGAAAGTACAACAAGGAACTTCCGGGAGTGGTTAAGGGTCATTCCCCCAAGGGTATGGCCGCTTCTACGGCTTGCTTCAGAAATGTGCCCACTGCTGACATATGTGCAGTCGCCACTTCTAGCTCTGTCCATACCTTCATCAAATACTGCAGCCTGGACATTGCCTCTAGGCGTAGGGCTAACTTCGGTCTAGCCATTCTACAGGACCTTCTCTCTTAAGCCTCCAGTTGCTATTTTCCCTCCTTGCGGTGTTGTTTCCTTCTACTACTAGAACTGCTTGGGGTACAGTCCTACCAGTAATGGCCTGCTGCAAGAGCCTCCCTCTAAGTAAGATTGTATAGTTATGTAAGAACTTACCGTAACAGTAGATCTTCAAATGGGGCTGTTGCAGCAGGCCCTAATGTTCCCTCCCTCCCTCCTTCCCCCTGCTCTCTGTCTGTCTCTCACCTCTTCCATGCACACGAGTCTTCTGCTGTCCTTTGCCTTTATTGCTGGGTATGGGAAACCTCCTCTGCTCCTTCTAAGCTGCCCCCTTCGAGTCTCCGGTGGGAGAAGTGAGGAGGGTGTGGGGGGCCGCCCACCTTTATAGGATAGGCCGATGTCAACAGAGTGACGTCACTGGTGGGTGGTCACCCATGGTACACTGCTAGCTAGAAAGGTTTCCGTGTGGTCCTGGTGCCAGATGGCTTAGTCCTACCGACGATGGCCTGTTGCAAGAGCTCCTCTCGAAGGTCTACTGTTACGGTAAGTTCTTGCATAACTGTACTTTTTCACGTTAATGTACAGATGTATAAACATAGAAACATAGATGTCGACTGCAAAAAAAGGTCCAGTGGCCTGTCTAGTCTGCCTGGTACCTGCCTGCATCTATAAACATCCTAACGCTGAACTGCAGCTTGTCTACCGAGTGCTCTGACTGTATTTCAGTACCCCCTTGCCTTCGTAGTCCACTCATCCCCTTTCCTCAGCTGCCCACCCTGCCTCCTCTGGTTTGGACTATTCCCATGTGCCAATCCCATCTGTGTTTAAAGCCAGCGATGAGTGTGTGTCACAGTTCTGACAATGCAGTCTACTTCTCCACAACCCATTCCGTAAGGAAAACTTTCATACATCCCTCCTAAAGCTGCCTCATACCAGTTTCCTTCAGTACCCACTTGTTACCCTGCCCTTGCTTCTTGTGAACAGGGCACTGCTTTCCATTTGAGCAGTACTCCTTAAAGATCTCTTTTATGCCCCCACTCTCCTTCCTGACCTCCACTTCGTACGTATTGAAACTCTCAGCCACCCCTTATGTCTTCCTCTGCAGTCCCTGAATCATCTCCGTGCCCCTCCTCTGAATAGCGTCCCAGAGATCTGTGTCCTTAAAGAAGAGAGATGCTAAATAGCAAGAATATATGAAATGTACTCCGAAATGGACTGAACAGTCATGTTTTTGTAGTGTCCCCTGTGAAGCCAGGAGCTCTATAAGCTTTAAATAAGATTATTTTTTAACATCATCTGAATTTTGATAGCAAACACATTTCCGGAGACTAGCGTGCAGTGACCATGATTTTTCAGACTAGCAGCCTCTTTTCCGCAGAAAAGCTTGTTTACAGCACGTTTTTTGTATCACTGGGCACCGAGAAGTACACAGCCACATCTGCAAATGGGTAAAATGTTCCTCAAACTGTGCATTCCAGCACTCTGTGTCATCAACACCTCCCAAGTTGCTCATTTTTTGTTACAAATGATGGAACCCCCCAAAAAATTAAACAGTTTCTAAATCTACAGTGAGTAACATTTTTCAGGTCTAGTGAGCCCCACTAACAATAAATCACAGTGGAGTTCATTAACAGGAGTTCACATTATGGCAAAACTGTACCTATGCCTTTTCTTCACTGATCTAGTCTTTTGTGCTCTTAGCAAGTAATTCACTTTGCACCAATCAGATTGTAATATGATTGTTCTTTGGGGTATTTAAGTGCACATTAGCTGGTTAGCACCACCCCCCTGAGGAAGATGGTTGATACATAGGGGTTCTAGCCCAACATTTTTGGTTTGCTTTTATGTGACCTTAATAAAGTATTTTTGCAATTTGCCCGGACTGTGGTATGTGCACAACTTTCTTGTCTTTGACCTTTTCCTTTTACATTGCCCTTCTTATCTTGGCTTGTAAGATGCCCCTTTCCCCATTTTGAGCCTTCATTATCTTTTTTTTTTTTTTTTTTTAGATTTGAAATGGAAATTAGTGGCCGGGGGTTGGTACTTATTTTCCTGTTGTCCCATAAGGCCAAGGAACGGTGTTTTCTGCGTACTAATTCATGTAAGAGACAAGAATGATGTTAAACAATGGGTATTTAATTGTTCAGTCAAGTCTATTAGAGTTTAAAATGTATAGTCGTTCTTGCTGGACATACAAAATAATAACACTTACAAGAGCTGGCAGTACTAACAAAAACCCTTATAAAATGGCCAGAAAAAAATCTAGAAATTTCATAGGCTGAGAGACATCATCTGACCATGCATTAACTCTATAACTGCATGGTCAGATGCCAAATCTCATTTTCCTTTCCAAAAACCCTACTTGGAGCATCATAAGATTTTAATGCACTTCTCGGGGGGTGCATAAGGACACTTGGCCTTTGGACTCATGCCTTACTACACCCAGGGGCATACATTAACATCTTATAATGCATACCCTATCATGGCTTATTACTTACGTTCAACTTGTAGTCGAATTTAAAACAACTAAAAATGCTAAAGCAGACGTAAAACAAGGAGATGGCATCTGCAGCCAGGATGGGAGATAATGGGAAGCCCAAAGTGGAATAAACGGCTATAGACACAACAACATTTCTCAGTAAAATAAACTTGCTTTGACCAAAAAGACACAAACTGTATTTCGAGTCTGTTATATCTGGTGGTGCACTGATGTGTTAAGTCAGCACTGAACAGCAAGTTATCTGTTTTGTTTTTGGCAGGTTCTCTTTGGGTTGCTGACGGGTACAGAAAAGCACTACATTAACAGAAGTACAGCATTCAGCTCCCAGGAACCACACAACATCTTACCACTGGCATCCAGTCAAATCCGGTATGTACTCTCACTGAGGAAGTGCCCAGCGATGGCTACAAACAGAATGAACCTATATACTCACACTTAAATTGCTTTTTGTGCTAAAGGTAGTCATGTGGAGAAGGGGGCTCAACTTATAAGTCAGGTTGACCAGTCTGCAGTCTTTACCAGGTGGTGACAGTATTCTGACGTTGCCTGTGTTTCTAATTTGGCAAGACTGGGGACGGGGGGGGGGTGTATTTTATGTGAGACTGTATTTGGTACTGTATGTGCCTGCAGATTGTATTTTCTGTTGTCTGTACTGGGTGCCTGCCACTAAATAACACAAATAGCTATGTTGTACCGCATAAGTTAAGAATGTCTGGCTGTATAAATTGCATCGGTAACGTGGTATAACATTTACTGTACACTGGCCATATGTGGGTAAATTTTGTAGCAGGCCAGTAAACTTTCCTTTAAAGAGCTAGTGTACTTTATGGAATTAATACATTTCTAAAGCAGTCGGCTATCACTTCTTATAACTAGTTTTTATTTTCTTTCTTTGCTAATTAGAAGATGTTTTACCTGACAGTACTGGGTGTGATATCTGAAACAGAACTCTACCCAGAGGTTGATGTAGTCAGTTCAGTTCCTTCCTATACATCATCAGCATTGTGACGTCACTGACTGTGACATTATTAGTAACCAAAAAGAGACAAACTCCTGCTGCTGGATTCTTAACCTGTGATGCATGTTACCAGGCAGGCAGCAAGACTTGTGATTCAACAGTGAGTGACAGCACATGCTAATGATGTAGTCGGAGACATAGAAATATACATGTCTGCTGCTGGGTAAAGCACTGCTTTTCACATCGCCCCCAATACTGTTAGAAAACCACCTAATGAGCACATAGAAAGAAAAATAACACACTTAAGAAATACAAAGTAATGGGGACGACTTGTAAAATCACTAAAACTCTCTGCCTGCTAGTTTTTGACAGTACTAGCTCTATAAAAAGCCCCAAATGCATTTTTTATGTTTATATTTTTTTAGTTTTTTATGATTCCACTGTTCTGGTATACTTCCTGTGGAAGTATACCAGACAGGGAGAGGTGCTGAATAATATAAATCATTACCTTAAAAACTGGACTTTAATATGTTTTCAGCAATTTTTTCGAGAAGTGTTTTACGTACAAAGAAGTATGGGCCCAGGTGAAGGCACACAAATCGATTTCCAGGTGGGATCAAATTCTCTAGCCCAGAAAATTCTGAATAGTTCCCACAAATTGGATAAGGCAAACATTTTACTTCTGGATATGAATGAGAAGGATCTGGGCGCTAGGAATATATGACTAAAAGACTTGGACTTGCAGATTTCAAGTAATTTAACTATTAATTTTAACACAACATACCCTGCTAACATCCTGATATGGAACTTTGCTGGCCGCCACTGAAATTACCAGATCCAGATTGGAAGAATTTTTTGTGCAGTTATGATCTATTGTTTCAGGAGACCTGGGCTCAACAAATAGTTTTGAAAATCTGTGGTCACCAGCACTTAAAACTAAGAAACTTGGAAGATCGGAGGGTGGGCTGGCTGTTTACATAAAAATTGGGAATAATGTAAGACTTGAGAGTTATAAAATCTTAAAGTAACGTAATAGCAGTTGTAAAATGGAGAAATTCAATTCTTGTTGTAGTAAATGTTTACATCCCACCAAGGGATATAGTAGAGGCTTGTAAAGAGATCAGAGCCGGATTAGCTACTGATCTAGAAACAAACCAGAATAAATTCCCCTCAGGAAGTGTTCTGATTGCTGGAAACTTCAACTCTCAAATCTCTAATTATGATAACTTGGAGATTTTACAATAATTGATATATTTGGATAATACCAGGAAAAGAACAAGTAAAGATAAGACCAGCAATGGACAAGAAAAACGTTTTATTCAGTTTATTTTAAGTAATAATTTGCTCATTTTAAATGGCAGACTAGAGAAAAACAAGAGTGGTAACACCAATTACTTCTCTCCCAATGGTTAAAGTACAATAGACTACGCCTTATGTTTGCTAGAAAATTATGAACAAAGTCAATTTAGATAAGTATGCGGTCAGAGAGCGATCATGCCCCCTGTGCCTTCAGTATTCCCCTCAGGAGGAGGTTGTGGAAAGTGAAACTGTGCACTGCCCTCTTACTATCTTCAGTATCCAGGGAATGAACAAGTTAGTCTTAACTGATAGAACTTGGGGAGCTCTGGATGATCTTTTTGAATGCTTTTATCTGTACAGGATGTAGAAAACACAATAATACAACTTCAAGAAGATATTAAAGTAAATTTCCTACCCATGTGAGAGCGGATGCCCTCATGGCCCATGTTAGTCGAGCGGTGCCCTTCATTAATCGCCAAGTGACCATTTTGTACTTTAAAAACGAATTAGAAATTCGGCCCCATTCATTTCAGTGGGGAGCATGGCGGCCGAACCTGGACATTCAAACTGCAGAGGGCTCCACTATAGAAATAAAAAATTTACGAGGCGTCTCCTTCAGGTACCACATACTTTTTATCATTAAAACCAGGATAGAATGACAGCCGATGAGGACAACCACCACTATGTGTGAGTGGCTGCCTTACATTGGAAATTTCCTTTAAACAAAAATATATATTAAAGATCATAAAACTTGCATAGCACAAACTTGGTTTGATGCTTCTTGTAAAAAGAAAAAGGAATTAAGGAAATTGATTAAAAAAAGAGAGAATCCAGTTAGAGATTATTTCATTTTATTAAATAAAACTAGAAAATGATATAAAAAACATCTTGAGGGAAAGAAACGAGAATTCAGACAGATACAATGGTTAAACATGTATGATGCTATTCAGAACAATGATATAAAAAGTTTGGAAACTTGTAGCTACAGGTACTTGTGAGGTACAAACATCCTTAGCAATTTACTTTCCAAAGGAAACTTGAGTGCATCACTTTAAATTAATATTTAACAAGGAAGTACCCGTGAGTCTAGCTGGTTCTCTTACAGATAGGCCGATGGCCCTGGAATATCTCCCTTTAACTATATTCTCTCTGGAAGTTGAGGAAGCAATACTAGGGTAAACAAACAATAAAGCCCCAGGTCCCAATCAAATTGCTGAAGAGATGTATAAAAAGCACTCTTCATTTTGGATACCTATCCTCACAGTGTTTTTCAGACTCTGTTTAAAAGAGAAGTTTATTCCATCAACATGGACAAAAAAATATTATTGTTTCAGTACATAAGAAGGATTCTTTTTACGAACTGGGCAACTTCAGATCTATAAGTCTATTTGATATTAGTGCAAAAATCTTTACAAAGATATTATTAAATAGAACACTTCTCTGGATTGAAAGTAATTCTCCATTATCTGAATACCAGGCAGGGTTTAGGGTTAATTTCTTGACAATAGACAATATTTACTGGTTTTTTTTTCTTACTGAGAAGTATTTACATATCAGAAAAACTGAACTTTTTGCTTTTATTGATTCTTTTACAAGCGTTTGATTCTGTAAATAGAGAAACCTTTTGCAATATTTTAATTAATAGGGGACTACCTTCTAATTTACTTATACCTATATACTTATTGTATTTAAACACAACCATGGATGTCGGACATAATGAAATGGGACATCTCACAAATTATTTCCCCTTCTACTAGAGGAGTCAAACAAGGTTGTATCCTTGCACCCATGTTATTTAGTATTGACTGTTTATTACAAACTGACAATCCAGAAAATGTTAACCTACCTAAAATTCAAAACACTCTGTTTTATATACTGGAGTACACGGATGATTTAGTACATTTTTTTCCCCTCACAAGTAAGGGTTTACAAAATCAATTGGACCAAATATTTAAGAAATCTCAAACACTAGATCTAAAAATAAATCTCAAAAAGACAAAAGTAGGAGCCGGACTGGTGGCACTGGAGGTTGAGGCGCTGGTTGCTGCACCTCACACCATGCTGGCGACCCGGGTTCGGGAACATGCCTGCGCTGCCGGGGGTGAGAGAGGATTGAGCATCTGGAGGACTGCTCTCCTCTCTCGGGAAGGGAGGTTTATCATCCCGCTTGCTTACTGCCTTCTGGTGGTGGTTGGAGGGCAGTATGGGTCATGAGTGCACGTGTCAGTGAGTCCTTCCATGGGAGGGACCGGAGCTGCCTGCGGGCTCTGGGGTTGTAAAAAAAAAAAAATAGTTATCTTTGGGAAGATGAACAATAAATACAAACTCAGTCTTTTGGAAGATGAAATAGAAATTGTAAACGAATATTCATATTTAGGAGTAAAATTTACCTCCAGTGGTAAATGGAACTCGCATTGTAATCCACCAGTGTATTAAAACCAAACATATTGCCAAGGCCCTAATTCGCTTTAACTATAAATTCGGAGGCTGTACTGTCCTACCAGCTTTACAGGCAGGGGAAGCCAAGCTAAATTCACTTTTGTTATATGGGGCGGAAGTCTGGGGTACTTAGACAACCCCAAAACTAGAAATGCCACTTCTCTACCATTATAAGGCTATTTTGCAAGTCCCATCATCAACTTCCTCAGCTGCTGTTAGGGCAGAATTGGGTAGAATAGAAACTACTTACTTGGCTGAACTCAGAACTGTCTCTTACTGGCTTTGATTAATAAATAATCCTGCCAGTACTTTCCCTGAAGAGTGTCTGCTGGAAAAAAAACAAATGGTTATCTGAAGGTATATATTCAATTTGGTTAAGAAAGCTCTTAAACATCCTTGATAAAATGAACACAGTTCACTTATGGAAAGATTATAATAGAAACATAACCATATCTCCGCTGTTTAAGGATAGATTTAAAAAAATCAATCTTACTTCGAGAGGGTTCCTTCAGTAGGTCATAACACTTAAGACTAGCGCCATCTGGCATCAGGACTCAACGGCAGACTTTTCCAGCAATACCCGACGGGGTACCGCCCATCTGACATCACATGATGATGTCAGCGTGGTTCTATAGAGTGGTGGTCCCCAGGCCCACCCTCCAGTTCTTTCCCATCATCGCCTCATGCAGCTCCCTCTAGTAGACTCACTACAGCGATCGCCGGTATTTCTTTGCGTGTTTTCTTTGAAAAAAAACTTTCTTTTTTCTTCAGTAGTTTCATGCTTCTATGTCGTCTCCACCTAAAAAGGAAGTGTGAATCCTGTGGCACTCATATCCCGCACAAGGACGGTCACAGTCTGTGCATTATCTGTTTAGGCCCAGACCATCCCATGGCCACCTGCCCAGATTGCCTCCTGTTTAACTAGGCCACTTGGAAACAGAGGCAGCAGGCTCTGGAGGCCCATCTTTTAAAATCACGTCTAGCCTCCCTCGAGAAACAGATGGAGAAAATCAAGAGATTCCGTTTCAACATCTTAGGCTTCCCTCTCTAAACACAAAAAGAAGGAGAAGCACAGGCAGAGGGAGCATCTGCCGGAAGGTGCCAGGCCCGAGGCTTCGAGGCCCATGACCAGTAAGGCCTCTCCCCCGCTGCCTGCTGTGAAGATCCAGGCCGCGTCTGGGGACGCTAAGGCTGCGACGCTTCTCCTGTTGATGAGCACAGGTAAGTCGTCCCCCAGCTCCTCCGAGGACCACACTGTGACTGCCGCTAAGATGCTCCTCAGCTCCTCTGGGGACCGCATGGTGGCCATAAGTTGGCTCCCGGCCCCTCGGGGTCCCACACAGCTGGAGTCGCTAAGCCGGGGGGGGCTTCTCCCCTCCTCGCACTGCTCAAGCACCTGATCAGTCGATCCCCACAGGGGATCACATGGATGCGGCTCTCCCGTCGGGGACTCAAGTCAGCCAACCCGACGTCCAGACGAGCTCGGGGAATACAGACCCTCTTCCTCCTACTCCTCCACCGGTAGCGACAACCTCAGAGCCCGCTACCCCGGCTGGAGATGGCGCTGGTCTCCTGGACGTCATCCATATGCCAGGGTCACACCTGCTTACCCCTTTGGGGGTCTCTGACCGGGAGGCCCCTCCGCTGGAGCTGCCCATGGAGGTCCCTCCCGTTCCCAGTACAGGGAATCCTTCCTGGCCAGTTGGCCAACCAATGCCGGATCCTACTCCTGTCGGACCTGGTTCTTCCTCCTCCGACAGTCTTCTGGCCAGGACCCGTTCGTTTGCCTCCGTCGTTGGACCTTTCAGCAGGCGTGGGTCCGTCAACAGATATCTTGCAACGGGTTCCGACGCCAGATCCTTTTCTGATGCCGGATCTGCCGGCCCCGTCGATGGTGATCCTGACGTTGGCCTATCCAGTGCCGGACCAGCCGCCCATCTATATGACGCCTGGTCCGATGTGGATGCCCTCGTTGTCTGCTTCTCTGATGATGGAGATTTTTTCGAGACCCCACTATACCCCTCACTACCCTTCAGGGTATCCTACGGACCATACCCCGGCTGGTCCCTTGCCCGACTGGCACAACTTGGGGCATTATTACCGGGGTTACAGCCCGTTCCCGGGTTATCCTCCACAGGGGTATCATGGGTATTCTTTCCCTTCCCGTGCATGCCCCCTCATCCCCCCTCTTTTGCCCCTTCCTCCTCTTCCCCCACCACCACAACCAGATGTTAGGGCAGTTATCCAGTACTGGTGGAAAGAGGCGTGGGCTGAGCTGGTTACGGACCTGGAGATTAGGCTCCCTCCTCCTCCTCCCTCTCCCAGGTCCGATTCCCCCGTGGACTGTCTCTCCGACATGATCCATGTCCACGGGAAGGCGATCTCAAATATTCCTTTTCCGGATATTAGTCCAGGGGACAATCCGGACTTGGGGGCAGAATCTACCCACACAGAATCGCCGGTCCCAAGGAAGGTCTCTCCCAAATCACCTCTGGAGGATCCTTCTTTCTCGGACCTACTGAGGTCCATCCAAAAGTACTATGAGTGAGAGTCTGAGAAACAGGATCCAATGCGGCAGAGGCTCGCCGAACATCTGGACCTGGAGTCTTTGTCCCCAATCCCAGTTCTTCTCTGGATTGGACCTCACCTCGACTGTCTGGCAACTGCCCACCACCACCTACTCCATCTGGGCCATTCTTAAGAGAGCGGACAGGACTTACTGGGCACCTAGGGAGGTCCCTTTTTTGTCCAGGCAACCCAAGGCGGACTCTTTATCATTTCTGCTGCTCAGGACCGTTCTTCTGCTCCTAAGCACATGAGTACTTCTCCTGACAAAGAGTCGAAGCAGTTTGAGCAGTTCAGGAAAAACGTGTTTTCCTCGTCTACGTGTGCGTTGAGGTCCCTGAACTACGTAGCCCATATGGTGTCCCACGAAAAGGCCACCCTACCCAGGCTGGAGGACCGGATCCAATCTGTGCCGGATTCGGACCTCAAGGAGGAGCTCGCCTGGGATATCCGACAATCCAAGATTTGTTGTCGGCATGCTCTTCGGGCCACCTACGACTCTGTCGATTCGGTGGCACGAACCTCTCCAACCGCTGTCTCCCTTCAGCAGCATGCCTGGCTCCACATTTCGGGCCTCGCCAACGAGGTCCAGTCGGCCATTCAGGACGCCTCTATTGGGACTTGGTGCTTTTTGGCGGGGATGCAAAGGACATCATCACCGACCTTCAAGAACGAGGTCAGGCACTTAGGTCTGTGAGGTCCATGTACCATTCGGGCAACCAGCCAGCCCCAGCAGCCCTTTCGGAGACTGACCTGGAGGCAGCAATGACGCCATACCCAGTTTCAGCAGGGTAAGCATAAGGCCACGGGAATGATTTTAACACCCTCTGCCTCCAGAACCCAACGTCTGTCTGGAGGACCTCCTCCAGCCTGACTCACCGCCTCCTGACTCTCTAGCCCCACCTCCTCCTCCACCTCTGGAAGAGGAGCCAGTGAAGGGGGGGGGAGTTTGCCCGCCATGCACAGGAGGGCAGAGCATCACCTCCAACAAATGGGTCCTGCAGTTAGTGTCCATAGGACACGCTCTAGAGTTTCTGGAAGTTCCTCCAGATTCTCTTCAAAGTTCCGCCTACTCTCGAGACCAGGTACTTCTAGTAAAGGAGGAAGTTCAAGCTCTCTTACTAAAAGAAGCAATAGAGCCGGTTCCTCTTCAGCATAGAGGCCGGGGGTTTTACTCCAGTTTCTTCCTGGTTCCAAAAAAGACAGGCGACCTGAGACCCATTCTTTACCTCCTGCAGGTTGAACCTGTTTGTCGAGTACAAAAAGATCTTACTTCGAGAAACAGCTATTGCAGCAGGTTACACCATGAGGACTGAAGCCAACAGGTGCCAGGACCCCACGGAAATTTTCTAGCTAGCAGTATGCAGCGGGGACTGCCCCCAACGTCGGCCCCGCCCCTGATGTCAGGCATCATATAAAAGGGGGCGGATCCCCAGTTCTTTTCCTGCCGTTGACTCGCCAGCATCGGCCTCACGGTCCCACTCTAGCGTACGACGACTAGAACTTTCAAGTTTTACTACTAAATGTCGGCATCTCCAACTCCTTCAGAAGGACACCCCTCCAAGTGTGTCTGCGGCAAACAGATACCTTTCAAGGATCTCCATTCATCCTGCCTGCGGTGCTTAGGCCCGGAACATGACACCAAGGCCTGCCCCTTTTGCCAGGGGTTCAACAGTCACACCCGGATCCACCGCCAGAAGGCACTTCAGGGGTTCCTCTTGGAAGAAAAGTTAAAAGGCATGGATCAAGACCCTGCCTCCAGAGGTGAGTCTATCTCTAAGTCCCATAAGCACCGGGACAAGCATCGGGAGAAGGCCAGGTCCAGATCCCCTAACTGGGCCTCGGACTTGCGCAACAGCTCAGGCTCCACGCGCTCAGACCGCTCTCCCTCCAGGGCACGCTCTCAGCCCCCTCCAGTAAAGGTCAAGTCTTCAGGCAGCACTTCGGCTTCTCTGCGTCCCATCAGAACTTCCAGGCCTTCGGCTTCCTCAATACCCTCCCGGGCCTCCTCTAAGTCTTAGGACCGTCACCAGTCCAAGTCCTCATCAAAACAAGCTTCCTCAGAGAGACGCTGGGACTCCGACACCAGATCGGCCTCCCAGCCTCCTAGGGGTCCGGATCCCCCTCTCAGGAAGACTAAGGACCTGACGTCCCTAAAACGGACAATGGACCCGAAGTGGGCTTCCGACCCTTCATCGGTCAAACGCCTGTCTGACCAGACGTTGGCTAAGCACCCGACGTCAGTGAGACGTTCGCCGGAGCCGAAGACTGCCTCCCTGTCACTGGTGGACACCGGTCACCGGGATTCTACAGAGGAGGACCTGACCTTGCCTGATGACCACGCAGGCGACCGTGAGGACATCGGGCTTCCACAGGAGCCTTCGCCAAACCCGCAGACGCCCTCGGACCCGATGCCCGATACTGGTGACAGACCACCGGTGCCAGGTCTGTCGTCCAGTATGAATATTCAAGAGGTCAAAGATCTCTTTAACTTTTAGTGGGACACAATAATTGGAAGAGGAAAATACGATGTCCCTGTCTGCCTATCCACTGATGGAGTAGCTCCCTGTCACCGCTCCACTCAAAGTAGCCTTGCTCTTCAATTGCCATTTGGCTGATCTTGACAAATATAAGCCAAACTCCCCAACCCCCCACCGACCTCTCTATTCTGTATGCTGGATTCTGACAATATGTAGTTAACCCCAGCACTTGCACTGCCCCGGAGAGGAAAGAGTTTACTCTATGCAGAAACATAGAACGTTGAGCTCAAGCTCGATTTTCAAACCTCTGTCTCTGGTACTTACCAGTGTAACCGTCAGATTCTTACGAGCAAACTAACTAGTACACAAAGTGGAAATTGTTTGCTAAATGCCAAAGGCAACAATTGGGCCCAAAAAGACTCAAGTCGAGAACTCAAGAAAAAAAGGTAGTGACTAAATATATCTATATATAAACACAACAATAACAGCAATAAAACAACCACCCCACCCTAAAGAGGGAGAGTACAAGGTACACCCCTGAGGTGCAACACTGTACCTGCCAGCCCACTTCCCAAAAACTAGATTCTGGGAGGGGAGGCAGAGAGGGAGGTAAGAATACAGCAAGACTCCATTAGAAGAAATAACATTACTATGGTAAGTAATATGTTCTTCAAACAACATGAAGTCTTGCTGTATTCTGACAATATGCAGACAACCAAGCAGTTTCCCCCAGGAGTAGGGAGTGCAGAACCTACTTTGGGAACAAGCTCTGCAGTACTGCTGTGCCAAACTTAGCATCACTCCTAGCCTGGATGTCCAGAGAGTAATGATTGGTGAATGTATGGACTGTTTTCCAGGTGGCTGCTTTACAGACTTCTAGCAAGGGTATATATCTGGCAGCAGCTAGAGTTGCAGCTATGCCCCTAGTAGAGTGAGCCCTCAGGCCTGAAGGGGGTGTTTTGCCCAATTTGTCATAGCAGAACTGTTTACAAGAAACAGTCCACCTGGCAAAAGTCATTTTAGTAGTAGGCTTACCTTTTCCCACTTCACCATAAGTGAGAAACAATTGAAGAGGATCATGCCTGTGTGCCTTAGTGTGCTCTATATAGTAGCCAAGAGCCCTTTTTACATCCAAACTGTGTAACCTTCTTTCCCCTGAAGAAGAATGGTCAGTGAAAAACACAGGAAGAGACATGGACTGGTTCAGGTGAAAATCTGACACCACTTTAGGTAAGAACTTCCTGTTGGTTCTTAGGACCACCTTTTCGTTATGGAAGGAAATGAAGTGATGCTCAACTGACAGGGCCTGTAATTCACTAATCTGCCTGGCATAAGTAATAGCTACTAGGAACACAGTTTTCCAGGTCACGTACTTAAGCTCAGCTGAAGCCAGAGGTTCAAGGCGAAATGCCTTTCTGAGAACACCAAATCCTGAATCTTTTCCGTTTGGAGTTGTACGTTTTTCTAGTGGAGGGTTTCCTAGAAACCTTCAAGATATACAGAACTCCTTGAGAAAGATGCAGGCCTGCATAGTATAACTCTTCAAGAGTCAGGCCTTGAGGTTGAGAGACTGGAGATTGGGGTACCAGATCCTCCCCTGAGAGGAGGTTAGGAGATTGTATCTCTTGGGAAGAGACAGGGGATGTGACACTGCCAGAGACAGCAGCAGGGGATGCCAAGGCTTTCTGGCCTAATCTGGAGCCACCAGAATTACTATGCAGGGTTGAGATCTGATCTTTGTCAGGATTCTGAACAGTAGACTGAAGGCATAAAGAAACTTGCCCTTCCAGTCCAGAATGAGAACATCCAGAGAAACAGTCCCCAGGACTGGAGGTCTGCAGCAGAACAGAGGAAGTTTGTGATTGTCCGGGGCTGCAGAGAAATCTCTCTCTCTGGAATGCCCCATCTGGTGAAGATGACTTGTAGGATGTGAGGGTGCAGGGACCATTCGTGATGTCCCTGGGAGATTCTGCTCAGAGCATCTGCCAGTGCATTGTCCTTTCCTGGGACATGAATTGCCATCAGGGAAATTTGAAGGGAATAGGCTAGAGACCACAGTTTCATGGCCTCTGTACAAAAGGCAGTGGACAGAGTGCCTCCCTGCTTGTTGATGTACCACATTGTGTTGGTGTTGTCTGTCCTGATCTGCACCGCCTTGCCCCTGACTGATTCTGAGAAGACTTGAAGGGACAGGAAAACTGCCCTGAGTTCCAGAAGATTGATATGAAGGAGAGACTCTTGAGGGGACCAGACCTCCTGAGCCATGAGGGGCCCCAGTTGGGCTCCCCAGCCTAGGAGAGAAGCATCTGTAGTTAGGACTACTGAGGGGACTTGAGAGAGAAATGGAATACCCTGTCTGAGGTTGTCCTGGTCCAGCCACCACTGGAGAGCTTGGACCAGAGTCTGAGTCACTGGAATCAATTTTGTGAGAATGTCTCTTTTCTGAGACCAGAAGGACCTTAGGTGGAACTGAATGTCCCTCATCTGAAATCTGGCTCCTTGCACCACTGCAGTGGAAGCTGCCATGTGACCCAGGAGTTGAAGAAGCTGCCTTGCTGGACGAGAGACCAGAGGTCGAAAAGAAGAAACAATATCTGTGAGGGCCTTTACCCTTGCCAGAGAGAGGAAGGCCTCTGCTTGGATAGTATCCAGCTATATTCCTATGAAAGTAAGAAGTTGTACTGGTTCGAGAACAGGCTTTGGGAGATTGAGAAGAAACCCCAGAGATTTGAGCAAGTCTTGAGTGATTTGCAGAGCTGACTTGACCTGGTCAGAGGACTGACCTACAATTACCCAGTTGTCCAGATATGGGAAGATGGAAATACCCTGCCTTCTGAGAAAGGCAACCACTACTGCAAAACACTTTGTGAACACCCTTGGAACTGATGTTAGGCTGAAGGGCATGGCTCTGAACTGATAATGGCCTGAAGGCAACTCGAACCTGAGGTACTTTCTGTGGGAGCACATGATGGGAATATGGAAATGGGCATCCTAACCAGTCCCCTGGCCTTACAGAGCAAAGAATCATTCCCAGAGTCACCATTAAGAATTTTGGTTTTGTGATGTGTTTGTTCAAATACCTTAGGTCTAGGATGGGTCGCCACTCCCCTGTCTTTTTTGGGGGTAAGGAAGTACCTGGAGTACAGACCTTTGCCCCTGTGCTGAGTAGGAATTACCTCTACGACTCTTGAGAGCCAGAAGAGAAGAAACCTCTGCCTCCAGAGCAAGGGTCTCTGAGATGGATGCAGGTGGAAAAGACCTGGCCCTCAGTTTTGGAAGCCTTTTGAAGCTGAGGGCCAGTCCCTGGCTTACTACCTCCAGGACCCACTTGTCTGAGGTAACAGATTTCCAGGCCTGGAAGTAGGAATCCAGTGTGCCTCCTACTGGAATGGGGGAGTTGACCCAGGCTGACACATCAGGGTGTCTGCTTGGCAGGAGCCTTGGACTGGGAAGAGGGCTCAGCATGGAATTGTACCCAGAAAAATATAAAACAATTAGAAACAATCAGAAAGGTAGGTTCCTAACCGGACCGACGAGAAACCGAGACAAAAACATTTTCCACAATTTAATGAAACACAAGTCATCACCTATCTACCACACTACCTGTACTGTAGACAGAGGCTGGAAATCCGAACAATAATAAATTGGTTAGAAAAAATGAATGCTGATTCAAACTCTATGGAACCGAGCAGAGGAGAAATCTCCAGAGCGACTTCACTGTTAGGCGGAGTAAAGAATCTGACAGTTACACTGGTAAGTACCAGAGACACAGATTTGAAAACAGAGCTCGAGTTCAACGTTCTGTGCTTCTGCATAGAGTTAACTCTTCTCTCCGGGGCAGTTCAAGTGATGGGGCTAACTGCATATTGTCAGAATACAGCAAGACTTCATGTTGTTTGAAGGTGATTTTGCAGTCACTGTGCAGAATCACCTTCCGGGACTGAGTAACAAGAGAACATTGCCACTGTTCATGAGGTGGGGCCCCAAAAAGCCCATGTTGCAAATTTGGTGAAAAATTCCCAAAATGACTGCATTACGAGCGTGTATTGCAGTTTCAACGCACGCCGTAATCTTCGACAATTTTTAATATTTTCACTCCAGATTTTTAACATTGCCATTTTTTCACACCTCTTTATGAACAGTACAATTGTCATTTTTCACATCCTGCCTGAAATATGTTTTTGCACCTGTGGTGCACAATGGCCCGGTCGCTGTAGGAAATCAACTTTCAGGACAGATTAACAAAACCACAGTGCTAATGTTCATGGGGGGAGGTCCCAAAATGCCTGTGTTGAAAATGTGGTTAAAAAATTCCAAAAAATAATTGCGCTACGCAGTTTCTACGCACACTCGTGACTTCAATTTTTCATGTTTTCACTCCAGATTTTCAGCATTGTCATTTTTTTACACCTCGTAATGAATAATACAGTTGTCATTTTTCACATCCTGCCCAAAATGTGTGTTCGCACCCGTGACGCCAAATGGTGCAATCGCTGTGCAAAATCACCTTTCAGCTAACGAACTGATAGTGCCACTGTTCATGAGGTGGGGGTCACAAAAAGTCCAGAGTGAAAATTCCAACAAATGCCCGGGCATTAGGGTTTCCAACCATAACACCCCACTCTGTAGAGACTGACAGGCGTCACGGGTGTGACTTGGGATCATCGGCTGTAATGCTCACGCCAATCCACCCCAACCCTGCAGCCAGTGACAGGCATCGAGGTGTGCCTTGGAGTCTTCGGCCCCAAAGTTCACCCCATTCTCCTATACTGCACCCATCTCAGCGCATTTCCTTATGGAATGGGGTGAGCATAAGGCCCGAACACCCCAAGGCACACCGTGACACTTGTCAATGTCTGCAGGGTAGGGTGAGGTGAAATGGCGTGAGCGTTATAGCCGATGACCCAAAGGCACATCCCAGTGCCTGTCAGTCTGTGCAGGGTGGGGGTTGGCGTTAGTTCAATACTTCACTGCCATGCCTATTATGCATCTCTCTAACTCCTGCACTACCAGTGCCAATGCCAGCAAGACAACATTTGGCATTGACAAATGGTTGTTTAGTTTTTATTTTAATGAGCTAGTAAGACGCACAGAGCTCCCCTTTGGAATTAAAACCTTGACAACTAAACATTTTCAGTGTAGCCATCTTTTCCATTTCATCAGTGTGTGTGGAGGTTACAGTACAGTGTCACTGCTGTTAATTAGATACCTAGCCTAATGGGAGTGTATCAGCATTGTTGTTCAGGGCAGTTCTCTCGAGGTAATGATCTAGACGTTTCTTTCTGTACGTTGGATACTTTTCAGTTGATGCGTTTTATTGATTTAGCAACAAAACATCACAAACACTGCACTGGATACTTTGTATATAGGCAGAATAACACAACTGGTACTACTCCTACATGCACGTAGAGAAACTGCCTGCTTTAATCCATTCTGCTTTCCAGGCACGGGGAGGAGGCCTTTTGTGTGTAGCCTTTTCATCCATATGGGATATTGCTTGTTGCATGGCTAGGAAGTTTCAGTGCAGAGTTGTGAGTTGTAGTGGTAATATTTATTGTTTAGTAGATTTGTGAGTGAAAGTTTTTTTTTTTTTTTTTTTTTTTGTTTACCATAGTTTGGAGTCATGAGGCATCTAGATTTACATTTTGCAGTCTTCAGAATGATGAATAACAAACCAATATATATATTTTTTGTCCTGTCTCCCAAGTTTTGGTCTCCTGCCGCTGAGTATGTCCAGTTCTCGAAAATCAAAATCTGCAACAAGGAGCATGGAAGCAAGTAAACCTGAGGTTAGTGCATGTTAACGCTCATTCCCTAAGCGTGATCCATCTTTCTATCGCGGTCCCAAAAAGTAGAAAAGCCAGAGGTTGGCTCTATCCTGGTGTGATAAGTGATTTTGCCTGGCTCATTCTCTCATCTTTTGAAACTAAAAAAGCAGCAGGGTGTACTTTTATGTTAAGGTTCCATTTGGTGGCCACATTCATGTGTTCAGGAACAGATTTATTGGATCGAAGAACTAAAACATAATACTTCTGTATGTGATTGTTTCTTAGTATTTGTGTACGGGTCATCCTCTGCAGCTTAGCTTGCAGGAAAGAACCGTAAAGAGATGCTATGCTAACTGTGCTCTATGCACTTGCAAATGGCAATTATAATTCATCAAAAAATTCGGCACAACTAGTTAGTTTAAGCAAAATGAAAGTTACTATTATTGAAACTTCTCATTTGCACGTTGTCTGTGATAGAGTAGTTTGTTCTGACGGTCATCACCTGGCTCCATACATTGGACAAAGTTCATTTACAAGACCAGATTGGCATTCTTTTTTCATGTGTGTATTATAAATTGTTTATTCACTTTATGATGCAAGGATTTACCCCCCATATCTATCTTCCCATTGGATTTACCTCCCAGCATCCCCTTGTCTAGCCCACATCCCCCCCCCCGGGGGCAAGGGGGAAAAACTGAGATCTAGCTGTGTTTCGCTGACAAGCTTAGGCAGGCATAATTAATCCCCACGTGTCAAGTTGCTCAGTCTCAAAGGGCCTTTTTCTTTGTTGCAATCCCTAGTGGAGTGAATATGCAATGATGTCAGCACACATTGGGCACACTTCTGCTCCTGACATACAAACCTCTGCCGCTCCACCAATCCTAGCAACGGCACTGGTCCCTAGTGTGCACCTGCCCCTAGCCATCGGTAAGGGTTGGAATGTTGCTGAGCACCAGATTTCTCCTACTCATCAGACACACTCTTCCCCCCCCAACAGACCCTCTGATGCTCCAAGTTTACTTCCCAAACCCAGGTCGCCAGCATCTCAAGTGGTAGTTTTATCACAGGCGAAAGCTGGCTGGTTACATTCCCACCATGCCTGGCTGATGGGTGGAAACAGTGCAGGTGGGGGCTGCACATGTTCTGGCCGCACTGGCAACCCGGTTTCAGGAGCAGAGTCTGGAGCTGACTGGGGAGGCACTCTCTCTGCAAGGGAGGGTCATCGCCAGGGAGCTTGCTGGCTGTTTTTTTTTTTTGGAGGGGGCTGCCTGACTTCATGCAGGTGTGCAAGCCAAGAGAATGGGTGGGGGGGGAGAAAACCCATGAACTGCGAACCATTCAAATGACTTTCACCGGCACTCTCAGGCCTCCCCTCGCATGGATCCCTGCTGCTTCTGTCAGTGGGGGGGGGCAAGGCTGGGTGGTTGCTGCCTGATGTCAAAAGAAAGTCAGCGGTTTGAGGGCAAAAAGTTGAATCCCAAAAAAATACAAGTCATTTGTAATACACCCGTGAAATTCTGGGGCTCGGACTTCACCCATGGTCTCCACCACGCCACAAGGCAGGCACTGGTCTGGAACAGAAGAAGAGTCCTGTGAAAAATACTTGCCTACATCTGCATAACCTACGGAGCAGTGAGATGGTTTAGTGTCACGTAACCTATAACTTGCTGAACAATTCTGAATGACACGTTTAGCAGTTCTAAGGGGCAACGGCCTGTCTGTCTTAGGCTCCTGTATGAATTTATACAGCATCAGGTGGTGATGTGGAAACCCTGTTTAATTCCTGTTCATATTGTAGCATCATTTAATAACTGTCTCATTTTGTTTTCAGATAATGAATGCTATTTTCTGAGACTGCTATGATTTTTGTTGCATCACAAAATAATTTGTTTCTCTTTGAATTTAGTTTTTCTGAGATTTCACCCCATCAGCCCTGAGGAAGTCACAGGCTGGTACTTTGAGTTTGGTGTGCAGTGTGTGCTCATGCCTTTTGTTTTGTTTTTCTTCTGTTTAATGGGTTTCTGTGGCTTTGTGCATTTCTTAACTGCTGCCTAAAGGATGCATGAATAGCTAAGGTTTAAAAGCAGAACTGTCAACCCACTTCAGGCCTAAAAAGAATTACCAAAAAAAAAAAGCCCAGCGGTGTGAAGGGCTAAAGCTCTTGCACTTTACTTCCAGCGACGCTGGCAACCCTGGTACAGGAACAGACTGGGGTCTTCGGGGGTCGGCTGGAGCAGGAGAGGATTAAGCGTCCAAGTGATAGCTCTCCTCTCCTGGGGTGGAGAGGTTGGTTGGTTGGTCTGGCCATAGACTACCACCAGGTGGAGGCCTGGTGTGAGTGCACCACAGGAAGCAAACTAGGGAAGGGACACTGTGGGGAACGTCAGCAGGGTGCGCTTCCATGCACAAGGCTGATGCTCTGCAGCATCGGGTGGTGAGAAAACGAAAAACAGGAAGAGTCGGGGTTGGGGGCTTAATAAAGCCCAGCCCACTGGCTCCCGAACCCGCATCACTACCCGAATGCCACCACTGGTCCGCCTTGTATTATTCACTGGAGGGGGGGGATGGCCCTCCTTCCTCAGGTTCCACTGTGACGGGCGAATTTGTGGTGAGACCCTAACCAAGGTGTATCAGGGAAGGCAGGGACTGGGCTGATAAGCCGCCCCTGGAAGCAGTAGCAGAAACAAAATATAGAAAACAAACTGCATTTTGTGTTTAATTGGTTTTTCGTAATAGTATATGATATCCCTTTCTGGATAAACAGTTATGTAAAAACAGTCATCAGGGCCATGGATTTATTGGTGAATTAAGTAATCAGGTTCCTCAAGATCTGCAATTCCAGAATCGCACCACTGATGTCAGACGCGGTATAAAGGGGGTGGTCCCCTGGCGTCACCTCAGTTCTCCCGCCGGAGATCCGGCTGAAAAAACTTGTTTCTAGTGGCCATTATCTCCACTCGGAGGATTTCCGAGCTGTAAACCCTAATGTGCAAAATCCCGTACTTGATTTTTCACAGGGAAAGGGTGGCCATGCGCACTAATCCCAAGTTTCTTCCAAAGGTTGTGGCTGAATCCACATTAAATCAATTCATTGAACTTCTGTGTTCTTCACAGAACAATTCAATCATGGAGAGTATCTTCTGCGCACCCTGGATGTGCATAGAATACTGAGATGCTATACAAATAGGACTAAGGATCTCAGAAAGACTGATCAGCTCTTTGTTTCTTTCGCTAACAAAAGAGAAGGCAGTGCTGTTTGCAAGCAATGCCTTTCTAAGTGGTTAGCGAATTGTATCATTTTCTGTTATGAAAAGTATAACAAGACCCTGTCGGGTCATGGCAGAGGCTACTCCGCCGGGGGGGGTAGCTGCCTCTGCTGCTTGTTTCAGGAATGTGTCAGCGGCAGAAATCTGTGCAGCCGCAACTTGGACTTCTGTCCACACTTTCACGAAACATTACAGTCTGGACATTGCCTCTCGCCGCAGAGCAGGCTTCGGGTTGGCTGTTCTGCAGGGACTCCTTTCGTGATCCCTGATCAGACTTTGTCATTTGTGGATGACAATGCCTCCTCCTGTTTTTTTCTCTTTGTTCCAGACTGCTTGGAATTCTGTCCTATATGTGAATACCTACTGCAAGAGCCCTCTCGAACTAAGATAGTACAGTTATGTAAGAACTACCGTGAACAGTAGATCTTGAGAGAGCTCTTTGCAGGTATTACCTTTCCCTCTCCCTCTGTCCCCTCAATTCTTTGTTTCATCTATGGGCATATCCTCTTCTTTCCTGTCATGCCTTTCTGCTTTTGGCGGGAAAGAACTGGAGGGCGGGTGTGGGGGACCACCCCTTTTTACTGACACCGGTCACTTGATGTGGGGGCAGTCCTCTGCCACAGACTGCTAGCTAGAAGTTTTTCCGTGGGGTCCTGACGCCTGGTGGCTTAGTCTTATATGTGAATACCTACTGTAAGAGCCTCTCTTAAGGATCTACTGTTACGGTAAAAGTTCTTACGTAACTGCACTTTTCCTGTGGGCAAAAGAGACCAACAACTGGTCCGTCTTTCTGGCGGAACTGGTCCTGGCCAAATAGTAATGCAAAATTCTGTGTACATCCAGAGTGTGCAACAGTGCCTCCCCTTTGTTCGAGTACACTGGGTAATAAACTGGTAGTTGGATGTCCTTGTTCAACATGAACTCAGACACCACCTTTGGTAGGAACTTGAGGTTTGTATACAGGGCTACTCTGTCCCTGTGAAAAATAAGATAAGGCTCTTTATACATCAGAGCCTGCAGCTCAGAAATCCTTCAGGCCAAGGTAATGGCAACTAAAAATAATTCCTTCTGAGAGAGAAGGTGGAGCTCGCAACTTGCGGCTGGTTCAAAGGGTGGCAAGGTAAGCTTTTCTAAAACAAACAGGAGATCCCAAAGCGGCACTGGGTCTCTCCTGGGGGGGGGTTAATATGCAAGATGCCTCTCAGAAAGGTCTTGCAGATGTCCAGCTGAGCCAGAGTTTTCCCATGCATTGGTGCATGGTAAGTTGACAGAGCACAGAGATGCACCTTAATAGACGAGTAACTGAGACCCAAGTCCGACAGGTGGAGAAGATACTCCAGCACAGATTCCACAGGACAACTGAGGGGATCCAGAGAACAGGGAATCGCCCACAAGCAGAAGCGCTTCCATTTCATGGCGTATGTAGCCCTGGTAGAGGGTTTTTTCCCTGCCACGAGCACCTCTGCCACTCTGAGGGATACTCCAAATCTATCCCTAGCTAACTACGCAGGAGCCAAACATGCAGATGCAGGAACCGGAGAGCTGGTTGGACCAACGTCCCCTGCTCCTGGGAGAGCAAGTGAGTGGAAAGGGGCAACGGAACTGGCAGTTCCAGTGCCAACTGTTGCAACAGCGGGGCCAAATCTGTCGAGGCCAGAAGGGCGCTACCAGTATCACCCTGGCTTCTTCTGCCTACAGCTTGAGCAGGACCCTCTGACAAAGAGGGAAGGCATACAGAAACTTTCCTGTCCAAGAGAGGGACAATGCATCTCTCCAAAAAACACCAGGCCCGGGATCTATTGAGCAGAAATTGGGCAGTTTGTCCTTGTGTGGGGATGCAAAGAGGACCAGTTCTGGCTGACCCCACCTTTTGAAGAGGTTGTCTACTTCTTGCTGTAGTTCCCACTCATGGTTCTTAGACCAAGAGCGACTTAGGCTGTCTGCGAGGACGTTATGAATCCCTGGAACATGGACTGCTGTAATGTCCAGGTTGTGATCCACTTGCCAAGACCATACTCTCATCACCTCTCTGCATAGGGGATACGAATGTGTACCCCCTTGCTTGTTGAGAAGGAAGACTACTGGGGTATTGTCCAACTGGACCAGCAGAGGTCCAGGAAGGAACATCCCTTGGAAGGCTTGAAGGGCGTACAGTACGGCTTTCATCTCCAAAATGTTGATGTGGAGTGCTCGTTCCATTGTGTTCCAGGAACCCCTTGTCTAATGAGAAGCAAGATGTGCTCCCTATCCCAGCCCCGAGACGCCAGTAGTAAGGGTCTGCTGTGGACTGGGCCGCTGGAAGGGAACCCCTATGCTCTAGTGGGCTGGGGTGAGCCACCAGGTCATGGACTGTTGGACTGTATTGGAGATCCAAATGGGCTCCTCTAGCTTGTCCATGCCTTGATCTGATTGAGCCCTGAGGTGACACTGCAGGATCCTCTTGTTCAGACGCGAGAGTGGAACCATGACTTTGGCTGCGGCCATGTGACCTAGCAGTTGTAGAACCATCCTCGCTGGAACCAAGTCAGAGTCCTGTACCCTGCGAACAACTTCTCTTAGCGTTGATGTCCTGTCTGTGGGCAGAAATACTTTCCCTTGGACTGTGTCCTGGTCTGCTCCTATGTAATATAGCCTTTGAGCTGGCATCAGTTGTGACTTGGGCAAGTTTAGGGTAATGCCCAGAGTCTGGAATAGACTGAATGTCTCCTCCAGGGTTCTGTTCAGTTGGTCTTATGCCGGAGTGGTAAGAAGCCAATCGTCCAGGTAAGGGTACAGAAAGTAACCCTCCCTCTCCTGAGGGCCACTGCTAGGCACTTGGTAAAAACCCATGGTGCTGAGGATAGGCCGAATGGCAGCACCCAGAACTGGTAGTGTCCACCTTGGAAGGTAAAGCAGAAGTGCTTCCTGTGGGACGGCAGGATCTTGATGTGCATGTAGGCGTCCTGCATGTCCAGAGAGCAAAGCCAGTCTCCTTGGTGGAGCATGGGCAACAGGCTCGCCAAGGTCACCATTCTGAACCATTTGTATTCAATAAGTGTTCAGTTGACTCAGATCCAGAATGGGACAGAGGTCTCCCATCTTTTTTGGGACAAGGAAGAAATGGGAATAAAATCCCTTGCCCCGTTGAGTAAAAGGAACCTCTTGTATGGCTCCTTTGTCCAATAAGGCCTGTATCTCTGCCCTCAGGAGGAGTGCATGGGAGGGTGAGCAGTGGGAGGGGACTGGTGGGTTGTCCGGTGGAATCTGGGTGAACTCTAGAGAGTATCCCCTTTCCATTATCTGGAGGAGCCATTGGTCCAATGTTATACTGGACCATCCAGATAGGTAGAGGGAGACTCTCCCTCCTACCACCTCCCCCTGCACTTCCTGCAGTGGAGAGGGGGGGTGATAGGGAGTCATGCTGTGTTGGAGGGTCTAGGCAGGGGATGTCTGGGTGCCTTGGGATTTTTGGGACCCTGGGCACCTGAAGGGACAGGGTGGCCTTTTCTTTTAAAACCTTCCTTGTGTTGTGTCTGGCATCTTCCTTGCTGTCCCTGATTTTCCCGGAAAGGGACGGCGACATGTGGGCTGTTGCTCCAACCTGTACATCCTGTGGACTTAAGATACTGTTTTGCCTGAATCTTGAAGTCCAGTAATCAGTTTCTCAGTGTTCTGGCCAAACAGGACTGGTTCCTGAAAAGGAGCATCCAGGATAGCATTCTGTAGATCCTGTCAGAAGCCAGAAACTCTGAGCCAAGCCTACATACGCATGCAAATTCTGGTGGCCGCTGCTCTTGCTGCTGTATCTGCAGAGTCATAAGAACTCCTTAGGACATGTTTATCCACGTCCATGCCAGACTGTATGACAGCAAGGAGTTCCGCCTTACCCTCTGAATCTAGCTGGGCCTTGGCCAGATCCGTTGCCTTTGCCCACAGGGACTTCTGGTATGTGACCTTGTGGGCAAGGAAGTTCAGTGATCGAACAGTGCAAGTTGCCGACGAGTACACCTTACGACCCATCTGGTCCGGTTTCTTGGATTCAAGGTCTGGTGGCTGGGCACTTGTGGCATGGTTGTGCCTGCCATGGGCAGCCATCAGGACCATAGAGTCTGCCTTCGGGTGTTCACCCAGAAAAGGCTCCCCTTTTGGAGTCTTATAGAGCCTATCAGCCTTGCGTGATACTGCGATCATAGTGGCTGGATGTCTCCATGTTGACCTGGTTACATCCTGAAAAGGCTGTACCAATGGGTGGGGGTGACCAAGGGTTTAGGGTCATTGGCCCCTAAACTTTCGCCAATCTGCATCTCTTAGGGTCCAGTTCCTCTGTGTCCCACTGGTATAGCGCCTGAATGTGCCGTATAATATCCAGAAAGGATGGGTCATCTGGGGGTGACCTCGGTGAGTCCCTTGGATTAGGAGCCGGGATAGATAGCTCGTCCTCCAAGGAGTAGTCCAAAGACGAGTCCCCGGCATCATCCCCTGAAGACGACAGCGGGTGTCTGCTGGAGAATGGGACAGACGACAGGTGTCTCTTACAGGCGCCCAACCCAGGAGTCCGCCTTTCCTCCTTCTCTGGGGCGGAAGCCCCTTTGGTGGTAAAGGCCGCTCAGGAGGTAGATCCATAGGCAGTGGCCGTACTGGGGATGGGTCCCTAGGTCTGGGGAGAAGATCCCCTTTAATGGTATTTCACCATGCGTTAAAGAGCACTTCCACCTCAGCCAGTGGAATGACTGGTGTTGGGGGCATCTCGTTCGTGCCAGAGGGCCCAGGCATCTGATCTGGAGGCACCAATGTCTGGTTCTCGGGCACCTTCTCTGTAGGTGTTTCTGGCATCCGATTCCTTTGGAGAAGGCTGCTGGGCATCCAGTATCCCTGTGTTCGGGGAATCTGTCGCTGGGGCCAGTGGCTGATCCTTCGGGGTCGATGGCCGGCACTTCGGGGCTGACAGCCATTCTTTGGCCAGTGGTGCCTGCTCCTTGTCTTGACGCAGAGTCAGAGTGTCCGGTGGTCTGCCTTCCCTCGGAGGCAGATGACAACCATTCCTTGGGTGGGGGAAGCGTCCGGTGCCTAACGACCTCCTGGCTTTTCGTGGATTCATCCAGTTTCTTATGCTTCTCGGATGATCCAGAGTGCTTGCGGGTGCCAGACTCTGTGGATTTGCCCATAGCTAACACCTGTCCCTCATGGGTCAACCTGTGATTGTGGAGTCGGTGGGCCAAGGGGACCTGGGTGGATGGCTGCCCCTGGGAAGAAGACTTCCTACCTTTAGCATGTGTTGAGGTGGTCGACTTATTGTGGGTCTCCCCCGAAGCTGCCTTGGAGCTTGGGGGGGACAGACTCCCACCTCCTGCTGGAGGTGGAGGTAGTAGACGCCCAGTGAGGAGACTTTGGGCGGGACTCTAATCTGGCTCTCTCCTTCTCCTGGTGGTGGTGTTTCCCTCCCAATCTCTTCTCCTTGGGGAGACTCCCTGACTGAGGATGACGAACTGTGTCCCAGTGGGGCCTTCTGCATGGCGGCTACTTGCTGCTCGAGGAGATAGGCCTTCAGAGTGTTGGCGCTGCAAATCCTGGTTTTGTTGTTGAACTTCTGCCAATGTGGCAATCATCATGCCTGTAGTCTGGGCCTAGGCAGATCAGGCAGGCAGAGTGGCCGTCCTTCACTGGGATCTGCTTCCCGCACGCACACTTAGATTTTTGCTGCAGTATCAATGAAGACATGCACTTAAACTGACAAAAACTATTGAAGAAAAATATTATTTTAGAGAAACAACTGTGCAATGCGCGAGAAAAAGTCTGTTGACTGTGACTGTGGCATCTGTGGATCCGATGTTAGCAGGTCAGCAGTGGGAAAAGAACTGAGGTGGCACATAGGACCACTCATTTATACCATGTCTTACGTCGGGGGCAGAGCCAGTGTCGGGGGCGGTCCCCCGCCAGAGACTGCTAGCTAGAAGATTTTTCTGTGGGGTCCTAATGCTTGCCGGCCTTAATCCTAATGGTATTACCTGCTGCAAGAGCTCCCCTTCGAAATTAGATCACTGGATCCTTGTCCGTCCCATTTCACTTACAATCGAGGCCAAGTCTGGAGCTAGTCATAATTCCGTTTGTGACTTCACGGTCTGTTGCTTTGGAAAAGACTTTGATATCACAAGTTAGGGCATGATGGTCAGCTCCAGATTAAGCATTGTCTATAAGTTAATTGTAAAAAGATTTTCCTGTAAATAAATACCCTTAGTAATAATAAATTTAAAGACTTAAAATTCAGTTTTGAGGGGAATATTGTGTAAGTTTGGCTGATGCCATGTTGTGCCTTTTTTTTTTTTTTTTTGTGGTCGGATCCTCAATGTCTAGAACGCAGTTGTGAAATTGTATCACAGAGTTGCTTCAGAATTTATCTTTGATTCACTACATGGGGGACCCAGGTTTGTTTCTGCATATGGGATTCTAGCCAAGCCTGCATGTGGGGGAACACAGACCACAGAAGACACTATGATGCCTTGGAATCTGGAAATGCAAGGCTGCCTTTCTTCTGACCAAGGGGGAGGATGCTATGCTGGCAAGAATACACCACCCCTAATGTTTGTATGCTGGGCATGGAGGCAGCAACATGCAGCCCTGTACAGATGCCACTGTGCAAGGGCAGAGGGAAGCTCTGGCATGGGCACGTGTCCAGGTGTAGGAGCAGCTGCCAGTAACCACAGTATAGGTTGGCAAATAGGTAAGTGCAAGAACAGTCCGGCATAGGCCGGTTGGAGGCAATCAAGGTAAGATCCTAAAGTGGGAGCACAAGGTGGAAGTCAGGATGGAAGAACAGCATGAAGGGAGGGAAGACATAGAGAGAAAGTTGAGTCTTCTATAAGCAAGCGATGCACCGCACTTTTATGCAATGAGCTTATTAGCAGTCGCTTATTATTCTCGGCTTCCATATTTTTGCAACATTAAATAAAGTAAGTTCCACTGGGGAAAAATGTTTTCCTTCTGAAAAGCTTAATCGAGGGCTAAGCCTTTGGGGGGTGGGACGCGCTGTATTTTGACTGCTTTCCTTTAAGTCTGGTCTCCTTTCCACACCTTTTTGAGATTGGTAGCATTCTGCTTGCAAAGGTTTTTTAGGTCTGAGGGTTGATAGTTTCCTTTAACAGTGTGCAGCTTTGGAGTATTACTTCCAATGTCTGAGGATTAAGCTCAGATTCATTCTTGGCTTTGTAGGCTCTAGGCTATGGAATAGTGCATAGAGCCTACAGGTGTCTGTTTCGGAGGGAGTGGGTTAGCCCTTGTGTATGGGTGTACCATATATGTCTCAGAAATAGGGTAAGTATGTAGATGTTTTCATCTCGGCTCAACAGTGGGATGGCCTGGGAATGGGAGGCTTTCATAGCACATTCTGTACTGCCTCTGTAATCTGGCCTACCAGATGAAGAGGGGATACTGACACCTTTCAGAGCAGGGCTTAAAGGAACATGAACTTCTGTGAAAATGAAGAAATTTCCATGTAAAAGGACATGTTTATTTGCAGTGGCCATCATAGTTTGAAGCCTGTGGAAAGCTCTTTCAGATGAGGTGTTAGGCTCATCTATATCTGGAAACACTCCAGAGAGACAGACGACTGAGCCTGTTCAACATTAACATGACGTTGCAGCCATTTTTAGAACACTGTAATGTTATCGAGGAACAAGCTGTGTATGTGCCCAATTACGCTGTGTCAGGCATAGCTTGTTCCTTGATGACATCGCAGTGTTCTAAAACTGGCTGCAGTGTAATCTTAATATTGAACAGACTCCGTTACCTGTATCTCTGGAGTACTTCCAGCCACAGATGAGTCCAACACCTTGTCTGAAATAACTTTTTGTGGGCTTTCAAACTATGTCAGCCACTGTACATGAATGCTTCCCTGTAACAGAAATCAACTGCTGTACCAAGTGTTCTCAAAAGGCAGTTTTGTTAGAAATATTGCCCCTTACTCTTCTTCATGGGTGCTGTTTTACTATTGCAAAGCAAAATATCATCATGATGTTATTGGAAGTGGGTGTTGTTTCTTGGTGTGCTGTAGATGAAATAGAAGAAAGTTATTTTATTTTTTATTTATTGAAGATTTCAGAATTAAAACGTTTGAGTCAGAGACTCACTTACAAAGGCTCCACATCAGAATACAAACATTGTTAGACAAGAATACATCACGTAGGCACAGAGAAGGGTTACATATAACTTGTAAAGGGTGTGCATTACAAAACAGTGAGTGAGCTATGTAGTTTAGTTATACAGAGTTTAAAAACGTAGGAGACAGTAGACATGAGTAACTAGGGGCAAAACAGGTACCAGTTTGAGGAGTTAGTACGCTATATGAATTAAAAGACCATGGCAGGAGACTGTCATGTCGAAATGGCGGCATCTTTGGCTGGGAGAAGGAGGATTGAGCATCCCAGAGCACCCCTTCCTCATTCGACGAGGGTGAGTTGCTTGGTTCCGCTGCTCTGCTGCTGCCTGGGTAGCCACATCGGGCAGTGCAGTAGGACACCCACAGGAGGGGGTATGTCAGCAGACACTCCAGTGGTACATTCTACTTGTGTGCACCTGGCGTCAGGTTATTGACTTCCTAGGAGAGGGAGGGGAAGAAGCAAGTTGAACTGTACCCTGAATCGGCTGGATGAAACCCAGTTATACGTGGACTCCGCCCAGCTGCCCCAACTCTTGCTTCTCTGGTGGGGGACGCTGAGTCTGTGTCCCTATCACAGGAGGGAAGCTGTGGGGTTGGAAAAGGGCCAAGATAAGGCTGTGTCGGGGCTTAGTGGCTGCTGCTAGGATTAAATGTGGCAGTCATTGCAAAAGGGGCATGAACAGTAAAAAATAAGTTTTGAAAAGGACCATGACAGTGGGTTTGTTTCCCTTTTTGACATCAATTTAAAGAGTAGGATTTGACTTTAAATGTGATTGGGAAACTTTTAAATATTTTAACATTGGAATGAGTCATTGTTTCTGATGTGCTTTGTATTTTTACATTAAAAAATAATTTGTATATCTGTATTTACTGATCTTCGGGCATATCTCTGTCATCAGGTCACACTTATGGAACGTAGCCATCGGGCATCAGGATCACACACAAGCTTTTTCTGCAGCAGTCTATAAGGGGCCGCCCACGCCGATGTCAGGCTCCAATGTCACACACCCTGTATAAGCACGGGCAGCCTCGCTTCCTCCTCAGTTCTTTCCTGCCATCGACAGTTTGCGCACGGACTCCATGGAGGCTTCATAGCTCAGTTTTACCACAGCTGGGCCGCGCGCCCCCTCTGTCAGTACCTGTGTCAACAGTGCTTCCTTTTCTTGTGGTCAATCTTAATGCCATTCTTTCCTCCATTACCTCGTCTCTCATACAACAGTTTGTTCCATGGCCAGAGTCGTCGTCGCCCATGCCGTCAGGTACTGCCTTGGTGTTGTCATTTCAACCCATCTACCCCGCATCCTCTAGAGAGATGTTGGTACTCCAGTTGTCAGTTCCTGCCTCAAAACAGGCCGACGTCGAGGAGTAGGAGCACCCTGATCTCATTCTCCCTGGAGGAGGAGGAGGGGGAAGAAACTAAGGTGGACTCCTCTGACAGGTCTGCTGTCTCCTTCAGAAGTGAGGAGTCAGTCAAGCACCCCCCGGACCCCTCTTTCTTAAACAGCATGAAGCAGCTCTCCTCTAATATGGGATTCCAGACTGAGGAAGAGGACATCACAAGGAGGAATCGGGTGGATTTCTTGGAGATTCCAGAGTCTTCACCCAAGGTTGTTATTCCTCAGTTGCCAGCATTGAATGATGCTGCCACTGCTACCTGGCACAGGCCCAACCTGGTACCATCCATGCCCAGAAAGGCTTATAAGCTTTAACAGGTGCCTCAGGGGCTGCCCTTTTATGCAGCCCAGCTGGAAACAGACTCTGTGGTAATTAAGGCCGCTTATGACCTGACTAAGGCCTTTAAGCACCTCAGTTTCCTACCCCCGACCAGGAATCTAGGAGGCTAGACCTTTGGGGCAAGAGTACTTTTGCCTCTGCCACTCTAGGCCTTAGAGTTGCCAGTTACTTGGCTCATCTGATTAAGTACCAGAATATCCTCTAGAAGAAGGGCAGTGCTGCTGCTCAGGCCCTCCCTGAGGGTTCCCAGAGACAAGAGCTTATCAAAGTGCTCCAGGCCTTGAAATATGTCAGTAAGATCTCCTCAGAGCCACCTACGATACAGCTGATACTACAGCCCAGGCAGCTGCATCCGGCATTTACCTCAGAAGGCACTCCTGGCTTAGAGTCTCTGGTTTTGCTGCTGATGTCCAATAAAAGGTGTTGAATGCCCTTTTTGTGGGTCATAAGCTTTTTGGTCCAGATGTGCAGGATAGTACCAATGAATTGCAGGCCTGTGCCTGGGTTATTTGGTCTGTCCACTCCCTTTACTATACCCAGCTCAGGAGTAGACCGAGGCCCTCCTTTCGTAACATCTTTCACAAGTCTGGTTCCGGAAACCAGAATTAAGCGCAAGTGCAGAGCCAGCATTGCCTTAGCTGCCCCCTCCTCCACCTATGGTTCCTCTGTTAAGCAATCCAGAGGAGGAGGTGCAGCCCCAGCTGCTGGTTCAGCTTCAGCCTGACTTCTTGACAGATCCCCCTCCTCTTGTTCCAAGCCAGGAGGTAGTGGTCAGAGGTTGGTTCTCCCTCCATCTGTCCCAGTGGGGAACCATTACTACAGGTGCTTAGATCCTGCAAATAATCGAAAAGGGCCGTGCTCTAGATCTTCTAGAACAGCCTCCAGATGTTCCCCCAGTTCCCACCTCTTATTTTCCAAACCACATCAAAGTGCTCCAGGGAGGAAGTTATTGCCTTGTTGTGCAAAAGAGCAATAGAACCAGTGCCTAGATGTCAAAAGGACAAGGGTTCTACTCCTGGTTCTCAAAAAAAAAAACGGGTACTTGAGACGCACCTCCACATAAACGTCTTAGAAATGAGGGTAGTTCTGTATGACTTGCAGGCCTTCAAGAGCCATCTCTGCCCGGGCCCTTTGCTGGTGCAGTTGGTCAAACCTTACTGTGGTCTATTGCATCAACAAGCAAGGAGGGACTGTTTCCTACCCCCTGTGCCAGGAGACGATGAGGGTCTGATACTGGGTTGTAGATCACGGTCTAGAGCTGTCAGCTGTCCAGGTGCCAGGCACCCAAAACACCTTGGCGGACAGCCTTAGCAGGACACAGTCCAAAATGCATGAGTGGGAGAAGCTGAACTCAGTCACAGAAGACCTGTTCGATAGGTAGGGTCTCCCAGAGTTGGACCTTTTTGCGTCCCCACTCAGTGCAAAACTGCCAAATTTCTGCTCTCTTGATCCAGGGCCTGGAGTTTTCTGGCGAGACACGTTGTCCCGCTCCTGGAAAAGGAGGTTTCTTTACACCTTCCGTCCCTTCCCTGTCATTCAGAGCTATGAGCCAGCAATCAGGCAGCTACGCCATCTCATCACCGGGTGACAGATCATCTGCCACCGGACTGGCGAAAGCATTATCCAAGTCAACCACTCCCACTGGCGCTGACTCCCTGGACAGACGAGGCTCGGATCACTGTTCCGGGAGGTCCACCTCTCAGCCCCCAAAAGGCTGAATGTTGGATAAGCCAATGCCGGAGAAGTGAATGTCGGATAAGTGGTCGTCTGCCAAGAACCCGCACCGATGCCAGCTTTCCCAGGCCGCCTTCAAGCCAGCGCCCCCAGCCTCGGCCCCTACCACCTCGACTCCAGCATCACTGGCCTCGCCCCCCGCCACTGGCCAGTGAACGCACAGAATGCAGCATGCCATCAGGTACCCCGCCATCAGCCTTAAGGCACCGACTCTGCCCCCAGACCAGAGGCCAGACCCGTCGAACCGTCCAACGCTGGACCAGGAACCAAGGCTCCAGCTGTTGGAGGTTAAAGACCTCTTTTCCTCTTGGTAGAATACGATCAAGGGGGATCTCCTCCCACCAAAGCCCACCCACATGGAGGAGCCTATCCCTAAGGACCATTCTCCACTCTCGAGGGAACCCACCCCTCCCCTGAGGACAGGGGCCAGTTGGGCCATAAGAATCAACCCCAGACAAGGAGCCAGACCTCCTCCTGCTCTACCGAACAGCATAAACGCTGGCGTTAGTGTACAAGGTCTTGGTCCTCTTCCTCCGAAGAGTCTGTCCATTCCTCTTCATCGGAATCCTCCTTGTTAGGGGGACTCCCTTCACCTAACCCAAGGGACACTCCTAGGTACCCACCAGATGACCCCTCCTTTATGGAGGTTATGCAGCACATACAAGCAAATATGAGCTGGAACAAAGAAGACCTTGACCTGAGAGGCGTCATCTGGACAAATACTTACGCCAGAAGCACCCCAAACCAGTTGTGCCACCATTGGTGGTCACATTCCAGGATGTCACAAAGGTGGCATAGAGGCATCTGTCCACATCCTCGGCAATCCCCAAAAAGTCAGATCACCTCAGTAGAGCACCCAGAGAGGAGCCCTTCCTAGGTAAGCAACCGACAGCTGACTCAGTAGTCATCACGGCTGCCCACAACAGGTCCCAGAGACCACGGCACCAGAGTATGCAGCCACCCGACGGGGAGTCCAAGCAGCTGGACAGCATGGGTAGAAAGGTATATTCCTCAGCCTCCTGCACCATTAGATCACTCAGTTTCCTCATGCACATGGTGCAGTTCCAAAATGCCCTGTGGGAACAAGGGATGGACATGATTCATGACAATCCCGACTGCCCCCAGAAGGCAGAGCTGGAAAAGCTCATGAAAACAGGCTTGGATTGGCCTGCGACTCCACAGACACAGCAGCCAGGGCGGCCACCACTGGGGTGTGTCTCAGGCGACACTCCTGGCTTAGAGTCTCGGGCTTTGCCCAGGCCAGTATCTTAGATGCCCTATTTAAGGGTTTAGTTCTCTTCGGCGATCATTACATGGATTCAGGACCCTGGCAAAGGCGTTCGATCGGTCCAAACCACGTACAAGCCTAAACAAAAGCTTTTTCATAGGCAGCGTTTTTGAGGCAAATCAGACCAACAGCCCAGAAACCAACCACAACAGCAGCATAGAGGAGGTTACAACCATAAGGGTTCCTCTGGGAACTCGGGAGGCTCCAGCTGTAGGGCCACAAAGCCCTCCCAGGCCACCCTGCCCACCCCTACTAACTTCTTGCCGAACCCTCCTCTTCCAGCAGAACTGGCAGGAGAGGTGGTTGGGGGGGTCATTTTTCCCTCTATCTGTAGGGATGGAGGAAGATTACCTCCGACCAAAGGGTTCTGCAAATGATCCAAAAGGGGCACTCGATAGGGTTCATGGAGGTACTACCAGACAGGCCTCCCACTACACTCACTGTTCTCCATCTCACACAGCACTTATCCACGATGAGATACAGGCTCTTCTGGACAAATGTGCAAGACAGCATGTGCCGGCCTCTCAGAAAGGGAAAGGGTATTCTTCCCACTTTTTCCTGGTACCCAAAAAATCGGAGGACCTATGACCCATCCTAGACCTCAGCAACCTCAACAGGTTCGTAGAGTACAGGCGCTTCCGGATGGTTACCCTTCAGGGCGTAATACCCATGCTCCATCCGAGAGACTGGCTGTCATCCCTGACATGCAGGATGCATACCTGCACATCCTCATAGCCAAGCCCCACAGAAGATTCCTGAAGTTCGAATTCCGGGGACAGCACTACCAGTTCAGGGCTCTGCCCTTTGGCATCCCAGGTCTTTACCAAGTGCCTGGCAGTTGTGGCAGCAGCCCACCAAAGGATGGGCCATTATGTCTTCCCCTATCTGGACAACTGGCTTCTCACAGCCCCATCCAGAGAAGATCAACTCCACACCGTGAAAGACGCCTTTTCTCTCTTCAGAGAGTTAGGGATAACCCTAAACCTGCCAAAGTCCTCTCCCTGGCCAAGCCAGAGACTTCAGTTCATAGGAGCCCTTCTGGACACCATCCAAGGAAGGGTCTTCCTTCGGGAAGACAGAGCAGACCACCTTCGGGTGTCACCCGACACATCTCATCCGCCAGGCAGGTACCTGCCAGGACGATACTCAGACTCCTAGGCCACATGGCAGCAGCCATCGCTACTGTGCCCTTAGCCAGGCTACATATGAGGACCATTAAATGGACCCAGCGCTGGGACAACCTGGATCAACCCATCTCGGTCTCAGACCTGGTCCGCCAGACCCTCCAATGGTGAACAATCATCTCACCTCTCGGCAGGATTGCCCTTCCAGAGGACGTTTCCCGCACAGATCCTGACCACAGATGCCTCTGGCATGGGCTGGGGAGCCCCTCTGGATGAGCGCAGGACTTGGGGGTGGCATGGTCTGCACTAAAGGAGTCTCTATACATCAGTGTGTTGGAGATGAGGGCTATCCTCTATGCTCTGCAAGCCCTGCAGACTGATCTGCTACCAGGACACCTCCTTATCCAGACGGACAACATGTCGGTGGTACTCTACATCAACAAGCAGGGAGGAACCCGCTCATACCAACTTTGTCACAATGCCATGAAGGTATGGAACTGGGCCATAGATCATCACCTCGATATCTCAGCAGTCCATGTCCCAGGTGTACAAAACACCTCACCTTGGCTGACATTCTCAGCCCCTCAAGGACCAGAGCACACGAGTAGACACTCCAGCAATCCGTCATAGACAACCTTTTCGACAGGTGGGGCTGACCAGAATTGGACCTCTTTGCATCCCCACACAACACATGACTGCCCAGTTTCTGCTCGCTAGATCCTGGACCTTATGTTTTCCGGTGAGACACATCCCTCTGCTGGACAGGGAGGTTCCTCTACACCTTAACCCCCTTTCCATAGATCCAGAGGGTGTTCTCAAACTGCAGTCAAAAGGAGCGGAGATGATCCTAGTGGCTCCCTTCTGGCCTCGGCCGATACGGTTCCCTCTGCTTCAACAGCTGGCGACAGAACAGCCTCTGCCCCTGCCTTTGAGCTCATGCTTGCTCTCGCAGGACAACGGGACCTTAGTCCATCCAGATCTGAGATCGCTGCACCTGCATGCATGGCTCCTACAGACCTAGCTGTTTCCCGCTTGGGAGTCTCATCTAGAGTGGTTGAAGTTTCAGTGGCCACTAGGAAACCCTCTACTAGGGCCACCTACGCCATGAAGTGGAAGCAGTTCTGCCTCTGGGCCACTGTCTGCCACTTAGATCCATTTGCCTGTCCGTGAACTCACTCCTTGAGTACCTCCTTTCACTCTCAGACTCGGGCCTGAGCTATTTTTCCATAAAGGTGCACTTATTGGTGGTGTCAGCCTATCACGCACCTATACAGGGAAAAACCCTGGCACAGCTGGACTTGTCACACACTTTCCTGCATGGCATATTACACCTAAAACCTCCCATTAGGGACCCCATCCCCACCGAGAGATCTTGTTTTTGTTTTGGAGAAGCTTACTTTGCCTCCCTTCGAGCCAGCCACAGATTGCGAGCTACGCTTTCTCTCTTGGAAAGCGTTATTTTTAGTTGCAGTTACCTTGGTTCGGAGGATATCCGAGCTTCAGGCTCTAAGGTGTAAAGAGCCCTACTTGGTTTTCCACAAGGACTGGGTGTCCTTGCAGACTAATTCTAAGTTCTTACCAAAGGTGGTGTCCGAGTTTACCCTTAATCAGGACATTCATCTACCCATTTATTACTCGGAGCACTCAAATTGAGGGGAGGCCCTTCCTTCATATTCTGGATGTCCACCAGGCTTTTCATTATTATTTGACTCTAACTCGGGGCTCCAGACAATCCGACCAATTGTTTGTTTCTTACCCCGGATGCTAGGGGCACCTGTTTCTAAACAAACCGTTTCCAAATGGTTGGTTAATTGTATTGTCTACTGTTACCAGAAATCACAATAAGCTTTCACCGTGCCCGGTAAAAGGCCACTCCACTAGGGGAGTTGCGGCTTCCTCTGCCTTTCTAAGGAATGTGTCTGCTGCAGATATCTGCGCAGCTGCCACCTGGAGTTCAGTCCACACATTCATTAAGCATTACAGCTTGGACATTGCTTCCAGGTACAGGACAGGCTTGGGACTTCTCTCATTAAAGATGCAGTCTTCACTCCCTCTGTCTCCTCCACCCTGAGCCATAGTGCCTCTGTACTGCTTGGGACTCGGTCCTACAGGCGTCACCTGTTGCAAGAGCTCACTCTCGAAGTAAGATAGTACAGTTATGTAAGAACTTACTGTAACAGTAGATCTTTAAGAGGAACTCTTGCAGCAGGTGCGCCTTCTGCATTCGCAGATTGGCCTTTCAGCCTCGTCCTTGAAAGGAGCATCCTCGGCTCTCCATCCAACTTTTCATCTACACCGGAATCTCTGGCAGGAGAACTGAGGTGGCGCTGGGCCACCCCCTTTATTGTGTACGTGACATCGGGGTTGGGCTGACGGGGGCAGTCCCCCCACTGTATACTGCTAGCTAGAAGTTTTCCATGGGGTCCTGGCACCTGCCGGCTTAAGTCCTACCAGTGTCACCTGCTGTCAGTGCTCCTCTGAAAGATCTACTGTTACGGTAAGTTCTTACGTAACTGTACTTTATAATGAGTCAACAATTACAGATCACGTAAAACAGTTACATTTGCAAATGTCAAGAAGGTAGTGTTTGTACAGATGTTTAAATCCACTGTTGTGAGATCACAGACTGATACAATGGGAATAGCTGTGATGTCACAAGCAGAGTATTATGCCGTTAGGTGGGAAATAAGTAATACGAGCCGATGAACTCTCAAGGAGCAAAGATCCTGTTTTCATGCATAAAGCCTCAGTAATAATGGGGAGAAAAAATACAGAGCGAATATGAAATATAAGCTGAATCATATCCAAATACAGTGTTTTTCAAAGTTCTCCTGGAGGCGCCAATTACTGTTTAATGTTTACACAATCATGCAGTGTTTATGAATCGGTGTGGAGCCACTGGAACCGACAGATGATATGTCTTGGAGACCGTGGACTGGAAAGTTAGAACCAGTAATTTGGGGGGTGGGGGAATCTAAGGCACACACTAGTGCATAAAAGTAATAGAAATTCATCATCTGAATCAAAACATGTCAGAACAGTGGCTATGAGTGAAAGAAAGATACAGGAGAGTGTCTCAGGATATTTAAAACCATTTCCAGTCACCTTTGAGTAAAGCTCGCATGGGAGACGGTAAGCTGCATGCACCGAGTGTGGCATCTCTGTCATCCTGTAAGGGCTACAAATTATCTCTGAGCTTGTCATTGTTTTTCTTATCCTCCCTCAGTCTGATTGACTTACCAATTCTATGGCTGCTTTCACAGGTTCCACCCCTGGTTTCACAGGTAGCAGAGGAGACCTTCAGGCCAGGTTCCTTGTTCAAACAGCTGGTGACGCAAGAAGATGAAGCTCCTACATCATCTCTGTTCACACTGAGCTGGCTTTCCAGTATGACTAAGTGAAAGCAAGAGACTTTACACAAAGAAAAAAAATCTATGCAATTTTTGTAATTTTATGGTTGTACCAAATATTGTAATAAAAATGTAAATTACAGTGTCCTAGTTAAATTTTTCATTTCTTAAATGCAAAGTAGTATGCAGGTCATAGCTAAAATGGCACAGCTTTTTTTGTGTATAAACTGATATGGAGGGTATGGTCAGGTTTGTAGGATGTTCTCCCTTCGCGCTCCTGTTTCTGTATTGTCGGAGCCACCTTTTGGCACAGTGGCAGGTATGCTTCTTACGATATGGGGAATATAGATGGCTCACACTCGCCTATGGAAGGAAGCAGTTTTCTAAGACTGATGTGGATCAAATCATGGCTTTAAGAGACTGATAAAATCTGGTGGATAAGCAGGTGCCTGCTACTGTTTTTGTTGTAAAAATAATTGAAGTGCATATTCTTATATTTTTCGTATGTATTTTACTATACAGTATGGCTTTTTACTAAAGTTTTTGTTTAGTAAATACTAGCCGCTATTGCTAAAACATTCACATGGACTATTAATAAAAGGCAGTCCACAGAAGATATGCCTGAATTTGAAAGCCCCCAGTGCACCGTGTCTTGTGGTGAAAACAAATAACCATGCTGGAGAAGGAATTAATCACCACTGGAATAGATGGTGGGGAGTGGAGGAAATTACCACGAGGGGAATTGGAGGAAAAGTCTTGGAAAATTAACTCATTATCATGTCTGTTTAAAAAATTGTGTCAATTCTTTTTCTGCTTGCTCCAGATCCTTATGCCAGGATCGGAGTAGGACTGTTGGGAATGGTAAGAACTACATGATGGGATGGGAAATGCGACTGGGAACTGGGCAGTAGCTGAAAGGGGGCCATGGTCAGAAACTCGGTGGGACAGGGCCAGCCTGTTGCTGCAGTGGCAGGGGTGCAGTCCATGATGCTGTTAACCTATTACTGTAGCTATCCTTTTCTCTTACCCAGCATTCAATCCATTATAAATGATGTCACAAACTCAGTAATGTCTGATACCTATAGCCAAGGCCCCTGGTGTTCTGCGGCAGAATTTTCTGATTTCTTCGGCAGGGCTCCTCGACTTCTGCGGCAGCATTTTCTGATTTCTTCGGCATGATTTATTCATTTCTCTGGCAGAATGCAGTCCTGTCATTGGCTAAATATGATGTGATGACATCATATGCTGAGCATAGAGGAGGGGCTTCAGGATAAACGAGGTGGGAAAGAAAGCCTGACACCATGGAAAAACAGTATATTTATATGAAAATTCACCAAAAACAATGAATTCTGCGGCACTGTATATATTCTGCGGCATCATGCAAATTCTGCAACCGCAGAATTCCAGGGGCCTTGCCTATAGCAGAAATCACAGACCAGAGACTGCGCAGATTTGAGAGGTGTTTGGCAAGGTGTGGCACTAGTTATATTAAAAGGGTCCACATTTGACTACTGAATTGGAGATCAGGGGTCCGATATTGGAAAAGAGGCAAATTGGAGCGCAAGGGTTTGCCCACTGCCCACGACCCTGAGGATGCTATATTCAGTTGGATAGCGCACTGTTGCTATCCAACTGAATATAAGGCCATGTCAGGGCAGCACTTAGTCGAGTAGCGCTACCTCAGTATGGATCTGGGCTGTATGCAGCCCATACTGACAAGCATAGAAAGGACAGTTAAGAACTTACTGTAACAGTAGATCTTACTTTGAGATACAGCTCTTGCAGCAGGTTACACCATTAGGACTGAAGCCGTCAGGCAGCAGGAATCCACGGAAAACTTCTAGCTAGCTACATCCAGCAGGGGACTGCCACTGATGTCTGCCCTGCCCCCGACATTCCCTGCATCATAAAAGGGATGGTCCCTCAGTTCTTTTCCCGCCATTGACTCGCAAGCATCAGCTCCATGGACACCTTCAGCTATCAGATGACGCCATTACTTAAGTATTCCTTTTAATTTTTTCTGAAAAAGTTTGGCTATTTTCTTTCTGTACGTTGTCTTCCCCGATGTCATCTGTTGAAAGGCATTCATCAAAGTGTGCTTGTGGCAAACAAATCCCGTTTAAGGACAAACATACAGCTTGTTTCAGGTACCTAGACCCAAAACACGACACAAAGGCCTGTCTCATTTGCCAAAACTTTAACAATCCCACGAGGATCCACCACCAAAAAGTGTTGGAGACCTTTCTGTTAGAAAAAAGATTAGCAGCAATGCAACAAAGTACCTCCTCCAGGGAAGGGTCCTCTCATAAATTGGGGAAACAAAGAGAAAGGGAGAAAGAGCACTCCCCATCCACGCGGACGTCCAACTCCAGGGGGAGCTTGGATTCGACAGCCCGCTCCAACAGATCTCTGTCTCAGACAAAGACCCTACCTCCACCAGCCAAAGTCCAGACATTGGGTGGCTCTAGTGCAGCATCCACCCTACAGCCCTCAAAGTCCGGCCTAAAGACCATACTCACAGCTGGCCTTCAGGCTACTCAGGCTGATCTGCTTCCACAGATCACCCAGTCAAGGCACCCTCCAAGTCTGCCTCTGCTACAGGCCCCGACTCCCTGTACCGGTGCCAGGATTCCAACTAATGGAGGTCGGCCTCCCAACCCCCCCAGGGTACCTTGCAGACGTACACTAAACGGACCTCAGAACTTGTGTCCCTTAAGCGGACCTTAGACCCTAGGCAGACATCAGAGCGGTCGCCCACAAAACGTCCCAAGGACCAACAGCCTCTGACTGAGGTCCACTCCCAGAAAAAGGACGTCACCTCGTCAATACCAGATGTTGGTCTAGCCTAACATTTGGACAAGGAGGGCATCGACGCAGGGGTCAAATGTCTTAGCGACGAACACACGTCTGGAGACAGGGAGGATGCAGACCTCCTGCACTGCCCGACGCCACTCAAGGACCAGACGGGTGCATCAGGCCACAGACCATTGGACCCAGGAAACAGACAATCCCACTAGAAAGGCAGATGCCAGGTCAGACGTTGGGCCTCAACATTTCAGAAGGGAAGGAACTGTTCTCCTATTTGTGGGAAACCATCAAGAAGGATGTCATTTCCAATAAACCACCGATGGAGGACCAACCTCCAAAAGATCAAAGTCTAATCAGACCACCCCCAGAGAAGAAAATCTAAATTCTAGGGGTTGGTCTAAGAAGAAAAAGAGGCATCCGCCACAGACCCATTCCCGCTAGCCAAGCCTGCACATGTTGAGGAGGCATAAAGAAATGGCCGAAGTCTCCATCACAGACCCCTTCCCATTCACCAAGCGTGCATAGGTGCAAGAAGCACCACAGGAGGTCAGATTCTTCATCCTTGGACGAGTCTCACTCCTCCTGTTATCTATGCTCCAGATCAGGCTTTCCCTTCAGCATCCCTTCACCAGATCCAAGGGATTTTCCTAGCCCCCCCAGATCATCCAGCGTTTATGGATATGATGAGACATATCCAAGACAACATTTGGGGGGACATGGAAGACTTGGATTCTGAGAGGTGATGCCTCGCCATATATCTAAGACAAAAGGATCCCAAACCAGTGGTGGTCCCGCCATTAATAGATACCTTCCAGGACGTGACCAAGGCAGCTTGCAAACACCCCTTCACTTCCTCTGCAGTCCCTGAAAAGATGAACCGCCTATATCGGGCTCCCTTGGAGGACCCTTATTTGGGAGAGCAACCGGTGGCAGATTCTGTAGTGATCACTGCCACACACGATAGGTCAGAGGCCACAACATCTGAGCACCCAGTCCCCAGACTGAGAGTCCAAACAACTTGACTCCATGGGGAGGAAAATGTATGCCTCAGCAACATGTTCCATTCGCTTCTTAAATTTCTTGACCCACATGGTCCAATTTCAAAATGCCATACGGGAGCAAGGCCATGATTTGGTGGCAAACCTTCCAGATGGAGACCAAAAGGAAGAACTTACAAAGCTTCTCCAGACAGGATCTGTTGTAGGCACACGGGTGCTCAGAGCAGCATACGACTCGGCAGATTCAACCGCAAGATGTGCCACATCAGGCGTGTGCCTAAGACAACACTCCTGGGTGAGGGGATCAGGCTTTACACCAGACGTTCAGAAGGGCATACTAGAGGTTCCTTTCAAAGGCTCGGTTCTTTTCGGAGAGGAATCCGAAAATATAATAAAATTACAAGATGCTGGAAAGGCAGCTCGGACTGTACAAGGTGTGTACAGACCAAAGCCCAAGCCATTTCGGAGGCAGCAGAACCGTTTCAGAGGAAAACAGGGACAGAAGCCCTGATTCAGACAACAGCTCAGAGAAGGCTTTGGTCGCAAGGGCCCCTCTCAAACTGCAGGAGGAGCAGGTGCAAGAAATGAAAATTACGTACCTACCGTAATTATGATCTTTCTGTGTATCTTCACCATTCATCACAGATGGGTTATCTGGCCGGAGGTCAGGACCCTGCGGGAGCTCTTTTTTTTTAAAGGGTAGGCGGAGCCGACACACCATCGGGCGCCTCGAGGTCGACGCATGGGCGTGGCACTCGGAGGGCTGGCTACTAGGCTGTGTTGACTCTGCCCGCCTGCCAGTTCTGAGTCGCCGGAGAGGTAAGAGGAAGGGATGGAGGGTGGGACAAGAGAGTCCAAGGACAGAAAAAGAAAGGATGACTGAACTAAAAGGAGAAATAACGACTGAGAGGACAGCAAAGAAGAGGTTAGATCAAGGGGATTGGGAGGCATCTCACCCCGAAGCGAGGGAGGTGAAGGAATTTAGAGAGAGGAGGCATAAGATATCCGAGACCCTTGTCCGTCACCAGATTGTATAGGAACTGCAAGGAGTAGCAAAGCTCTCTGCCAGAATTCAAGGCACAGAATAACTGGCAAATACCCCAGAAGCAGAGTCGGCTATTCTGGGGGAAGGACAGGGTACAGGGATTTAGTACTCTCTCAAGAAAAGATGTTTTGTGAAAAAAGGGGTTTTTTTTTTTTTGTTTTTTTTTAGGAGAAATAGTTGGATGGAAACCAGGAGGAGAACAGAAGGAGGGCAACTACCAACTCCCACCCCACCGGGGTGGAGACAAAGTAGTAGAGAAGGAGTGCCGCTCGAGCTGTCCACTTTCCTTGGAAAATACCCCCCGTGTGTCCCTATTTTACCCCATTCCTAAGAAGGGGGGGGGTCACAGAGAGGGAGGGGGACCCAGAGACTGAGGCCCCAGGGGATGATGGATGGGGTTGTGATGAATGAAGATACACAGAAAGATCATAATTACGGTAGGTATGTCATTTTCATATCTTATCTGTGTCAATCTTCACCATTCATCACAGATGGGTGAGTACCAAGCCCCTCCGAAGGGGGTTGTTTCTTTACACACTAAGGGGGGGAACCTTCAGGGCCTGGAGAGGCCCGAGAGTGGGGAGAGAGAGACGGAGTTCCCCCAGAGGGGGAAGGAAGTTGCCCCGACAAGCGCCGTCTCACTCTACGGGAGAAAAGGTAGCTTCCCTTGTGGGCGGAGCTAATCACCCTACGCCGGGCCAAGGGTGACAACTGGGAAAGACGTAGCCATGCCGAACACCTAGTGTGTCAATATCTTTTTATTTGATTTCTCTTTCAAAACAAAAACTGTTACATGGAATATTTTCAGTAAAGAGGATAGTAACAGCTGTCATAATACAACACGTATAATAAAAATAAAAAGGGAGGTAAAAAAAATTAAAAATAGAAAAATTCAACCTTAAAAGGAAGATCATTTGCATCCTATTCAAAGGTGTTATAAAATAAGCTATATTGAAAGATTATCATTTTTCATATATCTAAACAATAACCACTCTATTGATATATTGTATAGTGTGTAGTGATTGTGTATGGAAATCCGTCTCTTTCAAAATGTTGTTGTACCACAGTTCAAAGGTCATGGAATGTGATAATATCACACTGTGGTACAACAACATTTTGAAAGTCTCTAGAGGCTCGCGGTCACTACCGACGCTCCAGAACCACACAGCACTAAATCGGTATAAAAAGAGGCAGTATAGCGCAGTGGTCTAAGGCTCTGAGCTGCAAATCTGGTGACATCCAGCAGACCAGACCTGGGTTTGAATCCCACAGCTTCCACTTGCATACTGTGTGACCCTGAGCAAGTCGCTTAACCTCTTTGTGCTCCCAGGTCGCTCCTGTAAAAAAGCTTTCAGCTTAGTGTGCTATACCTGGTTAAACAACTAAATAAAAAATAAATAAATAAATAATAACCCCAGGATCAATCAGATATACTGAAGCCAGCAGCAGCAAGCTCGCTTGAACCCGATGATCCATCAGAAGACACAGGGTTAGCCAAAAAGAACACATGATCAACCAGATAACATTTATTAAAAAAAAAAAATAAAAAAAACAGGATCAACCAGATATTTTAAACTTACCATTTAAAAGCGAACACCTCAGAGGACAATCTTTTCTTGCTTAGCGAGAAAACGGACACCATGTTTTTTTTTTTTTTCCTAAAATCCCTCCCCCACACAGGAAAACAACCAATAGGTGAATGCGCTTATAGAAACTGGACGCCTGGCCTCTGACAACCATACAGTGAGCCTAGCAACCCCAAACAAGAAACACGAAGAATGTAAGTACATTTTTAATATAAAAATGTCTAACCCATGCCTACTTTTAAAAACTATACACACTATAAAAATAGTGGATAGGCAGCCTCATAACCAACGTGTTATGCCACACCTCCCAGGGTTCTGATGACAGAAGACCTCTCGACTTCGGTCTCGAGGTCTGATGTCATCAGAACCCCTCTGTGGCACAACACGTTGGTTGTGCATGGTTGCCCATCCACTATTTTCTATATTGTATCTATATAAAAGATAACAAAAGGTATGAAATATTACATTATAAATAAACAGTATACATAGTCTCGCATTCACTACCTATAAATAGTACAACAAATTTCTATGTCTAAGTCAATATATCGTGGTTTACATTCCCCTGTTGTTCTTTTTGAAAGTAGCATCAGCTCCTTAGTAATAAAAAGAAGAAAGGAGTAAGGAAGGAATATAAGTATAGAAGTAAGTAAAGGAGAGAGAGAATACAGAGAATTTCTTTGAAATCCAATATACCTTTGAAATAGTAGCATATATGGAATACTGGGAATCAATTCCTTTTGATTAACCATAACCTATTTTCATAAGAATGTTACTTAAATAAATCTATTTATTAGTAAGAAAAGTATAGATCATACCCCATTTATGTTCAAACACATGCTTCTGGCCTATTATGGAATGTGCAGTTTTCTCTAGACGTAAAATTTCTAGGCATTCATTCCTCCACTCGGACATAGATGGTGTTTTATCATCTATCCAGTTCCTAAGAATGACATTCTTGACTGATGCTGATATGACCTGAACAGTAAATTTGTGTTCTTTAGTCCATAAAATGATCATCTCCAAAATGTCCAATAAGACATGTTTCAAGATTCAGATCGCTGTCCCTATGACCCTGGTAGCTACCGTGTTGGCGTCATAAGATGCCCTTGCTTGGTGCCTTGCTAGCTCCAGGCCACGTGTAGAGAGTGTGATGGCTTGTCTGGCTTGCTCCGAGTCAGGCAATGAGGCTAGGAGCTGACCTAGCCTGGACCACAAGAACCTGTTGTAGGCTGCATAGTGGGCCTGATGAGCAGAAATAGGAGTAACCGTGCTGAGTAGAAGGTCCTCCTCCCCCAAAAATCAAAATCCGAGGAGTCTTGATCTGGGGGCCGGTCACGGTGAAGGGCGCGAGCCCATCAGGAGTATCCAAGTGCGCCAAACCAGACTGTGGGTGAGGCATGGAACCTGGAGACTCGGGTGGGCAGTACCTCTGGCTGAGATCCCTTGGAGGCAGGAACTCCGGAGAAGGGCCTCTGCCAAGCAGGCGCCTCCCGAAGGGAGCCGGCCAGGGCGGCACCACAAGGGTGGCCTCGCCAAAATCGCCTAGAAAGGCGTGCGCCGCGTGCTCAGGATTGCTGATAGTGGAGGGTGAAAGGCGCAAATCCTCCAACATCCTCACGAGGAAAAACTGATACTCCGAGAGATCAGCAGCCGGAGAGATGTGGACAGAAGGTTCCTCTCCCCCTGAAGAGGGGGATGAGGAGCTGGAGGTCACCATGTGCTCAGAGGGTGGCTGCACGGGGGAAGGTTGAAAAACATGGCTGTCCATTGCCCTAATGTAAGCAGGGAACGGGCAGCCACCGCTCTGAACTGCTCCCAGGTGAGAGGGCCGCTAGGACTGAGGATGCCTGGGAGCGCAGGAGAATGTGGCAGAGGGATGGGGGCAGAACCGAGAAGAGATGTCGGCTGACCTCCGCCAGGGCTAGGGAGTGGACCGTGAGCACCCGAAGAAGGTGCCCCGGAAGACCCCACAGCTGCACAACCACATTGGGTACTGCCTTGGCTGTGCCCGGAAGAATCCCCCCCAGTGAGGCGACCGGGGCCGTAAAGGTCCAGAAGGACGGTCCCCTACCTCAAAAGAACAGGACTCCCTCAAAGAAACCGAGGGGGGAGAGTGGAAATCTGCACTACGGCTCCTTCCAGGGCCCAGGTGGACCCCAGAAAAGGGCCGACGCGCCAAACCCACACCCCTCGACCCCTCAGAGTCTGAAAGAGTCCTCCTCCTCGAGAGGACCAGCCTAGGTAGCTGGCATCTCTGGGCAGCCCCCGAAGGGGAAACCCAGGGAGCAGTACCTTCCCCCCCACAGGTGCCTCGATGGGCCCCAAAGTCAGGCGATCAAGACACACCACTGGAGGGGGTACCACAACCGAGGGATCGATGAAACCCCCAAGACCAGGCTGCAGAGCTATGGTGGCACGCAATACTGCCTGCTGGTCAGCACCACTGACCCTAGTCTCGGGGGCCACCGACCTCTCCTCAGGAGGGGGCTGGCTCCGACTCGTCGACGAGACCACCATGCTGCCCACGTCCGCAGCCAACCCCGAGGGGTGCGACTGCCCATCCGACTCGGAGCTCAACTCCGTCTCCGAAGAGGTAGAGTCCGAAGCTCTGAGCCAAACCATAGGAGGGCGGGCAGAACTATCCCTGCCACCGGGCCCGGAAGCCACCGTTGTTCCCGAGTGGGTGCCAGTGCCCTCCACAACCCCGCAAGAGGGATCCGAAGGAGGCACGGCCCCAGCCCGAGCCAGAGGTCCAATGCCAGGACCAGTCGCAGCACCATCCGATCCACCGGCACCGGGGGCGGCACCAAGGACAGGGACGGCGCCGATGACAGCCCAGGCGGCACCCACGGCGCCGAAGTCGACACCGCTCAGCACCGCGAGCAGCGACAAGGACCGTGGCAGTGCCGCCAACGGCCCCGAAGGCGGACCCAGCGCTGAACACGGCGCCGCGAGCAGCACCGAGTGTGTGGACGGCGCCGCAGATGGAATCGGTCCCCACGGCGCTGAGCCCAGGACATGACGCTAAGGATCAACCTCGCACCGAGGCGAGATATGGCGGCGACGACAACGACGGAGCGGGTCTCATGGTGCCGCGATCGGCGCCGACCGGGCCGACGGCGACAAGTTCCGGCACCGACGATAGCTCCCGCGAAGGCCGATCAGATTGCGCTGAGGACGGCGCCAACCCGCCTTCCAAACCGCTGGGAACGACACCGGGAGCCTCACCTCAAGGGCTGTTATGAGCTGCCCCGCCCGCCTCCCGGGAGGGAGCGGGCGGCCTCCTGTGCTTGGAAGGAGCCTCGGCAATGGCTGGGCTACAGTAGCGAGGCTCCTCCTCCTCGGTCCATATAGAACCGGGAGGGACCCGAGAGGAAGGCCGAGAAGGCGTGAAAGCGGCCAGTCTGAACCCTACCCCGAAAGTCGCAGGAGCTCGCCCCACTTTCAACGCGCGCTGTTCGAGGACCCGGCGGTCCATGGAGAAGCAGGCGTCTCACGACTCCATGTCGTGAAGCGGCCCAAGACACCGGTCATGCTGGTCGGTGATGGAGAATTTTCGGCCGCATGGGCACCGTCGCATGGGGGGCCGACCCGTCTTTGAAGACTTTGTGCCCTCCAACCAAGACATGACCTATGGAAAAAAACACCAAAACAGACTCGACGTCCCAAAATTCAAAAAATAAGGAAAGATCTTACCGGCCGACATTGAGTGGAGGCGGAAAACAGAACCGGCAGGAAACCGACGGACTTAACGCCGAAGGAAAAGGATGCAATCAGGCCTACAATCTTCTTGAAGCTTCCCACGAGGCGACCTCGACGGCAGGAGATGAAGAACTTGCAGGCAGGTGGAGTCGGCACAGCCTAACGGCCAACCCTCAAGCACCACACAGTACGTCGGCCTCGAGGGCGGTGCCGATGGTGTGTCGGCTCCGCCTACCCTTTTAAAAAAAAAAAAAATCCCGCGGGGTCCTGACCTCCGGCCAGATAACCCATCTGTGATGAATGGTGAAGATTGACACAGATAAGATACGCAAAATCTCCTCAGGCAAACCTCCCTTCCCCCTTCACTGCTTGACTCATTGATGGACCCTCCTCTCCCTCCAGCCCAGGAGGAAGAGGCGTTCATAGAAACATAGACTTTGACGGCAGATAAGGACCACTTGGCCCACCTAGTCTGCCCATTTCCCTACCTACAGGATAAGCTGCAGATCCTAGTTAACCAACAGCCTATTTCTTCCTACCCCCCACAAAAATTGCCTTATGTCTGTCCCATGCATTCTTGAATTCTTTCTCAGTTTTAGACCCCACAACTTCCTCAGGAAGGCTGTTCCATGTGTCCCCCGCCCTCTCTGTGAAAAAATACTTCCTGATATTGCCCCTTCTGTGTCCTGTTGTCCAGCCAGTGTTTTACCCAGGCTACCATCTTCAAATTGTGTCCCCTTGTTCTTGCACATCTCTCTTTCTGAAAGATGCTACCCTCTTGGACTTTGTTGATTCCACTAAGGTACTTAAAAGTTTCTATCATGTCCCCCCCCCCTCCTTTCCTCAAGGTATACATATTAAGCTCCTTTAGTCTCTCCTCGTATGGCTTATCTTGCAGACCCTGCACCATTTTAGTTGCCCTTCTCTGGATTGCCTCTATCCTATGTCCTTGTGGAGATGGGGTCTCCAGAACTGGACACAGTACTCCAGATAGGGTCTCACAACTGTCTGTACAGAGGGATAACAACTTCCTGTTTCCTGCTGGTGATGCCTCTCCCTATACGTCCCAGTATCCCCCCCCCCACCGCCCTCCCTACTGTCTTCTCACATTGCTTGCTAACCTTAAGGTCATCTGATATGATTACCTCAGGTCCCTTTCCATTTTTGTTGTTGTTGTCACTACCCCCCTCCCCATTGTGTAATCTTCCCCTGGGTTTTTGTTTCCCAGGTGCATTATTTTGCACTTCTTTGCATCGAATCCAAGCTGCCATACTTCTGACCATTCCTCCAACCTTGCCAAGTCCCTTCTCATCCTTTCCACGCCTCCTTGTATATCAACCCTGTTGCAGATCTTTGTGTCATCTGCAGAGAGGCATACTTTTCCTTCCAGACCCTCTGCAATGTCACTTATAAAGACATTAAAAAGGATTGGACCCAGTACTGAACCCTGCAGTTCCCTACTAGTAACCCCTCTTTCTTCAGAGTGAACTCCATTTACAATTACCTTCTGTGTCCTGTTGTCCAGCCAGTGTTTTACCCAGGCTACCACCCTGGGACCCAGTCCCAGGCTGGTTAATTTGACTATTCATCTTTTGTGTGGGACTGTGTCAAATGCCTTGCTAACGTCTAGGTAGGCCATGTCCACAGCCCCTCCCTGGTCTACTACTTTGGTCACCCAGTCAAAGAAATCAATTAGATTCATCTGGCATGACCTTCCCGCTGTGAACCCATGCTGCCTTGGGTTCTGTGCCCTACTGGCCTCTAGGTACTCAACAGTTCTTTCCTTCAGAAGTGATTCCATCACTTTCCCTACCACAGTGGACAAACTGACAGGTCTGTAGTTTCTTGCCTCTGCATTGGTCCCACTTTTGTGAAGGGGAATCGCATCCGCCTTCCTCCAGTCCTCGGGTACTACACCATCCTCCCATGATTTGTTAAAAAGTGTAGTCAGTGGTTTCACTAGTTCTCCCCTCAATTCTTATAGAATTCTGGGGTGAATTCCGTCAGGCCCTATTGCATTGGTCGGGGGGGCCATTTCTCCAAACACATACCAGATTGGCAGCAGATTACCTCCAACCAATGGGTCCTTCAGCTCATTCAAAGCGGGCACTCTATAGAATTCCCTGGGCATCCACTGTCCAGACCACTGCTCCTCTCCTGATACTCAAAACAGCATGTAACGCTGATCCGGGAAGAGATTCAGGCCCTCTTAATTAAAGAGGCCATAGAGCCAGTCCCAAGGATCCATAGGAGAAAGGGGTACTATTCCCACTTTTTAGTACCCAAAAAGATGGGGGATTTACACCCAATACTAGACCTCAGCGATCTGAGCACCTTTGTGACGTACAAATGCTTCAGGATGGTCACCTTACCAGGCCTAATTCTGATGCTACACCAGGGAGCTTTGCTCACATCACTGGATATGCAGGACACATATCTCCATATCCCGATCACAAAACACCACAGAAGATTCCTGCGATTAGAGTTCCAGGGACGGCACTTCCAATTCTGGGCATTACCCTTCGGGCTGTCATCAGCTCCAGGGGTATTCATCAAATTCCTAGCAGTAGTAGCCGCAGCCCTAAGGAGAAAGGGCCACTACATCTTTCCTTACCTGGACGATTGGCTGCTGACTGCATCATCCAAGGAAGGCTTGCTTCAAGCACTAAGAGACACCTTTTCAACATTCGAAGACCTAGGTGTCCCTATCAGCCTGCCAAAGTCGACCCTCACGCCCTGCCAAAGGCTACAGTTCATTGGGGCAGTGCTGGACACCACAAAAGGAAAGGCCTTTCTGCTGAACAACAGAGCAGAATCCCTAAAGAACCTAACAAGACATATCCTGGGACAGAGACAGGTCTCTGCATGGACCATATGGCAGCAGTAATAACCACAGTTCCTGTGTCTTGCCTTCACATGCAAACCATTCATTGGACACTCAGAGTCCAGTGAGACCAACGCCAGGACAATCTCGACCAATTGGTTTCGGTCCCCAACTCTATTCACTGAGTGTTGCAATGATGGCTAGTTCAGGAACACCTCACGGTGGGAGTCCCATTCCAGTCACCCACTCAAGCTACAGCTCTTGACCACGGACACGTCAGGATCAGGCTGGGGCACTCATTTGGGTGATGAAAGGACCTAGGGTCTATGGTCCAGAACAGAGCGTTCTCTCCACATAAACATCCTGGAGAGGAGGGTGGTTCTTTATGCCTGCAAGCACTAAGACCAGTACTTTCCCCAGGGCACCTACTTATTCCAACGGACAATATGTCAGTAGTGTTCTGTATCAACAAACAAAAGGGAACCATTCACACCAGCTCTGCCAAGAAGCAGTGAGGGTATGGTATTGGGCATTAGAACACCGTATCACCCTGTCTGCAGTCCACATCCCAGGGTTGCTGAATATGCTAGTGGACCTACTCAGCAGATCCAGATTCGACGCACATGAATGGGAGCTCCTACAACAGGTTGCAGACACTCTGTTTGCAAAATGGGGAACACCAGAACTAGACCTATTTGCCTCCCAATACAATGCAAAACTGCCTGGTTTTTGCTCACTAGATCCAGGGCCTGGAGTTTTCTGGCGAGACGCGTTGTCCCTCTCCTGGAGAGGCAGATTCCTTTATGCCTTTCCGTTGATACAGAGAGTCCTGCTCAAACTGCAGAATGAAGGAGCAGACATTGATTCTGGTAGCCCCTTATTGGCCCAGACAGATTTGGTTCCCTTTACTTCATCAACTAGCGAGCGAGCCTCCATTTCCTCTTCCCCTCAGCTCGCACTTACTGTAGCAAGACAACAGGTCCCTGGTTCACCCGACCTTCCGGTCTCTACACCTGCACGCCTGGCTCCTGAAGACTTAGCGATCTCTCGCCATGGCGTCTGACAGAGTGGCTGGCATCCTAGTAGCTGCAAGAAAACCCTCTACTAGAGCCACATATGCCATGAAATGGTTCAGGTTTTGCCTTTGGTCCTCGGCATGTGGCCTGGCCCCTCTAACTTGCCCGGTGAAATCAGTACTAGAGTACCGTCTTTCCTTATTAGACGCAGGGTTAAGCTATTCCTCAATAAAGGTGTACCTTTCAGCACTGTCTGCTTACCATGCACCTTTCGGGATAAATCCCTGGCACACACCTTTTTGCTTGGCATCCTACACTTGAAACCTCCCATTAGGGACCCAATTCCACCTTGGGATCTTCTTTTTATTCTGAACCAGCCATGGATTGCGAGCTATGCCTGTTCTCTTGGAAGGCGTTATTTTTAGTTGCAGTTACTTCTGCCAGAAGAATTTCAGAGCTCCAGGTGCTTATGTGCAAAGAGCCGTATTTAATTTTCCATAAGGACGCATGTCCTTAAGGATCAATCCTAAATTTTTACCTAAGGTAGTGTCAGAGCTTACTCTCAACCAAGAGATTCCCCTAACTGTTTATTACCCGGAGTATCCTAATAAAGGAGAGGCTCTCCTGCATACATTAGATGTGCACAGAATACTCAGATACTACCTGACTAGAACCGGAACGCACTGAAAGTCAGATCAGTTTGTTTCATTTGCCCCCAGGATGTTAGGGGCACCGGTGTCAAAACAGACACTTTCAAAGTGGTTGGTAAACTGTATTGTTTTTTGTTACCAGAAACAGAACAAGCCGTTAACGGGACCAGTAAAGGGTCATTGAGAACGCTCCCGACATTCGGCGGGTTCAGGACTCGGAGCACGTCTTGGGACTGCTCACAGCTGATTAACCCCCAGAACGCTCCCGACATTCGCAGGGTCCAGGGACTGAGCCGCGTCTCAGGACTGCTCACAGCTGATTAACCCCCAGAACGCCCCGACATTCAGCGGGTTCAGGACTCGAGCACGTCTCGGGACTGCTCACAGGTAATCAGGCCTCCCACCTCGTGGCTCTGGACGTTTTTGTGGACCGTTTTGGGTTGGACTCCTGGCTTCCTAGCTCCACAGCCCACTGATTGTTTCTGTGTGGACTCAGCTGTGGGGTGCTATCCATAGGGTGGCTGGATCGAATAACCGCACCTTTACTGGACTCTTCTGGTGCCTCATTGCAGTGCTGCTGCCTTCCTTGTTCACCAGTTCGTCGTAGATCCTCGTAATTTGTATTTTACTGCTGTACTGAATTTTTAGCCGTTTCTTGTCTGTATGCTATGATGCCATACTTAGTTCGTTTCAGGGCTAGTTTCTGACCTGCTGTATGTGTTTGAATGGCCAGCTGATGATTTAGGAGGGGTGCTTAGTTATCTGCATTTCCTGGAGCATTTTGTGTGTTCTTTTTGGTTTTTCACCTTTCCGGTTGCTAGCTCGCTTTTTAAAAAAGTACTGAGGGGAATAAGGAAAAAAAAAAAAGTGTTATAGTAAACTGCAGTGTTTTGGGGTATTACAGCTTGGTGGGTTTTTTTTTCTTTAATGGGCTTTGTTCCTGTCCTGTGCTGACTGCGCATGTCTATGACCCCTTTACCAGCTTGCCTCCCTACATTTTTTTTTCCCGGCCCCATACTAATTTGTTTTCTTTCTAGCTGATTAAACCTCCCCCCCCCCCCAGAATGCTCCCGACATTCGGCGGGTTCAGGACTCGGAGCGCGTCTCGGGACTGCTCACAGGTAATCAGGCCTCCCACCTCGTGGCTCTGGACGTTTTGTGGACCGTTTTGGGTTGGACTCCTGGCTTCTAGCTCCACAGCCCACTGAGTTGTTTCTGTGTGGACTCGGTTGTGGGGTGCTAGCTCCACCCACCCCACCCAGGGGCGGCTTTTGCTTATTGCCTCCGGACGCTGACGTCACTTCCTGTGTTGTCCCGCAGCCGTAGCCTAAGTCCCCATTTTTCCATTTGCAGCTTATTCTGGGTGGCCTCTAGGTGGTGCTTGTCTCCTCTACTCCCTCCCCAGCTCTCCTTCATACCTCCCTTATACCGCCACTGCTGCTTCCACTAGGAGCCCTAAGTCCTCCTCAGTAGGGTTCTGCTATTCTCCCCTCCTCACCTAATATGTCTATCCTAACATACATACTAACATACTATTTGCCAGCAGATTAGGCCTTATGGTCTATCAAGTCTGCTCGAACCTAGATCCTTAGTTGGGTGCCGAGACCCTCCCATCCCTTGTGCTCCAGAAACCCCTATCATCCATCCCCACCCCCCCGGGACAGGCCATCATCTGATACATCCACTTTCTGCGTCTGTCCCACCCTCTCTTAAAGCTCTCCACTGTGGATCTCTGAACCAGCTCACCAGGCAAAGCATTCCAAGGGTCCACCACCCTCTCAGTGAAAAACCTCCTCCTCTTTTCCCCCCTCACCCTTCCACCTTCCAACTTCAAACCATGCCCTCTGGTGATGCCTCCCTGCTTTAGTCTAAAGATCCCCTCCATGTTTACCCTATTTATTCCCTTGAGGTACTTGAAGACCTCAATCATGTCCCCCCTGTCTCTCCTCTCCTCCAATGAAAACAGGCAGAGCTCCTCAAGTCTGTCCTCGTAAGTCAAATCCCCTAGCCCTCGTATCATCTTTGTTGCCCTCCTCTGTACCCTCTCCAGGAGCTGTATGTCCCTCTTCAAGTGTGGTCTCCAGTACTGTACACAGTACTCAAGGTGTGGTCTAACCAGTCCATTGTACAGTGGCAGAATCACTTCCTTGTTCCTAGAGGTGATCCCATGATGCATCCCAACATCCTGTTTGCCTTGCTAGCTGCTCTCCTGCACTGCTCAGTGTTATTCATACATGTATCCACCATGACCCCTAGGTCTTTTCCCTGTTGAGGCTTCCAGCACCTCCTCCCAGGGTGTACATGTGTTTAGGGTTTCCCGACCAAGATGCAACACCTTGCACTTGGTGATATTGAAATTTAATTTCCATGTGTGAGCCCAGCTTCCAGGGTGTCCAGGTCCTTGCAGGCCAACCTCCCCTTCTCTCCTCAACTACTGCTCCCATCTTGGAGTCATCCATGAAGAGACTCATTTCACACCCTATACCATCCCTGATGTCTGATATGTATGCATTAAACAGGATTGGACCCAGGACCGAGCCCTGTGGTACCCACTACCAACCTCTGTAGGGTTCGAGAGCTCCCCACAGACCACTACTCTCTGAGTGCGTCCAGCTATCCAGTTTTCAATCCATCTGACCATCAAAGGGCCTACCCTAACCCCATCAGTTTCTCCACCAGACCATTGTGGGGACAGAGTCAAACGCCTTGCTGAAGTCCAAGAATAATACATCCACAGGCTTACCCTGTCCAGTTCTGATGTTACCCATTCATAGAACTCCACAAGGTTGGTTTGACATGATCTACCTGGCACAAACCCATGCTGCCGACTATCCAGACCTCCACCTCCTCCAAGTAAACCCCCAATCGCTCTTTTAGTATACTCTCCATTAATTTTCCCACCACCAAGGTTAAACTGATGGGTCTATAGTTTCCTGGTACTTCCTTCGACCCCCCTTTATGGATTGGTACCACATGTGCCTCTCCCCAATCCCTAGGTACCCTCCCTGTCTCAAGTGACCTGTTGAAAAGCTCCGCCAGGGTGCAGCCAGTATGTCCGCCAATTCCCATAGTACTCTCGGATGAATGCCATCCGCCCAGGAGATTTGTCTTTCTTTAGGGCCTGAGGCAAACCACACCCTTTGGTGGGATGGCATCATCCGTCCCTCCACCTTACTGGTCTTTTATCCTTATCCAGATGTGACACCCTGGGGTACCTTTCCTCCCTTTGCTCCATTTCTGCTGCTCCCTGATCCGCCTCCCTGCCGCTTCTATCCCTTTGTGCCTTGCTTGTAGATATCCCATCCCTCCCTAGTGAACACAGAGGCAAAGTACTGAAATACCTCTGCCTGGTCCTCGCCTCTTCCACCCACCCTCCTTCTGATCTCAATCTGCTGAGATGGCCCTTAGTTTTTCTCCGCTCCCAATGTACCGAAGAACCCTTTCCCTCCATGTATCCCTGTGCCAGCCGTTGCTCTTTACTGGACTTTGCTCCCTCACCATACGGGTGACTTTTCTAGATGCAAGCTGGTACATTTCTTATCCCTATCCCTCTTGTTGTTTTATATTTTTGTAAGTCAGCTTTCTTTCTCTGACTGCTACCTGGACCTCACTGGACCACCAGCATGGTTTATGTGACCTTGCTCCCTTACTGCTTCAACTTAGCGAGATCCTGACTGCCTCATGAAGTCCCCTGCTTTATGACCTCCCATCTCCTTTCCACACTTGTTGTTGAGGTAATCCTTCAAGTGATCCTTGAGAATATTTCCCATGCCCATAAAGTCTGCCCCCTGAAGTCCACTGCCAGTGTCCTAGATCTCACCCCACTCCCCAATGCTTATTTGAAACCAGACAGTATTGTGGTCACTCCCAGTCAGGGGGTCCTGTACAACCATGTCCCTTACCAGATCCCCATCTGCCAGAACCACATCCAGGACATGCCCCTCCCTTGTGGGCTCCATCACATGCTGTGTTAGGAACACATCCTGGAAGCCATCCAGCAGCCTCTGCTCCTTGGCCACCTTAGAGGACATGGTTCCCCAGTTTGTACCTGGCATATTAAGGTCCCCCATCAACACCACTCCTTCCCCTTTTGGACCACACTGGGCAATGATGTTGTCCAGCAAACCATCCTCTAGAACATCACTCATCCCGGGGGCCTATATGCTACTCCCAGCTTGACCTTATCTCCTGCTGGGGATCGTGAGTGACCCATAAGGCCTCCACGTTTCCCTCTGCCTCTTCTACCATAGCAATTTCTATGTCATCTCTAATGAACATAGCCACTCCACCCCTCTGCCCTCCTTTCTATCCTTCCTAAGCATAGTGTACCCCGTACATTTAGGTCCCAGTCATGGTTTTTGTTGGCCACGTTTCCGTGACTGCGCACATCCACCCCCTCGAACAGCATGGCCTGGAACTCTGGCAACTTGTTTCCCAAGCTCCTGGCATTTACTAACACTAACCCCACCCTTATCCCTGATCCTTTTGTCGAACCCCACCCAGATTCCTTATACTTCCATCCTCCCCTGCTCCTCCTGAAACCTCCACCTCCAGTCTGTTTCCCCCTCCCCTTGGGCTTGAAGGCTACTCCCTCATCTGGAGGGAGGGCTCTGTCAGCCCCTCCTTATCCCTTCCCCTACAAGTTTAAACCCCACCTTTCTTGTATGTAGTCAGCCATCCCTGTTTAAGGACTTCCTTCCCTAATGGGGCAAGATGAAACCTGTCCTTGGCATATAGTCCCTTATCCTCCCAAACTCCATTCCAGTTCCCTAACACCCCCAACCCATTCTCTTCACCCCACTTCCTGAGCCATTTATTAACCTCTGTGAGCTTCATTTTTTTCTCCACTGAGGCCTTTGGTACTGGCAATATCTCCGAAAAGGAAATGTTGCATCCATTATCCCGACAGACTCTGGCAAGTTCTTGGAACCTTGCTTGGATTTCCATAATGCTATTTCCCTCTAGATCATTAGTTCCCAAATGCACAGGAATCCGTTTCCTCCACAATCCTTAACCATTTCATACACCATGAACTTTGCTCTGTGCACTGTCAGCCCAGATACTCACTACCTTCACCTGGCTATGGCATCCATCCCTGTCCTCCCAATGGATACCCTTAATCATCGAGTCTCCCAGTAACAGAACCTTAACACCGCCATCATCCTTATGGTTACCTCCACTATGCCCTCTCAGCCCCCTCCCACTTTATTCATGATTGCAATTTCAGGGAGTCTTCCTGCCTTATTAGAGACCCCTTGTCACCCTCCCTTTCTGCCTCCCTTGCTATTTTGCCCACTTAACTCAAACCCCTCTGAATAGGTGTCCCTTTAACCCTCTCTTATCTGAACCATTTATCCGCCGCCTGATGGTTTCCCTTCCCGCACCCTCATCCCCCCTTGTAGCGTACCCTGTCTCCAGAGGCTCTCTGTGGGTCCCCTTTAGCTAGGGCACCATCCTGGTACTGACCTTCCTGCTGAAGGGGGCTCCTCCCACCTCCTTGTCTCCCAGTTCCTCTCCAATCATGCTCTCCTCCCTCATGTCTGGAATATGTTGCATCTCCCCCATTTGCTTAACATATATGTTTCCCCTTCTCCCTCTGGGACTATGTCTATCCTTTCCATAGCTGTTCTGTGATGCCCTATGGGTATCTGACTCCCTCCCTCCGGCCTCTGTATAAGTTTCCTCATTTCCACCAACCCCTTCCTCCCCCTCTAGGATGCTTAGTATCTCAAATTTATTGTGACACTCTATGTCAGCCTCCATCAAGTAACCCGAGTTTCCCCTGACTGCATCTCTAAACTGACCTCTTCTTCCTCTCTTGCACTGTTCACCTTAGAGCTCCCTTCCCACAGTCTGCTGTTTTAGGCTTCCAGACAGCCCCTCCTGACTCTTCCCTCCAGTCTCCTTGAATTCAGACTTTTCACCCTGTACGTTTCCCCTTAGCATCAACTTCCCTATCTAAGGGTCCTCTGTCCCTAATATCCCCTTCTGCTTGCTGTAGTATAATGTCCTGTAATTTCAGGCGTTGCCCCAGCCTCCCCTCAGCCCCACCCTTCTGCTGCCCATATCCACACCCCTTATCCTTGGACACCCCCAGCTCCCACAGCTTACTCCCTTAACCAATATACCTACCCCTGATACAAGATAGCTGTCTACAGAGTGGGCAGCCTCCTCTCCAGGCCCACTTAGAATTATTGCCATCCCACAGCCTGTGCAGCCTACAACCTTCCGAAGATGCCTGCCATGGTGGAATATGGCAACCCTGATTATCCCTCTGTTTATAATAGCACACCCCTTTTCTCAGTCCCTTTCCCTGGAGTACAGTTTCTCTCTATACTGACCTTAGTTATTTGCAAACCAATTTCAACCCCACCAACAAAGTTCCCAGTCTCACAAACACATACAGTCCAGTATGTGTTCAGTCCCACTAACAGTGTGTGCAAGCAGACTCCAGGTACCGTATGATGTCACAGGCCCACCAACTCCTGTTGCTTCAAATTTCAGTCCCAAACAGAAATACTCAGCCCTTCAATCCCAACCCCCAGTGGCTTTTCAGTATTTAAGAAACACCAGGCAAACAACACATTTAAATTACCTTCTATTTTTCCCTGCCAAACATCTATCCCCAAACCTACAATATCACAGCCCAAGTATCAGTTCAAATTCAAGGTAATAATTTTTAACACATAGAACTATTTTCACTAACAAACTATTCAAATATTTCAGTTTAAAACAAAATATAATTCCTGGCCTCTTTTCTACCAACCTGTTGCTTAAGCTCCCAAGTGAACAGGTCAGGCTTGTTCCCCCCTCCCGCTCCTCCTTATTATCTTCCTTGCCCCTCCTATGACTAGCTTCTACCCACAACACAGCTATACCTGTGTCCCCTGTTGCCCTCCTGCCCCCCGCCCCCCTCCAGCCTCGTACACACCCTGCACTTCCCATACACCCCGTCATCACCTTGGCCTCCCTCCCCACCCCCTGCTCACTCCCTCCATCACTTGCTAGCATTCCCCATCTATAGTTCCCTGCCTATCCCTTGTACTGGCTCCCTCCCCACCCCTCCCGGCCCGACGTGAATTTCTCCTCCACTACCTCCCTTCCTAGGGCGGCCTCCTCCTTCTGCTCCTCTCTGGCAATATCCATCCTAATCCTGGGCCGGTCCCCAATGTCTCCCCTTGGAAATCATCTGGACTGCGTATCGCATCTATTAATATCTGTAGCCTCCTAAAAAAACTGGACTCCCTTCATTGCTGGTTGGCTGATCATAATCCTGATGTGATTGCCTTAGTTGAAACCTGGCTGTCCTGCTCCACCTCCATGCCCAGGTCTCTCTCCATCGGTTGGACAGAATCGGTAGGAGGGGTGGTGGTTGTGCCATCTATGTTAAAGACCCACTTCATAGTCTAGCCCTTCCCCCCCACCCTTGGTTACAATGCCCAGGCCCTAACCCTAAAGTTGTCTCCCACTCCCCGCTTAGGGCCCCAATCTTCCTGACTACTGCCTACATACCACTAAAAATCAAGCCCATGCACTGGGCCCCTTGTTGACTACATCTCCTCTTCCTAACCCTCTGACCAAATCCTGGTAGGTGATCTAAATATCAACTGGCTATCTCCCTAAGGAGTCTACCTCCGTGAGGCATTCACTGCCATTGATCTGACACAATTAGTCTCACAACCCACCAGGTTAAATCCTAGCACAGGACAGGCACTCTTCTGGATGTGGTTCTCACTAACAGGCCCAACCGCATCCACAACGCTCAAATCCTCCCAGACTGCCTTAGTGACCACTCCCCAGTTCTGTTCTTCTGGGCAACCTCCCTGCCCAAGCCCCCTGTTCTCACCACCCACGGTCGTCGGTTTAGACCTGGTGGGCTTAAAGACTTAAAACGCCATCTAGCTGGCACTGATTGGTCCCCGCTACTAAACACCCCTGATATTGACAAGGCGCTAGCCTTCTTTGTCCACACCTTTAACCTTGCCTGTGACACCTACGCCCCATTCACCCCACTTAGATCTAAATTAAGGCACACCCCTTGGATTACCCCTACCTTACGCTCACTTCTCAAGCAGCGTGACAACCTGTGGTACCTGGCCATTGAAACTGGTTGCCCTGCTGACAGACTGGCCTATGTAGCTGCCCGGAATAAAAAGTACGTGGGCTATCCGCAAAGCTAAGTCAGATTATTCAATGCTACTCTACCTCCTCCTGGGGCAACCCTAGATCCTTCTGGGATAACATCAAGCAGCTTAATGGTGTCGCACGCTCACTCCCCCCATCGCATCTTAACATTGATGGGTCTACCTGCACTGACCCTGCTCTCATTGCTACACACCTCAACAACTCCTTCACTGATCTTAGTGCTGTGCTCCTGTGCAACTTCTTCAATCCCCTTCCCCCCTTGTCTACTCCTCCCATCCCCAACCCCCCTTTCTACCTTCGCACTGTGTCCACCCATGAGGTTAGGCCCTATTTACAAAAAGCCCTAAAGTGCAACTCCATCGGCAATGACTCCCTTGATCCCCGTCTCCTACGCCAGGTCCTGGATCAGGTCATCTCACCCATTACTTGCCTCTTTAATAAATTCCTCTGCCTGGGCAATTCCCCGCCATCTGGAGGGTTGCCACTGTTACCCCTCTTCACAAAGGGGGTGACAGATCACATGCAGGTAACTACCGACCAATCTCCATCTCCCCCAAAGCCTTGGAGAAAATAGTTGCCAGTCAAATCTCCCTTTACCTCACAAAATATGAGGTCCTCTGTCCTGAACAGCATGGTTTCAGAGTTGGCCATAGCACCAATACTGCTCTCCTGGAGTTTGCTAACTTCCTTCATAAGTCACTTGATGCCAGCTCCCTCGCTGGTGCAGTATTTATAGACCTATCGAAAGCCTTTGATACCGTCTCTCACCCGCTACTATTAGCCACCCTTGCCAGTGTGGGCTTTGCCTCTGGTCCTGTCTCCTGGTGCGCAGTTACTTGTCCAACCGCCTCCCAATGTGTGCGGGTTGGTGGCACTCTCATCCTCTACCTGCCAGATCCACTCTGGTGTTCCCCAGGGCTCTATTCTTGGCCTTTACTCTTCTCTCTCTTCCCAACACCCTGCCCAATGCATGCGCTGGTAAATCTCTTCTACGCAGATGATGCTGTGCTCTTTGCTTCTGATAGTAACCCCTGCCTTACTCCAAAACTCCCTACAGCGTGCCTTCACCTCAGCTGAAAACTGGTTCTCTGACCACCGTCTTGTCATCAGCCTGAAGAAAACTAAATCTATGCTTTTTAGTCACCCCCAAAATAAGTCCAGCAACTTCCCTCTCTCTGTTCTCTTCGCACAGAATCACCCCTTGGAACTTGTGCACTCTCATAAATACCTTGGCTTAATCTTTGACTCTGCTCTCTCCTTTCATAACCATATCTCTGCTCTGACCTCAGCCTCCAATGCTCGGCTGGGTATCCTCTACCGCCACAAAAAATGCCTCCCCACTAACTCTCTTCGCTTAGCGGTCACCTCCTCTGTGCTCTCGCTAGTTGACTACGGCCTCCCTGTTTATGGCGCTGCTGACCCGACAGCCCTTCAAAAGGTTCGTCTTATGCTTAACAAAGCTTGTAGACTTATTACCGGTGCCCCTAGACTCACCCATACTTGTCAATTGTACTCCATGGCCTCCCTACTCAACCTTGATGAGCGCCTCCTGTTCCTAACTTGCCAAGTTACCTACAAAGCCCTCCATGGTCTATCCCCCCTAACCTTGCCAACTCTATTCGTCGATCCAACCCCACAGTTCACACCCGCCCAGCAAACTGTCCTAGTCATCCCTAGGGTACGGTCCACCCAGGGCCAAAGGCCGTTCTCCTGTAGAGCCCCTTCCCTGTACAACTCCCTACCTGCTGGTATCACAAATGCTCCCTCACTCGCCAGCTTCAAAAACTATCTAAAAAAAACACTTGCTCATCTCTCACTCCTGCCACTGCCCGTGATCACCCTTCTGTCTGCCCCTTCCTTGTTTGATATACTTATAAAAAAACTGACAATGGTGTTAAGATACTCATTCACCTGCAATTGTGACATTGCCATTGTTTAATTTCTGTTGCCGACTGTCTCGCCTTGCCTTCTACATGCCTTTGTCTTACTACTGTACAGTATTTTGGTTTACCTCATGTATGTTTGTACTGTCTGCCTTCGACAAGGTACCTTTGTAAATGAGCCTCTGGCTCAAAGGTTTTTAAACTGGTGTTATAATAAATAAATAAATTCCACCAGGGGGATGGCAACCTCTTTTGCTTCATTACGGAATGTTTCGGTCACAGACATCTGTGCAGCAGCTACTTGGAGTACTGTGTACACCTTTATCAGGCACTACAGTCTGGATATAGCCTCTAGGCACAGAGCAGGCTTTGGCCTTGCGGTTCTGCAGGGGCTCCTTTCATGAGGGGTCTTCTTTCACCCTTCTCCTGTTCTCCCATTTTCTAGAAGCTAACGCACATTGCTTGGGACTCAGTCCTAATGGTGTAACCTGCTGCAAGAGCTGCATCTCAGAGTAAGACCGTACAGTTATGTAAGAAATTACTGTAACAGTAGATCTTCAAGAACAGCTCTTGTAGCAGGTACTTTCCCACCCACCTTCCCCTCAGGAAGTCAGATACATTGCTTACCATCTGTTGGTCTTCCTTTGAAAGTGGGTCCTCGGGCTGCCATCAGAATTACAGTGCTATGCCGGAGCCTCAAGTGGGAGAACTGAGGGATGGTGGGGGACCGCCACTTTTATGATGCAGGGAACGTCAGGGGCGATCCCCCGATGGGTGTAGCTAGCTAGACATTTTCCGTGGGGTCCTGCTGCCTGACGGCTTCAGTCCTAATGGTGTAACCTGCTGCAAGAGCTGTTGTCGAAGATCTACTGTTACAGTAAGTTCTTACATAACTGTACTATCTTCGAGAGACTCTCTTGCATCAGGTCACAGCAATGGAACGTAAGCAGTTAGGTTCTAGGACCACATGGCAACTTTTTGCCAAGCAGTACTACTTGGGGTTGCACATGACAACATTTGATGTCATCCCCTCTACATAAGCATGGGACCTCCTCAGTTGCCCTGTTAGAGATCAAGCTCTGAGGACCTCTCTGTTGGGAAACAGGAGGAAAAAAATTAGAATCTGCTTAGTAACCAAGGCAAAAACAGAGCAGCAATGCCCCATAAAAGAAAATGGCAGCCAGCCTGGTGGCGCTGAGAGTTGAGGCACTGGATACCACACCTCATGCCACACCAGTGACTCGGGTTCAGGAGCAGATCCGGGGGGTCAGCAGGGGAGGAAAGGATTAAGCGTCCGGAGGACTGCTTTCTGTTCCTGTGTTGGGGGCATTGATCCTGCTGTCTGGTGACTCCCAGTAGAGACTGGGGGTTCAGCAACAGTCTGAATCCATGCAAGGGGATTGGCCACAGCAGCGCTCCTGTGGGCGTGCATGAGAGCATGCACACACTGCGCTGGTGCATGTTGCACTGCCAGGACAATGGGACAGAACAAGGAAAAATACCCCGGCACCCGATAGGCAATGGCAGGACCAGTGGTCAGCCTCCCATTGCCGTCTCTGGCACTTCCTCCAACTCCCTGGTCACTCAGATTTCTGGTAGAGTGCCAGGAGTCATCAGTGGTCCCACCCCAAGGGGACTTAGAGCCGGGGATCAGGCGACTGGGTGATGCAGAGGGAGACGGGCCCATGTCAAAGCGGAGTCTGGAGGCTTCAGGCGGGCGGGATCAGGTCGAACTGAGAGTCCTCTCTGGAGATAGTTTGGGTAAGCCGGTGAGTGAGGGGCATAAAGAAAGTTGAGAGAGAAAAAAAAAAGGACTATTGAGATCATCCTAACATCCCAAAGGCCACCCTCTAATATACTAGGAGAGGGAGTGCCAGGCCAGCCGCCAGGCACTGAGGGAAAGCTCAAGAAGTCCTGGAGAGGCAAAGGACAACACGCGAATGGCCCTAAGGGACATGCTGAAAAAGCTTTCCCCAGGAGGCAAGGAGTTAAAGCAATGGTCCAGTCACCAGGCAGAGCTGGAAACGGACCCCAGGCCACCCCCTGGAAGGGGCCAGACCAAACACGTAGAGTAGAAGGAGGCAGAAACCCTAAGGGGAACAAAGGGCGGGTTAGCACGACCTGATGCAAGAAGATCTCTTGAAGATCTACTATTTAAGCAATAAGGCATGACAGGGTGTGGGTTATTGGGGATTTATGCACGCCTTGTGTGGTGTGTCATGAGATGCAGCCGAGTGACAACCACACATGAAGTGAGTAAATTCCCTAATAACCCACACCCTGGAGTGCCTTATTGCCATTATACAATGGACCCATGTGTAATATAAATTTTAAATGTGTAAGTATGTTTTTTATAAATGCCATTTTCTCAGCTGTGGGTTATTACAGGATATACCACGGTCATGTGATGTGTTTTGACCAATGAGGTTACATGATTTTCATACCCTATTGTATAATCTTATGTAACTGTTCTATCTTTGAAGCTACATCTTGCATCAGGTCATACCTATGGAATGAGTTCCAAGCAGTACTGACAGAGAGACAGTCTGGGAGGCTGGAGGCTAAAGACCTAGGGAAGGAGGCCATGAAGCACAGCCAGGCCAAGACCAGGTTTTCGTCTGGAAGCAGTGTCCAGACTGGAACACACTGAAAGTGTCGACAGTACCGCAAGGTGAAGCTGCACAGATTGCTGCAGCGGAAAACATTCCTGAAACAGGGTTTTGTGAAAGTGCGGACAATACTCCCAAGTGGCAGCAGCACAAATCTCTGCCGCTGGCACATTCCTAAAAAATGTAACAGAAGTGACCATGCCTCTGGTGAAATGGCCATGAAGAACCCCAGGAAGTTCCTTACTACTCTTCATGTAACAAAAGGTAATGCAGTTGGCCAGCCATTTGGATAAACGCTGTTTAGAAACTGGAACGCCCTCTTTCCCCGGGTGAAAGAAACAACCAAGAGGACTCCCTGCAGTCCTTCATAAGGTGTGTATAATATTTAAGTATTCTATGTACATCTAAAGTATGGAGCAATGCTTCCCCTGGATTGGCATGCTCTGGATAGTAAACAGAAAGGTGGGTGGATTTATTCAAAGTAAACTCGGACACCACCCTCTGTAGAAACTTAGGATTGGTACACAAAGGCGCCCTGTCTTTGTGAAAAGTTAAAGGAGGCTGACACATGAGTGCCTGCCACTCTAAAATTCAAGTCCCAAACCAGGACTGGTTGCAGATAAGAAGCTATAAATGCAGAATGCTTCTAAAAATGTATAGGCCACATCCAGCTGGCCCATGCTGTGGCCGTCAATGGGCACATGGAAGGCTGATATAGCAGACAAGTGAACCTTAATGGAAGAGTATTGCAGGCTAGTGTCCGACAAGGACAACAAATACTCCAAGATCTGGTTCACTGGACAAGTGAAAGGGTCCAGATGGTGAAAAGTGGCCCACAAAGAAAAACGCTTTCACTTTATGGGATAGATAGCCCTGGTGGAGGGTGTCCTGGTGGCTGCAGGGGTAGAAATAAGGTTTTGCCAATGGGGAGCCATGAATAGCTCCTGGTCATTGGCAATTTATGGTGAACCAGGAGCTACTCGGGCCGTTGCCTAAAAATGAAGAAAAAGAGGTCCATGTGAAAAGCGTCATTTTTTTTTTTTATCTTCTTGCAGCCACAGTCCCTGCTTCCAATCCAGCCACCGCCACTCCGCCGCCGACCCTGAAGCTCACATGCCCAGCTGGCAGATGCAGCTACACCAACGAAAGGGGCGCCCGTCGAGGAAACCAGTACCGGCACATGCCTCCAGGCATCGTTGGCCGACGGAGCTGCAGCCATCAAGCTGCTGCGGAACCATGCTGCCATATTTTTCCCTGTTTTTTCTCCTGTAGGGAACCCGGACATGCAATGACATCGCACATACATGCAGACGTTTGCCGCGGTCCATTCCCCCCCCCCAGTTACACCGTTGCGGTACCTCCGGGTGTCTCCAGGAGTCGCCGCAGCACGGTATAAAGTCCCCAGCCTACCCCAGGACTGAGAGAGCTGTCTCCCGATGCTCAATCTCAGTCCGACCCCCGATGATCCGAGCTCGTTCCGAACCCAGGTCGCGCACGAGTGCGAGTGTGCATCCAGCGCTCAACCCTTACTGCCACCGGCCGCTCAAAAACGTCAATTTTTAATGTTTTTTTTGTTTTTGTTCTGCCTTGGCAGGGACACACACACACATAACGATAGTACTAGGCAGAGCAAGAATAGAGTACCAGGAGGAGAAGAGAACAGAGAAAGCAGAAGGCAAGATTTGGGACAGAATGACAGAGATAGAATATGTAGAAGAAGGCAAGCGAGTAAAGGAACAGTAGAAAACCTAACCTGCTTTGAAGACTAAAACTTCACAAGGAAGACTCATTAAATAAAGATATATATTTTATGTGTTGTCTTTTTTTTTGGCATGTTGTACACATTGATTTTGTTAATTGTGTAATGCAATTCAAGGTTTTTTTGGGGGGTCCAGATAGTTTAAAAATCATGCGAGTATCACAAGCAGCTAAGAATTCCCCATAAATTATGTCACTTAGTCTTCAGCTCAGTTTTGTTCAAAACTGTGATGGAGGTCCTCTGCATTTTCACTTTCACTAGAAGATGTGAACTTTCTCCACTACTGAGACTTTGCTTTGGCCTGCTGATGAGGACTTGTGAGGTTTTGTTTTTACGAACCACTCTTACTGATGGTGTGCTACAAAAAATCTTGTGGTTCTGGGCCCTCCAAAAGTAAGTCCGCTATGGTGCTGGTCTTCAGGTTAGCTCTCCAGTCTGAAAAATATTTTCATAGCTGAAAATGCCCTTTGTAGTGTTGCAATAGATACACTAGCACTATAGCTGTGACATGCAGAATGTTGCTGAAGTATTGAGATTTTCTCTGGAAGATTACATGCCATACCTCAAGGAATGAGAGCTGCTTGTGATACTTGCTAATATTGTGTTTCAACAGTTTCCATTCTGTCACTGCAGTATACACATCGCATACATTCTGCAGCAAGACAGGAGAGAAGTGTTTTATAAGAAACTGGATCTCCTCATTTCCAAATTCAGAAAGCTCATTAGAGTTGTCAGGCCAATTTGTGCAGGGTCAGTGACCATGCCATTCATTAACAGTGGGTCTTCTGCAAAGCCCGAGTTGAGGCAGTCCATTACACTGTTTACAATCACTTCACGTTCCTTGGCAAGGGCTGAAAGACCATCTCCTATTACTCCTTTGAGAGCAATTTCTTTAAACACTGCTGTCCCTTCCTCATTAATAGCCACTTCTCTCTTGAACTTGGCCAGTGTGGTTCCATCCTCTGCAGTTAGATTTTCTATTTCTGAGAGTACTGTACTTACAGTGTCCATTACAATGGGAAGGGATATATGGGCATCCTGAAATGCATGAGAGACTGTTGAAAGACCTGTGAGTATGTCGAAATAGAAGTGTGAGTGTAGCAGAAATTTAACATTGCATATCTGTTTTCTAAACCCCTTAACCTTGTCTGCTGGTGGAATGTCCCATCTGGTGTCGGACACAAGCTCATCCCAATGACCCAATAGGCTGCTGAAATTATGAAGCTCAGCATGGAGAGAGTCCTTTTCATGTGAGAGCCATCGTGTTCCTTGTGATTTTTTTTAAATGTGATGCAGGTGGTTTGAATAGCTTCAGCCACTATTTGTACCAGTTTGGGGAGTCCTCATAAAAATACAATATTGAGATCAACATGTTATCAATGGTCTGGGAAAAATAGGTGTTTTTAAAAGCATCTTTAGCTGCTAATTCAAGCCTGTGTGAAACACAATGAATGGCAAGAAGCCATGGGCACTCTTCTTTCAATAATGCCATCAAACCCTTATTACGTCCAAAACTGACGGACGCACCGTCTGCTCCTGCGCCAATGCAGGATAACTGTTTTAGGTCAACCGTGTCCTGACCCAACAATTGAGAGTATGCAGTAGTCACTGCAGACCTCAAACCACTTGCATTGGCAGATTCAACATCAATTACTCCAATGAACTTCATAGTAGGTTGCCCATTCTCGAGAATTTTGGCATAAACTATCTCTCCTTCTCCATGGTGGTCCTGTCAGTTGTCCCATCCATGAAGACTGAATGATATCAGTATGGAGTTGCTTCTCCTGTGAAATGACTCAGAATTGGTTTTCTTAAGTGATCAGCAATAGCTTTGTCGAATGTAGCACATGCTTTCTCATTGGCATAAGCATCACCAAGTTCAACACCATGGGCCAGATATTCAAAACTTTGCACCGGGCAAAAAAACGTTTGCGTGGGGTTAGCGTGGGTCTACTATATTCAAAAGGACAAATAGCTCGGGCAAACTGCATTAGCGCCAGGCAAAATCATAATGTATGCAAGGGGCAAACTGAGGGGCTGTGTACATGAATACAGGCGCAATGCTATATTCAGCGACTAACGCCGCGCAAAGTGGTTTTGTGCGACTTAGCGTGGTGCAAATTACTGCCCAGGAAAAGCTTGTCTTAACCCTGGGCAATCAGTTTTTCGCAACACTTTGGCTTTGTGCGGTGTTTGTATGACCCTAACAAATAAATATGACACATAGACAAAGCCAAACATAGAGGAAACATGCTGCTAACTGACGGCATCACGATGCCATCATCTGCCACCAGTCCCAGCCATGCCAGGTAGTAAGTGGTGACCCTGCCGCCGGTGGACAGCATAGCAGTGTGGCCATACAGCACACACCTGCGGATCATTCTTCTGTGGACACCAACAGATGCCAGCACACACATGCAGCACTGTGGGCATGGAGGATGTTGAGGGGAGAGAGTGTATGGATGGCCAGGCTGTGCCACAGACCAGGTGTGGCCACAAGGCTCGGACACATCATGCAGTGCACATGAGCCAGTATTGGGAATACCCCAACACTAGTGTGCCTTTCTGATAATATATGCCCCCCCAGCCACATACCGCACAGCTGTACAACTGCCACAGCACACAAAGCTGGACATGTATATATCACTGTGAGCAACCCATGCCAGAGGTGCAGCATCTGTGGGTCACAACAGTGTAACAGTAATGTCCACTGTCAGTAAACACCTGCAGGTTGGACCTCTCACTGTGTATAGTGCAGTCATCATCACTGCCCTACACACCATAGGCATTGCTGTGACCACACACTACTGGCTCCCTTGCTTCTGTAGTGTCTGCTGTGCACTGTAGCATGACCTACAGTGTGACAGCTGCATGCAGCACCACCACCATCTGTGCCTATGCTGTGTTGTCCCAGTACAGCTGCAGGCAGCAGCGCATATAAAAGTACAGTGTTCCAAACTGTATAATATTCCCCAAACTGTTTGCGCGATGCTAACACGTTTGCGCGGGTTTAGCGCAGGGCTAAACCGTTAGCCCGGTGCAAACTGCATGAAAATCAGGGCATAATGAGATGCTAATCTGGATGTTTGCCCCAAGACTACTTAAGTAGGCTCATTTGCATGTCACTTTTGAATATGGTAAAGTTTAGCGCTGGGCAAATGTATTTGCACCAGACTAATGGTTTAGCCCTGCGCTAAACCCGCGCAAACGTGTTTGCACAGCGCTAACAGTTCAGGGAATATTTTACAGTTTTGCACACTATACTTTCACGTATGCTGCTGCCTGCAGCTGTACTGTGTCCACGCATTTGCTGGCACACACATTGGCCACATAGTTCACCTCTACCTACCTTCACATCGCTGTGCACTGTGTTGCTGTTGTGGTTTGCACTTCCTGGTTGCCATATTCAGAGCTGTCTTATTCCAGGGCTAAGTTTGCCCTGCACTCCCAGCCCAGTTTGCCTGGCCACATTTCCATGCTATATTCAGAAGCTGTTTGCCCTGGGCTATTCCTTTTGAATATGGCTTACTTTGTGCTCTGGGCTAAGTTTGCCCACTGGGCAGTCCTAATTTAGCCCCGGGGCAAAGTTTTGAATATCTGGCCCCATGTCTCTTTTCCAGTGATATTAGTCCCTTGAATTTCAGGAAGGGGTCCTCTTCTTTAGCCAGGTAGTAGGCAATATCAGAAAGTTTCTCTAATTTGTATAGAGATTTTATTATTCATTTTTAATACATATTTCTCCACCTGTGGGTATATTAGCAGCTAAAGCAGCAGCCATTGCTTCTTTATGGCCTTCTGATACAGCATGCCTCTCACAGTTTGTTTTTTAACATTGTTAGTTCCACTGATGTACGAATCCACATTGCTCATTTTACCAGCTCTAGCTGCCCACTTTTTGAATACATCTGGTTTCTCTTTACAAAACTTATACCAAATCTTGGTTGCAATACCATCTTTTGCTTCAAACTGTAGCCATGTCAAATCTGGATTTTCCTTTTGGCACTGCCATGAGCGCACTGTGGATACATGACAGGAATGGGCCTGTGTTTTCTTTTCCTTGGGTGTGGTAGCAGCCTCACTAAGGTCAATGGCATCAAAGAGGAAGACGGTTGTCCTGTTTCATCCGGTCCAGGCTGCTTGCAGTTACATGAAGCGCTGAATCCAAAACTTAGAAGTGACATGATCACCACCATGGGAAGGAGATAGGTTGGGCCTTGATGTAATTAATTAAGAAATGTTAATTACAACAGCTGAACATGATGGACCAGAGACATGAAAGGTACCCTTTTCATACTGTGACGACCTCTGCTTAGCAAGCACATTTCCAGTTTTAGAAGCAGGTGAAGGTTTGTTTGGCACAGACATTGTTGTAAATCGAGGCGCTCTCAGCAGTGTGTGGTGCAGTGTCTGGTTTGAATTCAGTTAGTAGCAGGTAGTGATTAAATACTTGTGAATCAGGTGAATGAGGCATTAACGAGTACGTGGGCCACAGTTAGAGTTTTAATTAACTACAAAATAACAAGATTAACAGATAAAAGGCACCAAAGCACTTTAACAGGTCTCGGTTAATTGACAGCAAATGGACAGTTCATTGGAAAGAAAGATTGTAACTAGCAGAAGTAACAAGATTTGGTAAGAGTTGCTAAACTGTTTGGTTTTTATTTTATGAAAAAAACGGAGACAAAATTAAATGGAAAATGATTTAGTACATTTCATGCTACCTTGTTAAGAAATGGGAATTACACGGACAAATGCCGGTTTCACGGAAATCGTGAATTCCGTGCACTCCGTGATTTAATTACTGCCTTACTCATAATAGACGGTGCTAAGATGTGTTGTGTATGCTGACTGACTGCAAAGGCAGCCTCAGATCATCAGCAGGGCAATAAGGTTTGTTTTTTGTAAAGTATAAATGAAGCAACAGCTTGTGGCATAAGTCTAGCCTGACTTCGTTCTGATCGGCAGCAAGTTTAAGATTATATGCAGAATTCATGTGAAGAAACTGTCATTGTTGCCCTACTGAGGATCCGACTTGGTTGATGGACCCTCTGCTCTGCTATGCAGTCAGCCTGCACAATCTAATGGTAAGTTCCAAGAGAGATTTTTTAGATAGGGGACCAGGAGTTAGGTGTTAGCAGGTTCCTAGTGAGTCACTGCTTTTAAATCAGTACAGTAGTTCATTGAAATGACCCCCAACCCCCGACACACACAGTGAATCCTACTGCCATGCATCTAAATTTGTGTCAGCTAAAAAAAAAAAATCACACCCTCCCAGCTCAGCTCTCAAAATTCAGTTCGGTATGCAGTACTGACACAAATTGTGAGTTTATCCCAGTACTGTGGGGGGAAGGCTTTTGCTAGCTACCAGGACTTGCATCGTTCGGTCTGCTGCTCTGTTCCATGGCGCCCCGCCTTGCTCCTTTGCTCTGCCCCAGGTTTCAATTACGATCCCCCCCACCAGATCGGCTCACTCTTTCTGGACCGTCTGCAATATCCCAGCCGAACACACCCCTGCTTCCCTTCTCGTCTGATTCAGAACGACACAGTGCTGAACACGCCTCCGCTTCCTGAGTAGCAGATCGGTTGTACACGCCTCCCGGCTTGCACACACCTCCTGGCTTGCAGTTTAAGAGGTGTTTTTCTCCCCGTGACTAGCTCAGCGCCGTAGGCAGTGCCCCTGCATTGCATGTGTGCATGGAAGCAGGCACTATTTAAGGCAGAATGAGTGCTAATTAGCACTGGGCGCACCCATATTTCAGACCCTGTGGCTGTCAGGAAATCCACCACTTTAGGGGGATGCTCCATATTGTGCAATGGCGATGTCCTCAGGAACCATGCATCTAGATGGGGCAACTTGAGGTCTGGATAGACTAGGGTTTCCTGCTCTTGCACCAGCAGGCCCTTGTACAGGGGCAGTGGTAAAGGGGTTCCACTGCTAATTGTAGCAGCAATGGGAACCATATCTGATGAGGCCAGAAGGGAGCCACAGGGATAAGAATGGCCCCTGCCAGCTGGAGCTTGATGAACAGTCTGTGAATCAAAGGAAAGGCATAGAAGAACCTCCCTCCCTTCCCAAGGCAGTGACAACACATCTCACCAGAAAACTCCAGACCCTGGATCAAGTGAGTGGAAAGGCAACAGTCTTGCATTGAATGGGGATGCAAGAAGGGCCAACACTGGGCAAACCCCCCTGTTGAACAGTACTTCTACTATGGAGGTCAGCAGGCCCCACCCATGCATTCTGTACTGGGACCTGCCTAGCCCGCCGACCATGATGTTATGGGTGCCTGGAACATGGACGAACAGCAGCTCGAAATCATAGTCTAGAGTGCAGTAGCAAACTATGGTTGCCTTCCTTCACAAAGTGTAAGAATGAGACCCCCTGGCTGATATATATAGTGAACCTGCACATCCGCCATAAAGAGCTTGAATCCTCTGGAAGGGGCAGTCAGTATGTTCTGCTAGACATCAGCAGCAAAGCCAGATATCCTGCGCCAAGAGTGCTGTCTGAGGTAAATGCCAGTGGCATCTGCTGTGGCTGAGGCATATACTTTGTAAGCAGCCTTCAGGAGATGCTTTCCTGCATCAGCTACAGACTGAGGGGCCCTGAGCTGTTCCTGCCTCAGAGAACCCTCTAGGAGAGCTAGAGCTGCTGTGGTGGCCCTTGTCCAGAAGGTGTACCAGAACTTGACCATATGAGGCAGGAAGTTTGCAATCCTAAGGCCCAGAGCGGCCAAGATAAACGTCCTCCTACTCCAAAGGTCTTGGCTCCTCGACTCCTTGTCCATGGGGGAGGGAACTGAAGTGTTTAGGCACCCCAGACCTTACATGGGCAGCTTTTATCACCACCAAGTCAGTCCCAGGTTTCTTGGGTCTGAAAAGGGCCCAAGAGTAAGTAAGTAAGTGTGTGTGTGTCTCCCCCCGCCAGCTGTGGTGAGGATCTGTTGAGGGGTGGGGAGGGGAGGAGGGATGGAACCCCTCTAGCAAGTTACCGGGGTTCATCCCCTGCTGAATAACCTTGTGGCAAGAAGAGAATACCAAAACTTGTTCTAGATCGAAAATGCAGGACACCCACGGGCCCTTAGGGTCTATTGGTGAATCTGCATGGGCAGTCTGGCTTGGGGTCTTGTGGTAATGGCAGCCCTTATCAGAGCCAACAGTCCCAGGAAAATCCTAACTAGGAAACACCAGTTGTAGAGAACCTGCCAGGCCTGAGCTAAGAGGTGTTCTGCCCTATCCTGGGGCAGGAAGGGGAAGCTTTTGGCCATAGCCAGAACTGTCGCCATATACTGTGAACGCTAGCCAGGGGTCAGGAATGATTTGGACAGGTTGACCGGAATCCCTAGGACATTAAAAAACTGGCATGGGCTAGGGCTGAGATGGTGGTTCTTTGGACTGAGTTTTGACCAGCCAGTCCCCTAGAAAGGAGATGACGGGCAGGCCCTCCCTTCTGATGCCTCTTCCACCACTGCGAAGCAGTCAAAAGATGCCACAGGAGAGAGGGACGAGTGCAGACTTGCAATGCCCCCTTCTGAACTGAAGCCTAAGGGGATGTCCGCAAGGTCAGGGAACCCAGCAGGGTAAGCCAGCAAAACTGCTGACAGGGCTTGGGGGCATACCTTGCTCCCCTTGTGTCCGAAGTGTGCAGCAGGACGAACCTCATGCAGAGCAAAAAGGGGGTCAGAGCTCACAAATGGAGCAGGAGCCTCAAGAAATTGGAACTGTGGCCCTCATATCACAGGTATCATCGGTCGAGTGCAGAGGCCTGCCAAGGGGCCTGGAACTGACCAGGCAGAGGTGGCCCGAACCGCCGCCACCTCTCTGGACCAGGCGGTATCTCAAGGGCCAGGAGGGGGAGAGAACGAACCCCCAAAATTCCAGATGAAGGTCACACCCCTATTGTCCACTAGGGTATGTGGATGGCGTCCCCTCCCGGCACCATGTGAAAAGAATAGAGGGGGCTGCACCCCAGGTGAGAAATGGGTGGGAGGTGGGCAGAGAATTGCCAATGGGACCCAATGCAGTCCAGTGTCTCTGTGTTGCCCCTAGCAGGGACAGGCAAGGCCAGGAATGAACCTGTGCACACCGCCCAGAGGATGAGGGACCCCTGCTATATTATGTCAGGAGGGACCAGAACAATACGAAGCTAGTCAAGGCCCAGCCCCCTATCAATCACCAAAGCCTGGCACAGGTGCAGTCGACTGGGCAGGAGTGTGATGGGTGCTGAGAAGCCCCATAGTCAAAGAGGTTGAGGGCAAACTTGAAAGGCCCAGACACCCCTCTGAGTCTGCTGGTGTGTCCTCCAAACACCTGAGTGGGGGCATGGTGCAAGAAGCCCCAGGCCCTGGAGTGACACAGAAGGGGCATGCCCCCCCGTGCCATCATCCACATCACAGTGGTCCTGGGGGGGCAGAGACTGAGGGAGAACCGCTCCCACCTGGATAGGTCCCCAAACGTCGACATCCAGAGGGCCCGTAGGAACGGCAACAGAGCACAGCCCACAGATCCTGGTCTGAACAGGAGGGACCACAGCCTAGGGTGACGGGGGGGTCGTCTGACAGGACAGGAAGGTAGTGCCATGACCGTCCATAAGGCCAAGTCAGCGGGGTAGGCACAGGGGCCACTGCCAAGGGTCTGGGCCAGCCATAACTAGCAAGAAACAAAGAACCTGGCCTGACCCAAAGTGGGACAGGAGAGCAGGAAGGTCAGGTGAGGCAGACCTGTCACTGTCTGAGGGGCCCAGACGTAGCGGGATCCTGAAGAGCTGCCCCAGAGCTCCCCACCTGAGAATCTTGCCGGGAGGGGGGCAGCCAAAGCAGGAGCAGAGGAGTCCCGGAGGCTGCAAAAAAATAAATAAATGATGCCAGTCCAACAGGGAGCCAGGTCTGCCGGCGACAACAAGGCCCCTTGGCCTGGAAACAAAAGTGGGGCACGGCCTGACCACATGCCCTGGAGACGGCTGAAAAACAACAATGAGAAGGGCCGGGAGAGCCCATGTCACAGGTGGAGGCACACAGGATAGCGACAACAGCAGAATCCAAAATCTTCATTTTAGAGGAATCCAAAGCTCAAGTGAAAAAACTGCTGGCCTTTCAGGTTTCTGCAGGTCCAATGAATATTGGTCGACAGCGGGAACAGAACTGAGGATGGTAGGGGCCACCAACGCTTATGTAGAGCAGACGCCATCGTGGGCGGCCCCTGGTAGTACTGCTTGGCAAAAAGTTTCCGTGTGGTCCTACAGCCTCACAGCTTATGTTCCATAGGTGTGACCCGATACAAAAGATATCCTCAAAAAAGATCTGCTGCACCCCCAACCTGTTCGCACCGGGAGTCCCCGGCACGTTATTCAGCTGGCAACATGCAAATGAGCCCATTGGGCATGTAAGGCACTAAGGGGCCATATGCCTGCCCATTATGGGTCTATTTGCATGTGAAGCATCAGTAGGTTTGTGCCCCAGCGACCAGATCCCCCACCCCAATCATCCATCCCTGTATATGTAGCAACATTTCCTGGTGTCCAGTGGCACCCCCCCTACCTTCCAACCCCAGGCCCCAGTAAAAATAAGCATGCACTGGTGTCCAGTGGTTCTCCCCCCTCAAACCTCTGACCGTCGACCCCGGTAAAAGTAAATATGCATTTGTGTCCAGTGGGCCCCCGATCGCTGGCCCCAGTAAAAGTAAATATGCATTGGTGTCCAGTGGTCCCCCATCCTCTGACCAATGGCCCCGGTCAAAATAAATATGCATTGGTGTCTAGTGGTCCCCCCACCCTCCAGTCCCCATCCCCGATAAAGCACACACATTCCCTGGTATCCAGGGGTCCCGCCACCCTCTGATACCAATGCCTGTTAAACACACAGTCCCTGGTGTCCAGTGGTCCCCCCACCTTCCGATCTCCATCCTTGTTAACACACTCACACAGTCCCTGGCATCCAGTAGTGCTCACCACAGTTTATTACAAGTAGTCCCTGCCCTTTACGAACACCCCCTTTATGGTACAGAGGACGTGTGCTCCTTGTCATTACATATGGCAGCTGATGAAGGCGGTGAGAGGAGGGCTGTGCCAGTCTCCATATGGGCTCCCTGAGGCACCAGCGAATTTGGTAAGGGGGTGGCAGGGTGATGTACCCAGTGCGAGGGGAGGGCTGCTAGACACCAGGGACTTGTAATAAACTGCAGCGAACAATCAGAGGGTTGGGGGGGAACCACTGGATGCCAGGGACTGTGTATGTGTTAACAAGGACGAGGATCAGAGGGTGGGGGAACCACTGGATGCCAGAGAGGGGGATTGGGGGGCCACAGGATGCCAGGGACTGTGTGTGTGTTAACGGGGATGGGGATCAGAGGGTGGGGGGACCACTGGACGCTAGGGACTGTGTGTGTTAACGGAGACAGGGATTGGAGGTGGGGAAGCCACTGGACATTAGGGAGTGTGTGTGTGTGTTATCAGGGATGGGGATTAGAGAACGGGGAGGACCACTGGACACCAATGCATATTTATTTTTACCGGGCCAGCAGTAGGGGGACAGGGGAACCACTAGACACCAATGCATATTTATTTTTATGGGGGTTGGCAATTGGAGAGTGTCACTGGACACAGGGGACTGATGTATTTTTCCCGGGGCCAGGGATCAGGGGGTGGGGGGTGCCACTAGACACAAGGGAGTGGGTGTGCACTCCCCCAACTGCCAATGCGGTGGTTGGCTGCAGTGGCTCTGCCGGCTACTATGGTTGCCTAGAGTAAGTCTGGCTTCTTCTCGGTAGTAACTGCACAGCACAAGGTGGCCTGCGCTATACCTTTTGTGCAGTGCTAAGGTGCTGAATAGTGCACTGCACACATATTCATGTTCCCGCCCCTCCATTTGTGCACCGATCCTTGCGCACACTATACTGTTTCGAGTGTGCTCCTGGCCCCTTTGAATATTGTGCATAGGCATAAATGGCAGGCAAACTTTTGAATATCAGGCCCCACATGTCAGAATCCTTGTACTGATCCCCTGGCTTCAGTTGCATGTAGTCTCTCACATACCCATCACAGCACTGGTATGTGGCTGAAAGCAGGGGATTAATACAAGAATTAAAACATTTCAGCCTTTAAACTATTCCTTTTTGGTGACTGACATTCCTAAGCTACTGACTGTGGTTTATATGATGTATATATTTTTTTTATGTTTTATTTTCTTTCATTTGTGAATTTATAAAATGGCTACAGCTCCATACAGTCTCATAGATACATAGACAGTATCAGCAGATAAGGGCCTATGGCCCACCCAGTCTGCCCATTTGAGCTTGCAAGTTCCCTTACGTTTTTCTAGAAATCTGTTGCCCCTTACCCCTGACCTCCAGAATTTCCTTGTCTATCCCATACATTCTTAAATCCCGTGATTGTTTCAGCCCCCACCACTTCCTCTTGCAGGGTATTCCACTTGTCCACCACCCTTTCTGTGAAGAAACTGTTCCTCACGTTTTCTCTGAATCGCCCTCCCTCCAACTTCATCCCATGCCCTCTAGTCCTGGAACATCTTTTTCGCTGGAAAAAAGTGTAATCCTGCACTCTGTTCCTCCCTGTAAGGTACTTGTGTGTCCCTTATCATATCCCCTCTCTCCCTCCTCTCTTCCAGAAGTGTCCTCATAGGACTTGTGATGCAATCTCTGTACCATCTTTGTTGCCCTCCTCTGAGCCTTCTCTACCCTATGTCCTTACATAGATAAGGTCTCCAGAACTGTACACTGTACTCCAGGTGGGGCCTCACTAGTGTCTTGTATAGTGGAATTATGACCTCCCTTTTCCTGCTGGTGATGCCCCTGCCTATGCATCCCAGCATCCTATTTGCTTTACCTACTGCCTTGTGGCACTGTTTCCCTACCTTGAAGACATCAGAGATGATAACCCCAAGGTCCCTTTCCTGCTTGGTGCATGCTATGTCCTCACACCCCAACTGATATGTTGTTCCAGGGTTTTTGTGCCCCATATGCATTATCTTGCACTGCTGTGCGTTGAATTTCAACTACCAAACCCTTGCCCATTTGTCAAGCTTCTGCAAGTCCTCATTCTGTTTACACCCTCTGGCATGTCCACTCTATTACAGAACTTTTTGTCATCAGCGAACAGGAAAATTCTGCCTTCTAGGTCCTACGCAGTGTCACTGATGAAGACATTGAATAGGACCGGTTCCAGCACTGATCCCTGTGGTACCCCACTGGTCACTCTTCCTTCCGTGGAGTGGCAGCCATTTACCACCATCCTCTGTGTCCTGCCACCCAGCCAATTACCCACCCAGTACACTACTCTTCTGCCCACTCCCATATTCCCCAGTTTGTTTAATAGCCCTCTATGTGGCACAGTATAAAAAGCCTTGCTGAAGTCCAGATAGGCCACATCCACTGCCCTCCCCTGATCAACCTCCCTTATCACCCAGCCAAATAATTCAATGAGGTTGGTCTTGCATGACCTCCCCCCAGTGAAACTATCTTGCCTTGGGTCCTGTAGTCCACTGGCAATCAGATGTTCCACCAATCTCTCCTTCAGTAGTGCTTCCATGGTCTTCCCCACTACCAAGGTCAGACTGACTGGTCTGTAGTTCCCTGCTTCCTCTTTGTTCCTGCTTATGTATAAGGGGACTACATCTGCTGTCCTCCAGTTTTTGGGTACCTCCCCTGTTTCCAGTGATTGGCTAAATAGGATTGCTGGAGGTTCAGCCACCACTTCTCTTAGATCTTATTTCGAGAAACAGCTCTTGCAGCAGGTTACACTGTTAGGACTGAAGCCGCCAGGACCCCACGGAAATTTTCTAGCTAGCAGTATCCAGCGGGGACCGCCCCCAATGTCGGCACAGCCCCGACATCAGGCATCATACAAAAGGGGGCAGTTCCCCCAGAATCCCCAGTTCTTTTCCCGCCATCGACTTGCCAGCATTGGCCTCACGGTCCCGCTCCAGTGAACGACAACTAGAACTTCCAGCTTTCGACTCTAAATGTCAGCATCTCCAACTCCTTCCTCAGAAGGACACCCCTCTAAGTGTGCCTGCGGCAAACAGATACCTTTTAAGGATCTGCACTCATCCTGTTTGCGGTGCCTAGGCCCAGAACATGACACCAAGGCCTGCACCTTTTGCCAGCGGTTCAACAGTCGCACCAGGATCCGCCGCCAGAAGGCACTTCAAGGGTTCCTCTTGGAAGCACAGTTAAAAAATATGGATAAAGACCCTGCCTCCAGAGGTGAGTCCACCTCTAAGATCCATAAGCACCGGGACAAGCACCGGGAGAAGGCCAGGTCCAGATCCCCGAACCAGGCCTCGGACTCTCGCACTAGCTCTGGTTCTATGTGTTCAAACCGCTGTCCCTCCAGGGCTCGCTGTCAGCCCCCTCCCATGAAGATTAGGACTTCTGGCAGTTCTTCGGCTTCTTTACATCCTATTAAGACTTCCAGGACCTCAGACCCTTCCCCATCGCCCTCCCGGGCTTCCGCAAAGTCTACTGACCATCACCGGTCCAAGTCCTCCTCCAAAGTCTCTCAATCTTCCTCGGATAAACGCCGGGAACCCGACACCAGATCAGCCTCCCAGCCTTCTAGGTGACCAGACCTTCCCCCCCATGAAGACTAAGGACCTGACGTCCCTTAAGCGGATGACTGACACAAAACGGGCTGCCGACCCATCCCGGTTAGCGCCCGTCCGGACTGGCACATCAGGCAAACACCCGATGTCAGCTTCTGCTGCTCTATGACATGACTGCCTTTCCTTCACCAGTGGACACCGGTCGCCAGGAGTCTACGGAGGAAGATCCAACATTGCTTGACGATCAGGCAGGCGACAACGAGGACGCCGGGCTTCTGCAGGAGCCTTTGCCTGATCCGGCGACGCCTGGGGACCCGACGCAAGATACCGGCGACAGGCCAACCTTGACACCAGGACCGTCGTCCAGTATGAATATTCAGGAGGTTAAAGACCTCTTCACCTTTTGGTGGGACACAATCAAGAGAGACATGGTCCCAGTAAAACCTCCTCCACCTCCACAGGGGCCAGTAGGAAGACCACCGACCCCCAAGGAGCCTACTCCACCTCCTAGGGGCAAATCCAAAGAAAGGAGAAGGCCCCCTTCAAGATCTCCCTCAGGGTCTCCCGGTCCCAAGCGACCCAAATGTAGACAGTCCACTCCGCAGGGGGATGACTCCAGACCTAACACCTCAGATACCTCAGATACCTCCAGGTCGCCTTCTCCGATCAGCATCCCATCGCCTGACCCACGAGACCTCCCCAGGTCACCTCCGGATGATCCATCTTTCTCCGAAATCATGAGGCACATCCAGGAAAACATGGGATGGGAAATGGAAGACTTAGACCCCGAACAACAGTGCCTAGCCCGTTATCTTTGGCAGAAGGACCCTAAGTCTGTGGTGGTACCACCCTTGGTGGACACCTTTGTGGACGTCACCAAGGCAGCATGGAAATGTCCGCACTCCACCCCCGCGGTGCCGAAGAAGGCTGATTGCCTGTACAGGGCCCCTGCAGAGGGCTTGTACTTGGTGCAACAACCCCTGGCTGATTCCCTGGTCATTATGGCCTCCCATGATAGGTCTCAACGACCACAACATTTGAGTACACAACCTCCGGACCAGGAATCCAAGCAATTGGACTCAATGGGTAGGCTCATTTATGCGGCTGCTACATGCTCCATTAGGTCACTGAACTATCTGACACACATGGTTCAGTTTCAGAATGCCCTATGGGAACAGGGTCAAGACCTAGTTAAAGTACTTCCGGATGGCGAACAGAAGGAGGAGCTTCTCAACCTCTTTTGCACTGGGTCAGACGTGGGGACCCAGGTTTTGAGAGCTGCCTATGACTCGGCGGACTCCGCAGCAAGGGGAGCAGCCTCAGGCATCTGTCTCCGGAGACACTCATGGCTTCGTGTCTCCGGATTTACCCCGGATGTCCAGAAAAACATCCTGGATGTTCCCTATAATGGCGAAGTCCTATTTGGTGAAGACTCCGAAAAGGTGATCACCAAATTACAGGATGCCAGGAAGGCCATGTACAGGCCCAAATCTGGTTCCTTTCGTAGGAACCAGAACCATTTTCGTGGCTGACAACAACGGCAGCAGCCACATTCCAGCCAGCAGCAAAGGGGCAACTTCCACTGTAAGGCCCAGCCTAAGTCTTCCCCAGGCCGAGGTCACAGGTATACCAAACCGGCCCAGCCTGCGGGGGGTAATGCAGCCACAGCATGACTCCTTCTCGGCCCCCGCCCCTCCTCTGGATCAATGGGCAGAAAAGGTCAGGGGTCGCATCGCTCGCCACTTTTCAGGATGGCAGACGATAACTGCCAACCGGTGGGTCCTCCAACTGGTCAAGAGAGGACACTTTATAGAATTCCTCGACCATCCACCGTCAAGACCTCCCCTTCTTTCCCATTATTCGGGTCAGCATGCACTGCTCATACAGCAGGAAGTGCTCGCGCTTCTGAGAAAAGAGGCTATAGAGCACATACCGCAGAGCCAGAGAGGTGCAGGCTACTATTCCCACTTCTTTCTGGTTCCCAAAAAGACAGGGGACCTCCGTCCGATTCTGGATCTCAGCAATGTCAACACTTTGGTCCTTTAGAAACGCTTCTGCATGGTGACCCTTCCCAGTTTGATACCCATGCTCAAGCAGGGTGCCTTCTTAGCGTCTCTGGATATGCAGGATGCTTACCTGCACATACCCAGCCATAGCTCGAACACACAAGAAATTCTTGTGCTTCGAATTTCTCGGTCGCCATTATCAGTTCCGAGCCCTCCCCTTCAGACTGTCCTCGGCACCTCAAGTATTTACGAAGTGCATGGCATTCATAGTGGTGGCTCTAAGGAGACAAGGCCACTACAAGTTCCCATATCTGGACAACTGGCTCCTCATGGCCCCCTCTCGGGAGGCTCTGATGTCCGCAATCCATTGTACTCAGTCCCTCTTTGGGTTGTTGGGCATCATCATCAATCAGGAGAAGTCACACCTGGTTCCATCACAGAATCTGCAGTTCGTAGGTGCAGTTCTCGACACCGTCCAGGGAAGAGCCTTTCTGCCCCAGGACAGAGCGGAACACATCAGATCCCTCTTCAGGGACATCTTGGCAAAGAAGACAGTCCCAGCCAGACTGATCCTTTGCCTGCTCGGACACACGGCTTCGGCCATTGCGACAGTCGCTGTAGCCCGTCTCCACATGCGGGTGACCCAGTGGATGTTACGAGTACAATGGGATCAGAAGCAAGACCATTTGCAGCTTCCAATTCAGATCATGAATGCCATCATCCAGGATTGGCAATGGTGGCTAGATTCAAAGCACCTCTCGGCAGGGGTCTCCTTCATTACGCCATCTCCGATTGTGACACTCTCCATGGATGCCTCAGGTTTCAGTTGGGGAGCACACCTCGACGGGATCAGGGCTCAATGACGCCCCAGGAAGCTCATCTCCACATAAATATTTTGGAAATGAGAGCAGTTCTTTATGCCTTGCAGGCCTTCCAGTCGGAGATCCCACTGGGTACTCTGCTGTTACACACAGACAATACTGCGGTGATGTATTACCTCAACAAACAAGGAGGCACCCATTCCTACCTGCTTTGCAGGGAGGCCATGAGGGTGTGGGATTGGGTTCCGCAACACGGCGCAAACCTCACTGCTGTTCATGTCCCAGGAGTGGACAGGGTCATCGCAGACAGTGTGAGTCACTCTCAGGCCAGAGTCCATGAGAGGGAACTACTCCAGGAGGTGGTAGAGGATCTGTTTCACAGATGGGGCACACCAGAGTTAGATCTTTTCGCTTTCCCTTCCAACACAAAACTGCCCAATTGCTGCTTGCTAGATCCAGGGCCTGGTGTTTTCTGGGGAGACGCGTTGTCCCTTTCCTGGCCGGGCAGATTCCTCTATGCATTTCCTCCCTTCCCATTGATCTAGAGGGTCCTTTTGAAACTCTGCAGAGAGCAGGCGACGCTGATACTAATCACGCCCTTTTGGCCCAGACAGATTTGGTTTCCTCTGCTGCACCAGCTGTCCCAGGAACCTCCAGTGCCTCTGCCAATCAGCTCTCACTTATTGTCCCAGGAGGCTGGATCTTTGGTCCATCCAGACCTTTGCTCTCTGAACTTGCATGCCTGGCTCCTAGGGACATAGCTATCATGCGTTATGGGGTCTCTCAAGAGGTAGCAGATGTTCTAGCGGCTACTAGAAAACCGGCCACTCATGCCACATACGCCACAAAATGGCACAGATTTTGCCTCTGGGCTCAAGCACGAGGACTTTCCCCAATGGAGTGCCCGGAAAGGTCGGTTCTAGACTACCTTCTGTCTCTTTTCCAGGCTGGCATGGCCTACTCCTCGATTAAAGTACACCTTTGTGCCATCTCGGCCTATCATACACCTATAGGCCTACGGTCCATAACTCAGTTGGACACCGCACGAGCCTTCCTCAGAGGCGTTCTCCACCTTAGACCTCTGATTAAGGATCCTATTTCTTCATGGGATTTACCCTTTGTCCTGGAGCAGTTCATGCTGCCACCTTTTGAACCAGCTGTGGATTGTGAGCTACGTCTCCTGACATGGAAGACGTTATTTTTATTTGCTGTTACTTCGGCCAGAAGGAATTCTGAGTTTCATGCACTAGTGTGCAAAGATCCTGATTTGTTTTTTCACCAGGACAGGGTGTCCCTAAGGACGAATCCAAAGTTTCTACCTAAGGTGGTCTCAGCTCTCACCCTCAATCAGCATATCGACCTGCCAGTGTACTTTCCTAAATACTCGAATAGAGGAGAGGCCCTGCTGCACACTCTGGATGTGCATAGCTGTCTAAGATACTACCTGACCAGAACCAGGCACCACCCTAAATCTGATCAGCTTTTCGTCTCCTTCGTCCATCGGGTGCTGGGAGCTCCGGTTTCTAAACAATCGCTGTCTAGGTGGCTTATCCATTGTATCACGTTCTGTTACCAGAAACGTAACAATCCCCTAGTGGGCTCGGTTAAGGGACATTCCACAAGGGGGGGTGGCTACCTCCTTTGCGGCTTTGAAGAACGTGTCCACTTCAGCCATCTGCGCAGCAGCTACTTGGAGCACCGTGCACACCTTTATCAGGCATTATAGCCTGGATGTTGCATCACGGCGAAGAGCTGGTTTTGGTCTAGCAGTCCTTCAGGGACTTCTATCCTAGGCTTCGGTCCAACTTGCGATCTCTACCTCGCCTCCTCCCACCTGCAAGGGATTTCCAGTATTGCTTGGGAATCAGTCTTAATGGTGTAACCTGCTGCAAGAGCTGTCTCTCGAAGTTAGATAGTACAGTTATGTAAGAACTTACCGTAACAGTAGATCTTCGAGAACAGATCTTGCAGCAGGTAGTTTCCCTCCCACCATCCCCTCTGGAGATAGAGTTGTTCCATTATCTCATTACCTAGAATTAGGTGTTTCTAACACTGCTCTGAATACCTTCTTGAAGGCAGATCCTCAGTCTCCACTTCTGATGTCATCTAGCAGCCGGGAGTCTCCGGCGGGAGAACTGGGGATTCTGGGGGACCGTCCCCTTTTGTATGATGCCCGATGTCGGGGGCGGGGCCGACATTGGGGGCAGTCCCCACTGGATACTACTAGCTAGAAAATTTCTGTGGGTGTCCTGGCGCCTGCCGGCTTCAGTCCTAATGGTGTAATCTGCTGCAAGAGCTGTTCTTGAAGATCTACTGTTACGGTAAGTTCTTACATAACTGTACTTTCCTTTAGGACCTTGGGGTGCACTCCAGCTGGCCCCATTGCTTTACTGACTCTTATTCCTTCCAGTTCCTTTAGGACCCTTTCCCGTGTAAAGGGACTTGAGTCCATTTCTGCGCCGTTCCCACCCCTTGTACTCCCTTCAGGCCCATTACCCTCCTCTTCCTCAGTAAAAACTGAGCAGAAATATCTGTTCAGTATGTCCGCTTTACTGTTGTCATCCTCCACGTGGACCCCGTCCTCCCCATTCAGTCTCACTATCCCTTCCTTTGCCCTTCTTTTTTCACTTGTGTACCTGTAAAAGGTTTTGTCCCCTCTATCCACTGATTTTGCGATGTGCTCTTCTGTCTGAGCTTTGGCTTCCCTTACTGACCTCCCTGCCTCCCTTTGCTTCTCCTGGTACTTCTCCCTATCCCTTTCTGCCTGTCTTTTTTTGTATTGCAGGAATGTGATCTTTTGGGCTTTCACTTTCTCTGCTACCTCCTTGGAAAACAATAATGGCTTCCTCTTCCTTTTTCCCCTTGCTAACCTCCTTAACCTGTCTCTCCCATATAGCAGCCATGGCACCAGCATGCAGCTGAAACCAAGGGCTACACACTTTATGAGAATTAAGTGATTGTGGTTTATTAGTGATGTATTTATCTTGTTTGGTCCAGCTGCTGCAGATGATGAGTGAGATTCGTTTGAGTACTGCCACTCATGGGTTAATTTTTGTACTGTAGCTAATTAAGATAGTAGAAAGAGTCGGCAGCAGTATGCATGTATCTCAATGGATCTCAGAAACATAAAACATGCCAGTGATCAACAGATAAATGAGAAATACATGCACAAGTTTCAAAGCTGACAGATTTCTTCACAGTCATAGTGTATGTAATTATTAAAATAAAATCTCAGTTTACCAGTGATATGAAATGGAAATGACAGATGGCTCTAGAATCAGGGGCACAGTCCAGTGTGTGGGGAGCCCCAAATGTTAATTGGGCCTAGGGCCCCTGATAACCTTAATCTGTCCCTGGTTTGGGACCTATCTGGATGAACTCAGGACCTAGGGGGTGTGATCCCCCTCAGATCACTGTTTCCACATCAAAGTTCTGGAGATGAGAGCTGTTATTCTTGGCCTGTGGGCCTCTGAACCTCACATTCAGGGATGTCCTCTAATGGAAGGACTGAAACCATTTTGTCAAGCACTGCCTCAACAAACAACGCAGTGCACGCTCCTACCACCGTACAGAGAAGTCATACGGGTGTGGAAATAGGCCCTGGCTCCTAATGTATACATCATCCTGTTGTATCTACCTGACCCTCTGAACGTCCTGGCTGGTTTCTCATTCCGAGTGGGAACTGCTGGACAGTCCAGTCACAGACCTCTCTGCCCATCCAGAGTTGGACCTTTTGGGGTCCCCATATAATACAAAACTGTCACATTTCTGCTTGCTGTAGGATTTGGCACAATTTGTTGAGACACGTCCCTCTAGCAGAAGGGGAGGTTTCTGTACATCTTTCCTCCAGTACCTTTGATTCAGTGGGTACTGGTCAAACTTCAGGCAAATGTGGCCATGAGGATTCTGGTAGCCCCCTTTTGACCTAGATAAATTTGGTTTCCCCTGCTCTGGCAGATTCTGGTGGAACCGCCTGTTCAACCTCCTCTACAAGAAGGACTGCTGTCACAAGGCAACAGTGGTCTGTTGCACCCTACCTTGACGCCCTGCAACTTCACTCCTGGATCCTGAGGAGGGAAGGCTATCCCACTTCGGGGTCACCCAGGCAGTTTCAGATGTTCTTATGGCAGCTTGTAAGCCTTCTACATTTTTATTTATCAAGTCTAGGATTACAAATACCTTTGAGCCAAGGCTCTTTTACAAAGGTGCCACGTCAGAGAAATACAAATTATGGGGAACATCAAGACAGACATTACAACAATGTGGACATTGAAAACAGAGTACAGATCAATACAATTCAAGGGTAGCATTGTAAGCAAGGCAGCCAGCGGCATTTGTCAGAGAAAACAGACAACAGATAAGAAGAAGCCAGAAGGTGAAGGAAGGAAACATATTCAATTCATTGCTTTAGAGTAACTGGTAATTGGTATTTTTCTTTTAAACTTAGATTGTAGGCTTGTAGTGACACTATACTTTCTTTCTGTGTTGTCTTTACTTATAATTGTTTTTGGGCTGTTGAAAATTTAAAACATAGTGGTGGTGTAATTCTGTGCTGTCTTTAATTGCTGCAAAGTTTATCTTGGCTTGTCTGACTGTCCTGTAGCTGGGTGAAGGGTGTTAATTGTCTGGCCTCTGACCTCAGCTACGTGATAACTGGAGGTGGGGCTTAGTCACAGTTAAAGCAGCAAACAGAGGTTCATCTTCTCAGAAGAAGCTAGAAGGTGAAGGAAGGAAACATATTCAATTCAGTGCTTTAGAGTAACTGGTAATTGGTATTTTTCTTTTAAACTTAGATTGTAGGCTTGTAGTGACACTATACTTTCTTTCTGTGTTGTCTTTACTTATAATTGTTTTTGGGCTGTTGAAAATTTAAAACATAGTGGTGGTGTAATTCTGTGCTGTCTTTAATTGCTGCAAATTTATCTTGGCTTGTCTGACTGTCCTGTAGCTGGGTGAAGGGTGTTAATTGTCTGGCCTCTGACCTCAGCTACGTGATAACTGGAGGTGGGGCTTAGTCACAGTTAAAGCAGCAAACAGAGGTTCATCTTCTCAGAAGAAACCAGAAGGTGAAGGAAGGAAACTTATTCAATTCAGTGCTTTAGAGTAACTGGTAATTGGTATTTTTCTTTTAAACTTAGATTGTAGGCTTGTAGTGACACTATACTTTCTTTCTGTGTTGTCTTTACTTATAATTGTTTTTGGGCTGTTGAAAATTTAAAACATAGTGGTGGTGTAATTCTGTGCTGTCTTTAATTGCTGCAAATTTTATCTTGGCTTGTCTGACTGTCCTGTAGCTGGGTGAAGGGTGTTAATTGTCTGGCCTCTGACCTCAGCTACGTGATAACTGGAGGTGGGGCTTAGTCACAGTTAAAGCAGCAAACAGAGGTTCATCTTCTCAGAAGAAGCCAGAAGGTGAAGGAAGGAAACATATTCAATTCAGTGCTTTAGAGTAATTGGTATTTTTCTTTTAAACTTAGATTGTAGGCTTGTAGTGACACTATACTTTCTTTCTGTGTTGTCTTTACTTATAATTGTTTTTGGGCTGTTGAAAATTTAAAACATAGTGGTGGTGTAATTCTGTGCTGTCTTTAATTGCTGCAAATTTTATCTTGGCTTGTCTGACTGTCCTGTAGCTGGGTGAAGGGTGTTAATTGTCTGGCCTCTGACCTCAGCTACGTGATAACTGGAGGTGGGGCTTAGTCACAGTTAAAGCAGCAAACAGAGGTTCATCTTCTCAGAAGAAGCCAGAAGGTGAAGGAAGGAAACATATTCAATTCAGTGCTTTAGAGTAACTGGTAATTGGTATTTTTCTTTTAAACTTAGATTGTAGGCTTGTAGTGACACTATACTTTCTTTCTGTGTTGTCTTTACTTATAATGTTTTTGGGCTGTTGAAAATTTAAAACATAGTGGTGGTGTAATTCTGTGCTGTCTTTAATTGCTGCAAATTTTATCTTGGCTTGTCTGACTGTCCTGTAGCTGGGTGAAGGGTGTTAATTGTCTGGCCTCTGACCTCAGCTACGTGATAACTGGAGGTGGGGCTTAGTCACAGTTAAAGCAGCAAACAGAGGTTCATCTTCTCAGAAGAAGCCAGAAGGTGAAGGAAGGAAACATATTCAATTCAGTGCTTCAGAGTAACTGGTAATTGGTATTTTTCTTTTAAACTTAGATTGTAGGCTTGTAGTGACACTATACTTTCTTTCTGTGTTGTCTTTACTTATAATTGTTTTTGGGCTGTTGGAAATTTAAAACATAGTGGTGGTGTAATTCTGTGCTGTCTTTAATTGCTGCAAATTTTATCTTGGCTTGTCTGACTGTCCTGTAGCTGGGTGAAGGGTGTAATTGTCTGGCCTCTGACCTCAGCTACGTGATAACTGGAGGTGGGGCTTAGTCACAGTTAAAGCAGCAAACAGAGGTTCATCTTCTCAGAAGAAGCCAGAAGGTGAAGGAAGGAAACATATTCAATTCAGTGCTTTAGAGTAACTGGTAATTGGTATTTTTCTTTTAAACTTAGATTGTAGGCTTGTAGTGACACTATACTTTCTTTCTGTGTTGTCTTTACTTATAATTGTTTTTGGGCTGTTGAAAATTTAAAACATAGTGGTGGTGTAATTCTGTGCTGTCTTTAATTGCTGCAAATTTTATCTTGGCTTGTCTGACTGTCCTGTAGCTGGGTGAAGGGTGTTAATTGTCTGGCCTCTGACCTCAGCTACGTGATAACTGGAGGTGGGGCTTAGTCACAGTTAAAGCAGCAAACAGAGGTTCATCTTCTCAGAAGAAGCCAGAAGGTGAAGGAAGGAAACATATTCAATTCAGTGCTTTAGAGTAACTGGTAATTGGTATTTTTCTTTTAAACTTAGATTGTAGGCTTGTAGTGACACTATACTTTCTTTCTGTGTTGTCTTTACTTATAATTGTTTTTGGGCTGTTGAAAATTTAAAACATAGTGGTGGTGTAATTCTGTGCTGTCTTTAATTGCTGCAAATTTTATCTTGGCTTGTCTGACTGTCCTGTAGCTGGGTGAAGGGTGTCAATTGTCTGGCCTCTGACCTCAGCTACGTGATAACTGGAGGTGGGGCTTAGTCATAGTTAAAGCAGCAAACAGAGGTTCATCTTCTCAGAAGAAGCCAGAAGGTGAAGGAAGGAAACATATTCAATTCAGTGCTTTAGAGTAACTGGTAATTGGTATTTTCTTTTAAACTTAGATTGTAGGCTTGTAGTGACACTATACTTTCTTTCTGTGTTGTCTTTACTTATAATTGTTTTTGGGCTGTTGAAAATTTAAAACATAGTGGTGGTGTAATTCTGTGCTGTCTTTAATTGCTGCAAATTTTATCTTGGCTTGTCTGACTGTCCTGTAGCTGGGTGAAGGGTGTTAATTGTCTGGCCTCTGACCTCAGCTACGTGATAACTGGAGGTGGGGCTTAGTCACAGTTAAAGCAGCAAACAGAGGTTCATCTTCTCAGAAGAAGCCAGAAGGTGAAGGAAGGAAACATATTCAATTCAGTGCTTTAGAGTAACTGGTAATTGGTATTTTTCTTTTAAACTTAGATTGTAGGCTTGTAGTGACACTATACTTTCTTTCTGTGTTGTCTTTACTTATAATTGTTTTTGGGCTGTTGAAAATTTAAAATATAGTGGTGGTGTAATTCTGTGCTGTCTTTAATTGCTGCAAATTTTCTTCCCACCTTCCCCAACTCTTAATTATATGCCTGATAAATCTGATTGACAGGAGCCAAACACAGGGTATAGTAAGAGGTGTGAAGTAGGAGCGCATAAGGGGAAGAAGACCACCCTCAGCACAACAAGTGTTTTGACTCATTTATTTATTTATTGGTTTCTTTTCCTTAAAAAATATATATATATCTGACGATCAGTTACAGGATTTTTAGTACTGTAAATAAATAAAAGAGAACTAAGAGAGCTTCAGTAGCAGAGAAGTAGTGGAATTGCAGTATAATGTGGGAGTGGTGCAATGCAGTGGCTGTGGGGCAGCCATATTCAGGCAGACCTTCTGGACACTGAGGTGCTGCCTCATCTGCATGCATCTCTCTGGACTGGTGGATGAGGTAGCCAGACTCAGAGCGAAGTAAACTGGGTCAGAGTACCATCACCCCTATCCAGGGACCACCCAGTCCAATGCAGCTGCCTCAAAGGATGCCGAGAACAGGAGCACTTGGATGACAGTGGGCTCAGGGAGGGTTAGAGCAGTCAGGCAGAGGCACATCCCAGATCCTATTCCTTCAAGAACTCATATGCCACACTGGCAAATGAGGACAACCAAATAGAGGTACCCAGGGAAGTGGAAGGAAAGGATGTGGAGGTTAGGCAGGAGGTGACCTCAGTGGGAAAGCAGTGGACCCCAGAGGAGGAGGAGGAGGAGGGCGAATCCTGGTGGGGACTCCATCATAAGAGGGATCCAGCTAGGAACACAGGAGGGGGAGGTCAGGGAGGTGAGGTGCCTACCAGGTGCCACGGCATGGAGGGATGGAAGGAAGATACTGGGGATCACTGGGAAGGCAAGACGGGAGGGTGAGCTGGATGTCATTATCCACCTAGGTACTAATGACTTGGCAAATGGGGAGCCAAAGGAAGTTCAGGAAGAGTTTAGGAAACTGGGGAGGGTCTCAAGCAAGTAGCTACTTCTGTCACTTTCTCAGAAGTACTACCTGTGAGAGGCAAGGATAGCATAGAGTGCATGCACCAGGAACTTTAACTCATGGTTGAAGAACTGGTGCTGTGAGGAAGGGTTTGATTCATTGGTGACTGGGGACCCACCTGGAGGGATGGAGGTTTGTTCAAGCCTGACGGCCTGCATCCATCCTGGAGGGAATCCAAGCATCAATGATAAGTTTAAATGCTACATTGACAAGCATTTAAACTAGCAAAGGGGTGGCAGGCCAGCAAGAATGGTACCTACTTGCTCACCCCCCACAGCTCGTAGTGGAACCAGTGAACCAGAGGAGTGGCTATCAGTGCAAAAGATGGAGATTAGTGTCCAAAAGGTGGATAAGCAGAAAAGGGCAAAATTCAGCAGAAGGGCAAACAGCAAGGAGAACCAGGGATAAATGACAACCAAGGACGGGCTGGAGTAGAACAGTGAAGCAGTCTAGGGAGGTCAAATCATGGAAAGCCATGTGTGCAAATGCCAGGAGCCTTAGCAACAAGATGGAAGATCTGGAGGCTGTCATGGTACAGTCAGACCTGGACATTGTGGCCATCACTGAAACTTGGTGTAATGATAACCATGACTGGGAGATGGCCATACCTGGCTACAACATATTCAGAAGAGACAGAGCAGGCAGGAAGGGAGGAGGAGTGGCACTGTATGTGAAAAATGACATAAGGGCCACACAGATCCAGGAGGAACAAAATGGGGAGAGATACTATGGGTTAAGCTGGAAAGGAAAATGGGTCCAGCCATCCGCACAGGTGTGGTCTATAGACCACCAGCCCAGGAGGAAGAAACAGATAGGGAGCTGATGCTAGCCATCCAAAGGATGGCAGACAAGGGTGAGGTAGTACTGGTTGGAGACTTCAATATACCAGACGTGGACTGGAGCATCCCAGCAGCAGCATCAACTAGAGAGCAGATTTATCCTGGACTCCTTCAGGGTGCCTTCCTCAGCAACTGGTCATGGAACCAACTCGGCAGAAGGCAATACTGGACCTTGTGCTCACAAACAGGGACAGTGTGATGGGGGTAACAGTGGGGAGCACCTGGGTAACATTGACCACCAGTCATTGTGGTTTGAAATCACAGAAAGAGCAGAACCAAACCACACAAAAACACGTATCCTGGATTTTAGGGGAGCAGACTTTGGGAAAATGGGGAGATACTTGAAAGAGGCATTAAGGGGAATGGGACAGGAATCAGGGGTTGAGGAACAGTGGGCAGTATTTAAAATGGGGATTATAAGAGCAACAGAATTATGCATTAAGCAGGTTAGCAAGAGGAAAAGGAAGAGGAGACCATTATGGTTTTCCAAAGAGGTAGCAAAGAAAGTGAAAGCCAAAAAGATTGCATTCAGGCAATACAAAAAGACACAGGCAGAAGGGGATAGGGAGAAGTACCAGGAGAAACAAAGGGAAGCAGGGAAGTCAGTAAGGGAAGCCAAAGCTCAGACAGAAGAACACATTGCAAAATCAGTGGGTAAAGGGACAAAACCTTTACAGGTACATAAGTGAAAAAGAAAGACAAAGGGAGGATAGTGAGACTGAAGGGGAGGATGGGAGCCGCATGGAGGATGACAACAATAAAGCTGACATATTGAACAGGTATTTCTGCTCAGTCTTTACTAAGGAAGAGGGGTAATGGGTCTGAAGGGGTACAAGGTGAGAATGGTGCAGAATGGACACAAGTCCTTTAACGAGAAAGGGTCCTGAAGGAACTGTAAGCAATAAGAGCTGATAAAGCAATGGGGCCAGATGGGTGCACCCCAGGGTCCTTAAAGAACTAAGAGAGGTGGTGGCTGAACCTCTGGCTATCCTGTTCAGCCAATCACTGGAAACAGGGAGGTACCCAAAGACTGGAGGACAGCAGATGTAGTCCCCTTATACAAAAGTGGGAACAAAGAGGAAGCAGGAACTACAGACCAGTCAGCCTCACCTCAGTAGTGGGAAAGATCATGGAAGCACTACTGAAGGAGAGATTGGTGGAACATCTGGTTGTCAATGGACTACAGGACCCAAGGCAGCATGGTTTCACCAGGGGAGGTCATGTCAGACCAACCTCATTGAATTTTGACTGGGTGACTAGGGAGGTGGATCAGGGGAGGGCAGTGGACATGGCATATCTGGACTTCAGCAAGGCCTTTGACACTGTGCCACATAGAAGACTATTACACAAACTGGGGAATATGTGTGGGCAGGACAGTAGTGTGTGGGTAGGTAACTGGCTGGGTGGCAGGACACAGAGGGTGGTGGTAAATGGCTGTCACTCCACAGAGGGAAGAGTAACCAGTGGGTACCACAGGGATCAGTGCTGGGACCGGTCCTATTCAACATCTTCATCAGTGACATTGCACAGGATCTAGAAGGCAGAATTTCACTGTTCATTGATGACACAAAGCTCTGTAACAGAGTAGACACACCAGAGGTGTAGACAGAATGAGAAGGACCTGCAGAAACTTGAAGAATGGTCAAGGGTTTGGCAGTTGAAATTCAATGCAAAGAGTGCAAGATAATGCATATGGGGCACAAAACCCTGGCACAATATATCAGTTGGGGGTGAGGATATAGCATGCACCAAGCAGGAAAGGATCTTGGGGTTGTCATCTCTGATGACCTCAAGGTAGGAAACAGTGTGACAAGGCATCAGGTAAAGCAAATAGGATGCTGGGATGTATAGGCAGGGGCATCACCAGCAGGAAAAGGAGGTCACAATCCGCATACAAGACACTAGTGAGGCCCCACCTGGAGTACAGTGTACAGTTCTGGAGACCATACCTACGTAAGGACATAGACAGGGTAGAGAAGGTTCAGAGAGGGCAACAAAGATGGTGCGTGGTTGCATCACAAGTCCTATGAAGACAGGTTGAAGGAACTGAACATGTACTCCCTGGAGGAGAGAGGGAGAGGGATATGATAGAGATACAAGTATCTTACAGGGAGGAACAGGGTGCAGGAAAACACTTTTAAGCAAAAAGATGTTTCAGGACTAGAGGGCATGGGATGAAGTTGGAGGAGGGACGATTCAGAGGAAACATGAGAAGAATTTCTTCACAAGAGCGGGTGGTGGACAAGTGGAACACCCTGCCAGAGGAAGTGGTGGGGCTGAAACAATCATGGGATTTAAGAATGCATGGGATAGACATAAAGGAATTCTAGAGGGCAGGGGTAAGGGAAACAGACTTCTAGGAAAACAAACTGAACTTACAAGCTCAAATGGGCAGACTAGGTGGGCCATAGGCCCTTATCTGCCGACACTGTCTATGTATCTATGTATCTAGAAGTGCCAGAGTCATGGGGGGGGGGGAGAAGGAATGTAGGTAGGGTGGGGAGAGCGTGAAAAGTGCAGCATTGGGTATCAATCAATCAATCAAATCTTTATTTCTCCAGGCGATCACCGTTGAGCAGGCTCATTTACAAGGTGGACCTGCTGTTGTCAAGGACAGTTATACATACATATATTAAGGTGCAGTATACAAAATGAGCAAAAGGATACAAACAAACTTACAGCAACATGGTAGGTGCGATATATACATTCCAATTGTTCACATAAGAACCTACATGCATTACATAACATTATTGCGGTGTTTACAACCTTCATGTACATAGAAGTTAAGGTATCATGTTTATTAATGCCTCTATAGAAAGATACAATTATTTACATTTCAGCCCTCAGAAACTGTTTATGTGCTTGGGTGAGGGTCCTAGGCTACAGAAGGACCCACAGTGAAGACTGTATCTCCTGCTTCAGTGGCGGCAGGAGAGTAGTAAGGGAGAAAGAGGTGCCAAGAGTTCCGAGGGCCAGTATGGCAGCTGATTAGTGACTAGTTAAATAGGGAAGGATAGAAATAGGTTCGTGGCTGAATGTGGTAAAACCAGAGAGGGAACCATCAGCAGGACTGCTAGGGACTATGGAAACACTTGGCTATACCAAGATGTGAGGGTAGAATCCAGCGAGGAGGGAAGGGGGAGGGACCACCAGAGCAGGCAGGGAAGTGGAGAAACCAGGTTAAGTTGGGCAGTCACAGGAGCTGTTGGTAGTGAGATAGTCCCGGAGCATAGTTTTAAACATACCAATTGTTGGGGCACAGGAGATGGTGGGGCTGAGGCCATTGAACCAGAGTGGCACTCGATAAGCAAAAGAGTTGTCCCTGTGAAGTGTGACAGTGGGGGACTTTCAGTAGCTGTAGCGTGGATCTCTGAAGGCACCGTTTGTTGGTTCAGTGTTGCAACAGAGTTGACACCCCAGAAGGTGCAAGGCCAAAGTAGATTTTTTTCGCCATGGAGCAGGTGAGAAACTTTATGCGGTTTGATAGTTGGAGCCAGCCAGTCTGGGTGTACAGGTTACATGTGTGGATGAGACGGTGAGCACCAGTGATGAGCCGACATGCCTTATTTAAGGCAACTGGGAGGCGTCTAAGGGTTGTGGTTGTGGCCGAGCCATAAAATGATGAGACCATAGTCTATTACAAAGATCACAGAGTTCAGGACTGCAACCTTCAAAGCTTCTGGTGTGAGGTGTTGTCTGTGTTTGTAGAGGAGACCAAGCCGTGTATTAGCAGCTCTAGCTACATTATCTACATGAGGTCCATAGGAGAGATTAGGGTCAAGCTGTATCCCTAAGTATTTGAAGGACCCCACCTGATATAGAGTGTTCCCCTGGGTGGTGGAGATAGCCAAGTGGTGTAGCTTGTGTGGGTTATGAGAGCTGCAGAAGAGCATAGATTTGGTTTTCTTGTCATTGAGGACCAGTTTATGATTAAGAAACCATGTCTCTACAGAACTGAAACCAAGTTGAAGGTTGTGTTGAAGAGTTGCAGGATCTTTGTGAGTGGAGAATACAACAGCATCATCGGTATATAGTATGATCTGCTCAGAGCAGTGGTAAGGGAGGGAGTTTAAGAAAAGGCTAAAAAGGAGGGGGCCCAGTATGGATCCTTGTGGGACACCCACGCAACAGGCAGGGTGTCAGAAAGAGCGTCCACAATTTTTACTCTCTGCACCGGGTTTTCTAAGTAGCTTTTAAACCAGAGAGAAGAGTCAGGTGATAGTCCGGCATTCAGTAGTTGGTCAATTAGTAGTCCATGGTGTACTGTATCGAAGGTCTTGGAGAGGTCGACGAAAACGGCCCCTGTGAGAAGGCTGTTGTCAAGGGATTTGTGCAAAGCTCCAGTGAACTCAAGAAGGGCTGTGGTGGTGCTGTGACCTTTCCGGAAACCGTGTTGTTGTGGACAAGGTATATTGTATTTATCCAAGTGGTCAATAAGTTGAGCAGCCACAATGTGCTCGAGTGCCTTAGAGAGTGGGGGCAGTATGGTGATAGGGCGATAATTTGTGTGATTTGTCTTATCCCCACTTTTGTGGACAGGTGTCACGGTGGCTGTTTTACATAAGTCCGGGAATTTTCCACAGCTGAGAGAGAGGTTTAGGATTTTTGTTAATGGATGAATTACCTCATCGAGGGTGAGCAACAGAAGCTTAAGGTCCAGGGTGTCGCTACTAGATCTAGATTTAGAGATAGCTGCAGTAATATAGCGGCGAGCTTCATTCAGCCTTACCTCCCTGAAGTAGAAGAGGGGATAGTTAGGCTGAGGGGCTGAGGTATTTGGGGAGTAGGCCCTGTTTTAAAAAGTCATGGGGTAGGACTGCACTAAGCTCTGAAAAAGCCATGTTAAAGATGTTTGCGATCACCTTGGGGTCGAGGGTTGAGGATCCATCAACCATTAACATGGCCAGAGAGGTTTTTGGCTGCTCCCCTGTGACATCCTTGATATTGTCCCAGAAAGCACAACCATTTCCCCATGTATTGGTGAGAGTGTCTTTGTAATAGGTGGATTTCGTTAGCCGGATGGCTTTTGTGCAGGCATTTCATGCTTGTTTGTAATTTTGGATGTCCAGTTGTTTGCCAGTGGCCCTGGCAACTGCCCAGAGGTGGTCCCTTAGTTTCAGCTGTGAGAGAAGAGCCGCAGTGAGCCATGGGTTAGAGAGAGATTTTGTTTCGCTACTTTTAGCAGGGGCAAAGAGGTTGCAGGCTTTGTTGAAAATTGAGATGAAGTGATCAAGAGCCAAGTTAACATCTGTTGCTTCATAGATGGGTAGCCAGTCTTGTAAAAGCAGGAATTGTTTGAGATGTGGAAGTTTTCCATGAGGAAGGACTCTGCTGGCGATAATTTTGGGAGGGGGGCTTAAGGAATTTGTTAGACCATGCACACATGACTGGGGAGTGGTCACTGAGAGAGTCTGGGAGAAAGGTCGTATGAGAAATCCTTGTGGGGTGAGTGGTGAGGACTCAATCCAACAGGGTACTGGTGCCAGTCTTGTAGTTAATCCTAGTAGGGGAGTTTACCATTTGTGTGAGGTTAGCAGCTGAGATGGAGTCTTTATAGGCACTGGGGCTTGATGCTAACCAGTTTATTTTGAAATCCCGTAGTAGAATAAGTTCAGCTTCAGGAGGATGAGAGTTGATAAAGTTTAGGACATCGTTGAAGCCATGTTTAGGGTCCCTGGGCAGGATGTATACGGAGACAATAGTCAGGGCTTTATGGTTGGGACCTAGGACGATTTTTATTGGCAGAATCTGGGCCGAGGCAGAAAGTGATGGAGTTGCTACAGGGTGCCATGACACGGAGTCTTTGATACAGATTGTGCAACCAGCCTGTGGACATTGTAGCCCTGTATTGTTACTGCTGAGTCAGGAACTTTAGGCGTCAGCCAAGTTTCCACCACTGCAAGGATGTCAGGGTTGTGTTGGCATATGAAGGCTTGGAGTGCATCCAGCTTTGGTAGTAGGCTGCAGATATTAATGGTTGCAAGGATAAGGGCACCTGGAGTTTGTGTGTGGCCTGAGCTTCTAGGTCCAGGATTGGGATGGACGCTGCCTGAGATGAGGAGGAGGAGGAGTAGGAGTTTTAAGGAGCAGAGTTGCAGCTCTTTGAGAGATAGTTTTGATCGTTGTTTCCGGGAGTATAGGTTGCAAGGTTCCCAGGCGGTATCCCATATGGACTGCAAGGTGGTACAGTGTAGAGAGGTGGCCACACTTGTTGAGAGTAGTGGTTGGGGTAAGTAACCAGGAATATCCAAACGGTGCACCAAGCACAAGTCTCGAGTGGAAGTGGAGAGTTCCCTTGGAGTAGCAGTGGAAACCAGAGTAGAGGGTGGTGGGGGTGGCTAGGACCAGGGAGAGAGAAGGGGGGGCAGGGCAAGGAGGAGGAAGAGGAGAGGCGAGAGAAAGGCAGCGAGAACCCACATGGCTTAAGTACTAGATAGAGATAAAGAGATAGAGATATAGCCCTCTAGTGGTGAGAGGATATAATCTGCTGATGGAAAAGTCAACAGTTTGGGTTCAAGAAACTGAGGGGTCCCTGGCCTAGTCAAGGCTCGCTGGGTCCCTTGCAGAATCAGCTGAGCTGTAGCTCATGGAGGATTTCTGAACCACTGTTTAGGTTCAAGAAATTGAGGGATCCCTGGCCTAGTCAAGGCTCGCTGGGTCTCTTGTAGAATCAGCTGAGCTGTAGCTCATGGAGGATTTCTGTACCACTGTTTAGGTTTAAGAAATTGAGGGGTCCCTGGCCTAGTCAAGGCTCACTGGGTCCCTTGCAGAATCAGCTGAGCTGTAGCTCATGGAGGATTTCTGAACCACTGTTTAGGTTTAAGAAATTGAGGGGTCCCTGGCCTAGTCAAGACTCACTGGGTCCCTTGCAATGTAGCTCATGGAGGATTTCTGAACCACTGTTTGGGTTCAAAAAACTGAGGGGTCCCTGGCCTAGTCAAGGCTCGCTGGGTCCCTTGCAGAATCAGCTGAGCTGTAGCTTATGGAGGATTTCTGAACCACTGTTTAGGTTCAAGAAATTTTATTTATTAAGCATCAGTTTACAACCTTTGAGCCAGAGGCTCGTTTACAAAGGTACCTCGTCACAGAGAGGACAATACAGTGATGACAACTTGGTACAGAGAAACAGTGTACAGTTTTTTTGAGGATACAGGAGGACAAATGAGATCAATTTACCACATACAGGATTGGTGAAGTTAACATTGTTCAGGGAAATAACTAGAACATCAGAAAAAAAAAAACATAGGATATCAATACAGTGTGTTTTAGCGGAGTCAACAGGGAGGTAACAGGAACCAAGGGTAACTTGAGGGGTCCCTGGTCTAGTCAAGGCTCAACACATGACACACTGACTCCCTGAAATGAAAATGCTTTAGTATTTAGTATGCCTCTCACTTCCTGGACTTTTATGTGCCAGGTGTAGCACTTCTTAGACTTCCTATCTTTTACTGAACTTGGGCCTCTGTGATGGTACACCTTTCTGTCATTGCAGCCTTTCCTGCCCTCTCAGAGGTCAGGATTGTGGCACAGTTGGGGGTGTCCCACAGGTTCCCTAAAGGGCTCTTGCACCCGTGTCCTCCAGCATGTCGACTGGTTCCGGTGAGGGACCTATAACTTGGCACTAATGTCTCTCACACAAGTTCCTTTCAAACTTGCTGCCACTTGTGATATGCATTTCCTTTCATCAAAAACACTTTTTTTCTGGTGGTAATCACCTGTGCTTGGAGGCTTTCCAAGCTCCTGGCTAGAGTTCCAGATCCCCTATACCTTGTTTTTTTGCCAGAAACCAGTTTCATTACATACCCATCCTAGGTTTCTTCCTGAGGTGGTTTCTGAATATACATTAATCAGTCAAACTATCCACCCTCCTATATTTTTTCCCTTCCCCTCAGAATGCTGGTGACATTATCCTGCATTCTCACAAAGAACTACAGAAAGTCCTCGCAACTTTTTGTCTCACCCCCAGGATGGTGTGCGCCCGTCTTTGAGCAGTGCCTTTTCAAATGGTTGTCATCCTGTATTTCATTTTGTTGCCGGAAGCATCGTAAGGAGCCTACCAGTCCTGTTTGGGGACATCACACCAGTGGCCTGGCCACTTCTGTAGCTTATGTTTTGCTGCTACATGGTATTCTGTCCATACCGTCACTAAATACTACAGTCTGAAACTGGTGTCCTGTAGGTGGGCAGACTTCGGCCTTGCTATCCTCTAAGGCTTCTGTTCCCAAGAGTCTTCTGTGTCTCTGCTGTCCGTCCTTCCTCCTGCTCTGCAGTCATGCACTGCTTAGGAATCATTCCAAAGGTGTAGCTGTACGGCAGGAGGTGTCTTCAAAGAAAATTACTTACCAGTTACAGTAGATCTTTGAGAGACTCTCCTCCATAGAGCCATAGCTCACCCTCCCTCTCTCCTATCCCCTTCTGTATTTCAGGGGGCATATTCGGGAAGGCAAGCCCGTTAGTGCACGTTTGGCCTCCTGTTCTGCACCCTTACAAATGGACTTTTTCCTTTCTGGAACCTATGCCTCTTCTGTCAGCCTGGTTGGGTTCTGGTCTCCTGTTCCTTGAAGTGTGAGACAACTCCCATCTTGTCTCTGGCAGGTAACTGAGGAGGTATAGGGCTGCCCCCATTATAGAGGGGGCACGGGCTGGGCATACGTCATTGTGAGTGGCCCCAGCTAGGCAAAAGATTCCAAGTGGTCCTGACACCAGCTGCTTAAAGTTTCAACAATGTGGGTCTATGGTGGAGATTCTTGCAAAGATCTACTGTTGCTGGCAAGTAAATGAGGGCTACTCACCTGTAACTGTAGTTCTAGGAGTGGTATATGGTACACATACACACTTGGGCAGTCTTCCTTCCCCTTTAATTCAAGCCAGAATGTCTTCAAGCTAAGCTCTTCCCACCCACCCAGATGATAGCCTCCTAAGCTCTTCCCTGGGATGTCAGATTTTGCATGGTGGAAGCAGGGATCCATGCGTCACTTGCCAGGGGAGGTCGGATGGGTTGTATGGATGTGCACCATATAAAACTCCTAGAATTATGGTTACAGGTGAGTAACCCTCATTTCTAGGTGCATGGATGTGGTGCGCTATCCAGGGGGAGATCGGAGAACTGAGGTCCCAAAACCAACATCCCAGCATGACTCAAGGTCGATGTGGTAATGGGAAATAAATGTGTGTGCTGACTTCCAGGTAGCAGCCCAGCAGATCTCCTAGACAGGGACATCCCTGGAAGCAGCTAAGGCAGTGGTATGTCTGGTGGAATGAGCCCTAAGGGAGGCTCCCTACCAGCCAAACTATAGCAGAGGTCAATATAGGAGACAAGACACCTGCCAACTGTCTGCTTAGCCGCCAGTCTGCCAGATGCAGCTTCAGCATAGGTGACAAAAAGCTGGCAAACCTCTCCCCAAACTCCAGCCGTGCGCTCTGTGTAATAAGTGAGTGCTTGCCTCAGGTCCAATGTATTGACCCTTTGCCCTGTCTCAGAGGTTGGACTGGTGAAGTACACAGGGAGGTTGATCACCTGGCTAAGGCAAAACTCTGAAACAACCTCGAGAGGAACTTTGGGTTGGGGTGGAGGACACCCTTGTCCCTGTGGAACACCAAGTATGGAGACTCCACCAAGTGCAGCTGGAGCTCACTGATCCTTCTGGCAGAGGTGATGGCTACCAAAAAGACGGTCTTCCACGACAGGTGAGAGATATCACACCGGTGCATTGGTTCGAATAGCTTGCCCATGAGGATTGCCAAGGCCAGCAATGAGTCCCGCTGTAGTGGCAGTTCATGCACCGATTGGGACTGGTGGTCAAGGCCTTTAAAAAGCGCCTGACCACCTTTTTCTGCACCACCGTCGGCATACCAGCACACGCTCAGTATGCAGAGATGGTTGCCAGGTACACCTTGAGGGTTGTAGACCTCAGGCCCAACTGGGAGAGGGACCACAGGTAGTCCAGAATGCTAGCTAGGGGGCAGGACAGGGGGTCCAGTTCTCTGCCCGAGCACCAAATGGAAAAGTGCATCCATTTGAAGGCATAGCACTAGCAGCCTCACCCCTTCCAGGAGGCTTCCACAGCCTGGAGAACCTCTTTGTAGAGACCCAAAGCCTGGAACTCTAGCTGCTCAGGAACCGGGCTGTCAGGTGCAGGGACTGAAGTTATGGGTGTAAAACCTTCCCCTTGTGACAGGACAGCAGATTCAGGTGAAGAGGCAATCGCCACAGAGGCCTGGTGAGGCTGAGGAGCTCTGAGTACCAGAACTGGCACTGCCAGTCCGGGGCTACCAGGATCATCCACACCTTGTCCCTCCACACCTTGACCAGCACCCTGTGGATCACGAGAAAGGGAGGGAAGATGTAAAAGATGCCCAGGGTCCAGAGCCTCATGAAGGCATCCCCTATCAGTGTCCCGCACTGAGGGGGCCGGGCACAAAACAGCCTCAGCTTTGCATTCTCCCAAAAGGCGAACATACGGACATACGAATGTGCCAACAGAAACAGACCATTAGGTCTATTTAAGTCTGCTCGAGTGTGCAGCTAGTACCCCTAGTTTGCAGCTGTCCCACCCCCTTCCCCTTTGTCATCCTACTGCCACCCCCACCTTCCCCACCCTCACTCCCTCCTGTTCCCTGTCCCATGCCCTTTTGAATCTGTTCACAGATTTACATGATACCACCCATTCTGGTAGTGTGTTCCATTTGCTACCACCCTCTCTGTGAAATAGTGTCTCCTCATTTCCTCCTAAATATTCCCCTCTATTCTTAGCCCATGCCCCCTGGTGTCCCTCCCCCTTCTTAGCTTAAAGACCCCATCTGCCCAATCCTTACTGATTCCCCTCAGATACTTGAATGTCTCTATCATGCCCCCCCATCCCTTCTATCCTGCAGAGTGTACATATTCAGGTCTCCCAGTCTGCTCTCATAGTCTCTCCCTTCAATTCCACATTTCATTTTTGTTGCCCTCCTCTGCACCCCTTCCAGTAGCCTGATATCACGCTTTAGGTATGGCCTCCAAAACTGCATACAATACTCAGGTGCAGCCTTACCAGCGACCTGGAGAGGTCCAAGATCACCTCTCTTCGCCTGGACGAAACCTCTCTCGCTATCCACCCAAGCATTTTGTTCACTTTTGCAGCCACTCTCCTGCACTGGGCAGTGTTGTTCATGGTCCCTGTTATCATTACCCTAGGTCCTTCTCTTCCTCAGTGATCCCCAGCTTAACACTCCCCCCCCCCCCAGTATTCTCTCCTTGGGTTCTTTGCCCCAAAGTGCATAACCTTACACTTCTTTGCATCGAATCCCAGCTGCCACCTCTCTGATCACTCCTCTAGCTTGCTTAGGACCCCCTGCAGCTGCTTCCATCCTTCCCCTCCATCCACCACTGCTCTGATTTTGGTGTCATCAGTGAACAGACTTACCTTGCTCACCACCCCATGTGCAATGTCTGATATGAAGAGCCCAAAGGGAGGCAGTATAGTGCAGTGGTTTAAGGCTCTGAGCTGCAAATCTGGAGACCTAGGTTTGAATCCCACAGCCCCCACTTGCATACTGTGTGACCCTGAGCAAGTCACTTAACTTCCCTGTGCTCCCAGATTGCACCTGTAAACAAGATTTCAGCTTATTGTGTCTCACCTGGTGAAACAATTGGAAAAAAAACAAACAAATAATACTGAACCCAGCACAGAGCCCAGTGGCACTCCACTCATCACCGGCCTTGGAGTTGAGAGCTCCCCTTTCACCATCACCCATTGCAGCCTTCCACTCAGCCAGCTTGTAATCCAGTTCATCATTTTTCCCCTACCCCTACACCAGTTAGCTTCCCATGAGGCACCGAATCGAAGGCCTTGCTGAAGTCCAAGTAAAGAACATCCACCGCATGACCCTCATCCGGCTCACCTGTCACCCAGTCATAATATTGTATCAAGCTGGTTTGACAAGACTTCCCTGAAATGAACCCATGCTGCCTCACATCCTGGAGGCCAATGTCCTCCAGGTACGACTCCAGTCTTTCCTTTAGTATCGTTTCCATGAGTTTGCATACTATGGAGGTGAGACGTACTGGACGATAATTACCCGGTTCATCCCTTGGCCCGCTCTTGTGTAATGGTACTACATGTGCCATCCTCCAGTCTAGTGGCACACATCCTGACTCCAGTGAGGTGCTGTACAGAGCCACCAGCAGCTCCGCCATCTCCCTCAGCACCCTGGGGTGGATACCATCCAGCTGTGGTGCCTTGTCTACCTTCAGTGCCCTCAGTCCCTCTAGGACTCTACTTGCCTCAATTCTTCCATCTGTCACCTCCTCTCCCCCTGTCCCAGCCCATGGTGGTAGCGGCCCCACCTTTTCTTCCGTGAACACTGAGCAAAAGTATTCATTCAGTGCTTCTGCCTGCTCCTCCCCCTTTTCCGTCCACTCCCCACCCCTTTTTATCCTCACTATTGTCTCCTTGCACTTCCCTTTCTCCCTGATGTATCTGAAAAAGTCTTTCTCCCCCATTAATTCCCTGCACTATTAGCTCCCTCTGGGCCTTAGCTTGTCTCACTTTTCTGGTCACCTCCCTGGATCATCTTGCATATTCTTCCCTGTCCACTTCCTTCCCTGTCCTCCTATACCTCTGGTGCACCACTCATTTTGCCCTCACCACCTCCACAACCTCACTGTTCAACCAGCATGGTTTTCTTGCTCTGCTCTTCTTACTCAGTGTCTTGGTGCAGGTTTCTGTTGCCTCTGTAATCCCCCATATAATAATATCCAATTTCTGCTCTGTGTCCATCTCCTGCATTATGCCCTACAGTTTCCTTTCATTACTTCACGCATCTCCAAAAGTCTACCCCAGTTTACCACCAGGCAACTGATTTCTCGGCTCCCCACCATCGTGGATATTAAACCGCACCGTGTGGTGATCGCTGTCGGCTAGCGGGTTCTCCTCCTTTATTTCCCTTACTGTTTCCCCATTCAACAATACTAGATCTAAAGTGTTCTTTAGCCTAGTAGGTACACTAACCAACTGTGTCAGGAGACCCTCCTGGATCGCATCCAGGAGCACTTGTTCCCTAGCACTGGAGGTGACCGGAATGCTCCAGTCAACCCCCGGCAAGTTTAAATCCTACACAATGACCACCTTTCCTTTTCTACATAAAGTCCAGTGAGTAGTAGTGCACAAGGAGCCACAGTGCACTGCTACTTACTGATGCAAACCAGACTTTACTAGATGTTCAAAGTGCACACAAATAGTCACAAAGCAGGAGTTCAGTATAGCTACCCCTAGTGCCTCGACTACATGAGTCTTCAAGGGGGTGGTGCTACAAGAACAAACCAATCCTTAAATATACATACAGCCTCCACGTCATTATGTCCATGTCATAGCATTACATTTAATGTGGCAGTGCACTTCTTACAGTCCTTTGTTAACCATTAGGCTATGTAATTACTTACTAGGCACTGTGGAGCAAAATTCATCATATTACTACCTTAATCATACATTACAAACAATTTCTTACAAAAAGAAGTGATAAACACAAATAAATAAATAAAGAATTAAGAAAACTGTGATGCTACCACATCCTAATGGTGTTTGTATCCTGGGGCTATCAAGCAGTAAGGCTGCCATACTCCATTGTGGCAAATGCCAACCATGTAGGTAGAAGCCCAGATAGGACAGGTTAGTGACACCTGAAAAAAGGGAGAATAAGAAAACAAGTTATTTAGAGCAAATGACTACATCATTCCATCTGCTATCCATTCAAAGAACAATGGGATATAGAGAATAATGGATGGGGAATGGTTTGATATGAGAATTTAATGCACACCTGAGTTGTGGGATGCTACATAAACCCCAAGGGCGAAGCCAGAGGGGTTTGTCAAAGCATCCCACAATGAGGGTGCATTAAATTGATATATGAAACACCTTCCATCTTTTTATTTTTATAATCACAGATTAGCAATTTTTCTCCAGCAGTTTGTGAGACTGTTTGGCCCCACCCACATATAGAATGTTGGCCAATGAGGCAGCAGCATAGTTTGACTGGCATGGCTCGTGAATGTCGTAACAACCAGCCGATTGTTATGGAAAATATCAACCTGGTCAGTACATTGAGAGAAATTGCTGACCAGTTATTATTATGCAATAATGAAACAAAATTCTTGGAAAAATCTGTTGAGTTAAATAACATGCAAATAAAATTAATATTTCTTATTGTGCAAAAGCGGCTTACTATCCCAACTGTTATTTAGTCCCTTTGGTTTTACAGTATCTGGTTTAAAGATCCACATACTTTCTTTTTGTAATCCGTTTGATTCCAGCTTCATTTTTTTGAGGGAGACTGGAATCAAACGGATTACAACTTAGCTGAAATGGGATACATAGTGGATACTTCATTTGAGGACATTGATATTTTGCTCCAGGAAATAGAAGGCATCAGGAATACAACAGAAACACTTGAAATGACTGAGAATTTTGAACCCTTTACACCAACCCTGGAAACTACACCTGCTGACACAGGTAACCTTAATATAGAAACATCAGAGACTGATTATAGGACGTTGTTAACTTTAGAGGCGTTACTATTGGAAAATGAAGTACAGAGTGACCTTCTGACCTCCCAAGTGAGAAGGGGATATGGGATCTTGGGAGTTAACATGAATTTAAAAACCCTCAGAAAAACACTTTTTAAACCAAAGTCTGTGTTTTGTCCCAACACCTATAACAATGCAATTAGTGCCTATGAAAAAACAGTAATGAAACAAGTGAAATAATTAATAAAAGAAAAAGTGAATATTAATAGACATAACATTTCTAGAAAAGAAAGAATTGCTCTCACTGAACTTTCGCAGGCTAATTCTATTGTTATAAAACAATCAGACAAAGGTGGAAATATTAAGCATTATAGAGAAATTGTTGGGGACTTATTGAATACTAGTGAGAATTACAGGTGGTTACCTGTTAATCTACTAGTACAACAGAAAAAGGAGTTGTTTAAACTTATGTCAGAGGCTGTAGCAAATGGTAATATTTCAGAACCAGAATATTGTTTCATTTGGGAAGAATATCCAGTTATCCCAGGGTTCGATATACTACCAAAGATACATAAAAATAAGGAACTGCCACCAGGCCGACTGATTGTTTCTGGGATGGGGTCCATAACACAAAACTTGGGTAAATTCATTGATTTCTTTCCGCAATTTGAAGTTAAGGTATTGGATTCATACATTAGGGATACCACTGACTTACTGGATAAACTGAGTAATGTGACTTGGAAAGAGAACTTTAAATGGTGGGGTATAGATGTAGAATCTCTCTATACCTCTATCCGACATGAACAAGGATTTGCAGCAGTTGAATCTTTTTTAATTGAACAACCAGAAAATTCAGAGGTTCCAACAGGGTTCATAATGAAGGCATTGGAATTTATTCTAAAAAATAATGTTTTTGAATTTGAAGGGGAATACTTTCAACAAGCCTGTGGCACAGCTATGGGTGCCGCTATGGCACCCAGTTATGCCAACTTATTTCTAGGGAGATGGAAACTGTATTAAATCAAATGGCTAATCCCTTCTTCAATAAAGTGAAGTATTGGTTTCATTTATTGATGATATATTATGTATCTGGGATGGGGATGAAGAAGATGCTAAAGCGTTTATGCAGTGGCTTAACGATAATTTTAATCTGAGATTTACTTATCAATTGGACCCTACCTCTTTACATTTTTTGGATTTGGATTTAACAATAGACACTGAAATAGAGGGAGATAAAAGTTCTCCACAGATGTTCTCAAAGAACTGGACAAGGGAACCCCCACCAGAGCGGTCTTCATTGATCTATCTAAGGCATTTGACCTTGTCAACCATAACCTGCTGCTTACCAAGCTGAGCCATGTTGGGCTAGACAGCCACTCCCTGTTGTGGTTCAACAGCTACCTAACCGGGAGGTCACAGAGGGTAAAATGGAAAGACTCCCTGTCGGAGCCTCTCCCATTAACAGAGGGGGTGCCCCAAGGGTCTATCCTTGGCCCCCTTCTCTTCTCTCTTTTCACCAATGATCTCAGTAAACACTGTGGTGGGAGCTCTGTGGTACAGTATGCGGATGATGCCGTCATTTACCGCCCCTCCTCTAATCTGGGAGATCTCAGCTCTGGTCTACAAGATGACCTGAGATCTCTAGAGCAATGGCTTGTCACCAATAGAATGATCATTAATTCTAACAAGACCAAGGCCATGCTGTTTGGCCCAAGAGCCCTCGGTCGTGATAGAAGCCAACACCTCCAACTGACTACCGCATCAGTCAACAGACTAGAGGTGGTCGAATCAATAAAATACCTTGGCCTTATCCTGGACCAGGGCTTCACCCTCAAGGAACACATAGACCAGGTAACCAAAAATATTCATGCTAAACATGGGACTCTATACAGGTTGAAAGACCAGTTGATACCAGCTGCCAGAGCCTCCATCGCCACCAGCATCCTACTTCCGACCATTACCTATGCGGCCCTGGTGGTCCAGGAAGTAGCTAGACAAGAGATGAACAGACTACAAGTTTTCTATCATAAGGTGGCTTGGTTCGCCACACAATCCGGCCCCAGGACCCACCACTGTGACACATTGTCCCAACTAAACTGGCCCTCCTGGGACACCCAGCTCCAATACCTCCTACTCTGCCAAACCTTTAAATTACTCAGCCCTTCCCCTCCTACCAGCCTCTCCAGGCTCATTGCCCTAAAGAGTAACCCCAGACTCCTCTGCACGATGGACCAGATACTCCTTGCAGTGCCTAGGGTTAGAACCAAGGTGGGTGGCAATTCGTTCACCCTCACCACCCCCACACTATGGAACTCCCTGCCCCCAGGAGTCCAGGAAGCTACCTCCATCAACAGCTTCCGCACAAGGCTTAAGGCACATATGACAGCCACCTCCAAGTGCAATTGCTAAAGGAAAGGGGCACCCAAGCGTAAGCCTAACATATCACAGCACAACACGCACAGGGGGCCTACCCTCCCCTTCCAGGGAAGTACCTACAATGACTACACTAACCTATATGGCTAACTCAACATACGTGACCAGCTGAAGTGCAACTATGTATTACCCTGTATTATGTCTTGATGTGTCTTATGTAATGTATTTATGCTGTATGCTATACCATGAAAACCCCGGGTCGCTCCTGAAAAGGGACCTTCGAGGCCCAGTGGGCTCACCCGGTTATCAAAATTTAATAAATAAATACATTTAGAAAATCAACCACAACTAACTTAGTTTTACATTTTGACAGTGCCTATCCCCCAAATTTGAAAAAATCTATACCATATGGCCAGTTCTTAAGATTATGGAGAAACTGCAGTAGACGGACTGATTTTGAGTATCAGGCCCAGAAACTGATGGAAAGATTTGTATCAAGAAGTTAGAATAGAGAACATTTGACACAAGCAAAACAAAACGTAGAAAAGGTCCCCAGGAATTCTCTTTTGAAGCCAAACAGTAAGAATGATATGTAGATTGCACCTTGCACTTTTATTACTGAATATAATCAGCCAAATTGGTAATATAATATACAGAAATTGGCCTATTCTGACAAGTGATGATGTGGTGGGGATGGCTGTAGGACCCAAACCAAGGGTAACATTTCGCAGGGGTAAAAACTTATAAGACACATTGGTACAGTCAAGGGCTAGAAAGAGACAAAAAATATGTAAAACACTGCACAAACCTGGCTCCCACCAAGGACAAAAGGGTTTTACAAATGTAAGAGGTGTAATGTTTGCAGATTTGCTGCAGAGAACAATGTTTACACACACCCAGAGAGATTGGAACTTACATTTAACATTAATGATCTTATTACATGAGACACTACACATGTAGTATATGTACTCTGGTGGGAATGTAACTTACCATATATAGGAAAAACTGTGAGACCATTAAAGCAACGCATAAAAGAGCATGTAAGGTCAATAGTTAATGCTAAAAATGATACTCATGTAGGTACACATTTCGCATCCCACCACAACTCTAAACCTGATGGCTTGAAATTTCTGGACACTGATTGGATAGGACCAGATCTATGGGGTGGAGATAGGGCTAACAGACTCTTAAAAAAAGAAAGTACAGTATGTGGATCTTTAAACTGGATATTGTAAAACCAAAGGGACTAAATAACAATTGGGATACCAAGCTCCTAGGTGACAGGTTTAAATGCTTCCTTGGCAAGCTTTTAAACTAGATAAGGGGGGAGGTACTGATAAAAGGCAGGAAAAGTCAAGCCTCCCCCCACAAAACAGGGCAGGTAGTAGGGTAAACACTGAGGTACAGAGCTCAACACAGGGCAGGATGGGGGTAAATGGTAAAATAGATAAGAGCAATAAGAGTAGGGATGGGGGAAAAAAGGATCAAGCCAACATTAAATGGAGGGCAATGACTACTAATGCCCGTAGTCTGGGAAACAAGCTCTCTGAGCTAGTAGCTTTGATGGAAGATGAACAATTGGATATTGTGGCAGTCACAGAAACATGGTACACCGAGAACCATGAATGGGATGTCAACATACCACGATACACAATCTACAGAAGGGACAGGGAAGGTAAAAGAGGAGGTGGAGTAGCTCTATACATAAGGGAAGGGATCAAAGCTACAGAACTAAAAAGTAAAAGGGGAGGACAAGAGGCATTCTGGGTTACCTTGGAGATGGGGAATGGCATCGCAATCCGCACAGGGGTTGTATACAGACCCCCGTCTCAAGGGGAGGAAATGGACATGAAAATGATAGAGGACATTCTCAAAATGGCTGAAAAAGGGGAGATACTGTTGATGGGGGACCTGAATATGCCAGATGTTAACTGGAGGACATGTACTGCAGCCACATCCAAGAGCAGGGTCATTCTCGATGCCCTGCAGGGGGAAGACCTTAGATAGCTAGTGCTGGAACCCACCGGAGGGAGCAATACTAGACCTGTACTTTCAAATGGAGAGGATCACAAATTTAGAAGTCGGTAGACATCTGGGAACAAGCGACCACTGCACAGTGTGCTTACAATGAGCACAACCATGGAGATAAGCCATACAAAAACAAGGATACTGGACTTTAGAAGGGCTGACTTTGGCAAAATGGGTGAACACCTGAAGAATGCACTAGCAAATGGCCAAATAGGAGGGGTGGAAGAACAATGGAGAAAAATCAAAACTGCCATCATAGAGGCAACAAGACTTTGTGTAAAACAAATAAAGAAAACAAAGCGGAGTAAAAAACCACTATGGTTCTCAAAAGAGGTGGCAGGGAAGGTTAAGGAGAAAAAGGCTGCATTCAAAAAGTATAAGGAATCACAGAGGGAGCACGACAGGGAACTGTATCAATTAAAGCAGAAAGAAGTAGGAAAGGCAGTCAGAATAGCAAAGGCACAAACCGAGGAAAAAATAGCCAACTCGGTCAAAAGGGATAAAACCTTTTATAGGTACATTAGGGAGCATAGAAAGGTTAAGGGAGGGATAGTGAAGATTAGTAAAGGAGAGGGGAGGTGGGCAGAGGGAGACAGTGAAAAGGCAGAGATACTGAATGAATACTTTTGCTCAGTATTCACAAAAGAAGAAGAGGAGGAGTTGTTACCTAAACCAGACAATAGAAGCTCTCTGGGTAGGGGGGTTGATACCAGTCCATTCACAGAAGAAAGAGTTCTGAAAGAACTCCTAAAACTCAAGGTGGACAAAGCAATGGGGCCTGATGGGATTCACCCCAGAATCCTAAAAGAACTAAGGGGGGACCTAGTGACACCACTGACCACACTTTTAACAAATCATGGCAGGATGGGGTGGTACCTGAGGACTGGAGGAGGGCAGATGTGATTCCCTTTACAAAAGTGGGAGCAAGGCAGAAGCAGGAAACTACAGACCTGTAAGTTTGACCTCAATGGTAGGAAAATGATGGAATCACTTCTGAAAGAAAGAACTGTTGAGTACCTAGAGGACAGACGGGCACAGGACCCAAAGCAACATGGATTTACAGCAGGAAGGTCATGTCAGACTAATCTAATTGATTTCTTTGACTGGGTGACCAAAGTAATAGACCAGGAGGGGCTGTGGATATGGCCTACCTAGACTTTAGCAAAGCATTTGACACAGTCCCATACAAAAGATTAATAGTCAAATTAACCAGCCTGGGAGTGGGTCCCAGGGTGGTAGCCTGGGTAGCGAACTGGCTGCACAACAGGACACAGAAGGTAATAGTGAATGGAACACATTCCGGAGAAAGGGGGGTTATAGTGGAGTACCTCAGGGCTAAGTACTGGGTCCAATCCTCTTTAACATCTTTATAAGTGACATTGCAGAGGGTCTGGAGGGAAAGGTATGTCTCTTTGCAGATGACACAAAGATCTGTAACAGAGTTGATACACAAGAGGGGGTAGAAAAGATGAAAAGGGACTTGGCAAGGTTGGAAGAATGGTCAGACATATGGCAACTTAGATTCAATGCAAAGAAGTGCAAAGTAATGCACCTGGGAAACAAAAACCCAGGACAAGAGTACACAATGGCAGGCGAGGTACTAACAACAACAAAAATGGAAAGGGACCTGGGAGTAGTCATATCAGATGACCTAAAGGTGGGTAAGCAATGTGAAAAGTCAGTAAGGAGAGCCAGAGGGATACTGGGATGCATAGGAAGGGGCATCACAAGTAGAAAAAGGGAAGTGGTTATCCCTCTATACAGACAGTTGGTGAGACCCCATCTGGAGTACTGTGTGCAGTTTTGGAGACCTCATCTACGCAAGAAAGTACAGTTACGTAAGAACTTACCGTAACAGTAGATCTTTGAGAACAGCTCTTGCAGCAGGTTACACCATTAGGACTGAAGCCGGCAGGCGTCAAGACTCCACGGAAAAATTCTAGCTAGCTATCTTCAGCGGGGACCACCCCCGACGTCGGTCCCGCCTCCGGCGTCAGGCGTGGTACAAAAGGGGGTGGTCCAACCAGATTCCCCAGTTCTCCCTCCGGAGACTTCCAGCCGCAGGCTGACATCGAAATGGGAGACCGAGGATTCACCGTCAGAAGACAGAAGGTATAAATCCCTGCTCAGAAAAACTGAGCCATGCCTTCCAAGGGGAAGGTGGCGGGAAGGTTTACCTGCAAAGAGCTGTTCGAAGATCTACTGTTACGTAAGTTCTACGTAACTGTACTATCTTACTTCGAGACACAGCTCTTGCAGCAGGTTACACCATTAGGACTGATTCCCAAGCAGCAACGCTGCCAGAAATTCCGGGAGGAGGAAATTAGGAGATGAATTCCAGGTCCTGAACCTAGGACAGGAGACCCTGTAGCACCGCCAGGCCGAAACCAGCAGAGAGGCGATGTCCAGGCTATAATGCCTGATAAAGGTATGCACAGAACTCCAAGTGGCTGCAGCACATATAGCAGAGGTGGAGACGTTTCTGAATGCTGCAAAGGAGGTGGCAACACCTCTAGTAGAATGACCCCGGACTGTGCCCGGGAGGGGCTTTTGTTTTATATCATAACAGTAAGAAATACACTGGACAAGCCAGCGAGAAAGGGACTGTTTGGATACAGGTTGGCCCATCATTCTCTCAGAGAAGGAAATGAAAAGCTGCTCAGAACTACGAAAAGATTGAGTTCTGTTGAGGTAAAACCTCAGGCTGCGGTGAACATCCAGGGTGTGAAGCAGAGCCTCTCCTCTATTTGAGTAACTCGGGAAGTAGACCGGAAGGTCGATATCCTGGTTCAGAGTGAGTGAAGAGACCACCTAAGGCAAAAATTTAGGGTTCGTCCTCAGGGATACTCTGTCCCGTTGGAAAACTAAATAAGGCTCTTTGCACGTAAGAGCGTGAAGTTCAGATATTCTTCTCGCTGAAGTAACAGCAACTAAAAACAACGTTTTCCACGACAGAAAACGTAGCTCGCAATCCACGGCAGGTTCAAAGGGGGGGAAGCATGAGCTGTTCCAGGACAAAGAGCAGATCCCATGGAGGCACAGGGTCCCTAATAGGAGGCCTAAGGTGTAACACTTCCCTAAGAAATTCCCGAGAGGCGTCCAGCTGAGCCACTGTACGATGTCCCACCGGGAGGTGATAGGCCAAAATGGCACAGAGGTGCACCTTAATAGAGGAGTAGGCTAGTCCCGAATGAAAGAGGGAGAGCAGATAATCCAAAATTACTCCCACAGGACAACCTAAAGAGGAAAAATCATGTGCTCGCGACCATAAACAAAAACGGCGCCATTTCATGGCGTATGTCGCATGCGTTGCCGGCTTTCTGGCTGCAGAAAGGACCTCTGCAACCTCTTGCGAGACCCCATGATGCAAGATGGCTATGTCTCTAGGAGCCAAGCATGCAGGTTCAATGAACGTAGGTCCGGATGGACATGTGAACCTTTCTCCTGAGACAGTAGGTGGGAGCTGAACGGCAATGGGAGCGGGGGTTCCCGAGATAGTTGCACCAACAAAGGTAACCAGATCTGTCTGGGCCAGAACGGGGCCACCAGGATCATGAGTGCGTACTCCCTGCACAGTTTGAGAAGAACTCTCTGGATCAACGGGAAGGGAGGGAAAGCGTAGAGGAATCTGTTCGCCCAGGAGAGGGATAACGCGTCTCGCCAGAAAACACCAGGCCCTGGATCTAGTGAGCAAAAATTGGGCAGTTTTGTGTTGGATGGGGATGTGAACAAGTCCAGCTCTGGAGTTCCCCATCAAAGAAAGAGATCCTCTGCTACCTCTTGAAGAAGTTCCCACTCGTGGACTCTGGCCTGGGATCGACTCAGGCCATCTGCAATCGTGTTGTCCACCCCGGGCGATGCAATGATCAGATTTGGCGCGTGTCCGATTACCCAATCCCACACCTCATGGCTTCCTGCAAAGGGGGTAAGAGTGTGCGCCTCCTTGTTTGTTGAGTTAATACATCACTGCCGTGTTGTCTGTCTGAAGCAGAAGAGTACACGGTGGGATTACTGACTGAAAGGACTGCAGGGCATAGAGAACCGCTCTCATCTCTAGGACGTTGATATGAAGATGAGCTTCCATCTGGGTCCACGTATCCTGGGACTTCACCTCGTCCAGGTGTGCCCCCCACCCAAGACCTGAAGCGTCCGTGGTGAGGGTTACCTCCGGGGACGGCGCTACGAATGGGACGCCCGTGGAGAGCGACCCTGGGACTAGCCACCACTGCCAGTCTTGAATCACGGAATTCAGTGATTCTGACCGGATGCTGCAAGTGGTCTTGCCTTTGGTCCCATTGCACTTTGAGCATTCACTGAGTTACCCGCATGTGGAGCCTTGCGAAAGGGACAGTAGGAATGGCTGCAGCCATGTGTCCGAGCAAGCGAAGGACCGACCTGGCAGGTATGATCTTGTTCGACGATAAATCCCTTATGAGGGATCTGATGCGCTCCGCTCTGTCGGCCGGAAGAAAAGCTCTTCCCTGAACAGTGTCCAGTACTGCACCTATAAACTGCAGTTTCTGCGACGGTACCAGGAGAGACTTCTCGTAATTTATGAGGATGCCCAGAGATCGGAACAGGTCCTGGGTGCTCTGAATCGCATTTAGCAATGCCTCTCTGGAAGCGGCCATGAGGAGCCAATCGTCCAGGTACGGGAACACATAATGGCCCTGTCTCCTCAGAGACGCTGCCACGACTGCCATGCACTTGGTAAAGACCCTTGGTGCGGAAGACAGTCCGAACGGAAGGGCTCTGAACTGAAGGTGGTGGTCGAGAAACTCAAAGCGCAGGAACCTCATGTGCGCCTGAGCCATAGGGATATGCAGGTATGCGTCCTGCATGTCTAGAGACGCTAAAAAGGCGTCCTGTTTCAGCATGGGAATAAGACCCGGAAGAGTCACCATGCGGAATCTCTTGTAGGCGACCGACACGTTGAGGTCGCTGAGGTCCAGAATCGGACGGAGGTCCCCTGTTTTCTTTGGAACCAGGAAGAAGTGGGAGTAATATCCTTGTCCTCTCTGGTTCTCCGGGACATACTCTATCGCTCCCTTTCGCAGGAGCGCGAGTACTTCTTGCCAGATCAAAGCTTTGTACTGACCCGGATACCGGGAGAGCAAAGGAGGCCTCGAGGGTGGCTTTTCTGCGAAATTCTATAAAGTGGCCTAGACTGACCAATTGAAGAACCCACCTGTCGGTGGTTATGGCCTGCCATCCCGGCAGGAAATTCGCAATGCAATCCCCGACCATGATTTCCTGTTGATCCTGAGGGTCGGGGGCCGGAAAGGAGTCAGGCTGTGGCGGCAGATGGGCCCGCTGGCTGGGCCTGCTTAGGAGAACGCTGACCTCGGCTGGCGGGCTGTTTCCCCTGGGCTCTACGGAAGCCGGAGCCCCTCTGATGTGCAGCAGGCGGGGCTGGTGCCTCGCCGCCCACAATGGCTTTGGTTCTACGAAGGAACCAAGCTTGGACTCGAACATGGCCTGAACCGACCTTACCGCCTTCCTGCCTCTTGAAGTCTGGTAATGATCTTCTCTGAAGCATTACCAAACAAGACTTCTCCTCAAAGGAGCGTCCATAATATTCTTCTGGACGTCCGGGGTAAAACCAGAGATGCGTAACCAGGAGTGTCTCCGGAGGCATACGCCAGAAGCTGCTGCTCGGGCCGATGAGTCCGCGGAGTCGCACGCGGCTCGTAGCACCTGGGTCCCCAGGTCCGAACCCGTACGGAGGAGCTGAAGCATCTCCTCCTTCTGCTCACCTTCAGGCAATTTTTCAGTCGTTTCCAGACCCTGTTCCCACAAAGCGTTCTGGAACTGAACCATGTGGGTTAAATAGTTCAAGGATCTGATGGTGCAGGTAGCGGAGGCATACGTGCGCCTACCCAATGCGTCCAGTTGCTTGGACTCTGGGTCCAGTGGCAGGGTGCTCAAATGTTGTGGCCTCTGTGACCGGTCATGTGAGGCTGTGATGACCAGAGAATCGGGCTGAGGCTGCTAGCGCAGGTACTGGTCCTTAGGGAGCCTTGTACAATGATCGCTTTTTTCGGCATCGCGGGAGCGAGTGTGGACACTTCCACGCTGCCTTGGTGACATCCACAAAAGTGTCCACCAAGGGTGGTACCACCACAGGCTTGGGGTCCTTCTGCCGAAAATATCTGGTGAGGCGTACCCTTTCGGGGTCTAGGTCTTCTGCATCCCATCCCATGTTCTCTTGTATGTGTCTCATAATATCAAGGAATGAAGGATCATCTGGAGGAGATTTGGGCATCTCACGTGGGTCCAGAGAAGGGATGGAGAGTGGAGATGGGGATCTAGAGGCAGAGTAGTCTGATCCCATGTCCTCCGTTGAAGACGAACGTTGGTGTCTCCTGGATCTCTTGGGGCTGGGTAATCCAGAAGAAGATTTCGACGGAGGTCTCCGTTTTTCTGGTCTCCCCCTGGGAGGGGATCTAGGCTCCCGGGGAGAAGGTAAATGGCCTGCCGACCCTGATGGCGAAGGGGGTGCAGGAACTGGGGGAGGAGGAGGAGGAGCAGTGGGAACCATGTCCTTCTTTATGGTGTCCCACCGGTAGGTGAAGAGATCCTTCACATCCGCTAAAGAAAGGCCCGACGACGGCCCGGGCGCCAGTGGGCAGTCGTCAGGTCCCGGCATCGGCTCCGCAGGGGGCTCTGGTAATGGCGAGGGTTCCCTGGGAGTTTCGATGGGACCGGGGTCGCCCGTCTGGTCTTCGGGCTGCGTTAAGTCCTCCTCAGTTAAAGTCTCCTGACCGACGTCAGTCGGAGGCGTCAGGGCCCTCTTCTCAGGAGGAGCGGACGTCGGTCCCCCTACCGGTGTCCCCTGAGGTGATAGGTTGGCTGTCGCCGGTTGTCTGGCCGACGGCGGCTCCAGGGAGGTATGACGCGCGGTCGACGGCAGTCATGCCAGCGTCGGGTCCACAGGTCTCTTTAAGGGAGTGAGCTCCAGCGTCTTATGAGGAGGCACAGAAGAAGACCTGATGGGTGCCCAAGGGCAGGAACCCGACTCTCAGATAGATGATGGTGGCGCTCCTGACTCCCCGCCAAGGCCTTGGAGAAAGACGAGGACGGCCTGGTGGACTTGGCCTGAGAAGAAGGTTTCCTTACCGCAGCCGGGGGAGGCTGAGAGCTGGTCCTGGAGGGAGAGCGGTCGGACCTAGAGCCGGAGCTGCGTGACTCTGAAGCCCTGGAGGGGGACCTGGAAGGGGCCTTCTCCCTTCGTTTCTCCGTGTGCTTGTGGGATTTTTGAGAAGATGATTCCCCCTTGGAGGACATGGTCTTCAGCTTTTCCTCCAACAAAAAAGCCTGAAGGGCCTTCTGACGTCGGATCCGAGTACGACTGTTGAACCCCTGGCAGGATGGGCAGGCCCGGGTATCGTGGTCTGGGCCCAGGCACCTAACGCAGGCTGTGTGGGGGTCCTTAAAGGGGATCTGTTTCCCGCAAGCACACTTGGAGGAGTGACCAGAGGTCGGAGAGGACATCAGCAAAGGTCTTGCTTGAAGAAATTCGAATTTCTCAAAGAGAAGCACTTAAACCACACGTCGCGCGCTAGACTGTAACCGAAGGGTCGAGACAAGCTTAGTCGACAGCGGGAAAAGAACTGGGGAATCTGGTGGGACCGCCCCCTTTTGTACCACACCTGATGGAGGAGGTGGGACCGACGTCGGGGGCGGTCCCCACTGAAGATAGCTAGCTAGAATTTTTCCGTGGGGTCCTGATGCCTGACGGCTTCAGTCCTAATGGTGTAACCTGCTGCAAGAGCTGTGTCTCGAAGTAAGATCATAGACAGGATGGAAGCAGTCCAGAGGAGGGCAACTAAAATGGTGCAGGGTCTACGTCAGAAACCATATGAAGAGAGACTGAGAGAGCTTAATATGTATATCCTTGATGAAAGGAGGGACAGGGGGGACATGATAGAAATGTTCAAGTACCTCAAGGGAATCAACAAAGTCCAGGAGGGTAGCATCTTTCAGAAAAAGAGATGTGTAAGAACAAGGGGGCACAGTTTAAAGATAGAGGGGGGATGGCTCAGGGGTAATGTGAGGACATTCTTTTTCACGGAGAGAGTGGTGGATACATGGAACAGCCTTCCTGAGGAGGTCGTTGTGTCTAAAACAGTGGGGGAATTCAAACATGCATGGGACAGACACAAAGCAATTATAGTGGGGTTGCAAGAAGCAGGCTGTTGGTTAACTAGAATCTGCAGCTTATCCAGTAGGTAGGGAAATGGGCAGACTGGGTGGGCCAAGTGGTCCTTATCTGCTGTCAAAGTCTATGTTTCTATGTTTCTATATTAAGCCGTTTTTGCACAGTAAGAAATATTTTCTTTGCATGTTGTTTAAATCAGCAGATTTTTCCAAGAATTTTGTTTTGGTATTGCATAATCCCATTGTTCTTTGAATGGATAGCAGATGGAATGATGTAGTCATTTGCTCTAAATAACTTGTTCTCTTATTCTCCCTTTTTTTAGGTGTCATTGACCCATCCTATCTGGGCTTCTACCTACATGGTTGGCATTTGCCGCAATGGAGTATGGCAGCCTTACTGCTTGATAGCCCCAGGATACAAACACCATTAGGATGTGGTAGCATCACAGTTTTTTTATTCCTTTCTTTCTTTATTTGTGTTTACCACTTCTTTTTGTAAGACATTGTTTGTAATGTATGATTAAGGTAGTAATATGATGAATTTTGCTCCACAATGCTCTAGTAAGTAATTAAATAGCCTAATGGTTAACAAATGACTGTATGAAGTGCACTGCCACTTTAAATGTAATGCTATGACATGGACATAATGACGTGGAGGCTGTATGTATATTTAAGGATTGGTTTGTTCTTGTAGCACCACCCCCTTGAAGACTCGTGTAGTCATACCTCTCAACTGTCCCTGATTTTCAGGGATGTCCCTGATTTTGCCTCAATATTTTACTCTGTCCCTCCTAAAATCTTTGTTTCTGTGGCTAAACAGTGGGGATTGTAAGCACAAAATCATGTAAAACATTAAAGTCACAGACTTGTTCTTCTTTAGAAAATGCATGTTCCACTAAGCCCCATATTCTACCAGCTTTGTGGGTTGATATCTCTAATTTTTAAGATTTATCCCTGATTTTGGTCCTTTGTCCCTGATTGTTTTAGACCTTGTCTCTGATTTATGAGACAGGAGGTTGAGAGGTATGCGTGTAGTCGAGGCGCTAGGGGTAGCTATACTGAACTCCTGCTTTGTGACTATTTGTGTGCACTTTGAACATCTAGTAAAGTCTGGTTTGCATCAGTAAGTAACAGTGCACTGTGGCTCCTTGTGCACTACTACTCACTGGACTTTATTTATTTATTTGATATATCGGTTTACAACCTTTGAGCCAGAGGCTCATTTGCAAAGGTACCTCGTCACATGTAAGACAGATGGAAACACAGAGTAGGTATAAAGACAATTACATTAAACATGAGATACATGGTATAACAGTGGTTGCATTAAGCATGTGTTACAGACAGTATTTACAAGATTTGGAAGTAGGTATTTTCTGACATTATTTATAACCTTTGGATGACGATATTTACAACATAACAGCAGTGAGGCATTATAAGCTTGAGAAGGCATCTAAACATAGTAGTCAGACCTAATCATGGGATTGGTGTTAAAGATGGAGGTTGCAGTCCATAATGGACTATCACTGCAGAGGTTTGCCATCTCACTCCGTAGTGCAGCAACAACTCTAACACATAAGCATGGTGAAGCTTGGTTTGTTTGTGCCTTTTCTACATACCTTTCTGATTTGTCCTGCTAATTCCCTGTCAAGCTCCTCCGACTGGGACAGTGGCCTGTATACCACCCCAAACCTCAGTTTCCTACCCCTTGAATCTAGGAGCTGCAGCCAGATTGCCTCTGTTCTCCTTTCTTCCCCCTCGTCCAGGGGTCGACCTTAACATTATTTTACTAGTGCAAATTGACCAGGGCTAGTGCAGCTAACTCTCTACTTGCCCGTCTTGACTAGTGCAGGTTTTCATGGCTGTTAATGAAGTTAAAAATGTCTGTACTTTAGCAGGCTCTAGTCCTAATGCTAATCTCTCTCAATGTTCCAGATGGCCTGGAGTGATTAGCAGCTCATTAACAGCTGCAATTATCTGGCAGTTTAAGAGGGGGATCCAACAAAAGACTCAATGTGAGTCACTATCACTACACTGTTAGGACTTTCAGCTAGTGTCCAGGGAGTGATCAAGGGTAGAGTGCTGTTAAGTCACTAGCTTCCAGTTTTCTGAATGTGTCTCTAACAATTTGTCCCATATTATCAGGGCCCCTGGTGTTCTGCGGCAGAATTTTCTGATTTCTGCGGCAGGGCTCCTTGACTTCTGCGGCAGCATTTTCTGATTTCTGTGGCATGATTTATTCATTTCTCTAGCAGAATGCAGTCCTTTCATTGGCTAAATATGATGTGATGTCATCGATGACATCATATGCTGAGCATAGAGGAGGGGCTTCAGGATAAACGAGGTAGGAAAGGCTGACACTATGGAAAAACAGTATATTTATATGAAAATTCACCAAAAACAAAGAATTCTGCAGCACTATATATTTTCTGTGGCAAGATGCAAATTCTGCTGCAAATTCCACAACCGCAGAACCGCAGAATTCCAGGGGCCTTGCATATTATTAAGATCAGTGCCCCTCATTTCTCTACATTTTGAGTGTCTGTATTCAACATTTCAGTGACAAAATGCAAGGAGGTATATAGGGTCAGCCCTGCAGGTGGTGGGTTTTATCCCAGCCTCACCATAACTTCCCTCTCCCCCTCCAAATCTCTTAACTCTGTTCTTTCCCTGGACACCTCTGTGGACCAGACTCAAATGACCATCCACAGACCCATAACTGCCATTACTGGCAAGTGTAGGGGGTCCCCAGCTCTTCTAAATGGACCATGCCAGAGATCACCATCCATAGAGTCCCACCCTTATCCCACCCAGCATGTCCTTTCATCCTGAAAACAAAACTTTGGATTGCATGGTATACAAATAAGCCTTAGTAAAATATATAATTTTAAAGTTTAAAATAAGCATTCCTGGGGTACACAGATCATCCTATATAAAAATAGAGATAATATAGTATTATGCCTGTGTACTGTTTCCCCATGGCTGAAAAGAAGGACAATGTTCAATAAAATCTGTTATTGTTGGGGCAGAGCATATCAAAATGAATGCGTTTAAAATTAAAAATATCATTGTTTTTTATTTCCCAAGCCCCTTAGATTTGTGTAACCCCCACCTTCAAAAAATATTAGATGTGCTCCTGGCTCACTTGAGACTGTACAAAAACTTCCAGAAGTGTAGGTCTCCAGCTGACTACAGGGTGGGGGCTGAGAGTGTCTTTCTCTGCCTGACTCTACATTACCCTGTGGGTGGTGGTGACTGTGAGGTGAAGTGCATGACGATGTCAGCTATTGTGTGTGCAGAGTTGGGACTGCTTGATTGAACATTTGCTGTTGTGCTGTCCTCTGATTTGGTGTGGGGGGGAGCAGAAAGAGGAAGAGAGGAGGCCATGGTACAAAACATTGGGGTGGGGGCTCACTGTGTGTGATGACACTGCAATCTTTTTTCTGCTGGGGAGCTGGAAGCAATATGGGAGCAAGATAAATGTGCAATAATGAGAGTATTTCTTGGCTTGCATTGTTTCCTGTATAAGTGATCAAACTCTACCATTATAATTGAGGGCTAGTGCAACCATCTGTGGGCTAGTGCAGTTTTGAATCAACTTGCCCTGCTGGCTAGTGCAAAAAAAAGATTAAGGTTGACCCCTGCCCTCGTCCCTTGTGCATTTGATCCTGTCCCTCACAAAGACTGCCACCCCCCCCCCGTGGTCCTTCCTGTATAATTTGTATCCTGGGATTGCCAGATCCCAGTCCCAGTGCTCAGTTGCCCACATTTCCATGACAGCTGCAATATCCACCCTCCACACTGCTAAGAGTGCATGTAGCTCAGCTGATTTGTTTCCTAAGCTTCTTGCATTCAACGAGACCACCCTCCATCCTGCCCCCTTCCCTTCACTGGCCTCCATCTCCTCCCCTCTGCTCCCTCCTTTTTTGGCCGCCCCAAGTCCTTCTCTGCTAGCCTGGTGGGTAGGCTGTGACTGCACTCTATTGGAGCCCTGCCTACCTGCTGTCCACTTGCCACCCCCCTATCTAGTTTAAATCCACCTTTGTCACAATATACCTCCCCAGTCTTTGCTTTAATACCTCCTTCCCCTCCCACTCAGGTGCAGCCTATCCCTGGCAAACAGATTGTTATTATCCCAGCTACTGCCCCAGCTGCCCATAACCCCATACCCCTTAGTACGACACCACTCTACCAACCATGTGTTCAACTCCCCAATCCTCTCCTTTCTCACACTGCTTGCGCAGGGTACTGGGAGCACCTTGAAGAAGGCCACAGACTCCCCAGTCTCCTCGCACAACCTTCCCACTTCCTCAGTCCTCTCCCTTGTTACCTCCACCATTTCCCCTACTAGGTCATTTGTCCCCATATGTACCACAATGTGTGGTTTCCTCCTACCCCTCCTTACGCACCTTAGAATTGTCTGTCCTGCCTTGTCTGCCTTTAATCCTGGTATGGACTCCACCCATATCCGACTGTGCCTCTCCCCCTTGCTGCCCCATCTGATCCCCTTGAGTATGGAGTCCCCCAACACCAGTACACCCCCTTCCTCTTTCCCTGTGCCTGTCACGCCCACCCCCCACCCAGGTTCTCATTTCTGGGCCACTGGACGATGCTTTTACCATGTGCCCCAGTGTCTTTCCCCCTGCCCCTCTCAATTAAGACCCCTCCCCCTCCTGTTTGACTGCCAACCTCCCTCTCCGAGTATTATCCTTCCCTCTGCCACACCTTGCTCAGTCCCTCCACTAGTAATGCCCCTCTCTCCCTCCTCTTTGTGAGTGCTATCTCTTGTGTAATCTCCTCCTGCATCCTCTTTGCCATGTGTTGCTAGTAAAGCAAACATGTTCCCTATCCCCTTTGCCTTACTATGTGTTTTCTCCTCCCTCCTGCTGCTCTTCTTTTTCTAGGTCCTACTAGAGTCCACCCTTCATCAGCTGGCTTCCTGTCTAGTTTCCCTTCCCCCTGACCCCTCCCTTGACCCACTGTTCCTTCTCTGTGGTGCCTCCACAATACTCTCAGATGTCAGCCCTCCTACTGATGCAATCCTCCCCTCATCCCTCAACCTTCCCAGCTCCCTGCCAAGCCACTGAACCTCTTCTCCGAGCCTCCTTTGCCTGTGGCATATTGGGCACCCTCCCAGCCTCCACAGTATGTTCATCCGCATTGCTGCTCCACAAACATTGCGCCCTACAATCCTACCCATGGTCCAGACTACCTATACAGCCTCTCCACAGTAACTCTCCCACAAGTAGAATTAACTAATCCTAGCCCAGCCTCTAAGAGAAATTTTAATCCCAGATGCCCTTGCATGCAGCATAAGACAGCCAACTACAGTACTAACTGGAAACAACAATCCTACTCATAAGGACTATAGACCTACTCATAAGTTATGTATATTTATATGTCCTTAAGAATTCACTCATATGGCTATTCCTTGTTTGCTCCTTCATGACCTGCTCTGAGGGCTCAGGTCAGTTTGCAGCTCCCCAAGATCCTCCCTCACAGCCTTCAAACCCACCCTCCAGTGGTATTTCAGTATTTAAGAATTAACTTACCCTTCTCTCCTGTAATTTAAAGAACAATAGCAAAACTTAGAGAGATCTTCTCCACAGCAAGCAGGCTTAAGCACTCCTTCGAGCAGGGGAACACCCCACTGAAAGAACAGGTGGTCAGACAACCACCTCTTGATGAAGGGACCCCTCGTGAGATGCCTGGTAGTAATTTACAAGACTAAAACTCGATATCCCGACACCATGTATCCCAAGGACAGCAGTCCAAGATGCTCAGAAAGATGACAGCCGGCGTCCCAATTGTTGTGCATGACAGAGGTAGTGTTGGGCAATGTGGGACTGTACTATGCAATCCGGGAAATAGGGGTGCGCTTTATTTTCAAACTGTGGATACAGTGCAAAACAGTAGTGGTTTTGTGTTCTGTATGCTTCCTGAACAGTTGCAGCTGAATCTAATGAGTCTTGCCGACACCAATTTGGCCTCTTCTGGGCTTTCATCCCATCCCTGAAGTGTGTCAGCATCAGAGGATGTATAATTAAGTATTGGGTGGTGTGGGGGAGGGCGTAGCCACCCACGGTGGGGGTTGCAGGGGGCAAAGCCCCCCACATTGCTAGTAAAATACTGCGATTCAGCGGGTTCAACATGTTTTTTCGAGTCTGCTAGTCTCGGGCTTCTGTGTGATGCGGTCTTACATTTGTCAGAGTTTTGTAGTCAGTATTTCAGCAGTCTGGATTGTGAGTTTTGGCGTTCCATAATATATCCAAGATACCTCACCCACTCTGCTGAGGGCATCCACCAGCTGGTTGGAGGCTTTAGCCACATGAATCACCAGGAGATCGGCATCCAAGCTGCGCATGAGGGTCCAGGTAGGGAGGGCTTCCCAGTATAGCCAAAGGGTATGCATTCCACCCTGCCTGTTGAGGTAGTACAGACCCCAGACCAATAGAGCAGATACCATCAGAGCCAGATGCACTGCTTGGAGCTCCAGCAAGTTGATGTGGCATCAGGACTCCTGGGGGTCCAAAGCCTCTGGTCCCCCAAGTGGGCTCCCCAACCCACCAGAGATGCGTTGGTTGTCAGAATGACCACTGGCTCTGTGTGGATGAACAGGACTCCTTCCTGCAGGTGTTCCAGGACAAGCCACCACTTGAAGGCATCCCACATTGGCTGTGTCACCACAACTGACTGGTCCAGGTGACCAAGGTGCTGGGACCACTGAAGGGCCAGCTCCCATTATAGGGGACACACCCATCAACTGGCCCACCGGACCACATTGGTGCAGGACACCATGTACCTCAGCAGCCACCGGAAGTCCTGCTCAAGGTGTGTATATGCAACCTGAAATAATAGGGCAAAGAAGGTAAGGGCCACTGCCTAGTCTGCCGGAAGTCGGACCTTGGCCCGGAGGGAGTCCAGCTCTGCCCTGAAGAAGTGGATGACCTGCGAGGTTTGAGTCCAGACTTGGCCAGATTGATAAGCAGACCCAAGGATGAGCAAGTCTGGAGAGTTAGATCCCTGAACCGAAACACCACCTCCTGGGATGGACTGCCAATCCAGGTACGAATATATCCCGACCCCTCAGTGTCTTAGGAATTCCGCCACCACTGCATTGCACTTGGTGAAGACCCTGGGGGCCAAGAGCAGGCCGAATTATCTGGAACTCATAGAGAATCCCCTTTGCACAGAACCAAAGGTACCGCCAGTGTAACGAATGGACTGGGATGTAAAGGAAGGCATTCTGGAGGTCCAGAGAGCAGAACCACATGCCCTGCTCCAGAGATGGAATTACCTGATTCTGAGTGACCATATGGAATTGGCGCCTCCTCAGGAATTGGTTTAGATCATGCAGATCCATTATGGTGCACCAACTCCCTGTCCGTTTGGAGACCAGAAAGCACCTGGACACAAAGCCTTGACCAGCCGCAGCTTCCGGGACCCAGGCTACAGCTCCTTTCCTGTGCTGAGTAATGTCCTCCATCTGGGTGGACAGCATGTCCTGAGATGCCAAGGGCTTCCATGGGGCATGGGCCTGGTAGAGTGAGAGAGCCTTGAAGTCGAGAGGCAAATCTCAACCCACCACATTTAACACCCATTAGTCCGTAGTAATAGCGGACCAGGCATGCATGAAATGGCAAAGCTGACTCCCTCCACAGGGAGCTGAGGCAGGGATGTGATGGCCGGGAGGCAGACACCTCCTGACCCGTCACTGGGCAGCCTTGGAGGAGGCCCTGGCGCCTGCCGCCAGAGGGGCACCGTTGCCCCGGCCTCCGGGTTTCCTGGAGCCTTGGTTGGCTGACTTGGATTTAGGCCACCAAATCTTGGACTGCCCTGACTGAGGCTGTTACAGTTTAGGCTGCTGGGGTGGAAAGGGCCAAAATGAAAAGGGCTTCTTTTTTGGCTTCTGTCCCTTGGGGTCCTTTTGCGAGGATGTGACCAAATCCAGGGTGGCACTAGACTTCTGGATTCTAGTGAGGTGTCCCTCCACCCCGGCTCCAAAAGGTCGGTATCAAAAAAGGGGACATCTGCCAGTTTGTGCTCGGTATCTGCAGTAAAGGTTGAGATCCTAAGTCAGGCTCTGTGGCACATAGCCACCGCCCCTGCCACAGACTGTGCACAAAAGTTGCCTATGTCCAAGGCTGTCTGAAGCTGGTGCTTGGCAGGGGAGCAACCATGGTCTTGGACCACTTTGAATGCCAACTGTAAGTCCACAGAAAGGTGGGGAAGGACATGGTGCAGGACCCCTATAAGGGTGTGGCGGAAGTTGGCCATCAAAACAGAGGAGCTTACCTGCCACAGACCCAGGGAGGATGCAGTGTAAACTTTCTTTGCTGCATGATCCAGCTTCTTAGATTCCTTGTTGGGGGGTTGGGGGGAGGGGGTCGACTTCCCCGACACTGTCGGTTTTAACAGAAGATGGAATCTGCCAACTAATCCCTTGGCTGAGGGGTGATCAGAGAAACCGGGGAGGGGCCCAGTCAGGACCACATACCTGTGGACCATATGGGCAGAATGCACAGGATACAAAGCTGGATGCTGCCACAACTCCAAAGCGGGACCCAGGAGAGCCTCCGCCACTAGAAAAGCAACCCCCAGAGAATTGTCCTGCTGGAGGATATCCATTGGGGGTACTTGGCCTGCTTCTAGATTGGCTCCAGAGTACTCTCCATGGACTCAGACATGAGATGGAGCAAGGCCCTAAAGGAGACAACTGTGGTCGGAAGCGAGCTCCTTGGTGGACTCGCGAATGAAGCCGGAGGTCCTAGAGGAGTGCATGTAGGAGCCATCAGTGTCAGACTCCTCAAACCCCCCCGGCTCTTTGTCCCCATGACCCACCCTGGACTCATTAGAGTGGGTGATCTGGACAAACAGATGGCCGATTGCAGGGGAAGCAGCCTTGGATGGCGCTCCATGCAAGGGCTGCTTGGGTAGAGGTTCCACCAGAATCAGTGGAGAGGACAGTGTAGGCTCGACCGGATGGGGCAGAACCAGAACGGGCTTCACCGTGGGTGACCAGGGGAGTGCCTGAGCCTGCAGAAGAGACTGACCTTGACAGAGAACCCATTGCTGTCACATCAGCTCCTTGTAGTGCCATCACAACTTATGACAGAGCCCTCATAGTCCGAGAAGAAACAGAAGCGTCAATAGCGCTTCCTGGATGAGGGTTGAGCATGGGAATGCCCAGATTCCTGAGACCGCGATCTGGATTGAGACCCAGTCCTTGACATAGACCTTGACCAGTAACAAGTGTGTCGACAGTAAGGAGACATGGGAGGAGGGGCCATGTACTCTACACAGACCAGGTCCTGCCACAGGATCCTGGAATGGTGAATCTCCTGGGGGAAGACAGCCTGGTTGGCCAACTTCTCCTGTCCCTCCTGAGAGAGGGCTGTCAACCAGGTTGGGAAAAATCTCAACCGAATGGTCAGCCCACGTCTCGGCCAACAAGCTCAATGGGGCCACCGTGGAGCTAGCAGCCAGCCCTTCGTCCCTAGCAGGATTGGCCAAAGCCAAAACAGACATCAAGCAATCAAAAGAGTTGCAGGAGCAGGAAGAGTGTGCCCATTCTCTGTCCCATGACCTACGGCAGTTCCGTTTGAATTTCTTAGATTTATCACTTCAGGAAGAGTTCTCCCCAAGGGTCTGCAGAGACTGATGCATGTTCCTGAAAATGAAGCCCGACACTGTCACCCACTGGGAGCAACGCAGAAGCCAAAGATGAGACCGCCATGGCCTGAGCTGCCGCTTCTTCAAGAGTGGACAGCTGGGAGGCCGAATCCGCCACATCCAAAACAGCCTTGTGGGCATCCTTGGAATGCACTGAAGGATCCCATTCATCTAGGCAGCCTAGGAGGAAGCAGCCATACTGGTTCTTGAGTGAGGAAGGGAGCAGAGACTTATGGAGGCTACAGGCCTTTGGGTCATAATGTGCTCCGGGACAGTAAACACACGAGGTGTGCGGGTCAGTATGCACCATCTGTTGGTTTCATGCAATGCACTACCTGAAACTAGGGCTGTTCGGGGCTCGTCATGCTCCATTTTTTCGAGGAAAAAGCACTGGAATTTGCCTGAAGACAAAGGGAGAAATGGGCCTACACCATGCACACAGAGCTGCAAGGGAGGAGACCTGGCTCTTCAGCAGAAAGGAAGATCTGACATCACAGGGTGAAGCTGAGGAGGATATCACCCAGCTAGGTGGGAGCAGATTAGCTTGAAGACATTCCTGCTGGAATTAAAGGGGAAGGAAGATGGGCTCCTCTCTCCGCTGAGGCAACTTCTCTCCTCAATCGCTCTGCTCAGACCCAGCCACAACATAAGGAGCAGTTGGAACACTTACCCAGAATTCCTGGCTGCTGTATGTAAATCAGCATTTGTACTGCTGTACCACCACTGAAATAGTGGTCGACTAATAGAAAGCTGTCAGCTGGAAGCAACAGCTCAGACACAAAGAGCACCCCCAGGAGGCATACGCCAAGAGTGGTCCAGCTCCTAGCCTTACTGCCTCCTGTACCCATTACTGAAATAGCGGTCAGCTAATAGAAAGCTCTCAGCCAGAAACAACCAGAAGCAAAAGGCAACCGTAGGAGGCATACAACAAGTGCAGTCCAGCCCCTAGCCTTAATGTCTGCTGATCTTAACTGACTGGGAGAGAGAGACCTCCTCTCCTCCAGTCTTAGTTGTGCTTCTAAGTGGCGGACCTTAAACTGATGTTTTTTTCAGCAGGAAAGAAAAACAAAGGTTCTGCCACACCCTACCCACCCCCAGGTCCTCTTCTTATATAGGTTCTGCATGTCACCACTCACTTCCTGCCTGAACTGACTAGAAGGCAAAAAAAAACCTTACAAAAAATTATTTTTTCCCCTACCTTTCAATTCTGTCCAGCAGAACAGCTCAGACACAAAGGGCAACCCTAGGAGGTATACGTCAAGTGCGGTCCAGCCCCTATCCTTAATGTCTGCTGAGCTTCACTGATCTTCACCTGAGGGAAACGCAAGTAGGATATTTGAATTCTCCCATGCTCTTGCCTGCAGGTCTACCGACCGAAGCGCTACATGTGGAACTCACAGCAGCATAGCCGCATCCAGGTTCCATGTCGTCGGTGGCTTCTACTCTCATCGGTGGCTTCTGCTGCAGCAGTTCCCTGGGCACACCAGCATTTGAGAAGGGTGGGTACTGTCCTGCAGCCAGTCGATCAGTCCCCTCTTCCTCACAGCAGCAGGGAGCCAGGATGCGTGGACCACAGGTAGGGGTTTTTACTGCAGGCAATGGGGACTCCACTGAGCTGTTCTGAGCCAGAGGGCAGAACAACTGAGTTAGTAACCAGATTTTTTCTTACCTTGCAGGAGTACAAGCTAGACCTCGTCTGTTCAACAGCTACCTGATTGTTTTCTACAGCATACAGGGAACAGCTGGATACACCCACCGACCCTCCCCAGAGTGCTCTTGCTTTATAGGCATGTAGTGCCACCCACAACACCTGATAGGAGGTAGTAAGATACAAAAAAAAAACCTCACTGTTTTTTCCTTTTCGTCCACAATTCCTGCCAAGAAACAGGAATCAGCACTATCTCTCAACTAAAACAAAAATAAAATGGACCTTGTCATTTGTGAAAACTGCGGTGCACTGTACAATAGGATCTACAAAGGCAACCAGGATGCTGCCGTGCATGCTGCGTCGTAGCAGTTCTTGCAGCCCAACTACAGAATGCTTGGACTATAATATACGACCTCCATTACAGGGAACTCCTTACCCCCCCCCACCATCACCACCACCAGTACCAGCATGTCAGCCGGGGCCAGGACTTGAGGTAGGGCCCAGGGACTGGCAGGTGGTAAGGAAAGAGAGGCATCATAGGAGGCCCAGGAAGAAAGCCAAAAACCAGGAGCATTTCCCAGCCATCCAAACTAAAAACAGGTTTGTTCCACTGCTACAAACCATAGACAACGTAAATACAAGGTGAAGAAATCAAACCACCAAAAAAGGCTAACACACCAATTAAAACCAACACAAACTATGATAAAACCAAAAATACTAATAATTCAAAATATAACCAACAACAATACCAAAACCAAATGCAATAACAACAAAAACTCAAAATAAAAATGACAAATATAAACAAAAGCAAAATTCTCATAATCGGTGATTCCATGATCCGAGGAGTGGAACACCATCTAACACAAAATGTTAAAAGCGACATTGTGGTAAAGTGTCTACCAAGAGCCTCTGCAAATAGGGACACTAACTGCATAAAAGCAATTGTGCAGGAATCGGGGGATGTTACACATATAATAATACACCGTGGTACCAATGACTTGGCAAATCACACAGTTCAGGAGGCCGGGAAACACTTTGAGGACCTGACCAACAAACTTTCTTCCCTCCCTTCCAAATTAGCCTTCTCAGAATTGCTGCAAGTGTGGGAAAGAGCACCAAGTGAGTCAGAGAGATTGAAGTAGGTGAATTCAACTCATGGCTGCATGATTGGTGCCAACACAAGGGATACCACTACATAGAGAAAGAGCTTTTTTTTTAAAATATGACAGATTGCACCTAAACAGAGAAGGTATGCGAGCAAGCACTCAGACAAAAATTTGATGTCTATAAAGTTAGTTTAAACTAAATAAAGGGGAGTATGACGCAGCTCACACCGCTGCTGTTGGTGGGCTGGTCATCACTCCCAAAAACGCCAAATGCGTGCATACATCCTCAGAAAACAAATCAGAGCCAACATCTGCCCAAACCAGCAACCTCCATAATCTCTTGGCCAGAAAGAGCAAACTGGAGCAGTCCCAGAAGAGGGTACAACCTTGTGCCAAAGAGGATGTACCTTCCTGGAAGGCAATGGTTGCAAATACTAGGAGCCCAACCAACAAACTTTCTGAACTCACAGCCATCTTGGAAACAGAAAGGTTGGACTGGGTGACTGTAACAGAAACGTGGTTCACGGAAAACCACGGATGGGATATGGCCATTCCCGGTTACAATCTGTTCAGGAAAGATAGGCAGGGGGAAAAAAGGGGGGGGGGATGTAGCCATTTACATTCGGGAGGAAATAAAAGCCACAGAAGTAAAAGGGCTACCTGGGGACTTTGAGTCACCGTGGTTAACAGTAGACATGGGCAAGGGAAAACCCTTCAGAACTGGCATTGTGTACAGGCCCTCAAATCAAGGAGATAAAGGAGACAAAGACCTAATAGAGGAAATCCACATAATGTCTGATAAAGGCAAAGTAATTTTTTTTTGGGGGGGGGAGACTTCAACCTACCAGATATTAACTGGAGCACACTTAACGGCAGCAACAAGAAGTAGGGACTTCTTACTGTCACTACAAGGCGCGGGACTGTGCCAACTTGTTAAAACCCCAACAAGGGGAGATGCCATTCTCGATCTTGTCCTCACAAACTCGGAAAGGATCAAGGACATCGAAGTGGGATGCCATATGGGCAACAACGACCATCGCATGGTAAGCTTTAAGGTTAACATAACACAGGACACCAGCCACTCAAAGATAAAGGTGCCAGATTTCAGAAAGGCTGACTTCCAAAAAAATGAGGAACAACATCAGTAGCCAGTTAATGGAAATAGAGGTTGCGAAGGTGGAGGTCATGTGGGGGAGACTCAAGACAGCAATAAAGACTGCCACAGATCAATGTGCCAGATGGGTCAGCAAAGCAAAAAGAAAAATAAATCCTCTATAGTTTACCAAGGAAGTGGCTACCACAGTCAAAGAAAAAAAGATGGCGTATAGCATATACCAGGAAACCAAAACTGAGGGAGTCTAACAAACAAATTAGAAAGGCAAAAGCCCAGACAGAGGAAAATATAGCAGAAGGGGCAAAGAGAGGAGAAAAATAATTTTTTTAGATACATTAGGGAACGTAGGAAGACAAAAGGGGATAGTAAAGATTGCTACTGAAGAAGGAAAATGCACCAAACATGACCCAGAGAAAGCCGAAATCCTCAACAAATACTTCTGCTCGGTGTTTACCAAAGAACACCCAGTGGATGGCCCAGCCCTGAAAAAACACAACACCCCAGGACCAGGGGTAGACACGATTCCCTTTACAGAAGCTGAAATATGGGAGGCACTAAATAAACTAAAAGCAGACAAAGCCATGCGACCAGACGAGATGCACCCCAGAATCCTTAAGAAACTGGGAGCAGAATTGGCAGCCCCTCTGGCACTTCTATTCATGAAATCCTTAAAGAGCAGAGTGATACCCGAAGACTGGAAAAAGGAAATAGTGGTTCCACTTCACAAATGAGGTAGTTATGAAGAGGCTAGTAATTACAGACCGGTGAAATGTCTACAGTAGGGAAACTAATGGAGGCAGACTCAAACAGAGGATCATAGCATTCCTCGAAACTAGTGGCAGGTAGGTCATGCCAGACAGATCTGCTCAAGGTTTTTGACTATGCTACAAAAATAGTGGATGATGGTGGGGCGGTAGATGTGTTCTACCTAGACTTTGGTAAGGCCTTCGACTCGGTTCCACACAGAAGGCTGGTAAAGAAGCTTGACCACACAGGGGTTGGTCCAGAAGTAGTCAGATGGGTACAAAACTGGTTACAAGGCAGAACCCAGAGGGTACAGGCTAATGGAATGCAATCGACAGAAGGCAGGGTGACCAGCAGGGTGCCCGAGGATTCAGTGCTGGGGCCTCTGCTCGTCAATGTTTTTATAGCAGACATTGCTGACGGACTGTAAGGGAAAGTGTATCTCTTCATAGACGACACCAAGATATGCAACAGGATGGACTCCTCAGAAGAAGTGAGCAAGATGGAAGCTGATCTCAAGAAACTAGAAGAATGGCCTGGAGTGTGGCAGCTGAGATTTAATGCCAAAAACTGCAAGATCATGCACATAGGAAAGAAAAATCCAAGAAAGGAGTATTACCTAGGAGGCGAAAGACTGGCGGCCTCAAACCAGGAAAGAGATCAGGGAATCATAATCTCAGATGACTGGAAGGTTGGTAAGCAATGTGAGAAGGCAACATTGAAGGCCAACAGAATACTGGGATGCATTGGGAGGGGAATCACAAGCAGGAGGAGAGAGAGGTGGTACTACCACTGTATAGATTGCTGGTCAGGCCTCACCTGGAATATGGAGTCCAGTTCTGGAAGTCTCACCTCAGGAAGGACATTGACTGGGTGGAAACAGTACAGAGAAAGGTGACAAAAATGATGCAGGGTCTGCAGTACATGTCCTATGAGGAAAGACTTCGGGAACTGATTATGTACTCCCTGTAGCAGAAAAGAGAGAGAGGGGACATAATTGAAACATTCAAGTACATAAGAGGCATTAGCAAGGTAAAGGCACAGGAACTTTTTCACTTCAAGAAAGGCTCCAGGACCAGGGGACATGACCCCAGGCTGCAAGGAGGGAGGTTCTCCCCATCAACACCAGGAAGTTTTTCTTCACAGAAAGAGGGGTGGATGCCTGGAACAGCCTACCCCAAGAGGTTGTGGGAGTTAACACTGTGGAGGGATTCAAGAATGCATGGGATAGACACAAGGGAGCCCTGACTACAAAGGGCAACTGGAGTGTCAAAACAGGTCTAAAACAAATGGGAAGACTAGATGGACCTAGCAGTCTCCTTCTGCCGTCAACTTCTATGTTTCTAAGACTGCTTAAGTGTAGATAGTGTACCATATCCATGCCCGTAGAACAGTATTTTAATGTCCTTAGTGGGTTGTGTATTTTTAATTTGTTGTAGGCATATCTTATGTTAATCTAAATATTTAAGGATTGTATATTTGACTGTGCAGTGTTTTAAAGGGTACAGGTATTTTTACTTTACTAGCTGTTCTTTGGTCCACTTCTGAGGGCACACACCAAGTACCAGTTCTGATACAGGAGCAGAGTGACTGAGTGCCTGGAGACAACTGGAAGTTAACATGTTCCAGAGGCTTTGCACTGTGTGAGCAAGGGCCAAAAGGGTGTGAGAAGGGAACAGCCGTATGTGATTTCATAACCAAGTTGGTGGTAGCAGTGGTGAAGTGAGTTAAATCCATTGTCAACCAGAGGGCTCTGTAACCAACTAGTGGCAAAGCGGTTGGGATCAAGAAGTGCACTGTCCAATTTGAGTAACGAGCCGATGGGGAAATAGTTTAGTGCGTGAAGTGTAGTGTGTGAACAGAGAGGTAGTGGTTGTTTGGCACACAAAGAAACAGATCAAGACAACACTGCTGTTTCTATTTTATTTTATTATATATACATGTTTTTTTCTCTAGTGAGGACAGGATGGTGAGTATGCACAATGCCTACAACACACAACCATCTTATCTTGGCACAACTACAGGATTTTTGCGAAAGGAGAGAGCTTGATATGAGGAGCAGGCAAAATCAGACCTCACAGAGTCCCTTGCGAAAAAGTGACTAGGAGAACAGTAAGTCTCTGGTCACAGAGGAGGCTGACCAGAGTCGTGAGATGAAGGTCACAGAAGAATGGTCCAGGAACCAGCACCAGAGTAGATTAGAGACCAGACCACAACAAGACCAAGGGGCTGAGACTGGAGCTTGCCCTGACAAAGACAAAAAGCAGACGTACAGCTGCAAAAGGCAAATGTAGCTTGTCAGGCAGTGACAGCACCAGATCCAGAAGGGAGAAAATTGCAAGTGTGCCAGCACCAGCTCTAGATGTAGAGAATTTAAACAAGACGGATGAAGATTCTGCTACAGAAGGCACCATCAGCAAATTTTTACTGTTGTTCCCCCCCCCCCCCAGAGAAAAATGGATACCCAGAGAAGGGCCAGAGCAAGATGCACACTGGAAGGTAATGGTTTTTCAGGACACCTGGGAGTTAGCTGAACTAAAATGTGGCTTATGTATAACTTTTTCTGGCTCAGTATTTTTAATTACTGCTGGGGTTGGGAAAAACAAAACTAAAACAGAGCTTTGGTTCCTATACGTATAACTGAGGAACACTTTCAGCTGGCAGTCGTGGACTATGCAACCAGGTACCCATACCACCATCCCCAAGCTAGCTTAGTATACGGTTGCTGGGTTAGATGAGCTTCCTGAATAAACAAAACATCTACGGTATGGTTATGATTGTAATGGGAAAATGTGTGTCACTTGATTGGATTATTAAGTCACTAGCAGCTTTTTTTGCTCATAGCCAAATAGAGCTCCAAAGGGCAGTTTAGTACTGAGCTGTGTGCATACAAACATACGAAGAAGCCAGAAGAAAAAGGCCATTTGCTCTATCAAGTCTGCTCATGTTGCAGGTTCCACAGCTTGAGCTACTGTCCCTGACCCCTCTCCCCACTCCTCTCATCCTCCCTACCCATGACCCTTACCTTCCCCCATACCTGTCCCAGCCTCTCTTAAAGCTGCCCATTGTCAATGAGATTACCTCTTCTGACAGCACATTCCAAGTGTCCACCACCCTCTCTGTGAAGAAGTGCTTCCTGACCTCCCTCCTAAACCTCCCACCCTCCAGCTTAGGACTGTGCCCCCTTGGCACTCACCTTAGAGAGAGGCTCCTTATCAACCTTATTTATCCCTTTCAAGTACTTGAAGGTCCCAGTCATGTCCTCTCTCTCTCTCTCTCTCCTGTCTTCCAAGGAGTACATGTTCAGTGCCCTCAACCTCTCCTCATATGCCTTACCCTGCTGACCAGCTAACATCTTTGTAGCCCTCCTCTGGACCTTCTCCAGCAGGTTAATGTCCTTTTTGAGGTGTGGGCACAAGTACTGAACTCCATACTCTAGATGTGGCCTTACCAGTGATATGTACAAGAGCAGTATAACCTCCTGTCTCCTACTACTGATCCCCCTAGATATGCATCCTGGCATCTTGTTTGCCTTTGTTGCTGCTTTCTTGCACTACGTTGAGTGCTTCAGGTCACTAGTGAGCATCATTCATGGGTCCTTCTCCTCCTCTGATGCAGATACTCGGACTCCACCCAGGTAGTACTTTGTCCTAGGATTCTTGGCTCCAATATTCATAGTTTTGCATTTCTTGGCATTGAAGCCAAGCTGCCAGATCCTGGGCCACCTCCCTAGCTTTTCCAGATCTTCCTGTAGGTCCTGTATACCTTCAGCTGTGTCCACTCTCCCACAGAGCTTGGTGTCATCAGCGAATAGGCACATTTTGCCCTTAATGCTGTTTCCAATGTCATTGATGAAGACATTGAACAACACCGGCCCCAGCACCAAGCCCTGTGGGACCCCACTGGTTACCTGGCTTGTGCCAGATAATTCTTCCCCCCACAACCACCCTCTGGGTTCTGTCCTTCAGCCAGTTTTCCACCCATCTGGTCATCTTTTCCCCAACCCCAAGATCCACCAACTTCCTGATCAACCTTTTGTGGGGCACAGAGTCAAACTCCTTGCTGAAATCAAGATAGAGGATGTATACCGCTTGGCCCCTGTCTACTGTCTTAGTGACACAGTCAAAGAAGTCAATCAGATTTGTTTGACACGATCTCCCCACCTTGAATCCATGCTGCCTCACATTCTGGAGACCATGTTCCTCTAGATATTCCACCAGCCTTTCCTTTAGTATGGTCTCCATGAGCTTGCCCACAATGGAGGTCAGACTGACTGGTCTGTAATTCCCTGGGTCATCCTTGGGACCACTTTTGTGGAGCGGCACTACATGTGCTGTTCTCCAATCCTGTGGTACTATGCCTGTCTCTAGTGAATTATTAAATAGGTCTGCCAGTGGCCCTGACAGCTCCTCAGCCAGTTCCTTTAGTACCCTTGGATGTACTCTGTCCAGGCCTCGTGATTTGTCCGCCTTCAATGTCAGTATTCCCTCTCTCACTCTATCTTCCTCTGTCACTACATCTGTGTTCCCCTCGCCCCTGCTTCTCTTTTCCCTCCTGAAAGCACTGGTCTGTCCTTCTCCCTGGTGAAGACGGAACAGAAGTATTCATTTAGTATCTCCAATTTTCCCCATTATCCTCCACCCCTTTCTTAAGCCTAACAATTCCCTTCTTCTTGTCCCTTTTCTCACTTATATAGCAAAAGAAAGCCTTCTCCTCCTCCTTAATTCCTTCAGCTATCTGCCGCTCCTTTTGTGCCTTTGCCCGCCTGACTTCTTACTTGCCTCACTAGTCAACCTTAGGTAATTTTCCCTATCCACCTCTCTGTTGGTCTTCCTGAATTTTCTATAGGCCAACCACCTTTTTTCCCTTACTGCCTGGGCAACTCCAGAACTGAACCAGCTGGGCGCTTTGGCCCTTGTGTTCTTACTCCTGAGCCTAATGCACTCATCTGTGGCAGCCAGTATTCCTTCCTTAATGATGGACCACCTTTGGTCCACTCCTATATCTGCTCTGATGCCCACCAGATGGCTCCTTAGCACTTCTCCCATTTTCCTGAAGTCCGCCCTCCTGAAATCCAAGATTTTGGTCATGGTTGGGATGCTTTCCCTGCCCATATCCAACTGGAACCACACTATGCAATGGTCACTTCCTCCCAGTGGCTCCCTGACCATTATTTCCTATGCATGTCATGTATACCACCAGTGGCGCTATCATCGTTGATTTTGGGAGGCTACAGCTCTCTAATCTAAAATTAAAGCCTCCAATCATTTGCAGTAAAAAAATTAATTAAATTCCGTTTCTTAATTGTTTAAATTCTGCAGCCGCATCTGATGCAGCTGCAGAATGTGAACAGTTAAAAAACTGCAATCGGGCTTGGGTAGTAGCATTAAAAAAAAAACTATTTGGATTTTGTATCAATTTGAGATTAAAAAGAACTAACAGAATAGGCTCCTATAAATCAGTTGACTCAATCTCAGTCTGATTCGGGGATTCGGAATCAGACTGAGTCAACTGATTTAATGAAAGTTGAAGGTTTAGGAACGAAAATCGTCTTGAAGTTGAAGAAAGAGACAGGTACACGTCCATATAGCTCTGAAACTCAACTCCAACCTCTACACACACACACACACACACACACACACATACTTTTAATATATGGCTGGCTTCACCCTTTAGAAGACTGCAAAAGGTTAGGAAGGTAGTCCTTCCAAGGCTCAGAAAATTCTGGTGCTTCTGCTTCCCTTCTTTGGTTCACTATAAGAAAATGCCACCCCTCGACGATTCCACCGAGAATCCAAAGCAAATAAACAGGGGAAAGAGGTTCGAAGCTCAGAGCAGAAACGTTGCAAAAAAATCTTTCTTTAAGCGTGTAAACTTTGTTTTTGCGCTGATGTAAAGGGACAGTTTGAAAGTCGGTGGTGAAGGTACTTCACAGTAGAGTGTGGAAATAAAGCAATAAAAAGTTTTCCATCAAGGAAGTTTGAAAAGTTGGGGGCTACCGCTACTCTAAAGAGGAGGGAAGGGCAGTGAGGCTTCTGCAGCACCTGCCCCAGTCTCCGGGTCTTCCGTCTACCTACACCAGTATCTGTCCCCTCCATGACATGAGCTTTGAAGACTCCTGCAGCTCTCTCGATCCTTGTAATCAGTCGCTACACCAGGTGTTATTAGCCCCTCGATGGCACCTGGTGCCGTCGAGGGCTAATAACACCTGGTGTAGCGACTGATTACAAGGATCAGCGAGCTGCAGGAGTCTTCAAAGCTCATGTCATGGAGGGGACAGATGAGATGATTAGTAATAACAAAAAACTCGGTGTGGAGCAAGGAAGACAGCTGCTGAGCCAAAAGCAGATCTAGTCTAGTCCAGCGTTAGACTTTATTAAAAGCTACAGAACTAGTATATGTATATATATATATATGTATAAATAATAATATATATAAGATTAGGGACACTGCAGTGAGAGGCAATTGCTTGCAAAGTTATTACCTTGCAACCTTTGGAAAACATTGCACAGTCCCTGTTGCACGGAATGCGCCCCTGAGCAGGAGGGGATGGGGAGACAGACAGCTCCTTAATTTTTAGGTCCATTGCATTAGACTTAGAGGAGCTACCGAGCTAGAGAACTTGGAAGGAGTTTTCATCCCAGGAGGGGGGCTGCTTATGGTGAGCTCTGCTTTTTGGGGGAGGGTGGCCCACCCTCCTCAAAAAGCAGAGCTCACCACAAGCAGCTCCCCTGGGTGGCTATTGATCAGCTCATCAGCAGTCACGAATTGGCTGGCCGCGGTGTTTGTGTGGATTACAGCTGGACGCGACATCTCAAATCAACTCACCTACACCAAGACCATCACTTTTTACCTGCTGCTCTGTGTGCAAGGTAGGATAAACCCTGAGATAATATGTATAAGGTATTCATTTACTGTATTTTAAGAAAGTGCAATGCAAGTTCATCGTAGTACTCGTTCTTATATAAGATGAGATCAGATCACAAGAAATTTTGCACTTAATATATCTGCGTTAGTGCGTTTGAGGTATGCGCCATCTTGTTCTTCTTTAGTAACTTATTTATTGCAGCCGGTAACCACTAACCTCAGTGATCAGCGGTCACAGCCACTCCATCAGCAGCAACACTGCTTCATGCAGTATACGTGGGTAAGGGAAGGGGTTACTGTATTTTAAGAAAGTGCAATGCAAGTCCATCGTAATACTCGTTCTTATATAAGATGAGATCAGATCACAAGAAATAATTTTGCACTTAATATATCTGCGTTAGTGCGTTTGAGGTATGCGCTGTCTTGTTCTTCTTTAGTAACTTATTTATTGCAGCCGGTAACCACTAACCTCAGTGATCAGCGGTCACAGCCACTCCATCAGCAGCAACACTGCTTCATGCAGTATAAGTGGGTAAGGGAAGGGGTTACTGTATTTTAAGAAAGTGCAATGCAAGTCCATCGTAATACTCGTTCTTATATAAGATGAGATCAGATCACAAGAAATAATTTTGCACGTAATATATCTGCGTTAGTGCGTTTGAGGTATGTGCCTTCTTGTTCTTCTTTAGTAACTTACTTATTTATTGCAGCCAGTAACCACTAACCTCAGTGATCAGCGGTCAGCCACTCCATCAGCAGCAACACTGCTTCATGCAGTATACGTGGGTTAGGAAAGGGGAATAGCGATAACAGCCACAGCAGCAGTGAGTCTGAGTGACACCAGCAGGAGCAGGACCGACAGTGCGTGCGACACTGAACAGGGCGCGCCCCCGCCCCCTGCTGCCACCACTGCCACAGAGTGGATACAGGGTTTGAAAGTTTATAAATGATTATTATATGTCCCTGATCTCAGTGAGATCAGGGACCTATAATCATTTATAAACTTCCACTCACACTCACTCTCAGTCACTGGGGTCGGATGCGGATTCGGGAAAGGCATGGGATGGGTCAGGGTGGGTTACAGCTGAGTGGACAATGGAGAAGAAGGAAGGAGAAGGATCAAGGAGACTTGCTAGAGTGACTCCACTCGGCCGGGGGAGGGAGAGAGAGAGAGAGAGACTGAGAGTGAGACACAGGAGGACTCAGACAGCAGCCTGCCCTCACCCTGCACTCAGCAGCAGCACTTCCTGGTGGAGGAGGCTCCTGGCTTGCATGTCACACTGAGCAAGCCAAGGACTGGGGTCATCAGCGCAAGTTGTCTCTGGTGTGTGTGGGTGGGAGAAGCGCCGCGAGCAGATCTGACAGACTGCTTGGGAGATAATGAAATGGGGTCTGGCACCCGCCTCATACTCTGCCTACCAACAGCACAGCAGCTTGCTTGCACAGTGAGCCAATCAGTGGACAAACACGTGGTATGTTTCTCCAACACACACGTGGTACACACTAGTAGTCTCATTGTGTGCAGTAAGAAAAACTGACGCAGTTGTAGTCGGTAGAGGTAGAGCGAGCAACAGAGCAGAGGCACTATTTGGGAGATTCAAATCGGAATTTATTTCAATCTATATTTCTAGAAAGTTATTATCAAACATTGAAGACTCAGTTCACTTGGGCTAAGAGGCTTGAGAGCTAAATAAAAGTGTAGTGTTTATTTTTTTTACATTTTTTTCTCTGAATGAAATACAAGGGGGGGGAGTTGTGTTTGTGTGTAAATTGAAAAGCTGCAATTGAATTGAAAAACAGACAACCTGCTGTGAGTGCTGCCATACAGCAGCATTACTAACTACTGCATATACGTTTATTTTTTTTCTTACTTGCAACTTATTTTCAGATTTACTATTTTACTGAGTAAATTGAGTACAACACTTGCTAGTGAAGAGCTGACAGCTCAGAAAGACTGAAGAACATCACTTTGGTGGTTTATGTTTTTAGGCTCACAAACTTGGAATAAAAATAGCAGAACTTTTCTTTTACTAAATTGCCTTATACCCTGACCCATGTCTCGGGTTTGTATTGTGGCAAGCTTAATATGACAAGCAAGGAGTTAGCCAGTTCAATTTCAGACCCTTTTTTTTTTTTTTTATGAACAAGGGGAACCGTCTGTTTTATAAAAAAAACAAAAAAAACAGTTCCAGTAGCATACTCATTTTGCTTCGTTCGCATACTGTGAGCCCTGTGTGATAGGCTCCATCTATTGTATTAACTAGCAGTTTTCCAGTAGGTGTTTAATACTCATTTCTTCGCATACTGTGAGCCCTGTGTGTTAGGCTCCGTCTATTGTATTAAATAGCAGTTTTCCATTAGGTGTTTAATACTCATTACTTCGCATACTGTGAGCCCTGTGTGTTAGGCTCCGTCTGTTGTATTAAATAGCAGTTTTCCAGTAGGTGTTTAATACTCATTTCTTCGCGTACTGTGAGCCCTGTGTGTTAGGCTCCATCTATTGTATTAAATAGCAGTTTTCTAGTCGGTTACTCATTACTTTGCATACTGTGAGCCCTGTGTGTTAGACTAAGTCTGTCACATAAACATTTCATCCCTGTGTGCCAGACCCCAAAAAAGGGCATTTTTCTTATAATTTACTTTTTAGTTAGTTCTTGTCACGCACTCATCAGCCCTGTTAAAAATGAGTATCCGTGACTTCTTCCATCCAAAATCAAAAAATCAGAATAAAGAAAGTAACTTCTCTGACCCCAGTGATGCTCAACATCTGCAACCAGAGCAGCCATTACAAAATGAAGTGGAAGTTCCAGTACCAGAAGATGTAGCAAACACATCATCATCTCCCAGAACATCTCGTGATGCACTTGAATCAGTAACAAGATTTACGTCTGCTGCTGCTGTTGTTGTACCCAATGATCTGGGAACCAAAGAAGCTGGTCCTATGCAGCCAAAGCTGTCTAGTTTTCCACCAAGGGATTTTGGAAAGCAGAAGTGTTCATTTTCAAGCAGCTGGTATGCATCATTTAAATGGCTTGAATATAGTGCAAGCAATGATGTCATATTTTGCTTTGCCTGCAGAATGTTTTCAAGTTGCACTGGTCGAGCAGACACTGCTTTCACGTCCAAAGGGTTTAACAACTGGAAGAAGGCAATAGAGAAGATGAGAGAACACCAACAAACAACAACACATACAGGAGCAATGGGGGCCTGGTCTACTTATGTGAAATCTAAAGAACAAGGCAATGTTATACAGCTAATGGATTCAGCAATGATTGCAGATATTAAAAAGCGCAGGGAGTACCTGAGAATAGTTGAGATTGTTTTGTTGTTTGGCAGACAGGGAACTGCCTTTCGAGGCCATAGGGAGTGTGAAGGGAGCTCAAACAGGGGTGACTTTTTAGAGACTTTTGATCTTCTAAAAAAGTTTGATCCTGAATTGTAAAATTTGCAGATTCACATGCCAGGAAATGCCACCTATTTCTCACCTCTCAGTCAAAATCAGATGATAGAATGTTGTGCAAAATTAATGAGAAAATTTTAAATGAGGTAAAAGAAGCAAAGTATTTTGCAATACTTGCTGATGAATCTAGAGATGTTGCTTGCAGAGAACAAATGAGTATTTGCCTTTGTTATGTTCACCATGGTTCCCCTGTAGAGAAATTTTTGTGCTTCCATCAAGTAACAGCATTAGATGCCCAGAGTCTGACAAATGAACTGTGTTCAAAGCTAACTGGGACCTCCATGAGAGTCGGTGACTTACGTAGCTCAAACTTATAGCGGTGCATCTGTTATGGACCGGCAACTTAAATGGAGTCAGGAACTATTTGTCATAAGCATCCATGTGCTATATATGTTCATTGCTATGTGCATATTCTGAATTTGGTCCTTGTAGATGCCTGTTCATCACTTCTTCCTGTACGGAAATTCTTTGACATGCTTCAACAGATACACACGTTCTTTTCCAAATCTGTCCTGACTTACCAGGGGTTCTTAAATGTTCAAAAGGAGCTTGGGTTGACTAGAATTCTTGAGATACCGGAGTTAAGTTCTACCAGGTGGGCTTGTCAAAAGCGAGCAACAAAGGCAGTAATAGAAACTTATCCAGCTCTTCTAAAATATCTTTCAGAATGTGAAGAAGGAGAAACTGCAAAGGCAAGAGGACTCCACAGCAAGCTTCTAGAATTCAACAATATCTTTCTCCTTAAAATGTTTGACAAATTACTGTCAGTGGCTGATGGAACAAATAACTTACTTCAGACTCAGGCTTTGGACTTCGGATGTGCAGTGACTGCTGTATCTGCGCTGAGAGACACAATTTTGTGCTGAAGAGACATTTCTAGTTCTCTACAGGGAAGCTGAAAATATGGCAGAAAAATATGGGACACAGACACACGAAAACACTCCGGGTCCACAGAGGCAAAGGAAGCTACCTCGTACTTGGGAGCACTCTGTTCCAACTTCACGAACTGGAACTGAACAAAGTGCATCAGCGTCGCATGAAACAAGAACTGCTTGCATTTGAGAATCACTGTTTTTTACCCTGTGATTGACAAAATGATTGGAGAGATTGACAGAAGGTTTTCCAAGCATAACCAAACACTGATGGTTGCTATCAATGCTCTCAGACCACAGTCTAACACATTCTTGGACCAGGACAAACTGAGGCTACTTGGAGAGATGTATGACTGTCCAGTTCTGGAAGAGGAACTGGTAGTAGCAAGAAACTTCATTTGTCGGCTGCCAGAAAATGAACGTCCACACGATATGACCAATCTTTATAATGTACTTCCAGAAATCATGTATCCGACACTGCATAAATCACTGCAGATTGCTTTAACAATCCCAGTTACAACGTGTGTGTGAGTGCTCCTTTAGTTCCATGAGTTGCATTAAGACATATCTGAGAAACATGATGGAAAATGACAGATTGAGTTCACTTGGAATTCTCAACATTCAGACCGAAGAAAGCAGACAACTTGACACTGATGATGTGATTGATGAATCTGCATTCATGACAAACAGAAAGGTTGAGCTACTTCTCCCAAAATCAGCACGATAATAAAACAGTAAAACCTGTATGACACTGATATCCAGCAGATCTGCTGGGATAATGGTTGGTGTGTCTGGCTGTTCTGGTCTCTCATTTGCTCTGGGGTCCTCCTGCAACCTTCTCAGCAGATCTGCTGGGATAATGGTTGGTGTGTCTGGCTGTTCTGATCTCTCATTTGCTCTGGGGTCCTCCGGCAACCTTCCCAGCAGATCTGCTGGGATAATGGTTGGTGTGTCTGGCTGTTCTGGTCTCTCATTTGCTCTGGGGTCCTCCGGCAACCTTCCCAGCAGATCTGCTGGGATAATGGTTGGTGTGTCTGGCTGTTCTGGTCTCTCATTTGCTCTGGGTTCTCCGGCAACCTTTCCAGCAGATCTGCTGGGATAATGGTTGGTGTGTCTGGCTGTGCTGGTCTCTCATTTGCTCTGAGGTCCTCCGGCAACCTTCCCAGCAGATCTGCTGGGATAATGGTTGGTGTGTCTGGCTGTTCTGGTCTCTCATTTGCTCTGGGGTCCTCCGGCAACCTTCCCAGCAGATCTGTTGGGATAATGGTTGGTGTGTCTGGCTGTTCTGGTCTCTCATTTGCTCTGGGGTCCTCCTGCAACCTTCCCAGCACATCTGCTGGGATAATGGTTGGTGTGTCTGGCTGTTCTGGTCTCATTTCCTCTGGGGTCCTCCTGCAACCTTCCCAGCACATCTGCTGGGATAATGGTTGGTGTGTCTGGCTGTTCTGGTCTCATTTCCTCTGGGGTCCTCCTGCAACCTGTCCTCGGTGGACCAGTAACCACATTTTTCCACATGTACCATATGAAAAAATTACTCACCTTAGTAATTGCTTTTCTTCTCATGGAGTCTTGCTATATTATAACAATAGCAGTCAGCCACTGCAGCTGAACTGCCCCGGAGAGGAAGGAGTTAACTCCAGAAGATCTGGAGTTCTACAGCGCGAGGGCGCTGTGCCCAAAACTCTATCTGGCAGTTTCAAATGAAACTGTCAGATCTTTACGAAGCTAACATCAAAGGACGGAAAGTCTGTGTGGAAAAAACTACACTAGCCCATGGCTACCTACTAGTAGTAATAACAACAATATAAAGAACAAAAGAAACACTCAGAGCCATAATAACAAAATTGATGGTATTATGGTTCGTTTACCACCCTTGACAAGCACATATGAACCCCACCTTCCCCAAAGACTCAAGTCCAGGAAGGGGCAATATAAATAACCTAAATGAAACAATCTAGATCCTAACCCAAAGGAAAAGAGGGTAAGGAAAACTACAATGGCATGACACAGTGCTTGCACCAATCGCCACCCCTACCCAAGTAGAAGTTCTGAGAGGGCAGGAGGGAGGGTGGTTATAATATGAAAGACTCCATGAGAAGAAAAGCAATTACTAAGGTGAGTAATTTTTTCTTCAAACACCATGAAGTCTTGCTATATTATAACAATAGCAGATTACACAGCAGTACCTCCATGGAGGAGGGTCAGAACCTACTTAGGAAATAGGCTCTGAAGCACAGCTGTGCCAAACCGAGCATCTCTCCTGGACTGGACATCCAGGTAATAATGCTTGGTAAAGGTGTGAACTGTCTTCCAGGTAGCAGCTTGACAAATCTCCAGAATGGGGATGTCTCTAGCAGCGCTAGAGATGCAGCTGTACCCTGGTGGAGTGGGCCCTCAATCCTGAGGGGTACTCTACCCAGTTTCTGATAACAGAATTGGATACAAGAAACAATCCACCTTGCAATTGTTCTCTTAGTGGCAGGTTTCCCTTTGCCAACCTAGCCATAGGTAAGAAAGAGTTGGAGGATTCAACCTATGACCTCTGGTGCTCTAAATAGTAGCTTAAGGCTCTTTTGACATCCAAGCTGTGCAGTCTCCTCTCACCTGAGGAAGAATGCTCAGTGAAAATACTGGGAGAGATAGATTGATTCAGGTGGAAATCAGAAACCACCTTAGGCAAAACTTTCTATTAGTCCTAAGGACTACCTTATCTCTGTGGAAAGAGATAAAATCTTCTTCCACTGACAGGGCCTGTAGCTCACTTATGCGTCTGGCAGAGGTGATAGCTACTAGGAAAAGCAGTTTTCAAGTTAAATACTTGAGCTCTGCAGAAGACAGAGGCTCAAAGGGGTTGCATTAACTGAGCAATGCAAATGTTCAGGTCCCAGGCGGAGCTGGTTCCCGAAAAGGAGGTTAGTATGAAGTAACCCTTTAAAAACTTGGAGAACACGGGTGAGAAGAAAGGAGGCAGGCTTCCTGCTGACACAAAAGCAGAGACAGCTGCCAGATGAACCTTCAGGGTAGCTGGTCTAAGGCCTAGGGAATTCAGATGGACCAAATAGTCCAGTAGAATGGGAAGATCAGCAGATTCTGGGATAATCTGCCTCTCAGAGCACCAGATGGAAAACCTCTTCCACTTAGAATTATAAGTGGCTCTAGTGGAAGGCTTCCTTGAAGCCTTTAAAATATCCATGACACCTTGAGAAAGGTGTAAGTCAGCAAATTCTAGCTCCTCAAGAGCCAAGCCTTGAGGTGGAGGTTGAGGTCCAGATACCACACTCTCCCTGTGCACAGGCCAGTAAGTCGTGGACTCTGGGCAGGCTCAGGGCAGGGTGGACTGCCAAGGACAGGAGCAGAGGGTACCAGGGCTGTCTGGCCTAATCTGGGGAATCAGAATCACTCTGCAAGGTTGAGATCTGATTTTTACTAGTACCCTGAAAAGGAGAGGAAAGGGGGGAAAGGCATACAGTAACTTCCCTTTCCAGTCCAACAGAAAGGCGTCCAGAGGGACTGAGCCCAGAACTGGAGGCCTGCAACAGAAAAGAGGAAGTTGGTGGTTGTCTGGGGCTGCGAAAAGATCTATCTGAGGAGTGCCCCATCTGGCAAAGACAGACCCCAGCACTTGTGGATTCAGAGCACATTCGTGATGGCCCTGAGAAATTCTGCTGAGGGCATCCGCCAGGACATTGTCCTTCCCTGGGAGATGAACCGCTATCAGGGAAGTGTTCAGGGAGTAAGCCAGAGACCACAACTTCATTGCTTCAGTGCACAAGGCTGAAGACTGAGTGCCCCCTTGCTTGTTGATGTACCACATTGTGGTGGTATTGTCTGTCCTGACTTGAACCACTTTGTTCTGGACAGAATCTGAAAACACCAAGAGCTAAAAAGACAGCTCTGAGTTCCAAAAGACTGATGTGGAGCAGAGACTCCTGAGGAGACCATACCCCTGAGTGGCAAGGTCGCCCAGGTGAGCCCCCACCCTAACAGGGAGGCATCCGTGGTGAGGGTGAGGGAGTGAAAATGGGAATGAAGGGAACCCCTGTCTTAAATTGCTCTGGACCTGCCACCAGTGGAGGCTAGGATCAGAGTTTGAGTAACTGGGACCAACTTGGTAAGGGGTCCTTCCTTTGAGACCAATAGGCCCTCAAATGGAACTGAATGTCCCTCATCTGGAATCTTGCTCCCTGCACGACAGCTGTGGAAGCAGCCATGTGCCCGAGGGTTGCAGAAAATGCCTTGCTGGTCGACAGACCCGCAGGGTAAAGGAGGATGCCAGGCGATGAGTCTGTCCACCCTTTCCGAGGGAAGAAAAGCCCACTAACCTTGTGTTCAATTCATGCCTCTATGAAAGTTAGGACCTGAACTGGTTCCAGAACTGACTTTGGTAAGTTTAGCAGGAATCCCAGGAAGTGAGAAGCTGCTGGGTGACTTGCAAGTGGGATTTCACCTGACCTGGAGACTGACCCACAATGAGCCAGTCGTCCAGGTAGGGAAACACAGCAACCCCTTGCCTTCTTAAGTGAGCCACTACTACAGCGAGACATTTTGTGAATACCCCAGAGCAGAGGTAAGGCTGAAGGCATTGCCCTGAACTGGTAGTGGCCTGAGGGCAGTTCAACCTGAGGTACTTTCGGTGAGAAGGCCTGACTCAGAACATGAAAATAGGCATCCTTGAGGTCCAGGGAAGCTAGCCAGTCCCTGGCCTTAGGGAAGGCAATATCATTGCCAGAGTCAACATTTTGAACTTTGGTTTCAACAGATGCTTGTTCAAGTATCTTAAATCTAGAATGACGCCATTCTCCTGTCTTTTTGGGGTAAGAAAGTATCTTGAATAAAGCCCCTTGCCTGATGGCAAGGAGGAACCCTTTCCACTGCTTTGCAGTCCAGCAGAGCAGAAACCTCTGCTTCCAAAGCAAGGGCTTCTGAAGGATTTGCAGGTGGAAAATGCCTGGCTCTCATCTTTGGAAAGTGTTTGAAGCTGAGAACCAGACCCTGGCCTATTACCTCCAGAACCCATCTGTCCGTAGTTAGGGACAGCCAGTTCCGGCTGAAATAGGCCAACCTGCCCCCCACTGGTACAGGAGAATCGGCCCTGGACACCCCATCAGGGTGCCTGCTTAGCAGCAGCCTTAGGCTGAGGGGAGGGGGACGGTCTACTTGTGCCACGCTTACCCCTGCCTCTGAAGAAACCCCTCTGCGAGACAGCAGAGGAGGCTTGAAATTGGTAAAAGGGCCTGCCCCTACCTCTGGGAGCATGCCTTTGTGGCATGGCATGCTTCTCCTTAGCCTGGGCACTTTGTAGGTAGTTCTGTATTCATCCATCTTTTTCATATAGTTTTCTGTTTGCTCCCAAAAGAGAATTTCCACTACAGGAAAATCCATAGCCTTTGACTGGGTATCTTGGGACAGATTAGTGCATCTGAGCCATGCCAACCTCACGGGAAGCTACAGAAGTGGCCATGACCCTAGAAGAAACATCATTAACATCAACAGCAGTATGAAATTGAACTTTAGAGGCTTCAATGCCATCAGCAGCCACCTGTTCCAACTCACTAGCCAGCTGGCCATGGGCCTGCTTGGCTAACTGCAATACTGTGTCCCACCTAGATTTCTGATATCTAGCTACATAAGCCATATAATTTGCCTGCCTGAGTCCCAAAGAAGCTGACATATACTGTTTCTTCGCCATGGCATCAATCTTCCTGGAATCCTTATCAGGAGGATGTGAGGCCAGAGGAATATTAGCCTTGTCACAGGCTGCAGCTTGTACCACACCTACATGACTACACTGCTCAGTAAGGAAGTCTGTATCCGAGCCTGACAAAGTATACCTTCTGTCCATTTTTTATCTACAGGAGGGACAGAATGAGGATTTTTAAAATCTTTGTTGTTTGCTTCCTAAATGACTTATGCAAAGGAATAGACAACCTCCTAGACTCTGGAATATCCATCATTTCCACATAATCAGGCTCCTCTTGCTCATCCACAGCCTCCTCTAAAGGAAGCTGGAGGGTTTCTGCAACCTTTTGTAAAAATAAAGAAAGAAGGGACTCAGACAGAATAGGAGGAGATTCTAAAGGTCTGTCTGGAGAAATGTCGGTTCAATGGGCACGTCCAGACCCCCAGCCACAATATATTGATCAAATTCCTCCTCCCCTCCTGTAGTTCATAAAATCCTCAACTTCAAAATCCTGAACCACTGGGACTGAACGAACCAACCTTTTACCAGCTGTTGGTGGTTCTACAGATCCCTGAGACAGTGACTGGACAATCTGAATGGCTTTAGCTATCTCTGCAGCAGTTGGAGACACAATTTTGGACTCCAGACCTACTGATTTCCTTGTCTTTTTACTTGGGACTGGTTCCTGAACCAGCCTTCCTTTTGCCCGAGGAAGTCTCGCCCTGGTCAGAGGGCACTCCCTCTGGTCCAGTGGGTACTGGACCGGGCTGGCCATCCGGGTCAGCGGACTTTTTGGCCTCTCGTTCCTGAGCGGCCCAATCTCTTCTCCAGGGTGGCTGCAGGGAAATTTACACACCTGGCAGTCTGACAGGAGGTGGTCAGCCCCAGACAATAAACACAAGTGGTGTGTGGGTCAGCCTAGAAAGGCGTCCCCACAGACATCACAGTGTTGAAACCCAGTGGGCCCGGTTTTCTTTTGGGTTTCTCAGACATAATGCCAGCCTAACCAAAACTTGCCCTTTTGATGGCAGTGCTAGCAAGAACCCTTATCGGTTCCTAACCGTGTCACGGTATTTGAAAACCATTATAATTGCTTTTTTAGAACCGATAAGAACCGGAACCGCACTCTAAAACCCACTGTACACTTTTAAAATGCAGAAAAACCAACCGATCGGTTCAAACCGAACCGATAATTAATTTTCCACACAGACTTAAATTTTAGTACTTACGTTTACCAGATAGAGCTTTAAAACCGAAATGCGGTAAAAATAATAACTTTTGCGGTTCAAATGAACCGAAAATACTACGTGAACCGAGATGAACCGAGCTGAAGTAGCTGATGTCCGGAGCGACTGTTCAGTGAAGCGGAGTAAAGAATCTGACAGTTTCATTTGAAACTGCCAGATAGAGCTTTGGGCACAGCGCCCTCGCGCTGCAGAACTCCAGATCTTCTGGAGTTAACTCCTTCCTCTCCGGGGCAGTTCAGCTGCAGTGGCTGACTGCTATTGTTATAATATAGCAAGACTTCATGGTGTTTGAATAAATATATGGCTGATAACTAGGCTTCTCAAACATATTTTTCACTATTAAAATGCAGGAAAAGCCACCATTTGAAGGTAAAATTTCAAAATTTTCCAGGGAGGCATGCCCCCAGACCCCTCTAGTTTTGTTAGGATTTTGATTAAGGGGCATTAGCCCCAACTTTGTTACCCTGGTGACACCTGTATACCACCTGCCTTAGAGCAAGGAAGGCTGAGATATGAACTTTTGCCCCAGTTTGCAGTTCCTGGTGTCCTTTTCCAGAGAAGGGGAAACTTTGGCCTTGTCTGGACCACTCTCTTATGATCAGGATGGCCTGCTTATCCACCTAGTACTTCTTTTCTATTTTCTTGTCAATGCCATCAACTGAAGTGAGTGCTGCCAGCACTTTACAAGTGTTTTTTGAGGGATTTGTGTATGGGCAAAAGTAACCTCTTGGTGAGGGTCAACCCCATCATGTCCAAAAATTCCACCTCCTCCTTGTCCTCCATAGTTTTCTATGTGGAGAGACTGAGGGTATTGACCATTTGCCTCTCAACGGAATAGTGTGAGGTAAAATCATCTGGTGCACAAGGAGGAGAACTGAACTCTGGTGCAGGAAAACTATAGGTTCTCATTCCTCCTCCTCATAGAAAAACTCAGCCTTATCCTCCATAGGTACTGGAGTCTGGGGTGGGGGGGGCAGACATACCAATAAAGGTCACCATAGCCTGGAAGGGCTGAAGGAACTGTCATGCCTTAGTCATGTCCTCTCCTGAGGGCATTTTATTTGTGTCCACTGGAAAATCTTTTCCTTCTTCAGGAAGAAGGGCAGCAGTATGTTTTTCATTTTGTTTTTTCTTAGCAGGCACCATCTCTGGTGTCTGCTCAGAGGTGGTCTTAGTTTTACTGAAATCTGGGTTCTCGTGGTCAGACACCCTGACCTCGGAACCATCTTTAGCAGCCTTGTCCTTCTGCTTACTTTGAGGGGCGGAACCCTCTTCTGATCCTTTAGGTGATGTAGAAGCAGAGAGAAGCCATAATTTTAGCCCTTTTCTTGAATGTTTTAGGACAAGACATGATACAAAGCTCACAATTAAAAAAATCATGATCTGGACCCAGGCACCTCAAACACAACTTGTGGCAGTCTGTCTTAGCCAGGAGTCGGAAACAAATCTTGCAATTTCTAAAGCCTATAGGGCCTTTCTTCCTTTTAGATCTAGACAAAAGATATTCAGCTCTCGTGGAGACCAGGAATAGTAGCAAATGCATGTTTTTTTGTGGCTGTATGCTCGGACAGCACACTACTTCCCCAGCGCTTCGACCCTAACATAGGGTCTTCCCTCAGGGGATGAGACCTGCCCTCTGAGGAAGACCCTGTGTTAAGGTTGAAGCACTGGAAAAGAAGAATTGCTGTCTGTGCGCTCCCCCAACCACAAGCTACACATTGCTACTTTTCCTGGTCTCCACGACTGCTGAATATCTTTTGTCTACTGTCACTTTGGACTGCCAGCCTTTTTTCAGCACAGACTCTTTCTCCAGTGCACACCTTGTCCTTCTCCAGTTCCTTTTAGGTCTGTCAGTCATGCCAAACTCTGACAACCAAATAGCACTTTGGTTCCCCAGTACCACTTGGGGAGTTGCGCTTTGGTTCCTTATAATAAAAGAAAACTGTAGAAAAAACTATAATAGAGAAAAAAGGCCAAACAGCATCTTGGTTCCACTAGAAAAGGTAACCAGGACAAGGAAAATCAAAACTGGTAAGTAGTTTCTATATTGTATTTTTGTCTCCACCCCCCAACCCCCAAAAGCGGGAACCATACCATAAGGGCATTTCTCTGATTCCGGGGAACTGATGAAGAACTGGAGGAATTATAAATAAAATGAATAAACTCAAAAATGCCTGACTCAGAGTATTGAAAACTAAAAACGTTTACAACAATGTAAGGAAAACAATACACTGTAAATGGCACTGAATTACTGGAGATGGCCTTGGAGCGACTTCTTCCACAGGTGAAGAAATAAATCTGATGTTAGTGGGCAGAGGTGAGAATGACCACACAGCACAGTTTTGAATTACATTCTAAGATGCCATAATTAGCATAAAATTCTAGGCTCCAGGGCAGCTCATTGCTAACTAAAATTAAAAAATAATAGTGAAACTTTTTAAATAGACTTGACCACTAGGACTGGAACTTGACACCAGGGCAACTGATCTCTTCAGCAGAGATACAATCTGCTGTTTGGTGGTGGTGGTGGGGGGGACTGATGTTTAACATTCTATTTTGTAAACATCTTTTTATTGAGAATTTTATGTGCAGACAATACAGTCACTTGCATCTGAAGGGTCAGTCAACCTCCTGCGTTACGGAAAGGAACAATTAATACTGAAAAATGAGAAAGCAAGAAGTGCCTCCAGCATGGGGGCCTCGCCATGGCAACAGTGCAGCTCTTAGTCCTAAAATATATTTATCCATTACTGAAAATCATCCAGGGTAAGAGACAGAATTATGAGGTGGTGTAACAAAATAGAAGGGGGAGGAGCATGGGAGTACCCAAGGAGACCTCAGCCAAGTCTTAATAATGTGATCCAACAGCTCGCATCTCAGAAGTTTTAACATTCTAAAGTTCTATTTTCAGGGCAACAACTCACCTGAGATGATACAGTTTTATATGACATCACTAAAACACTCTTGTTGCTAGATTTTCTTTCCTCTGCATGTACCAGACTGCCTTCGGTACTCATCTCTGGTGTGTGGTAACACTGCCTGAACATGGAATTCAGTTAGAGGTTGGTTGCAGCAAGATGTATGCAAAAGAAAGGCTCAGCACTAAGATGGCTAAAAGCATGAGGTCTTGTTCTTTATTATGAAATGGGTAGAACAAATGCTGTCTCCTGATTGGCCAAGAGGTACTTTCAGCTGGGTCGTTACCCTAGCACAAAAGCCCACATGAGAGTAGCTCAACAAAAACATGTTTAAAAAATGCATCCAATTTACTAAAAAAGACCCACTTCATAGAATCATCTTGGTCACCCTGTGTTGCACCACCTCTGGCTTGCCCCTGCCCTTCCTTAGATGAGGACTCCAGAACTGCAAGTGCAGCCTCAGCAGTGACCTATATAGAGGTAGTAGTACCTCCTTTTTTCTGCTGTTAACACCCCAGCATCCTATTAGCCTTACTATAGGCCTCGTTACACTGGTCTGATTGAGGGAGTCACTAATGGATGACTCACAAATCCCTTTCCTCTGCTGTAGTGTTCAGTTTAAAGGGGCACTGTCAGTTTTATCCCTCCGTTTTCGTTAATCTCTGTGGAGTGTGCCTTTTGGCACACACTTAAGTAATTATCAATGCAGAATTACCCCATGGACTTAGAAATTTAGCACAAATACCTTATACATGAATATTTAGTGAAGTTCGTATTTCCCTCGGGTCCTCCAAAACTCCACTGAGACAGAAGCATAACCCCATTGAGGACACGCGCCAGGACCGAGCGCGGTCACAAAGTGGCATTTTATGCCAAGCCAGCTTTAAGAACATGCTGCCCATATAAGCGTCTACATCGCGAACCGCTCCTAGTAATTTAAAATTAAAACCGAGCCCTGTGTGGCTCGCAATTTACTTTAGCGATGCGAAATCCCATTTTAAATTACTAGGAGCGTTTATGGCGTAGACGTTATATGGGCAGCATGTTCTAAAGCTGGCTTGGTATAAATGCCACTTGTGACCGCGGCTGTCCTGGCGCTTGTCCTCACGGGGTTATGCTTTTGGTCTCAGTGGAGTTTTGAGGAGCCGAGGGAAATACGAACTTCACTAAATATTCATGTATAAGGTATTTGTACTAAATTTCTAAGTTCATGGGGTAATTCTGCATTGATAATTACTTAAGTGTGTGCCAAAAAGCACACTGCACAGAGATTAACGAAAACGGAGGGCTAAAGCTGACAGTGCCCCTTTAACCCATCCCATCCAGTACTCTGTCCTAGTCCTCGGTGCATAACCTTGCATTTTGTTTTGGTGCTGAATTACAACTCAACCAGCAGACATAGTTCTTTGGAACTCTGTCTCGGGGGACCTTGCAAAAACGAAATGGAGATGGATCTTGAAATTTGGGGTGACTGGCTTCAATCCCTACATTTTGGAGCTGAATTTCAACTGCCAAAACCTTAGAGCACCTCCCTAACCTTTGTAGATCCCTCTACATCTCCCTGATCCCTTTGTCACCATCTACCCTACCACAGAACTTTGTATCATCTGCAGAGACACAACTTGCCCTGGATGTCTTCTCCAATGTCACTGATGAACATATTGAACAGGACAAGACCCAGGACAGATCCCTGCAGCACCCCACTCCTGACCTCACTCTTTTCCGATACAACCCAGTTCACATGACCTCCCTTTCTTCCAGCTTTATCCAGTTTACTACCACTTTCTGCTGCATCTCCTTCAACCAGTTTCCTATCCATCTATAGTTGTGTTTACACAGCCAATGCAGTGCAACTCCTGCAGTGCTTTAACTTGCGCTAACCACCGGAGCCCATATAATCTTTCATCCACATGGTCCCTCTCAGCGCCAAAGCAAGTGGTTTTGTAGAGTAGCCGTAGTTCCATGGGTGATCAGATAGTTGGTGACACAGACAGTGATGCAGCTGATGACATACGATCCACTGACATCACTTCACCCAGCTGCCATGTCTTTCCTGGGATGCCTCCTCACAGAGCTGCACGCCTTCCCCCTTCATGCCATTATCCTCACTCTGGTGCCCTTTTTTCATAGAACCAACTCACGCTGAACCAGCTAACTCTTTATGATGCCCCACTTCCCTGTTCAGAGATAAGGGAATTATGGGAGGCAGAGGGACATCTTGGGAGGCACAGATGAATTCTATAGGACTAACTCAAGTTACATCGCGGTGGCGTAGCCAGTCCACATGACTGCTTAAGCCTCTAGCTCCGATTAGCATCCCCAGCTTTCCAGAGGACCCCAGAGTACTGCAGTGATTGACTTACCAAGATATGTTGTGTCTAAACAGCAGCTTTTGTACCACAGGAACTCAAGTGCTCATGCTGCTCCAGTGCAGATGCAACCCTGTAAATGAGGTACAAGTCCCTAGCCACACCAAGGTCCTCCAGCTTCTTAGGCAATCTTCTGTGTGGCGCCAAGTTGAAAACCTTACTGAAATCGAAGTAGAGTAAATCCACAGCATGGCCCTTACCTACTACCTTTGTTATCCAATCACAAACTATCAGGATGGTCTGACAAGACATCCCTGCCGCAAACCCATGTAGTTTATTATCCTGTAGACTGTTGCTCTCTAGGTAGTCCACAAGAACAAAATTAGTCACTGTAGTAATGTTTCTTTCAAGGGATCCCTCACTATGCTTAGACAAGTGCAAATCAGCCTGCTGGTTTGAGCTGCCCCAGAGAGTAGAATTTTATGCAAATTAAAGAATCTTGGAATGAAATTCAAATCTCTGCTGTGTGGTCATTCTCCATTCTGCCCTCTAACATTAGATTTATTTTTCTAGGTAGGGGAGTACTGACCACTAAACTGGCTAAACCTAAAATAAAAGGAATGTCGCAAAAAAGTTTGAGTCCATGTGGGCTGTTAAAGATGGTAGACCAACATTTTTCAGCTGAATCACTGGAAATCAATTGTAAAATGATGCAACAAGTAATGCTCAAGTGCAATAAAAGAATAAAGAACTGATTCTTGAAGAACCTTTTCCAGGTTCTGGAAGGGGAGGCAGGGTGGGAATGCTAAACATAGTAAGGGATTCCTTAGAAGAAACAACATTACTATGGTGAGTAAATTCTTTCTTCAAATCCCTGGAATCCCTCACTATGCTCAGACAAGTGCAGACTACAAGGCAGTACCTTGGGAGACTGGGTACAAAACCTATTTAGGGAAAAGGTTCTGCAAGACAGCAGTGCCAAAGCTGGCATCCCTTCTGATCTGTACATCCAGACAACAGTGCTTTGTGAAGGTGTGTACCGTTTTCCATGTAGCTGCTTTACAAACTTCCTGCAAGGTGATGCCCCCTGCAGATGCCATAGAGGCAGAAGTGCCCCATATAGAATGTGCCTTGAAGGAGCCGGCCCGCCAGCGCAGTGGTTGGATTTCCGCTTGCAGTGCTGGTGACCTGGGTTCTGGAACGGACTCGGTTGTCGGAGAGCCGACCGAGGGAGAAGGATCGAGCATCCATAGGACTGCTCTCCTTCTCCGGGGAGGGGGGGTTGAGTATTCGGTGCCACAGTGATACCTAGCGGAGGCTGGGTGCATCGATGCCAAATCGAATCTAGGGGCGGGTTGGACACCGGTCATCATTGCACGCCCCCGCCCCTGTTCATAAGGAAGAAAAAACAACACCCTCTGCCTGGCCGTCCTAATGAAGCTCAGCCCCTGATGCCTCGATCAGCCTCCAGGAGCTGGCTCCCCGACTAGATACTTGTAGCGTGGCCCAATATGGGGGTCAGTGCCATGACCCCGCTCTCTGGGGGGGCAAGCCAGGGATGACAGGGTGAGTGCGGGCATATCTGGAGGTGAAGGCAAGGGGGCCCATGACCAGAGCAGAAATCTGATGGCTGGCAAGGGGGGATCAAAAAGCAGAGTAATCAAAAAAAAAAAAAAAGAAATGTGCCTTGAGGCCTTGTGGTGGTAGCTTGCCAGTTTTGCTGTAAAATAACTGTGTGCAAGACACAATCCAGTGAGCAGTTGTTCTCTTGGATGCTAGCCTACCTTTTGCCAACTTCACCATACGTGACAAACTGGGAATGAGAGGACCTGGCCTACTTCATGTGGTCCAGGTAATAACTGACTGCCCTCTTAACACCTTAACATCCACACTGTGAAGCCTTTGTTCCCCAGAGCTGGATTTTGCTGTACAGAACACTGGGAGGGCAATGGACTGGTTCAAGTAAAATTTGGACACCACTTTAGGGAGGAATTTTCTTAGTCCTCAAGACTACCTTGTCCTTGTGGAAGATGATGTAATTTGGATCTGTGTAGAGGGCCTGCAACTCACACACCCTTCTGGCATTAGTCATGGCCACCAGGAAGACTGTTTTCCAAGTGACATACTTTAAATCAGCAGTAGCCATGGGCTCAAAAGGAAGCTCCATGAGCTTATCAATGCACAGGTTCAAATCCAATGGAGGGACTAGGCCCCTGACCGGGAGATGCAGGTGTAAAAGCCCTTTAAAGAACTTTTTGAAAATGGGGGGGGTTAAGCCACTGTTTTCTTTTTACCTGCTGAAACATGGACTGATGCTGCTGCCAGATGCGACTTAAGGCTCTGGGAGTTGAAAAGAGTCCGAAAGGGCAGGCTGTGAACTGGTAGTGACCATTCCCCACCCTGAACCTTAAGTACTTTCTGCGCCAGGGCCTGACTGGAATATGGAAATAGGCATCTTTCAGGTCCAGAAACTGTATAGGTCATTAGTTAGACCACACCTGGAGTACTGCGTGCAGTACTGGCATCCGTATCTGAAGAGGGACATTAAGTTACTGGAGGGGGTGCAGCGCAGGGCGACAAAGATGATCAAGGGGCTGGGGGACTTATCATATGAGAGGAGGTTGAAGGAGTTGAACATGTACTCACTGGAGGAGAGGAGAGACAGGGGTGACATGATTGAAACCTTTAAATACATGAAAGGAATAAACAAGACAGGTACAGAGGGGCTGTTGAAAGTAAGGGAGGGGAGGGCCACCAGGGGCCATGATATGAGACTGGAGCGAGGAAGGTTCAGGAGGGAGATGAGGAGACACTTTTTTACAGAGAGGGTGGTGGCTGGGTGGAATGCGTTACCTGCTGAAGTGGTATACAGTAGAACAGTGGACTGCTTCAAACGAGGATGGGACAGGACAAGGGGGAGGGTTAATGAAGGGGAAGGGTGGAAGGGAGGGGCAGCTGTAGAATAAGGGGTGCTAGCTGCACATTCGAGCAGACTTGATAGACCTCTAGGCCTTTATCTGCTGGCAAATTTCGCATGTTCGTAGAGACCCCGGCCAGTCTCCTTGCTGAAGGGATGGGATTACTGAACCCAGGGTTGCCATCTTGATCTTTTCCTTTTTGAGGCGTTTGTTGAGCTATCCAAGATCTAAAATGGGAAGCCTGAGAGTGACGCCGTCCTCCGAAAGTCGGCAGGGCCCTGCCAACTTTGAATGCGTGGATTTCGATTTCGAGCTGCGCTCTCGAGGTAATCCGTCGTCATAGTGCCAACTCGGTGAAAGAATAGCCCTGTTGTCAACCGTGCCCCATGCACTATCCTATATATTCCCAGGGCCCCGTGTTTACTGCGGCAAAGTGGACCTACATTCTGCGGCAGAACAACTGCTGATTCTGCGGCAGATAAATTGCGACTAAACAGCATACCTTCAAAGGGATTAAGTCTTAGTTAACCCTTTGACTGCCTTCGTGCAACCACTCTGCTACACTGAAAGTGGAACAGCAGGCCATTTAACAGTATGTAGTTTTCTTATCACTAATATTAAACAGCAATATCCCAAACCTGGCAAAGCCATGGGCATCAGTGTTCTCTTTCAATGAATTTTCTATCCCACCCCAAATTTGAAGGCTTATCTGTTCTTCTGGAAATTGGTGACCTTTGCTGTTCTTCTGCATTATAATCGGAGGAGGACAAACACACTTAGCTAAAACTACACAGAAAGCAAAACCTGTTTGGATTTCTTCTGGTTTATATTTACAGTTAGCAGATATAAAGAGAGACTCCAACTTGAAAGCCATTTTTTTTCTGATTTTGATCAATATTCTTTTATATTATTATTTTTTTAAAACTAGGAATACCCCAACTGCCTTGCAACAAACATGTTGAGTGCAGTGTGCAAATCTGTGTGTGTTGGGGGTGGGTGGGAATTGTCTTCCTAGAACAGTGAAGGAGGGTGTAACTTGCAGTGTCTGTAGGATTTGTTGACTCCTGGTTTTTCTTTTGGGGGACACACTAGAAAAATGCAAGCAAGTCATTCTTATTAAGCTGTAGTAACCTTGGCTAGCATGTTCTCTTCTCGCAACTCAGAAGGTTGTGGTGTTCTTCAGGCAGTGATCCTCATTTCACTTATGTATAGCAGCAATCAAACTCTCCATTCCGATTTTTTTTTTTCCATACCTGCTTGCTCCAGTTCTAGTATACCCTGGTCCCCCAACTCTGCTGCAGCTAGGCAACTTGACCCTCCTTAAGAATTAAAGCTTGTTGCCACCACATAGGCTGCAGGTTCAGATCTGCCAAGATATTACTCTCACACTTGCAGGTACAGAACTGCGGCCCACAGATCAAAACTGTGATTGATGTCCACCAGTGGGGACCGAGTCCTTTGCTCAGTCTGCTGCCAGCCCTATGTTTCTGCAATCAGCTCCTCCTCGGATACCTGTCACCACACAGAGATCGATTCCACCTCCACGGGCACCACTGAATCTTCTCACTTCTTGACTATAGCTCGCCTTTCAGTTCTTCCTTCCAAATTCATCGTCCAAGGATTCAGCAAGCACCATGAGCAGCCTCACAATAAAAAAAAAAAATTAACATGGCTGAGCTACCCACACCTACACAGCAGCAAATCATAACTGCCGTGGGCCTAGTCAAGCTCTGCTACTCTTGCGTCAGTCCCCCCCACCACCACCACAACACTGACTGGACAGAGTTATGTAACAAGAGCCAGCACAAGTCAGGATGCCATCTGGCCACTAGCTTTTTGACTTTGTAGCAGATGGCATCAGTTTGCTGCCCCCTATAATGAGCATGTATGCCATCGCATACTTAACATATCAATAGCTATGCCATGCCTTGTGTGATCGCATAGCATAACTAGCATTTCTGCGGCTGTGTGGCTGGTTTTCCTAATTTCTGTGGCAAGCATCAATTCCTGCGGCCACTGCTGCAATCGCAGAAAACACGGGGCCCTGCTTATTCTCAGTCTTCTGAGGTAAGCTGCCATCACTGACACTTTGTGAATACCGTGGGGCAGAAGTGAACCTGAAGATAAGTGCTGAGAAGTGATAATGACCTGAGGGGAGAGAGAACCTTAGGTACTTTCTACGGCAAGGTCTGATTGGAATGTGAAAGTAAACATCTTTCAGATCCAGGGATGTCAGACAGTTTCCTGTTCTTAGAGCAGGGGTAACTACTGCTAATGTTACCATTTTTCTTCTTGGCCAGAAAGTATCTTGAGTACAAGCCCCTTCCCCTTTGGGCAAGGTGGACTGTCTATTACCTTGGCTTGCAGGAACTTTCTTATTTGCAACTCCAGCAGAATGATCTCTGATGGAGTTGAAGGCAGGAAAAGCCTGTGGCCCTGGAGTTTTGGAAATTGCTTGAACTGCAGGCAAAGACCCTGACTCACTACCTCCAGTACACAGTTGTCTGTGGTAATGTTTTCCCAATGTTTGAAATAGTGAGACAACCTTCCCCCCTACTGGAGGGGGTGGGGGAAGCTTGATCTGTGCAGTCAGGGATCGTGGTCTGGGAGCTGAAGTGGCACGCCTAGAAGACCTCCTGTCCCTGCAATACCCTCAAACCTGTATGTACTCTACAGGCATAGGGTATGAGGCGTAAGATCTGGAGCAGTACCTCCTACTGCTACCTCCCCTTTCTATGGATCTATAAGAGGTGGAGGTCCTCTCTCTAGAGGAGTTACTCCTCTAGGTGGTTTTGTACTCCTTCACCTTTTTCATGTATGCCTCAGTTTTGTCGCCAAAAAGGGAATTATTTTCGCATGGAAAATCCATCCTTTAGTTGTGTGGCCAGTGTAAGAGTGGTTGCTCTGTGCCAAGCAAATCTTAATGAAACTGATAAGGCCAACATTCTGGCCACTACCATGAGAATTGGTACTTTGTGGCATCCAAAGCCGTCCTGGCAATATCTGCCATGTAAGCTACTTGTCAGAGGAGAAGGGAAGATACCACCCTGTTGTGTCAATTTTTCTGGAATCTGTCCAGTGGGAGAGATGCCAGAGGGACTTTTGCTTTACTACAGGCTGCGGCCTGTATAACACCTTCAGGAACTATATGGGTATACAGATAATCAGCAGGAGCCCTATCCATTTGTTATTTCTTTTCTACCTTCTTGTCCACTCCGAGGACAGAGGAAGGTGTCTGCAATATTTCAAAAGTAGCCTTCCTTAGGGCATTATGGTTAGGAGGGATCACCTTTCTTGTGGGAGTGAGACCCATCATATCCAAAAAATCTGCCTCTTCCTCATCATCCATTGATTCTTGTGAGGTGAGGCCCAGGGTGTTAGCCATTTGCCAGACAAAAGAGAAGTGGGACGAAAAATCATCATTCCCACATGGAGAGGAACCAAACTCCTGGTCCGGGCATACACCTCTAGTTCAGTGGACTCCCCCCCCCCCCAGATCTGGTTCCTCCTCTTCAATGTAAACTTCAAGCCCTTAGTCACTGGGAACTGGTGGTGGGATTTGAACTGGTGAACCCAGTATAAAACCTGCATTTTGTAGAGCATAGAAAACTTGCAAGGCTCTAGCAATTTCCTCCACAGAAGTAATTTTTATCTTTGTCTGTTGGGAGCTCCTTTGTGTCTTCAGCAGGAGGCACATTTTTTTTTTTAATTTTTAAGCAGGCAGTCTCAGGTAACTGCTCGTTTTGTTTTTTGTGTGTGTGTGTCAGTATGCTCAGACCCCTTTTTAGAAATGTTGGGGTCTGAGGGGTCCTTATAGGTCTCTCCTTTGTCTTAGGAGTGGGATGAAGAACCCTTTTCACTTTGCTTTGGTGACATGGAGGTGGGAATAGGAGCCATCTGTTCTAATCTTGTGGCTTTCTTTATTAAAAGTTTTTGTACAAAAAAGTACTACAAACTTCACAATTAGAGAAAATATGGATGGAACCCAAGCACTCTATGCACAAACCGTGGTGATCAGCCTAAGCAAAGATCTGAAAGTACTTTATACAATTTTTAAACCTGTGGGTCCCCATCCTCTTCTTTTGGTCTGTCTGACATGCCAAACTGTCAGAAGACTGAGACATGTACCAGAACTACATTTAGAGCAATAGTGGTTGGTTCCTTATGTTTAAAAGGAACCGCGATTAAAACAAGCTTATGTTTTTCTTGAAAAAGGGATTGGTTCCTAAAAAGAAAAACGGAACTGAATGATATCCAGAAAATAGGTATTCAGCTGTTTACAATACCAAAAACACGATCGATTCCTAGAAGCAAATGGGAACCAATCATGATTAAAATAAAGCAATTTTAAATAAGTTAACAAAATAAAGTTTAAAACTAAACAGCTAGCAGTCAGAACCACAAGTTACAATACTTTAGACTAAATTGGTTCCTGGGAACCACTAAAACGAGTTAAAACACCAAAATACACTAAACTTAGTAAATAACTATACGAGGCAGAGTAAGACTAAAATAATTGAAAAAATACTTTTTCAACAAAATAAACAGTCTTGCAGTGTGACATTGCTTTGCAGACTTGGGGGCAAGTCTTACTATCTAAGCGGAAAAATTTAATCTGGCAGTTAGGGAAAAAGAGGCAGACTGGATGGGCCTTGCGATCCTTATCTGCCGTCAACTTCTATGTTTTGAATGTGGCATTCCAAATTCTTCTAATTTGCATACATTCCAAACTCAAAGTTCCAGGGGCAGTCAGCAATTCTAGACTGACTGCAATAGTGTCTACTACTACTAGGAGATTCCCCGTGTCTTGAAGGACCACTAAGCCCATCCAGTCTGCCATTTTCCCTGCCTACTGTAAAAGCCACAGACCCTACTTGATCTCTGGCTTTACCTCCTTGTTCCTATTTCTAGGGTTCCCCTATGCCTGTTTGAATTCCCCCACTGTATTTGCCCCCACCACCTCCACTGGGAGTCTATTCCATGCATTCACCACCCTTTCTGTGAATAAATATTTCTTCATGCTACCTCTTGGTCTACTCTCTCCAACCTTATGTCATGCCCTCTTGTTCCTGGACATCTCCTTTTCTGAACGATGCTACCCTCTGGTACCCTATTTATGCCTTTTAGATATTTGTAGGTTTCTATCGTATCTCCCCCGTCTCTCCTCTCCTCTAGGGTATACATATCAAGGTCTCCAATCTCTCCTCATGTGACTTTTGGTGCAGGTCCTGCACCATCTTTGTTGCCATTCTTTGAACTGCCTCCACCTTGTCTATGTCCTTACAGAGATGCAGCCTCCAGAACTGGACACAGCATTCCAAATGAGGCCTCAGCAATGATCTTTACAGTGGCATCACCACCTCCCTTCTTCTACTGGTGACACCTCTCCCTATGCACCCCAGCAATCCCACTGGCTCTCCCCACAGCCTTGGCACATTGGCTGCCTTTAGGTCATCCGATACGACTACCCCCAAATCCCTTTCCTGTTTGGTGGCGACCCCAAAAAAAATAATGTAATCATCCCCTGGGTTCTTGCGTCCCAAATGCTTGATTTTGCAATTTTTCGCATTGAATCTCGGCTGCCACACTAGACCGTTCCTCCAGTTTACCTAGTTTTCCAACCCTCCTGGAGTGTCCACCCTGTTGCAAAGCTTAGCGTCATCTGCAAAGAGGAACACCTTCCCTTCCAGCACCTCCGCAGCGTCACTTATGAAGACATTAAACAGGACTGATCCCTGTGGCACCCTGCTGGTCACCCTTTCCTCAGACTGAGCTCCATTTACCATGACACTCTGTCTTCTATTATTCAACCAGTTCCTAACCCAGTTTACTACCTTGTGACCCACTCCCAGGCTGCCCAGCTTGTTCACCAGTCTTCTTTGTGGAAGAAAATTGAAGGCCTTGCTGAAATCCAGGTAAGCTACATCTACTGCTCCCCACTGATCCACGACCCTAGTCACCCAAATCAATTAGATTTGTTTGACATGGCCTTCCTACTGTGAATCCATGCTGTCTCGGATCCAGTGTTCCTCTGGATTCAAGGTGTTCCACAATCCTTTCTTTAAGTAGTGATTCCATAATTTTCCCCACAATTGAGCTGAGGATGACTGGTCTATAGTTCCCAGCTCCTCCCTACTCCCACTTTTGTGAAGAGGGATTACATCTGCCCTCCTCCAGTCCCCTAGAACCACTTCCGTATCAAGTGATTAGTTGAACAGGGCTGCCAGCACCTCCTGTAGTTCCCTTAATATTCTAGGACGTATCCCATCCAGTCCCATTGCCTTGTCCACTTTCAGTTTTGTGAGTTCTGTTAGGACTCTCTCTTCCGTACGTGGACTGGTGTCCACCTCTCTCCCATATTTGTTCATGTTGCCTAACTGTGGACCCTCACCTTCTTCTTCCGTGAATACAGAACGAAAGTATTTGGTTCAATATTGATGCTTTTTTCAGGTCCCCTTCCACACACTCTCCTTCCTCCCATTTTAGCCTTACTATCCCACCCCTGGTTTTTCTCCTTTCACTAATGTAGCTATAAAATGTCTTTTTTTTTTTTTTTTTTTTAAACTTTGTGCTATAATTTCCTGTTTGTGCCTTTGCTCTCCTGACTGCTTTCCATGCCTCCCTCTGTTTATCCAGGTACACTACCCTGTTGTGTTTCCTGAAGGCCATCCTTTTCGCCCTTACCCTCCTGGTCACTTCCTTTGAGAACCATAGTGGATTTCTCTTGCCCTCATTTACTTCCTAATACAAAGGTTTGTCACCTACACTACGGCTCCTTTCACACGGGCTCACTACTCTTCCACTCCCCATTTGTCCCTCCCTGCCAGGGTATGCTTGATACATATCCCCATCTTAGTAAAGTCCACCCTCTTGAAATCTAGGACCCTCGCCTTTGTATGGCTTAACTCTGTCACTGTACTCATGCTGAACCACACTGTGTTATGATTACTGGATCCCAGGTGTCCATCCACCCCAGGTCCAAAATTACACCCTCCTTGGCGGGCTCCAGCACTAGCTGGCTGAGGCCTGCCCCTTGTAGAGTACAGGATGTCCCAGCTCCTGGCTGAGGCAGCAGCTGGGATGCTCCCGGCCACATCTGGCAGATTGAAACCACCTACCAACAGCACCTCCTCTTTAGCTGCCATTGTATGGATGGATTCCACTAGAATCCTGTCCCACTGTGCTGGAGGTCTGTGTATCACGTCCATGTGAATAGCAGTGCCATTGCCCATCTCAAGAGTGACCCACAGTATCTCCGCATTCCCTGTATCTCAGTCACTACAATACCCTCCCCGACATAAAGAGCCACCCCTCTCCCCTTTTACCCCCTCTCCTAAACAGAGTATAACCTGGTATTGCTACATCCCAGTCATGGTTTCCAGTATACCATGTCTTGGAAATAGCTACAATGTCCAGGTCAGCCTCTGTCATCAGGACCACCAGGTATGGGATTTTATTTCCTAGGCTGCGGGCATTGGTATACATGGCCTTCAATGGTCTGCCATTTTTCCTTTTATCATGATCCCCCTCTTCTGTCTTTCTGCCTCCTCAGTTTGTCCTTCCTGTTTTCATCCCCCTTCCTCCTCTGTTCCCCCCTCTATGGGTTTTGTTTCCTCTGGCGATATCACAACGTTATGGTCTACCATGTTGACGTCATTATCCAGTGGGGGTGGGAAGTTTGGTTCTCACTGCATCCTTCTGCCAGTAACCCCCTTGCTAGTTTAAATGCTTGCAAATGAAGCATTTAAACCATTCACTGAAGACAGCAGTCCCCTCCCAATACAGGTGTAGGCCACCCCCCTTGTACAGGGTTACATTCCTCTATGTGTGTCCCCAGTTCCCAATGAAGCTGAAACCCTTTTCTCTGCACCAGTTCTCCAGCCAAGTGTTGGAAGTCCTTGGTGCAGAGGTTCCCAACCTCCCCCATGCCGAGGACAGGCAGCACCTCCGAGGTGGTCACGGAGCTTGCTACATGTGCAAAGCCCCTCCCCAACTCCCTGAACTCCTCCTGCACCCTTGTTATCCCTGTCTTGTCTCCAGCCAGGTTATTTGTCCCCAGGTGGACAATGACAACAAGCTGCTACTGCCTTAGTGATTCCCTGGATCCTCTCCCCATCCCTCTGAGCTGTGCTTCCTATTAGATACTTTACCTCTCTTTCCTCCACTGTACCTGTGCCCAAATCCATTCCCCGGACTATGGAGTCCCCCACTAGGAGAAGCTTCCTCTTCCTTTGGGGTTTTCCTCCACTTGCCTGTGGGGCTGTCATGTGAGGAACCTGTTCATCCACCGGGTGGGGATGTGCTTTTGCTTAACCTGCCTCACCCTCCCTGAGCCCACTTGTAGTCCACACACGTTTTTCTGGTCCTCCTTTGAGGTAGTGGGTGTAGATTTGGTGGCCCTGGGTGGGGGAGATCCCCTGCAACCTAGCCAACTTGGCCTGGAGGCTAGCAATCTCTGCCCTCAGCCCAGAGAGGTGCCTGCAGATGAGGCAGCAGCACAGTTCACAGAATGTCCTTCAGAAGATTGCTGCTGTACATCCATTGCACTGCACCACTCCGAACATGATCCCTATCTGCTCTGCTTCTGACTGCCCAGGTCGCTGTTAGGGAACCTCCCTTTAGTACTGTAACCCTTTTTCCTAGGGACTGTTTACCAGGATTCCTACACAATAGGCCTCTCAGAAATGTACGAGACATCTCCAGTTGTGCCACTGCTTAAGGGAGGGACTACTTCACTGGACAAGTGAAGGGATCCAGCTGACGTGAAGCAGCCCACAGCGTAAAGCGTTTCCACTTCATGAAATAAGTGGCTCTAGTGGAGGGCTTTCTAGCCGCCACTAAGATCAGCCAACTTGGGTGACACCCCGAACTGAGCCATGGCTATGTCCTCAGGAGCCAGGCATAAAGATGCAGAGATTTGAGGTCCAGATGGACCAGGGTACCCCGGTTCTCTGACAGCAGGCCGGGTTCACAGAAGAAGAGGTACTGGAGGTTCCACTGTTAGCTGTTGCAGTAAAGGGAATCAGATCTGACAAAGCCAGAAGGAGGTGATGAGGATCATCGTGGCCCCTTCCATCTGGAGCTTGATCAGAACCCTCTGAAGCAGGGGGAAGGGAGGAAATGCATACAGAAACCTCCCTTTCCAAGAGATGGACGTGTCTTGCCAGAAAACTCCAGGCCATGGATCGAGCAAGCAAAAATGCGGCAGTTTTGAGTTGAGTTGGGATGCAAAAACATCAAACTCTGGATGACCCCACCTGTCGAACAGGTCTTCTACTACGGAGGTCAGCAGCTCCCATTCATGTGCCCCTGACTACGACTGGCTTGAGCTGTCCGCCTGGAACATGGACTGCCGACAGTTCAAGACCAAGATCCAGAGTCCAATACCAGACTCTCACTGCTTCCCAGAAGAGAGGGTACGAATGAGTGCCCCCTGCTTGTTGATGCAGTGGACTGCATTTATGGTGTGCACCTACACTAGCAGAAGACCCAGGGAAAGCAGAATCTGGAAAGCCTGCAAGGCATAAAGAATGACCTGCATCTCTAGGACATTGATGTGGAGAGAGAGGATTCCAGATGGGACCAAGTCCCTTGTGTTTGGTGGGGCCCTAGATAAGCTCCCCAACCCCAAAGGATTGGTTGTGAGGATTTGCTGAGGGGAAGGAATGAGGAAAGGAACCCCCTTTAAGGGGTTGCTGGGTTCCATCCATCAAAGTAGAACTTTCTTCACTGGAGAGGAGACCAGGACTGGCTGTTCCAGGTCGTCAGTACGCTGATCCCACTGGACCCTCAGTGTCCATTGGGAGATCCTCATTTAAGTTCTGGCTGAAACATAGCAGCTGTGGTACAGCAGGCGGGCTTGAGCTATCAGGTGATCTGCCCAGTCCTGGGAGCGAAAGACCATGCCCTGAGAGGTGTCCATGACAGCCCAAATGTACTGAAGGCACTGACGGGGTCAGAACCAACTTCGGCAGGTTGACTAATACCCAGATTCTATAGGCTATAACAGAAGCTCCCTGGTTTGGGCTTTGAGAAGCCAGTCGTCCAGGTAGGGGAAGACAAAGACCCTGTCGCCTGAGGGTAGCTGCCACTGCCAGCCATTCAGTAAACACCCAAGTGGCCAAGGACAAGCCGAAGGGCAAGGCCTGGAACTGAAAGTGTGCCCCCTGGAAGTGAAACCACAGGTACCGTCTGACAAGAAAACATTACTCACCATAGTAATGTTGTTTCTTCTAATGGAGTCTTGCTGTATTCAGACATAATGCAGTTAGCCCCAGCACTTGAACTGCCCCGGAGAGGAAAGAGTTAACTCTATGCAGAAGCATAGAACATTGAACGCGAGCTCGGTTTTCAAACCTCTGTCTGCGGTACTTCCCAGTGTAACCGTCAGATTCTTACGAGCTAACTAACTACCCCAACTACTCCTCCATACCTCCTACTACTAGTAGCCTTAGCCCCTATCTGAATCTCCCACCAGCCCCTCCATGTCATTCGTCAGAGGCTGTTTATCATCATTTTTTGCAGTCATCAATCATTATATCTGTTTGTCTGCTTTAGTTTGCCCTGGAGCCTGTAATACCGGTTACCCTGTGTTGCGTGCTTGCTTTGGCTCCTCTATTGGGACTTGGACATTCTGGTTTCTTCTAGTGTACTTTTATGTATCCTACCTTGTCCTGTTAGGTTTTATCAACCTCTATCCTTCATTTGTATATATGTTTATATTACTGTATCTGTTTAAATACAAGTGTTCTGTATATATCTGCTATTGTACCTTCAATTCGATCTTTGCTCAATGATGTCCGCCTGAATAAAGATTTTGATTGATTGAACTAGTAACTAAAGTATGGAAATCGTTTAAATATGGCCAAAGGGCAAAATATATCTTCTTGGGCCCCAACAGACTCAAGTTGAGAACCCAAGAAGGAATGGTAGTGACAATATTTAGTAAAACACCAGAAAAAATAACATCTACCCCACCCAAGAGGGAGGGACAGGTACATCCCTGAGGTGCAGCAGATGTACAAAGCCCACTTCCCAAAACCAGGTTCTGAGAGGGAAGTGGAATTGAATACAGCAAGACTCCATTAGAAGAAACATTACTATGGTGAGTATTTTTTTCTTCGCACAACATGAAGTCTTGCTGTATTCAGACATAATGCAGACTGACTACCAAGCAGTTCCCTATGGAGGAGGGAATGCAGAACCTACTTTGGGAAGAGGCTCTGCAGTACTGCTGTACCAAACCTAGCATCACACCTAGCCTGGATGTCCAGGGAGTAATGCTTGGTCAAAGTATGTACTGTTTCCCAGGTGGCTGCTTTACAGATCTCTAACAAAGGTATATCTCTGGCTGCAGCTAGAGAAGCAGCTGTAACCCTGGTCGAGTGAGTCCTCAGGCCTGAAGGGGGCGCCCTACCCAACTTCTCATAACAAAACTGTATACAAGAAACAATCCACCTGGCAACAGTTCTCTTAGTGGCAGGCTTACCCTTTCCCAATTCGCCATAAGTGAGAAACAATTGAAGACGGTCATTTCTATGTGCCTTAGTATGCTCAATGTAGTAGCTAAAGGCCCTCTTAACGTCTAGACTGTGTAACCTTCCTTTCATCTGAAGAAGAATGGTCAGTGAAAAACACAGGGAGAGATACAGACTGGTTAAGATGAAAATCTGAAACCACTTTGGGCAAGAGCCTCCTATTGGTTCTGAGGACTACTTTGTCCCTATAGAAGGAGATGAAGTCAGGTTCCACTGACAGAGGCTGTAACTGACTAATCCGCCTGGCAGAAATAGCTACCAGGAACACAGATTTCCAGGTCAAGTACTTCAATTCGGCCGAAGCCAGAGGTTCAAAGGGTGGCTGCATTAGCTGAGCTATGCAGACATTAAAATCCCAAGGTGGAGTGGGCTCCCTAAAGGGAGGGTTAATGTGAACCAGACCTTTGAAAAACTTTCTGAAAACAGGATGAGATGCCAGGGAAGAGCCCTTCCCCTGCTGAGAGGAATGCAAAGACAGCTGTTAGATGAGCCTTCAGAGTGAAAGGCCTAAGGCCTAAACCATTGAGATGAACTAGATAGTCTAAGGTTGTGGAAATGCCTGCAGAATTAGGCAGGATGCCTTTCTGAGAGCACCAAATACTGAATCTTTTCCATTTGGAGTTGTAAGTTTTTCTAGAGGGAAGGTTACTTAGAGACCTTCAGAATATCCAGAACTCCCTGGGAAAGATGTACAGCTGCATATTCTAACTCTTCAAGAGCCAGGCCTTGAGATGGAGAGACTGGAGATTGGGGTACCAGATCCGCCCCTGGGAGGAGGACAGGAGATTTTATATCCTGGGCAGAGACAGGGGACGTGACACTGACAAGGACAGCAGCTGTCTGGCCCAGTCTGGAGCCACCAGTATCACTGTGCAAGCTTGAGTCCTGATCTTGATCACAACTCTGAACAGCAGAGGGAAGGCATAGAGAAACCTGCCCTTCCAGTCCAAAAAGAGAGCATCCTGGGAAGCCGTCCCCAGGACTGGAGGTCTGCAACAAAACAGAGGAAGTTGATTGTCCGGTGCTGCAAAGAGATCTATCTCTGGAGTGCCCCACCTGGAGAAGATGACCTTCAGTATGTGAGGATCCAGGGACCATTCGTGGTGTCCCTGCGAAATTCAGCTCAGAGCATCTGCTAGTATGTTGTCCTTCCCTGGAAGGTGAACTGCTACCAGAGAAGTCTGAAGAGAATAGGCCAGAGACCACAGCTTCATGGCTTCTGCGCACAAGGCCGAGGACCGAATGCCTCCCTGCTTGTTGATGTACCACATTGTAGTGGTGGTGTTGTCCGTTCTGACTTGGACCACCTTGCCCTTGACTGAATCCGAGGAGCTCTGCAGGGCTAGGAAAACTGCCCCGAGTTCCAGGAGATTGATATGAAGGAGAGACTCCTGTGGAGACCACAGCCCTCGAGCTGTCAGGGCTCCCAGGTGGGCTCCCCACCCTAGGAGAGAAGCATCCGTAGTTAAAACTACTGATGGGACTTGAGGGAGAAGTGGAACCCCTTGTCTGAGGTTGTCCTGGTCCAGCCACCACTGGAGAGCCTGGACCAGAGTCTGAGTCACTGGAATCAGTTTGGTAAGTGAATCCTTCTTTTGATGACCAAAAAGACCTCAGATGAAACTGAATGTCCCTCATCTGGCACCTTGCTCCCTGCACCACTGCTGTGGAAGCTGCCATGTGGCCCAGGATCTGGAGGAACTGTCTTGCTGGGCGGGAGACCTGAGGTCGAAAGGAGGAAGCGAGATCCACTAGGGCCTTTACCCTTGCCTGGGGAAGGAAGGCTTTTGCTTGTACAGTGTCCAACTCTATGCCTATAAAGGTGAGAAGTTGAACTGGTTCGAGTACAGACTTTGGAAGACTGAGAGAAGAAACCAAGGAGCTGAGTAGGTCCTGGGTAGTTTGAAGAGCTGACTTGACCTGTAAATGAGACTGACCCACTAACAGCCAGTCGTCCAGATATGGAAAGATGGTGATACCCTGTCTTCTGAGGTAAGCCACCACTGCTGCAAGGCACTTTGTGAACACCCTTGGAGCTGATGTTCAACCGAATGGCATGGCTCTGAATTGGTAATGGCCTGAAGGCAACTCGAACCCGAGGTATTTTCTGTGGGAGCACCTGATAGGAACATGGAAGTAGGCATCCTTGAGGTCCAGAGATGCTAGCCAATCCCCTGGTCTTAGAGAGGGAAGGATTATTCCGAGTTACCATTTTTAATTTGGGCTTTGAAATGTGTTTGTTCAGATACCTTTGGTCTAGGATGGGTCATCACTCCCGTTTTCTTTGGGGTAAGAAAGTACCTGGAATACAGTCCTTTTCCCTTGTGCTGAGTAGGAACCTTCTCTACAGCTCTGAGAGCTAGAAGAGAGGAAACCTCTGCCTCTAGGGCAAGGGTTTCTGAGACTGATGCAGGTGGAAAAGACCTGGCCCTTCTTTTTGGAAATCTTTTGAAGTTGAGGGCCAGTCCCTGGCTTACTACTTCCAGGACTCACTTGTCTGATGTCACAGACTTCCAGGCCTGGAAGTAGTAAGCCAGCCTGCCTCCTACTGGAAATGGGGAGTCGACCCGGGCTGACACATCAGGGTGTCTGCTTGGCAGGAGCCTTAGACTGAGAGGAAGGAGCAGCCCTGCTCATCCCCCTCCCAACCCTCCCTCTGAAGAACCCCCTCTATGGGAAGGGAGAGGAGGCCTGGGCTTGGTAAAAAGGCCTTTTAAAGGGCCTGCCCCTAGACTGCTGCTTATGCGGAGTGGCCTGCCTTTCCTTGACCTGTGCACTCCTGTACGTGGTCCTATATTCATCCATTTTCTCCATGTAAGCCTCTGTCTGTTCCCCCAACAGAGAGTTACATACTACAGGAAAATCCATGGCCTTAGTCTGGGTATCCTGTGAAAGGCTAGTACATCTGAGCCAAGCATGTCTTCTGAGAGACACAGATGTAGCCATGACTTTAGATGCCACATCATTGGAGTCCACAGCAGCATGAAATTGCATTTTGGATGCCTCAATTCTATCAGCAGCCACCACCTCCAGCTCCTTGGCTAGTTGGGGAGAGGCCTGTTTAGCCAGTTCCAGAACCGTGTCCCATCTGGATTTCTGGTACCTGGCTGTGTAGGCCATATAAGTAGCCTGCCTGAGTCCCAAAGAGGATGCCAAATACTGTTTTTTGGCCATGGCATCCACTTTCCTGGAGTCCTTATCAGGGGTGTGTGAAGCCAAAAGAATGTTAGCCCTGTCACAGGCTGCAGCCTGCACTACCCCAACATGGCTGCAATGACTATAAAGGAACTCCGCAGCTGAGCCGGATAACGAATACCTCCTGTCCATTCTCTTATCCACAGGAGGTTCTGAATTAGGGGTTTGTAAAATTTTGTATGTCTGTTTCCCCAAAGATTTATGAAGAGGGAGAGACAGCTTTTTGGACTCTGGGATGTCCATTGTTTCCACAAAAATCAGGCTCTTCATCCTCCTCTGCTGCTTCAACCAAGGGAAGCTGCAGGGTTTGTGCCACCCTTTTGTAGAACAAAAAGTGTGAAGGGGACTCAGAGAGCCTGGGAGGAGACGCACCTGACTGCCTGTCTGCGGAGATGTCCGGTTCAATGGGCACATCCAGACCCCCTTCATAGTCGTCATCACCGGGATAGTCTTAGTCTCCTTCTCCTCATAATAAGCATCTGGGTCATAATCCGGAGGAGACGGATCCGACCGAACCGAGCGCCGAACCAGCGGTATCAGTTCAGACGGAACCGGTCTAAGCGATTGGACAATACTAATCGCTTTGGCTATTTCGTCCGCTGTTGGAGAGTGAGATATAGGACCCGAACCGGCAGACTTGCGCTTTTTCTTTGATGGAACTGACCCCTCGGGTCGGCTCTCCTTTTGCCCGAGGTGGTATCGCCTAGGTCAGCAGGCACCTCCTCAGGTTCGGCCACAACCGAACCGGGCTGGCCATTCGGATCTACGGACTTCTCGGCCTCCCTTTCCTTCAGCCTACTCAGTCTTTTATCTAGAGTGGTTTTAGGAAAGTTCTTACAGATTTGGCAGTCTGACTTGAGGTGGTCAAACCCCAGACAAACACAGATGAGGTGGGGGTTGGCCTTAGCAAAGACCTCCCCACATTCAGTACAGTGTTGAAACCCAGTGGGACCAGTTTTCTTCTTGGGTTTCTCAGACATGGCCAACCTAGCAGATCACCCTATAGAAGCTTTCAAGCCAGGTAATAAAGCAACCGATCGGCTACAAACAGTGTCACTGGCTTTTTAAAAGAACCAGCAAAAGTCCGGTTCTTTTGAAACCGATCGGTACCGGAACACCACACTAATCCCAGAAAGAGAGAAAAATTTTACAAAGTCGGTTCCAAACCGGACTGACCGGAAAGAAACCGAAGAAAGACAATTTCCACTCTTTTTAGCAAAATAAAACACAGTCACTACCTATCTACATACTACCTGTACCGTAGACAGAGGCTGGAAATCCGAAAATACGCGGTTTAAACAGAACGCTTTATTTTTCTTTTACTGAACCGAGCAGAAGAAATCTCCGGAGCGACTTCACTGTTAGACGGAGTAAAGAATCTGACAGTTACACTGGGAAGTACCACAGACAGAAGTTTGAAAACCGAGCTCAAGCTCAACATTCTATGCTTCTGCATAGAATTAACTCTATCCTCTCCAGGGCAGTTCAAGTGCTGGGGCTAACTGCATTATGTCTGAATACAGCAAGACTTCATACTGTTTGAAAGGGATGCATCTGGATATGCAGGTAAGCATCCTTCATGTCGACGGAGCAAATCCAGTATCCCCTGGTGCAGAAGGGGCAACAGACCCTGGAGTGTCACCATCCACAATTTTTGTGCTGAACAAGCAGATTTAGCACCCGGTGGTCTAGAATGGGCCAGAGGTCTCCTGTACATTTGGGCACTAGGAAAAATGAGACTACAACTCTCTGCTCTGCTGAATCTCTGGGATGGGTTTCATGGCCGTTTTTCACAACAAGGAGTGAATTTCCTCCCAAAGCACTGGAACGTGGTCTGAAGGATAAAAGGAAAGATCCGGTTTCTGTGGAGGCCACTCCTGAAGTTCCAGTGTTGGGCTGCTTTCTATGATCTGCAGTACCCAGGCATCTCTGGTGATTTCCCTCCACTTATCCAAGTGCAAGGAGAAGCGACCCCCTACAACCACCTCTTGCCTGATGGTCAGGCAAGGAATCAGGCTAGGCGCCCAGGCCACACCGCCTCCTCTGGGGGGGTGGGCAAGCGTGGCAGGCCAGACACCTACCTTGAGGCTTGTTAGAGTGCTTGGGTCTATGAGCAGACCGACGAAAGGGCACTCTCTGACCACTTTTGGGCTAGTTGGTGTACACAGAGTGAACAGAGCGCAAGGTGCAGCCAGAGGCTTACAGCTGCGAAAGTATATCCTGCCTGTCTGCACCAAACAACTTGGGGGCATTCAGAATGGACAACTGAGGGGGCACTGTCAAGCAGCCATCGTGGAAGCAGCATTTCCCTCAAGCTTCTGGGTTTTTGTTCTTAAGTGTTTAAAAGTCAATTATGCTTAAAGTGCTGTGTGTGGTGCCTGGTATCGCTAAGGGTGGCAGGATGGGTAAGACTAAGGGCACAAATGCTGCTGCGTCCGAATGTTTTGCCCCAAAGAAACAGCATAAACAGCAGGAAGAGCGGCCTATGGCGTCTGGTAGAGCCACGGAATCGACTGACCCCACATCCGGAGGAGCACCTCTAGCGTCAATCCAGATGCCCTTTACTGCAGCTTGTAAAATCCATGCAGGAGCTGAACAAGAAGTTTGATACCTTGACCCTGAGGGTTTCTGCCCTGGAGTCCAGACTGGATATTTGTGAGAAAACGATGCAAAGGTCTAAAGCTTCTGCTCTCAAGTTTTCTGAGGTGTCCGAAAAGTTAATTATAGAAAACCCGCTTCTATGGATGCACCTCAAAACAGTAGAAAATCAAGCATGGGAAAGGAATCTAAGGATTGTGGGGTTAACTGAGGTGGCCCAAAGAGGAGGATTGCCTGGACTTTGTTAAATCTTTTCTGCATACTGTTCTTGGACTTTGAGGATGACCCTCCCCTCTCTGTGGAGAAGGGATATAGAATTACTCCCCGCCATGTGGCAGCAGACTATGGGCCCTAGAACAATACAGTGGTAAGCACTGGTGTTGGGGATCGGGATAGAGCACTAGCTATCGCCAGGAGACTGCGCTCGCTGAAATATGGAGGACAATATTTTGCTTTCCCGGATTTATCTTTTAGTACCAGGCAACAGAGGATGGAGTTTGATGATATCTGGAGTCTGTTGCAGTAGCTAAAACTTCACCATCAATTACTGCTCCCGGCCAAACTTCGAGTGACCTGGCAGGGCCACCAATATCAGTTTAATGACCTGAAAGTCACTGACAAGATGGTGCGGTGTGTTGAGCAGGAGCCCTCAGCTGGTGTGGCAGATGGGGCCTCTTCTGAGGAGGGCTGAGGCGATACGAAGGCCTGATGTAAAAGTGAGACCTGATTTGTCCCTTTCCCCATAACCATTTATTTCTACCTGTATGGACGTAGAACTGTGGTGCTATAGTAAAATACCATGCAGTCCTGTGACACAGGTGTTGTATCCTGTTGCCTTTTCCTTGCAGGACCCAGCTATTCCTTATTATCACAGCTGCATATGGACTGTCTCCCAGTTGGGAGCACCATGTTTTTGGGCTTTGCTGGACCCGATTTGTTATGAGGGGCCGTTAAATGCTAGTTGGTAAAATAAAAATGTTTTATCGGTCTCTACTTCCCAAGTATTGCATTCCAGTAATGTCATGTTAGAGGGCTTTATTATGCATGTTTCAGCTAGTTGCAGATAAGGACTTTCTTTTGTTTAGTTAACCCTGGGAGACTGGGTAATTCCTTTTGATAATTTCCTGCTTCACGTTTCAGGGGAAATCTATCTGACCACTTTATTGTATCAGTCACTGACCTTAGCGCTAAATTTTAGTGATACAGGATTCCCTGTTGCCCTTCCCTGGTTGCATGCAACTGATGTAATATGCGATTGCTGTATTGTCTTATTGGGTATTCCTCTTCCCCCCCCCCCATGTCGTAGCTCATGGGAAGGTGTCCTATGTAGATCCTTTTGTATCTTGTTACTGGACAGGTTTTTGCTATCCTCCTGTGCATTTGTTTTGTAAGTTTTCACTTGCAAAATTCAATAAAAATATAACAATAAAAAAAAAAAAGAATGGACAACTGAACATCCTGGGCAAAGTCAGACACCCTCAGCCAAGTGAGTCTTCATAGGCAAATGCCCGTCTGCGGCAGCCCTGGCAAAGGCATCTACAGTGTTGTAGGCAGCCCAAAGGAGGTGGGTGCCAACATTAGAACCTGCTTTAAGAGACTAATATCTGCCATTTTAGGGGGTCCTCTGAGAGGGCCCCAGACAGATTCAAGGGCCTGGTCCCACAACTGGTTTTGGTACTAGACCATATGAAAAAATTACTCACCATTGGTAATTATGTTTCTTCCAGGGGATCACTCAGTCTGCTTAACTAATACAGTCAGCCTTCAGTGTTGAACTGCCCTGGAGAGAATGAAATGTATGTAAATAATGGAACTCTCATTGGCTCATGCCAATTTCAAACTGCTGCACGCTGAAGTGCTCAGATTCATTGTGAAGCCTAACAAAGTGAGACATTCCAACTGGCTAAACTACGAAACACCCTTCCTCTTCATGGGGACCCCAACAAAAAAAGTCTTGTTAAAAAAAGAAAACAAACACGACTGGTTTAAAACAAAAAAAAACTTTTAAATGTTAAGCCTAGAAAGTAGTAGCACATATAGTGACCAGCAGGGATGCAAAATAAGAGATCCCTTTTTCCTGGTTCTGGTAGGGGAGGCAGGGTGGGAGATTAAGCAGACTGAGTGATCCCCTGGAAGAAAATTAGTACGGTGAGTAATTTTTTCTTCAAACCTCAGGAATCACAGTCTGCTTAACTAATGCAGAGTACCAAGCAGTACCTTTGGAGGTAGCGCAGAGAACCTATTTGGGGGAAAAAGGCTCTGCAGAACTGCTGTGTCAAATCTGGCATCACTTCTAGACTGTATGTCTAAGCAGTAGTGCTTGGTAAAGGTGTGAACAGTTTTCCATGCCTTGCAAATTTCCAGTAGGGGTATGTCCCTTGCTGCAGCTACTAATGCAGCTGTGCCCCTGGTAGAATGTGCCCTGAGGCCCAGGGGGGTTGCTTACCAACTTTGCTGTAGCGAGGATGTCAGCAGATTGTACCTCTGAGGGTGATGAACTGGCTGTGCCACTGACAGGGCCAGCAGGAGTGAGTACCAAGGCATCTACTGGCACAGTGCCCGTGACTGGGGGTCTGCAGCAGAACTGTGGCAACTGGTGATTGTCTGGGGAGGCATAGAGATCTATCTCTGGTGTGCCCCACCTTCTGAACACCACTTGTAGCACCTGTGTGTTTAAGGACCACTCGTGATGGTTCTGGCTGATCCTGCTGAGAGAGTCTGTCAGAATGTTGTCCTTTCCTGGTAAGTGGATGGCAGACAGGGACACTCACAGTGAGCAGGCCAGGTTCCAGACCATCATGGCCTCTGTGCACAGCAAGGTCGACCTGGTGCCTCCCTGCTTGTTGATGTAATGTATAGTGATCGTGTTGTCTGTTCTGACCTGCACCACCTTGTCCTCTGAGGTACAAATGGCTGAAGATCCAGGTATACTGCTCTGAGCTCCAACAGTCTGATGTGCATGGAGTGACTCGGGAGACCATGTACCACTGGCTGTGAGGATGAGCATGTGTGCCCCCCAACCTAGCAGGGAGGCATCTGTAGTGAGTGCTAATGAGGGATTCTCCTTTTGGAAGGGAGTTCCCCCTGACATTCCCCTGTCCATTCACCTATCACAGTTTTTGAGACAGGTACCAGCTTGGCCAGAGGATCCCTCCTCTAAGACCAGTGAGCCCTTAGGTGGAACCGAATGTCTCATTAGGAATGTTGAACCTGGCACCAGAGCCGTGGCTGCTGCCATGTGGCCTAGCAATTGCAGGAAGTGCCTTGCTGTTCTGGGTATGTTCAGTTTGAAGGATCCTGTCAGCTGAAGAATACTGTTTACCCTGTCCTGGGGGAGGAATGCCTTCCCTTGCAGGGTGTCCAGCTCTGCTCCTATGAAGTCCAGTACCTGAACAGGTTCCACCTGGGACTTCTGGGCATTTATCAAGAATCCCAGAGATTCCAGAGTGCTCTGCACTAGAGTCAGGGAATCTCTGGTGTGCTGAGGGGACTGTCCTATGACTAAGCCAGTTGTCTAGGTAAGAAAATACTGTGACCCCATGCCTTCTTAAGTGGGACACCACTACTGCTAGACACTTTGTGAATGTCCTTGGTGCTGAGGTTAGGCCAAAGGGCATGGCTATGAACGGATAGTGGCCTGAGGGCAGTCTGAACCTCAGGTACTTTCTGTGGCTGGGTTGGACTGGGATGTGGAAGTAAGCGTCCTCGAGGTCCAAGGATGCCAGCCAATCTCCCTGCTGGAGGGTGGGGATCATCATAGCCAGGGTGACCATTCTGAACTTTGGCTTTGCCACGTTTGTTCAGGAGTCTGAGATCTAGTATGGGCCGCCAGTCCCCAATTTTCTTTTGTACTAGGAAATACCTTGATTAGAATCCTTTGCCCTCAGAGACAGAGGAACATGTCCACTGCTCTGATGAGCAACATGTTAGCTACTTCTGCTTCCAAATGCACCTTTCCTGGTGGGGTGACTGGATAAAAAAGTTTCTGCTTCTTAACTTGGGGAGTGTTTGAAGCTTAGGGACAGACCCTGGCTCACTACCTCCAAGATCCACCTGTCTGTGGTGATGGATTGCCAAGCTTGGAGGAAGTGAGCCAACCTGCCATCTACTGGTAGAGGGGAGGCGACCTGAACAAACACTTCAGGGGTTCTGTTTAGGTGGAACCTTGGCCTGGTGGGGGTAGGCTCTGCCCATCTCATTGCCCTTCTGCCCCTGAAGTACCCCCCCGGTCTGCTGGTAGTCTGGCAGGGCTTGGGTCTGGGGAAAAAAAAAGGACTGGAGTAGGATCCCCTACCGCAGCCTCTCCTTGTCTGGGACCTGTAGGAGGTGGAGGGTCTATATTTGGCCACATTACTTCTGTAGGTGGCCTTGTACTCCTCCACTTTTTTCATGTAGGCTTCCGTTTTGTCCCCAAAGAGAGTTATTCTCACAGGGAAAATCCATTGCCTTAGCTTGGGTATCCTGAAAGAGGTTTGTGGCTCTAAGCCATGCAACCTCCTCATAGAAACGGAGGGCCACGAGTCTAGCAGCTGTGTCACTGGCATCTACTGCCACATGGAACTGATACTTTGTGGCATCTAGAGCTGTCCTGGCGGTCTCAACCAGATCCACTGCCATTTCCCCATGTATTTTATCTGACATAGCCAGTACTGTAGTCCACAGTGCTTTTTGGTACTGAGCTGCATAAGCCATGTAATTGGCTTGCCTGACAAGTAGTGAAGCTGCCACGTACCTTCCCCCCCATGGTAACAATCTTTCTAGAATCCTTATCGAGGGTGGGATGCCGAAGGCACCCTAGCCCTATCACATGCAGCAGTCTGACCCATTCCCTCATGGCCAGGGTGTGTAAATAAAAAGTTTGAGTTAGATCCAACTGGTACTTTTTATCCATCTTTCTGTCCACCCCTGGCACAGAAATGGGGGTTTACAGAATTTTCAGTACTGCCTTTCTAAGGGATTTGTAGATTGGCAGTAGCAGCCTTTTTGTGGGTGTGAGACCCATCACATCCAGTATATCAGCTTACATAGCTACAAAGACACTGTCGGCAGACAAGGGCCTATTGCCCACCCAGTCTGCCTATTTGAGCTTGTAAGTTACCTTTACGTTTTTCTAGAAGTCTGTTGCCCCTTACCTCCAGAATTCCCTTATGTCTATCCCACGCATTATTAAATCCCATGATTGTTTCAACCCCCACCACTTCCTTTGACAGGGTGTTCCACTTGTCCACCACCCCTTCTGTGAAGAAATTCTTCCTTACGTTTCCTCTGAATCGCTCTCCCTCCAACTTCATCCCATGCACTCTAGTCCTAGAACATCTTTTTCATTGGAAAATAGTGTATTCCTGCACCCTGTCCCTCCCTGTAAGGTACCTGTATGTCTCTATCATATCCCCTCTCACCCTCCTCTCCTCCAGGGACTTCAGCCTTTCCTCATAGGACTTGTGATGCAATCCCTGTACCAGTATAGCCTAGAAGTTAGAGTAACGAGCTGTAAATGAGCTTGGTACATCCAGCAGACTTGGGTTCGATTCCCACAACCTCCACTTGCATACTGTGTGACTGAGCTAGTCACTTAACCACCCAGCGCTCCCGGGCCACCACTGAAAACAGGTACTTGTGCCTAGCAGGGCTTACCCGGTTACCAAAGAATAAAATAAAACAAAAAATACAATCTTTGTTGCCCTCCACTGAACCTTCTCTACTCTATGTCCTTACATAGGTAAGGTCTCCAGAACTGTACAATGTACTCCAGGTGGGGCCTTACTAGTGTCTTGTATAGTGGAATTATGACCTCCCTTTTCCTGCTGGTGATGCCCCTGCTATGCATCCCAGCATCCTGTTTGCTTTACCTGCTGTCTTGTCACACTGTTTCCCTACCTTGAGGTCATCAGAGATAACCCCAAGGTCCCGTTCCTGCTTGGTGCACGCTATACCCTCACCAACAACTGATGTTCTTCCAGGGTTTTTGTGCCCCATATGCATCATCTTGCACTTCTTTGTATTGAATTTCTACTGCCAAACCCTTGACCATTCTTCAAGCTTTGGCAGGTCCCTCCTCATTCTTTCTACCCCCTCTGGCGTGTTCACACAACAGGGAAATTCTGCCTTCTAGGTCCTGTGCAATGTCACTGATGAAGAAGTGGACTAGGACCAGTTCCAGCACTGATCCCTGTGGTACCACACTGGTCACGCTTCCCTCTGTGGAGTGACAGCCAATTACCACCACCCTCAGTGTCCTGTCGCCCAGCCAATTACCCACCCACTGCACTATACTGTCCTGCCCACTCCCATATTCCCCTCGTTTAATAGCCTTCTATGTGGCACAGTGTCAAAGGCCTTGTTAAGTCCAGACAGGCCACGTCCACTGCCCTTCCCCTGATCCACCTCCCCAGTCACCCAGTCGAAAAATTAAATGAGGTTGGTCTGGCATGACCTCACCCTGGTGAAACCATGCTACCTTGGGTCCTGTAGTCCGTTGGCAACCAGATGTTCGACCAATCTCTCCTTCAGTAGTGCTTCCATGATCTTCCCCACTACCGAGGTGTGGCTAACTGGTCTGTAGTTCTCCGCTTCCTCTTTGTTTCCTCTTTTGTATAAGGGGACTACATCTGCTGTCCTCCAGTCTTTGGGTACCTCCCATTTCCAGTGATCGGCTAAACAGGATTGCCAGAGGTTTAGCCACCACCTCTCAGTTCCTTTAAGACCCTGAGGTGCACCCCATCTGGCCCTATTGCTTTATCGACTCATTCCTTCCAGTTCCTTTAGGACCCTTTCCTGTGTAAAGGGACTTGTGTCCATTTCTGTGCTGTTCCCACTCCTTGTACTTCCTTCCGGCTCATTACCCTCCTCTTCCTCTGTAAAGACTGAGCAGCAATATCTGTTCAGTATGTCAGCTTTACTGTTCTCATCCTCCACGCGGCCCCCGTCCTCCCCCTTCAGTCTCACTATCCCTCCCTTTGCCCTTCTTTTTTCACTTATGTACCTGTAAAAGGTTTTGTCCCCTCTACCCACCGATTTTTGCAATGTGCTCTTCTGTCTTGAGCTTTGGCGGAATGGCATCCCCTACTGACCTCCCTTTGCTTATCCCGGTACTTCTCCCTATCCCCTTCTGCCTGCGTCTTTTTGTGTTGCCTGAATCAGTTCCCCTCTTCATCCTCAACTGACTCCTGGATAGAGAGGTTGAGATCATCAACCATTTGCCTCACAAAAGAATTGAGACGAGTAGTCCTCTGGACCCCTGGGAGGGGGACCAATGTCTTGCTCTGGGGAGACTTCTGGCTCAATGGGTTCCCACTCCTCCTCCTCCAATTGTGCCATTCCTGTGAAGGGGAACCAGAGGAGGAACCAGTGGACCAGCAGCCTGAAAAGCCTTCAATATTTGCAGGGCCTTGGCAATGTCCTGCGCAGAGGGCACAGCTGGTCTGCCAGCTGAGAGCTCCTTTGCTTTTTCAGCAGGAGGTGCAGTATGTTTTCTTTTCTTTTGGGGAACTGGCTCAGACGCCAGTTTCACTGGTCTTTTTGCCGTAGAAGACTCCAGTTTCTTGGTGGATTTTGGATCCACCAGTTCTTAGGTTTTTATCTTTTTTTAGAAGAGGAGGACTCTTCCAAGGGCTTAGGAGGGGAGGCAGGAATAGCCATTTCTTCAAGTTTCTTGGATCTTTTCTTCAGAGTTTTAGAGCAGAACGTTTTACAAATGTCACAATTTGCAAAAGTGCGACTGGTTCCCAAACAGAAAGTACACAAATTATGTCTATTCACTTTGGCTACTAACTTCTCACAACAAATAGTTTTTAAAACCAGTTGGTACAGTCATTTTCTTTTGTCTAGAGTGTCAGGAACTCAGAAAAAACAGTCAGTTCTCAAACCTTAAAATACAGTTAAAATATACCCTGTAAATGGTAGGTTCCTAACACAGTAATAATAAAGTGGAACCGTACTAAACGTTCGGTTCCTGACAGGAAAAGGAACAGAGAGAGAAACTTTTTTTTAATCATATTCCTATTTGTCGTCCTCACCAGCGGAGCAGATATTCGCAATCTCCGGCCGCCAGCACCCGCACCCCCTGGGCCCAGTCTGGCACCCCCACAGAGCCGGCCATTATCGCTCACGCACTCTGTGGCAGGATCCTCTCAGGAACCGGGGGGCACCAGGTGCGGCCATCGGCCGCCAAGACAGTTGCCCCATTTTCCGCCTGGTTTTTCACCCCTTGCGGAGTATGGGCATGCAATGATGTCTGGGCACGTGCCGTCTGCGCGCTCACCCCTTTGCTGCCATCGCTCTGGCAGTGCCCCGAGTCGTCAGCAGGGCTGCCACAAGTAGTGGTTCCTGGATTCCTCCCGGGATAGAGAGCAGTTCTCTGGATGCTCGATCCTTATATCCTCCTAGCGGCCAGGCATCCGAACCCGGGTTGCCAGCGTGGCACAAGGTGTGGCGTCCAGCACCTCAACCCTCAGCACCACTGGGCCAGCTCAAGAGAAAAGCTTCTAAAGGCTAAAAAGAAATGGTGCTACGTTCCTAAGAAGGGACTGAGAGCTATACATAAAATAAAGAACAGTGGAAAAATTACCACAAGATCTGCGGTTCCATGAACCGTGAAGTACCGCTAAAAACTAACAAAAACCCACTAAACTATACTTAAAATTCCTGAGTAGGAGGCAACGATCTTAAAATAATAATAAAACAAACTAGTTCGAAAATAATTTTTCTTGAGAAACTGAGGAGAGCTCTCCAAGGTGTCTGAACTGAGCAGGTGGAGAAATGAATCTGAGCACTTCAGAGTGCAGCAGTTACTAGGGGCAGCAATTTGAAATTGGCATGAACTAATAAAAGAGTTCCATCATTTATATACATTCCATTCTCTCTGGGGCAGTTCAACACTGAAGGCTGACTGCATTAGTTAAGCAGACAGTGATTCCTGAGATTTGAAGGGCAATGTAGTTCAACCCCCTGAGGGTCAGTGTGGCTGAGGCAAAGGTTCTCTTGCCAATGTGATCCAGCCTCCGGGACTCCTTATCCAGGGGGTAAGGAACGGAGGTGTTTGGGCCTCTCGGTGCGGTCGTGAGCAGCACTGATGACCACCGAATCTGCTTGAGGCTGATCAGCAAAGAAAGGCCTTCCTGCTGGAGCTTGGTATAGTTTGTCCTTCATGAGCATGGCAAGTATTAAATTGGGCCAATGCAAGGCAGCCACGTTGGCATCCTCAAATGGCTCAATTAAGGGAGAGGTGATCACAGGAGGGGCATCCAGAAGCCATACGTAGCCAGCTGACGAGCGGGATCTTGCTCCTCGGTGTCAAAGCCCATGGCCGACTGTAACTGTCTCATAACCAAGACAGAACAGGGGTCATCCAGTGGAGACCGCGAGATATACCCTGGGGTTTCCTCACTGGACGAGACCGTGGAGGAGAATTGTAAGGAGTGGTTCCCCCGTTGTCACCCTCATCGGGAGGAATGAGATCTGGACAGCATCCCTCCTTGCCCCCCCCCCCCAAGGTCCTGAAGAGGGAAGCGAGGGCCCCAGGTTCTGGGGCATGGGATGTGGCCCTGCTGGAGAACCAGGGGGTGCTGCGGGGACAGGCCTTGGGAAGGAGCAAGCATAGCCTGGATTAAGTCCCATAAGGCAGTAAACATGGATTGGAAGTCCACTGCCATCTGCTCGGTGCCGAGGAGGGCAGCTGCACAGGCTAGGGCCCGCGTGGAAGCTCCTCGGCATGGGTCGGCGTCAGGGAGGGCAACGGCAACCGGGGCTCAGGCCGCATTAACTCAGGAAAGAGTAGAGGCTCTGGGCCAGAGACAGTGGCTGATGAAATGGCAGATGGTGGCAGGGGTGAGGCAAGAGTCCCGGCGACTGCAGATGCTGAGCCCATCTACTATGAGCCAGCTGAGACACTTGACTGAACAAGCAGGGGCAGAGATATTGGTGGGGCGCCACAGCCCCTAGAACCAACACGCACCACCGAAAGGTCGTGGGGCGAGCTGCCAATGGTAGCCCAGTAGAAGAAAGGGTGTGCACGGCAGACGACGAGGACAACCCTGCCACAGTCTGTGCATAGAGCGACCAGGATTGATACGAGGAGGACCGGGTTTTCTCCTGAGGATGGTCCTGGTCTCGATGTTTATGCTTCCCCAAAGACTTGTCAAGGACCTTGGAAGGCTGCAAGTCCGACGACGTCGACGGGGAAGCAGAGGAACTTCACGCCTGAAGCTCCTCCTCCATCTGGGTGACCTGCTTCAGCAGAAAAGTTGAGAGGGTCTGCACTCAGCACTTCCTGGAGGAAGTATCTGAAGCCGCAGCAGATCATGCAAGCCTGAGTGTCGTGTTCTGGGCCAAGGCAGCAGACACATGCCTCATGGTCATCCTTCTCAGGGATCTTCTGCCCACAGGCATACCTTCTGAAGAGGTTCCTGGAGGCAGAGCTTGGCATACATCGAGTGGAGAAATCATTTAATTGCTAAAATGATAATACATATTAGGGAGAGAAAAATAAAAAGTAGAAGTTCGAAGAAACTCGGCGAAATGGCAGTTGACTGAAGCTGGTGGATCTCTGTGAAGTCCAAGGTGTGATGGTCGATGGCGGGAAAAGAACAGAGGAGGGCGAGGGGGTTGCCCAACTTTTATGGGATAGGTCGACATCGGTGCAGGATGTCTGAGTGGGTGACCCCCCTGGTAGACTGCTACCTACAAAAGTTTCCATGTGGTCCTAACGCCAGGCGGCTATAGTTCGTAAGTGTGGCCTACTGCAAGAGATACCACCGAAGTCAGATCTCTCCTTGTATCCATCCTGGATCCTACACCCACTCTCCCAAACTGCATCCTGCTACCTCGGAGTGTACTAAATGTCAGTAATGAAGCAAGTGTGTAGCTGTTGATATACCACCTCAAGAAATAAATACAGAAATGTAGCATTAAAACTCAAAGGCATGCCAAGAAGAGGGACTAGACAGCTGTAAAATAATGCTAGCTTTATTTTAAAATGAAGAAAAAAAAATGGAAAAATGATAGGTTAATTTTAGATTCTATAATAAACCTGTAAGGTTTTTCCCAACATGAATTTTACTGCTAGTGCTAAATTGATAAAATGGGTCATCACCACCAATATTAAAATAAAACAACTTCAACCCTGTGCTTATGCAAATAGAACAGCAAGTGCTTAGAGAAATCGTCCACATAACAGTGCTTCTCAAAGCTTTCTGATTAATTGGCAAACAAACAGCAAATGTACTGGACACAGGGGTCCAATCGTCGTCGTATGGTTATCTTCGTTTGCTACAAGATGCTTTTCATGCCTTTTTTTGCATTCGTGCAACAGGCCTCATCGCCCTCTAGCTTGCCAAAACCAGGTTACAAAAACACTGGCAGTCAGCACCCATTGATTCAGATTCAGTGATCACCTTTCAAGTTTAAGAGCTAGTGTAATGGCTGAAATGTATACAGATTTTCAAAAGTAGTCAACCTTTAATTTACTTTTTATATCAGAGGTGTCTTTTTTCTATTTACGAATTATATTATCTACCTGACAGTACTAGGTGTGATGTGTGGAACTGCCTACTGCCTGGAAGTTGATGTATCAAGTTCTATGCCTCTATATACATAAGGGAAAGGGGGAAATTGTTTAACCAGGAAAGGCACTAAGCCGAAGCTTGTTTCCAGGTGCGACCTGGGAGCACAAGGAAGTTAAGTGACTTGCTCAGGGTCACACAGTATGCAAGTGGGGGCTGTGGGATTCAAACCCAGGTATCCAGGTTTGCAGCTCAGTGCTCTTAACCACTACGTTATACTGTCTCCTAAATACATCATTAGCACTGTGACCCAACAACTGCTCGAGCAAATCACCTTCTGCCACATCAGTCCCTTGTCATGTGACAGTGAGTGAGGTCACAATAATGATGTAAAGGGAGGGCTAGAACTAGAGGTCAGCTGCCAAGTAAAACACTGCTCTTCACACAGCACACCTAATGCTACCAGGCAGAAAACTTTCTGAAGAGAAAAAGGAAAAATACTGTACAAATAAAAAAAAAAGGACTACTTGTCAAATGTTAATTTTTTTCTATTTGCTCTTTTTGGTGCTACTAGCTCCTTAAATTTGGCATTGCTACAGATATTGTAACAAACAGAATTATGCTCCCTTGTAATTATCAACTTTCTTCAAGTCTTCTGAAAATGAACTGAAATCTCAGTAGGAATGTCATGATATCAAGTTCTGATTATCTCGATTACAGGAGTAAGACTACCACAATTGTTTTATGCATTTCTGATTTTAGCAGTGATAATCTGATTGGGAGGGAGAAGACATTTCAGTTGCACCTTGAGGAACTAACTGCCAGAGCAGCAGAGATGAGAAAGTCAAGACTACAGAAGAAAGCCAAGAGTCTGGAGAAGTTGCATGAGGCTAGTAATGCAGAATACATAAGGGATTTGTTGAGGAAGGTGCCTGAAGCAGATGAGAGGTCTACATCCTTGTATGCAATAAGTGGGAAAAGGACCAAGAAGTGGCCCCCACTGGTTAAACAAAGGTCTAAGGCACAAATAGATGGTCTATAACTACCAAGAGGCAGGTTGCCTCCAGGCAAGAGGACAATAGAGAGATGGCAAAATAGTGCCATATGGCATCGGAACCATCCATTACCTAACCTGACCCAAAAAGGCCGCACATGATAGAATGAGTATTAGGGAAGCCAAAGAGGGTCTGGAAACTAGGAGAGCAGCAGGAGTTGCAGATATCACCAAGCCTTCTTCTGGTACATAAATGGAAAGAGGAAGGTGAGGGAGGGGACTGGGCCCCTAAAAGAAAGAGGGGGGGGGGCCCCTGTGCATGAGCCAGAGGTGGTGAGATGCTGAATGAATACTCCACTTTGATGTTCAAAGAACTCCAAGGCATCAAGGATAATCATGATGCAACCTGCAGAAATCATGTCCACCCTGGTAGCTTACTACCTGGCAAAGATCAAGCCCAGTAAATCCAAAGGTACCGATGGGATATACACCAGAATCATAATGATGCAAAAAGGAACAACTGGCAGGGCCTCCTGAAGTTATCTTTCATGAGTTTTACAGGTATGGTGCCAGAGGACTGGAAACTGACCATTGTGGTTCCCATATTTAAGAGAGGGGCAATGTTGGACCAGTGCAACTACAGGCCCATCAACTGGACATCAGTGCTGTGACGAGGTCTTGGATATCCAATATCAAGGACTGAATAACTAATCACCTGATTATGGCCAAGATTTCTCACCATCTCAGCCTGGCAATATGAGGGGCTGATCATGCCAAACCAACCAGATCCACATTCTTTGAAGGTGTGACCAGGGAGGTAGACATGGGCAGGGCTGTAGGCATTTAGCAAGGCCTCTGACACTATGCACTTGATAAGCTTCTGGTCAAAATATACCAGTACAGTACACAAAATGCATATACAAGGTGGACTGCTAACTGGCCCTTTTTTTTTTTCTGGTTGGGGGGGGGCCTGTGGTTTACTGACACTATTCAAGAGTTTAGAGGGGTGCTCAGTGTTATCCCTCAAGTGGGGCTGGGGCCAGTTTTTCAACCTTTTCCTCAACAATCTGGAAGCTGCAGTCTCCAGCAGACTGCTTAAGTTTGCTGATTACACCAAGTTGGCCTCCGGGACAGGTAGAGTACCCTCTGGCGTTCTAGGTGGGGAACAGGGCTGGAATACTGTGGCACAGATGGAGACTTGATTGGTAGAACAAGGGAAACAATTAAAAAAAATCCTCCACAGACTATGTGACGATGGGTTATACAAAAAAAAAAAAAAAAAAAAAACTTTTTATTAGAAACCCTGGACAAAAGGAGTCCTCAGTGTTCTCAAAGTGGATAGTTCTGTTTTGCTAGCTGCTCTGTTTTCCCTAGATCAAACTGCATGTTAAAAAGCTATTCACAGGCACTATACGTTGACAAAAAAAGCCCAATTACAAAGCTACAGTTTGTACCCCTTCCCCCAAAAGGTAACTACCCGCTCTTCTTTTACTAGGATGCAGCAGTGGCTGGAAGCCAGCAGTCTACTACTGTTTTACTCTACAGCTGTCCCTTTAAGGTACAGTAGTTGTGAAACTGTATGGCTTACGTTTGGGTTCAGACAGCTTCTGAAGGACTGAATTAAATGAGACACTAAAACTGCCCCAGAATGAGCTCTTGAAGCCATAGTTGCAAATGAATTGAAACACTGAGCATTGCAAAATCCAAATATATATGCCCATTTCTCCAGCTGTGTTTTACTGTCCGTTGCTGCCATCATGAAGAAAAAGGATGAAAATCTTCACTGTCCTCAAACTCTTGAGACTGGGCTTTTGTACTACCCTCAATTATTATTTCTACTTTAAGGCTCAAAACCTGAAGAAAATCTAGGTTTATTTGCCAACAATTATTTGCATAGCCACAGAGGTTACTCCTTGTTAATGCAAGAAAAATACCATGACATTTACAGCAACCTGGTGACCACAATTTTGATTCTAGAATGAAAAAAATCAAAAAAAAAAAAAAACTTGACTGAAATACCAAACTTTAAAATAACTAGTTTACCATGTGCAACAACTTCTAATTCTCAACCAGTGTGTCCCACAGAGCTGTCCACCTCACCTTCATAATGCAACCAAATATTACACACAGAATTTAAACTGCCACAGAGATGTGTCAGACTTCTCTGATGCCATGGAAGGTAGCTTTTAAGCTCCTTTCAAATAAAGCACTAGTGCAGCAAACGATGAAGACACCACCACCTGCCAACCACACAGTTCAAATGCAAACCAGAAGGTCAACAGGTGTTGACTGTGCAATTTAATTTTTTAACACAACAACACTTCTGAATTCGAACAAATGCACACAGTTTTGGCCATTCACGGAAGGCAGCAAAGAGCAGTTTCATCATGTTGAAGGAGGAAGTCCACGGTGTTGTAGGCTGTGAAAGTGCGCCTCCCTCAGGATCTGGTTAATGTGGAAGTATGGGCCTTGGCTTAGTGCAGACGGCTCATGGGGGAGCAGAAGTCCCAGAGTTGCTGGGCTGGATCCTGAATTCATCTGGTTTAAATTAGTTTCAGCAGGCAGGTGTCCATTTGGTCGGTCAGGGCTACTGATACTGCTGCTGTCGCTACATGAAGACTGCAAGTGACAAAAAACAAACAAACATTAAATGCACATTCGAATGGCAGTCCTCATTAGCTTTTGCAAAGCTCCTGAACTGTACACAATGTCAATGTAGACACAAAAAGCATACTCTTTTTGAATTAGATCATCTGTGATCCTAGCAAAGTGTCCCACTAATGGGGCAGGAAGACGGAACAGTTCAGACTGTGACCTACCCAGGGCTCCAGATGAGATTTTTTTGGGATGAGTACTATACTCCTTATTTTGAAAGTGAGGAGAGTAAAACCAAATTCATATGCATACAAATGTCTGGACAGAGTGGAGCGAGGGTACATTTTTGAAAACAATGTAGCTGGCTGGCCAGGTGGCACTGAGGCTAGGGGAGGCGCTGGAAGCCTTACCTCACACGGCAACCCAGGGTTGGGAGCGGACTCTGGCCATCGAGGAGCCAGCATTGGGGTGGGTCGAAGCAGTACTGAGCAGCCAGGCGGCTCTCTCTCCGAGGTATGTGTGTGTGTGTGTGTGTGTGTGTGTGTGGTTGCCCTTTTATAGTCTCGCTGCCACCTGAGTGGAGCCCAGTGGACAAGCGTGGGCGGTGGGGTGACATGTAGAGGGTGTACCTCGAGATGCAAGCGTGCACATGCTCCACATGCGTACACATGTCCGGCGAGGGGCTGGTTACGGGAGAAACTGAAAATACTATAAACTACATATCAAAAAAAAAGTTTTTTCTAGGAAGAATTGATCACGTGCCAACAATACTCCAGATAATGTTGGCAGGTAGGAGTAATCTACTCACCAGTTTTAAAAGATTGTGAGTAAAACAAAACTGGGATGCATACACATGCTGTAAATCTGGAAAACATTGCTCCTTTTGAATCACCAGTTATGTTACGAAGCACTATTCTTTGGAGTGTGGAGTATTTACAAATGTTGGGCTAGTACTGCTACTCATTAAAAAAATTCTGTAGAGTATTTACTAAAATGAGGTGAGTAAAAAAAAAAAAAAAGTCTGTACTCCCCTTATCTGGAGCCCTGGACCTACCCAATTTTGCGGCCAGCTGGGCAACCAGTTATAGCAGTTTAGTGGTCCACACACTTTATCCTGGGCTAGCAAGAATAGGTCTAGAAGTAGTCCAATGAAATGCTAGGTTATTCCTATGTGTTCGCCCAAAAGTAATTAAAATACTACACAATTTTTCTGTACAGAATTGTTTTATTGCATATATTTTAAAAGACTGCACTACATCTAGATGAATGCTGCATGAGTTAAAAGTAGCAGTATGTTACCTGGAAAAAAATGTCAGTTTTTTTTTTTTTTTTTTTTAATTTCTTTTTATCCCTCCTGTTCGCCCTCATTATTCCACTCCTTCAGGCCTTGCTCAATGCTTCAACCCTCCACTAGTCTGCCCTAGAGTGCCACGGTGTCCCTGCCTTCTCTCTTCCTCCTCGGGGCACCTTTTGCTGTGGTCTGCCTGTGATTACAGGCTGGGTGGCTGGGCGGCCGTCATCGAGCATGAGGGAGGTTTTTCCGTTTTCTTGTTCCTCCCTTCATCCCACAGGGGCCAGCCTGGCTCGGGTGGGCGATGCGTCTGCGCCTGCAAGTGCCTGATGGCGGGCGTCCCTCCTTCCCCAATGGAGGGCGCCCAGAGAGTTTGTGTTAATCGCCTCCCGGCATCGGTGTAGTTTTTTTTTTTTTTTAATACCAGTAATGTATTTGAAAGATTTGTCAGCATATTTTAATTCCCTAGTATTTAAAAAAATAAAAAGTTTTCATTTTAGTTTTACAATAAAATAAGTTAATAAGGACAGAAGTAATCTTTTTAAGAAATCTCTTCTGTTGAGGTTACTGTTTGCCCAAATTAGAATCATACGGTGGATATACTGGATGATGCTAGCAGTCATTTCGTACGGTAAATAACTCAGCATCACACCAAGGTGTTTCATTTTCTGTTCACGGTGGTTGTGGCATAAGAGCAGAAACTTTTATAAAAACTTTAAAAACATCTCAGTTTGGAAATGAAAAGAAAAATGAGTATACTGACGTTTTTGCCATACACACATTATAAAATTGATGAATGTTAAGCTACCAAAACCCAGTAACAATCTACTGCTGATAAAAAAGATCTCCCAAAGCTGAATATGCTGACTCACCCAAGCTAAAGGAATTTCAAGATGTCCACTTTGGTAACAGCATTATCTATGTGTGAGGAAACCAAAGTCTTGAGATAAGGGTGAAGATTCTTACATATAATCATGCCAGGTTTTGACAACCAACACTTTTTCCTTACTCTCAAAACATTTTCATATCTTAAAGCAGGGCCATCCTGACTATGTAGTGGTAAACATGGCCATTTTCACCATGCAGGTTTTCAGAGTTTGGGTCTCAAGCCCAGAGTCCCAACCAGGACCAGCAAAGAGACATGGTGTCTTCTGATGGGATGTACAAAACCTTGGGTTGGGGAGGAGAGATAAAACTTGCATACCATAGTAATATTGTTTCTTCCAAGGGATCTCCCAATAGGATTAGACACATGCAGTTAGCTCAGAACCTCCGACTGCCCCCGGAGCTCTGATGTAAAGTGGAATGTATGCAAATCATGGAACCTAGAATGAACATTCAAAACGGCTGCCTCTAGTTGGACTGTGTTCCATTCAACTGCCAGGTTAATTTTTGCAGATGAAGAAAGACTATCCAAATTAAATAATTGTAACAACACCATAACAATACCACCTCCCTTGGTAAGAGATGGGTTCCAAACTGGGGGGGGAAGGAGGCTAGGTACCCTAGTCATACTTATGTGCATCAAAACATTAAGTTAAGCCAATGATTAACAATAACATTAAGAACCCCCATGAAAGTATTCCTGAACCTGATTCAGGTTATGCAAGGGGAGGTAGGGATGGGAGGTATAATACCACTGGGAGATCCCTTGGAAGAAAGTACAGTTAAGTAAGAACTTACCGTAACAGTAGATCTTCGAGAGGAGCTCTTGCAGCAGGCTACAACCATTAGGACCAACGCCGCAGGCTTTAAGACCCACCGGAAAAATCTTAGTTAGCAGTACACAGCAGGGACTGCCCCCTGACGTCGGCTCCACCCTGAAGTCGGCCACACTACATAAGGGGGAAGACCCACGCTCCACCTCAGTTCCCCCGCCAAGACCCGTGAACGAACCCTAGCGAGTGAAAGAAGCAAAGCCTGTTGATGTGCTGAACACGTCACCCAGGGGATGGAGGGCGGAAATGCAGCACCTGCTGCAAGAGCTCTCTCGAAGATCTACTGTTATGGTAAGTTCTTACGTAACTGTACTGTCTTACTTCGAGTGGGAGCTCTTGCAGCAGGCTATAACCATTAGGACTGAATCCCAAGCAGTCCTGCGCCAAGGAGGTGCCTAACCCCGGGAGGAGGAAGGATGGAATAACGCTGGCAACACAGCAAATCAGGACAGGAGTCCCTGAAGTGCTACCAAGCCGAAACCAGCACGGCATCTGGATGCAATGTCCAGGCTGTAGTGCTTCACAAAAGTGTGCACAGAATTCCAAGTGGCTGCTGCACAGATGTCTCTTATGGAGACATACTTTAAGGTGGCAAAGGAAGCTGCAACTCCCCTGGTGGAGTGACCCCTTAACCGGGCCAGAAGGGTTTGTTGTGCTCCTCATAACAAAACACAATACAGTGGGCAAGCCACTTAGAAATAGTCTGTTTAGACACTGGTTTGCCAAAGTGTTGTGGCGCAAAGGCCACAAACAGTTCCTCCGATTTACAGTGTGTAGCCGTGCGCTTGAGGTAGTATCTCAGCGCCCTGTGAATGTCCAGTGTGTGCAGGAGGGCTTCTCCCCCATTAGAAGGAGAAGAAAAATAAACTGGAAGGTCAACCGATTGGTTGAGGGTCAACTCAGACCACTTTAGGAAGGAACTTAGGATTTGTTCTAAGGGAAACCCTTTCCCTGTGAAAAAACAAATAAGGCTCTTTACAAATCAGAGCCTGGAGCTCGGAAACTCTTCGAGCTGAGGTAACAGCAACTAAGAAACAAACCTTCCAGGAAAGGTAACACAGCTCACAATCAGCTGCTGGCTCAAAAAAAAGAGGGCGCGCGGAGAGTGAGCTTCTCTAACACAAACAGGAGGTCCCAGGGAGGGATAGGATCCCTAATGGGAGGTCTCGTATGCAGACTACCCCGTAAGAAGGTGTGGGCCACGTCCAGTTGGGCCAAGGTTCTATCCCCCAAGAGGACATGACACGCAGAAATGGTCCACATGTGCACCTTTATCAAAGAGTAGCTCAAGCCTTGTTGGTATAAGGAGAGGAGATACTGTAATGCTGAGTTCACCAGGCAGGTAAGGGAGTTCAGACGGTGAGACGATGCCCATAAGCAGAAACACTTCCACTTCATAGCATAAGTGGAGCGAGTAGATGGCTTCCTCGCCGAGATGAGGACGTCCGCCACCTCCTGGGAGACCCCATACCTGGATTTTGCTACGTCTGCAGGAGCCAAGCATGAAGGTGCAAAGACCTGAGATGTGGATGGACCAGCGTGCCCTGATCCTGGGACAGCAACTGCGAGCATATTGACAGCGGAACTGGAAGCTCTGAGGACAACCGCTGAAGTAGTGGGATCCAAATCTGCCGAGGCCACAATGTGGTGATTAGAATCATCCGAGCCCCCTCTGCCTGCATCTTCAACAGCACTCTCTGAATGCGAGGGAAGGTGTAAAGAAGCCTCCCTGCCCAAAGAGACAACACGTCTGACCAGAAAGCACCAGGCGTGAGCTCTCATGAGCAGAACGCTGGCAATTTGGCATTGCGTGGGGACGCAAAGAAGTCCAGCTCTGGATGACCCCATGTGTCGAAGAGCTGGTCCGCTACTGATTGTAGCAACTCCCACTCGTGTGCCTTGGACTGAGACCTGCTTAGGCTGTCTGCCAAGTCATTTTGGATGCCTGGAATGTGCACTGCAGACAGAGATGTGATGCTCCAGCGCCCAGTACCTGACTCATCGCATCCCTGCATAAGGGGGTAGGAGTGCGTTCCCCCTTGCTTGTTGATGTAAAAGACGACCGCCATGTTGTCCGACTGAACTTGGAGAGTCTGGGACAAGGTCCTCTTGGAAGGCATGCAGTGCGTTGAGGACCACTTGCATCTCCAGAACACTGATGTGGAGGTTGCGCTCCTCTGGGGTCCAGACCCCTTGCATTTGGCGGGCGCCTAGGTGCGCCCCCCCATTCCAGATTGGATGCATCCATCATTAGGGTTTGATTTGGGGGCTCCAGACCGAAAGAGACCCCTTTCTATAGATTGAGAGGGTCCAACCACCAAAGTAGGGTCCTCTTGACCGGCTCTGCAACTCTGACCATGTGGTCTAGTTCGTCGGAGCATTGATCCCACTGCATCCTGAGCATCCATTGTGGGATTCTCACGTGGAGGTGGGCCAAAGGAGTGACAGGGATGGCCGCCGCCATATGCCCCAAAAGTCTGAGGACAGTCCTGATCTGGACCTGAGGAGTTACTAGGACCAATCCGGCTATCTCCTGCAGGCGATCGCCCCTCTCTGGAGGTAGAAAAGCCATGCCCTGGACTGAATCCAGGACCACCCCTATGAAGATGCGTCTTTGGCTGGGCTCTGGGGAAGACTTTGAAAGGTTCAGGGTGATCCCCACCTCTCGGAACAGAGTATAGGTGTCTCCGAGAGCCTGAAGTAGGTGCATCCTTGACAGGGCCGCTAGCAGCCAATCGTCGAGGTAAGGGAAGATGTAACGTCCCTGGTGCCTTATAGCCGCAGCTACCACTGCCAAACATTTGGTGAAGACTCGAGGAACGGAGGAGAGGCCGAATGGAAGAACTCGAAACTGATAATGCTCCCCCTGGAAGTGGAACCTTGGGTATTTCCTGTGAGGGGAAAAGACCCCGATGTGCATGTATGCATCTTGCATGTCTAGAGAGCAGAGCAATAAGACCTGGAAGGGTCACCATCCTGAACCTTCGGTACTCTATATAGTCGTTTAAGGAGCTGAGGTCCAGGATGGGCCGAAGATCCTGCGTCTTTTTTTAGAACTAAGAAAAAGTGGGAGTAATATCCCTTTCCCCGCTGCTGCAGAGGAACTGGTTCTATTGCCCTTTTTCGCAAGAGGGCCTGAATCTCTCCTCCTATAAGGGGTATGTGAGGGGAGGGGGATATCTTGAGGACCTTGGTGGAGTGTGTGGGGGGATTTCGGTGAACTCCAGTGTATGTCCCCTCCTTATAACGTCTAGGACCCATTGGAGTTCTGTAACAGAGCTCCAACTCTTCAGGTGAAGGGAGAAGAGACCCCCTACTGTCTTCCCCTGGTACCTCCTCCTACGGAAGAGGGAGTCATTGGGCAGAGCCGGGAGTGGGCAGAGAGGCTTGGGAGGACTCAGGGCCTCGAAAAGGAGCGCCTCCAGGTTGCTGGTTGTCGGCTTTCCTTTTGAAACCACCTCTCTGGCCCTGTTGGTTTCCACGGGCTTGAGCACCTAAGGGCTTACGAAAAGGCCGGTGTCTCGTGTGTTTCTGGTCCCCTCTGTACATCTGCCTGGCGGACCAGATAGATTTGACAGACTCCTGGAGACGAGAGATTAGAGACTCAGTCTCCTGCCCAAAAAGGATGGAACCCTGCAATGGGAGGTCCCAGATTCCGGACGCAAATCTTGGTGAAAACCTGGGACTGTCAACTAAGGCATGGCACCGGAGGCAGACACCTGATGCTGCCGCTCTGCCCGCCGTACCTGCAGTGTCGTACGAGGCATGGAGGACATACGTGCCTACGTCCAAGCCTGATTTCAATATGTCCAGAAGCTCCGTTTTTTGCGTGGAGTCTGGCAAGGCACTGGCTAGCTCCTGTCCTCTCTCCCACAGCACAGTCTAGTACTGGACCATAGGCGTTAGTAAGCTGAGGGATCTAATGGAGCAGGGGGAGGCAGAGTAGACTTTCTTGCTCACCTGGTCCAAGTAGCGGGATTCTGGGTCAGGAGGCTGGGAGCTGAGGTGCTTAGGCTACTTAGACTTCTTGTGAGCAGCCGTAATGACAGATGAGTCCGCCTGAGGATGTTCCGCCAGGAAATGCTCATCCCTTGGGGCTCTATACAGCCTGTCTGACTTCTTCAGAACAGCCAGGATTGATGCTGGATGCTTCCAAGTTATCCTGGTAAGGTCTTGGAAGGTGTCCACTAAAGAGGCACCACAGAGGCTTAGGCTCCTGCCTCAGGTAACAGGCCAGTCGACGGCATTCTGGATCCAGGTCCTCCGTCTCCCATTCATTGGAGGCCTGGATGTGCCTCATGACATCCATAAAAGTCGGATCCATCAGGAGGCGAGCGGGGTTGGTCCTTCTCCCGGAAACCCCAACCCCAGAGGATGAGGAAAAGAAGAAGGAAGACAACCTGCTAGGAGTCTCCCTGCTCGGCGTGGGGCTACGGACCATCGTTGGTCCAAGGACCCACGCCGGCTACAGGACAGACGATGAAGCAACGACCAATGCCGGCCTGGGGACCAGCATCGGGAGCGCGCCCTGCCTGGGAGAGCGGGATCAGTTCTTAGGCAGAGACCGGGACCAACAACGGATGCCCGACTGAGAAGGGCACTGATGGCGGTCCTCAGACTGGGACCAGGAATGAGCCTTCAAGGGCGGATAAGGCAGCGGCCGCTTGGGGGTCTTCTTAGGAGAAGGGGCGGGAAGGCCCTCAGGCTCACGGTTGTCCGGCTGGTCAGGAACCTGTGTTGGGTCTGGCTTCGGTGGAGTCTCCTCTTTTACCCGACTCCACCAAAAGGAGAAGAGCTCTCTTGCAGCTCCTTTTTTTTGAGAACAGTAGCCGCTGTTCCCGGGAAAGGACCCACAGAAGCCGGAGGGTCTGGTAGGGCATGAGTTGGGGAGTCCCCAGAAGAGCCCTGTGAGGTGGAAGACCTTGGGGTCACCAGAACCTTAGTAGGTGCCCCATCTGCGGGGGTGTCTTCTACCGGAGGAACCTCCATTGGCATCGGTACTGCGGCCGGCACCGGTTTCACAGGAGGCGGTGCCGGGGTGTCTATCACCTGGCGGCTTGCCTGAACCAGGGAAAGCCGAGGCCTTCTTGGGCAGGGCTGAGGCTTGTGCCGAAGATGCCTTGGGAGTCACCCGGAGTGGTGCCACCTTAGGTTTAAGCGGTTTTCTCCCAATGGTTGCCTTGACCCGTCTGTTTTTTTAGCGAGGGGCTTCGGTTTCTTGGGATCTTCTTTGCGGTGTTCCCTGAGCCGAGGAAAAAGGCAGCTTTCTGGGAGAGCAGGACCGATGATGGGACCAGCTATGGTCTTTGTCCCAGAAGCGTTTACGGGACTTGTCCAGGTGTTTGCCCTTGTCCCTCGAGGTGTGCAGGACATCCATCTGCTGTTCTAATAGGTGTGCTTTTAAGGCCTTCAGGCGTCGAATCCTTGTCCTGCTGGTAAAGCCTCTACAGGTCGTGCAGGCAGCGCTATCGTGGTCTGGACCCAGGCAGAAGACGCACTTGGAGTGGCCATCTTTTGAAGGTATCTGGCGGCCACAATCGCACTTGTTCGTCTTTGGCCTGGAGGAGGATACAGACGATGGAGACAACGTACGCCAAACTGAAGTCAAAAAGAGAAAAAACAGTCGATTTTCCAAGAGAAACCCAAAATTTGAGCTGGAACTGCTGGATAGCAAAAAACTTCCCCAACATGAGCTGGTCATGGCGGGAAAAGAACTGGGGTGGAGCCGGGGTCCGCCCCCTAATGTAGTGTGGCCGACGTCTGGGTGGAGCGGACGTCAGGAGGCGGTCCCTGCTGGGTACTGCTAGCCAAGATTTTTCCGGTGGACCTAAGACCTGCAGCGTTAGTCCTAATGGTTACAGCCTGCTGCAAGAGCTCCCACTCAAAGTAAGATACAATGTTACTATGCAAGTATTTTTTTTCTTCAAATCCCAGGAATCTCCCAGTGATATTAGACATATGCAAACTACCAAGCAGTGCCTTGGGGAGGTAGGTAAAAAACCTATTTAGGGAAAAAAGTTCTGCAATATTGCAGTGCCAAACCTAGCATCACTCCTGGACTGAACATCCAGGCAACAGGGCTTTGTGAAGGTGTGGACTGTACTACAGATAGCTGCTTTACAGATTTACGGCAAGGGAATGTCCCTTGCAGCTGCCAGAGAGGCAGCAGTTCCACGAGTGGAACGTGCCCTGAAGCCTTACTGTAGCAGAACTGGATGCAGGATACAATCAAATGTGCAACTGACCTCTGAAGCAGGCCTGCCCTTTCCCACTTCACCATAGGTAATGAACAGCTGTGAGTGGGAATCCCGGAGGTCCTTACTATGAGTGATGTAATAACAGAGACATTTTTACGTCCAAGCTATGAAGCTTCAGTTCACCTGAACTGGGGACTTGGCTGTGAAAAATACAAGAAGGGTGATGGATTGCTTCAAGTGAAAACTCAGATACCACTTTTGGAAGGAATTTCCTGTTAGTCCTAAGGACCACCTTGTCCTTATGGAAGACAATGTAATTAGGATCAGTGCAAAGACCTTGGAGCTCACACACTCTTCCTGCTGATGCGACTGCCACCAGGAAAACAGTTTTTCATGTGACATATTTCAGGTCAGCCGTAGTCAGTGGCTCAAAGGTAGGTTCCATGAGTTTGGCTATACATTCAGATCCCAAGGACTGGTTCCCTAACAGGACGGAACATACAGTGAAGCCCACCAGTATGAAGCCCAACTCTGCAGAATTCTGCAGTAGAGTTACTGCAGCAAACAATGCATTTTCAATGGGAGTTAATCCCTTTTATCATGCAGGAAACCTGTGACACTGCGCTTCATCCTGGCGTGCTTCACTGTATGTGCCAATCCTTTGAAAAATGTTTCTAAAAATAGGATGTGAAGCTAGTGTTCTCTGAGCACCAGCAGACAAATAAGCAGATACTGCTGCTACATGAACCCTAATGGTTGCAGGCCTGAGGCCTACAGCCTGCAAGTGCACCAGATAATCAAGCAATGTAGACAAGCATGCTTTAAGGAGATTGATTTTCTTAGGCATGCACCAGATGGAAAATCTTTTCCATTCTGCAGCACAAGTCTTTCTTGTGGAAGTTTTCCTAGAAACTTTCAGTACTTTAAAGTACCTCTTCTGACAGGTTAAATTCAGAAAATTCTAACTCCTCAAGAACCAGACCTTCAGGTGAAGGCTCTCAAGGGTCGGAAAAACTACCCAACCCTGAAAAGCTGTTAGGAGACTGTACGTCTGGCGCAGATGAATGGGTTGCTTGGTGGACAGGGTGAGCAGAGGGTACCATGGCTGCCTGGCCCAGTCTGAGAAGGACTCTCGACACCAGTGGAATTCGAGGAAAAGCATAAAGGAATTTCCCCGTACAATCCACAGCCAACATCTACATGGGCACTGTGCCCAAGGAGGGGGGCCTGCTGCAAGAGAGAGGAGATATGTGTTTTTTTTTATTTTAGTCTTTGGTAACCAGGTAAGGCCCACTAGGCACAAGTGCCTGTTTTCAGGGGCGACCTGGGAGTACCTGGGCAGTTAAGTGACTTGCTCAGACTCACACAGTATGCAAGTGGAGGTTGTGAGAATCAAACCCAGGTCTTGTCTGCTGGATGTACCAAGCTCGTTCACAGCTCGGTTACTCTAACCTTTAGGTTATACTGCCAGCCCAGCAAACATATATATTTCTAGGAGTCCCCAACATCTGAAAACTGTGTCCAACACTTGCCTGTTCAAAGCCCATTCGTGAAGATCCCGGCTGATTCTGCTGAGTGAATCTGCCAGTGTATTGTCCGGTTCCATGTCAGAACGGCAATCGTAGAAAGGTGATAGCTTATGGAGAGTGTACATCACCGAATCACTTATGCAACCAAAAGGGAGCCAGGACTGCATTTTTAATGTTATGGGGCACCCTACTATAGGATTCCCAACTCCAGGGGGTACATGTTGGGGGAGGGGTCCAAGAAACTAGAAAACAAAACAAAAAATATTCAGGCCAGGCGCAACAAAACATACCTGTGACCGAACCCAAACCCAGCATCCTGACCACCCAGCCTGGCACCACCACCACGCCAGCTCGGCAGTTCACTGTAGCACCACCCTCACAAACCCTCCCTCTGTGTGTGTGTGTGTGTACACACACACACACATATATATACACACATATATATATATATATATACACATACTATATATACATACATACATATAGGCCCCAAAAAAAATCAGGTCACCCTCCCTGAAGTGTCTCGCCCTGTCAACATGCACATGAGTGGGTTGTCGTTTTGGCAGGCGACCACTTGCAGGTTGCGCATGTCGCAGGATACCATATTGACCTTCCATGAAAGATGAACAGCAGACAGATGCACCTCCAGAGAATATGCTAGGGACCAAATTTTCATGGCCTCGGTTCATAGCCTTGAGGATCTTGTACCCCCCCTTGCTTGTTCACATACCACATGGTAGTTGTGTTGTCTGTCCTGACCTGGACTGACCATTCAACTGAGGGGCAAAGGCCTTTAGGGCAAGGAGGAATGCTCTCAACTCTAAAAGGCTTGGACTCTTGAGGTGACCAAATTCCACGGATTTTGAGGTCTCCTATATGTGCCCCCCACCCTAGGAGAGAGGCATCTGTTAGGACCACAGTGTGGTGCTGTTGCTGAAAAGGGATGCCCTGTCGGAGGTTGTCCCTTTCCACCACTGCAGAGCCAGTAACAGAATTCTTGTAACTGGCGCTTTGAAATGGGATCCCTTCTTTGGGACCAGTGAGATCTGAGGTGATACTGAATACCTCTCATCTGAAACCTGGAGCCCGACACTACTGCAGTAGTCGCGGCCATGTGTCCTAGTAATGCTAGGAATAGTATTGCAGTTCTGGGCTGACCCAAGCCAAAGGAATTTGCTAGGGTCAGTAAATTTGTCACCCTCTCCTGTGGGAGAAAGCTTTTCCCTGGACGGTATCCAGTTCTGCTCCAATGAATTCCAGTGACTGAACTGGCTCCATCTGAGACTTTTGAGGATTTGTAAGGAAACCCAGGGACTCCAAGGTACTTTACCTGCCGATACAAGTCCCCTACGACTAGCCAGTCATCCAGGTAAGAAAATACAATGATTTCCTGCCTTCTAAGATAAGCTGCCACCACTGACAGACACTTTGTGAATACCCATGGGGTAGAAGTGAGCTCAAATGGGAGTGCTGAGAACTGGTAGTGATCTGAGGGCAGAGGGAACCTTCGGTATTTTCTCTGGCAAGATCTGATTGGAATGTAAAAGTAAGCATCTTTCAGGTTCAGAGATGCCAGCCAGTTTCCTTTCTTTAGTGAAGGAATAATTATGGGCAGTGTTACCAGGGCTCAAAATTCCCCGCTATTTGGCGTTCCGTGCATACCAAACAAATAATCATACACAGAACACCAAATACTGTCAGCCGATAACCTATGATGTATACCTGTTTTCAGTCCCCGATTCGAGCGGCCGCTGTGACCGGAATCCTGTTTGTGTGCTGCTTGCTAAGGCTGAAATGGGACCCCTTTACAGCGTGCGTCAAATTGCACATAAATTCTGATGACCTCTGACCACACACCGACTTCACTCACACAGTATGAGCCCAATGCAGCAGCAAAGGGACCATGTCTCTCTGCCTGCCACCCCCTCCTGGCTGCTCGCACTGACTGCACTCACACAGTATGAGTTTAACGCTGCAGTGAAGGGATCATCTCTCTTTCTCCGCTTCTGCCTGTCTCCCCCGCTGCTGTAAGCAACTGCCCTCACACCGACTTTACTCACACAGTAGGAGCCCAACTTCTGCAGCGAAGGTACTGTCTCTCTAGTCCTCCCACGGCTGCTATCCAAATGGAGTAATTATACTCTGGGGAAAAAACTATCAGGTGGGATCCAGGACAAAAATCAGCCAGTTTTTATTTTTTTATTTTTATTAATCTGAAATAATGCCCACTTAATTAGATCTGGGCTTACAGAACTAAATGGGCTTTGCTAGGAAACAAACAAACAAAAAAAAAAAAGAAACTGGTGCTTGCTGTTAAAAGAAAACAAAAATACTGCAGAACAAACAAACCTACTGTGAGCCACTCTGACTGAAGAAAGAAAAAAACGCTACTGCTCAAGTCTTTGAAGTACAGTATGGTCCCACACAAAGCAGCTTTCAGGAGTTTTTAGTTACAGTCAGCCCGGAGTTAACTTAATCAGATAACTTGCACAGTATTTTCACTTGTTTTTTTATTTCCCCAATTTTTGTTTTTTGTTTTTGCATTATCTTTATCCCCCTACGTGCTCCAACCCAGCCACTCCTTCAGGCTTTGTGCCAAGGCTGGATCCGACCCATTTTGCTCCCCGAGCCACGGTCTCATATAGAAGCCAGCCCAGGGTAACCCAGACGCAACCCTTCGTGGGGTGGGTCCCCCTCCTTCGAGGGGGAAGGCACCAGCCGAGGGGCCAGACCTGCGTAATGCTTGGTCTCGGGGTGCTGCTGAGACGAATGGCTCAGGTGGGACATCGATGGCCTCAGATAGCCAGGCAGCTGTCATCCGGCTGGACGCGAGATGGGTATTTCCGCTTTTCTGGTAACTTCCCCTCCTACGTCGCGTCTGCACTGCCCCCAGTCTCTACCGGAGGCCACTGCAGAGCGATGCCGACCCTCTACCCACCCCAGGAGAGGAGAGCAGTCCTACAGACACTCAATCCCCTCCTTCTCCTACCAGCCTCCGGTGTCCAGAGTCCGTTCCCGAGCCCTCTGCGCCATCGGGCCAGCCATTTCCCAAATTTAAGTGAAAAAAACTTCAAGTTATTTGATTAATTTACCTCAGGGCTGGCTGCAACTAAGCTCATGAAAGCTGTTGTGCCTGGACCACCACAATTAAATAAAACAGCAGACAAAAGTTTTGGAAAATTATTTTTATTGAGAAAACATCTGGGTGTTAGACTGCAGAAAAGCTTAGTTTCATTCAGCTATAGCCAGTGCAATTGTGACAGGCATTTAAAAAAAGTAAAATTTTAGCTTGCTAGAATTTAGCATTTTTTGTGGTAACTTTTCTCTTAATAGTTCTTATTGTGTAATGGTACACATAATGGTATGCCAAAAAAAAAAAAAGGGGGGCTGTATACCAGATTTCAAGACAGAATACCAAATCCTGGGAAATGGTATTCTGTGTGGAACACCACTTTTTAAAATGAATTTTCAGCCCTGGTTACCATTTTGAACCTGGGCTTTGCTAAGTTTTTACTTATGTATCAGAGATCCAGAATTGACCGCCAAAGGCCAACAAGAAAAAAATTACTTACCATAGTAATCTTCTTTCTTCTCAGTGATGCTCAGATATTCAAAACTTTCTGCAGTCAGCCTGGTGGGTTGGACTGCCCAGACAGATGAAACACATGCAAATGATGGAATTCTTTGCACGTGAGCATCTTTCAAATACTGCCTCTACCAACTGTAGTGTTCTAACCCCTTTAGATTTGTAAGAAGCATGGAAGTCAGGCATTATGAAAAAATCCAACAGCTAATTTAAATTTAAATCAATTTAAATTCCTCCAACCTTGCCAAGTCCCTTCTCATCCTTTCCAAGCCTCCTTGTGTATCAGCCCTGTTGCAGATCTTTGTGTCATCTGCACAGAGGCACACTTTTCCTTCCAGTCCCTCTGCAATGTCACTTATAAAGACATTAAAAAGGACTGAACCCTACAGTACCCCACTAATAACCCCCTTTCTTCGGGTGGACTCAGTTTACAATTACCTTCTGTGTCCTGTTGTCCAGCCAATGTTTTACCCAGGCTACCGCCCTGGGACCCACTCCCAAGCTGGCTAATCTGTTTATTAAACTTTTGTGTGGGACTGTGTCAAATGCCTTGCTAAAGTCTAGTTAGGCCATGTCCACGGCCCCTTCCTGGTCTACTACTTGGTCACCCAGTCAAAGAAATCGATTAGATTCGTCTGACATAACCTTCCTGCTGTGAACCCATGCTGCCTTGGTCCTGTGCCCCACTGGCCTCTAGGTACTCAACAATTCTTTCCTTCAGAAGCGATTCCATCACTTTCCCTACCACAGAGGTCAAACTGACAGGTCTGTAGTTTCCTGCCTCTGTCTTGCTCCCACTTTTGTGAAGGGGAATCACATCCGCCTTCCTCCAGTCCGCAAGTACCACATCGTGCTCCCATGATTTGTTAAAAAGGGTAGTCAGTGGTGTCACTAGCTCTCCCCGCAATTCTTTTAGAATTCTGGGGTGAATCCCGTCAGGCCCCATTGTTTTGTCCACCTTCAGTTTTAGGCGTTCTTTCAGAACCCTTTCTTCAGTGAAAGGACTGAGATCGACCCCCCCTTATCCAGAGTGCTTCTGTTAACTGGATTAGGTACCTCCCCCTCCTCCTCTTTTGTGAATACTGAGCAGAAGTATTTGTTCAGTATCCCTGCTTTTTCACTGCCCCTCTCTGCCCACCCACCATCCATTCTATTCAGCCTCACTATCCCTCCCTTTGTCTTTCTACGCTCCCTGATGTACCTATAAAAGGTTTTATCCCCCTTCTTAACAGAGTTGGCCATCTTTTCCTCAGTTTGGGCCTTTGCTATTCTGACTTCCCTCTCTGCTTCCTTCTGCCTTAACTGGTACAGTTCTCTGTCCTGCTACTTCAGTGTTTCCTTATACTTCCTAAATGCTATCTTCTTCTCCCTAACCGTCCCCGCCACCTGTGTCAGCGTGGCTCAGTTGGTAGCACATCCGCCTCTGGATCAGAAGGTCGTGGGTTCTCGTCCCACACCAGGATTGGACTTGCACCTAAAAATCGCTGGCATCCGAGTGCAGTATTGGAGGGTGCTGTACTGCTGGGGTGTGCCGTCCTTCGGATGAGACGTTAAACCGAGGTCTCTTCTGCCCATCCTGGTGTTGTCCTGGTGAAAGTAAAAGAACCCAGGGCACTCTTCGCAAAGAGCAGGGAACATTCCCGGTGTCCTGGCCAACATGCCCCTTCCCATAAAATGGTTCATGCAATTATCCAGGCTGTGTGTGGGTGATGTGCGATATGCCCGCCACCACACATTCAGTCACTTCACTACCAGTCTAGCATTGCTTGTAAAGCGCTTTGGGATACTGTGTATGAAAAGCGCTATATAAATCCTCCTCCTCCTCCCCCTCCCCCTTCCTCTTTTGAGAACCATAGTGGCTTTTTATTTAATTTTGATTTGTTTATTTGCTTCACACAAAGGCTTGTTGCCTTTGTGATGGTAGTTTTGATGGTTCACCATTGTTGCTCCACCCCTCCTTCTTGCCTGTTTGCTAGTGCTTTTCTAAGGCACTCTTCTATCTTGCCAAAATCAGCCCTCCTGAAGTCCAGTGCCCTCACTTTTGTATGGCTTGACTCTGTAGCAGAGTTTATCGTGAACCACGCTGTTTGGTGGTCACTTGTTCCCAGATGGCTACCCACTTCTAGATCTGAGATCCTCTCACTGTCCCCGTTTGAGAGTACGATGTCTAAGATTGCTCCCTCATGAGTGGGTTCCAAAACTAGCTGTCTGAGGCATGCCCCCTGTAGGGCATCGAGAATAGCCCTGCTCTTGGATATGGCTGCTGCAAAGGTGCTCCAGTTAACATCTGGCATATTCAGGTCCCCCTTCAACAGCATCTCCCCTTTCTCTGCCATCCTAAGGATGCCTTCTATCACATCTTTGCTTGATTGGATTATGGTCTCGGGTACCAATAAAACTGCACAGTGTGGAGTTTTATCAGATGGTGTCAACGACCATAGTCCTGTCTACTGTAGTTGGTCAGCCAAAAAATCTCTTCCTCCTGTTTTTGTGCTGTCACATATGAAAACTGGATGTTGATAGATTTAGGCTTGCTTTGGCCTCTGTTGATTGGTCCAGCGTGGAGCAGTCGGTGGAGGTGAATGAGTCCTTAGCTATTTTTGTTCCTTTTTTAATTCAATTTGTGATAGACCTCTTCAGTGGGACAAACCTAAGATCAGGGATAATAAACAAGACTGGGTCACCCTTGAACTAATGAGAGCCCGAGACAGACTATGGAAAGCCTATGGGAAATCATCTCTTAGCCAAGCTACGCTTATTTCTTATAAAGTAGCTAAAAAAACAGATGCAAAACTATCAATCAATCAAATCTTTATTTATCCAGGCAATCATCACTGAGTAAGGCTCATTTGCAAGATGTACCTGGTTGGTAAAAGTCAAATACAATGCAAAATACATATAACATTCATGATAAATGAATACAATTTTCAATATCAGTAACACTCATGATAAAAGAATACAGTATTCAAAATCAGGATACATATATATATATATATAGTCATAACATAGGTAGATATATAGCATTAATGAATATGTAACAGTATGAGCAATTTACAGTTCGAGCCTGCACGTGACACAAAGATGCACCTCATACAAATAAACCAGGGCAACAGGGAAGGAGAGGTGGCAGGGGTCACCCATAGGTCTAGGAGAGATGATAGGGTGGGGGTGTGTGAAGGGGAATTTAAGGGAGCGAGGGGACGCCAGGGGTATTGGAACTGGACACCCATACAAAGTGAAAAAGAAAAGGGGGACCAATGGGGATGATGGGTACAGGTCTTGACCAGGGAATACAGAGTCCGCTTGCCATACAGCAAGAGACAGAAGAAGTGGATAGGTTGGCTGGTAATCGTACAAGATCGTATTGGTTTATGGGCTATGCACACGAGTCAAAGAAAAAAGTTCTGTAGTAAATGAGGAAGGGGGAGAGAGAAAAAAAAAAAAAAAAAGAGAGAAGACCTAGTATTGGTGAGAAGGAGTAGAGGAAATGAAAAAAGGAAGAAGGGTATGGTGCGGAGGTTAAAGAGAAACCATTTTATAGAGAGGCAGAGGGAATTTAAAGGGAAGAACATCTTGGAAACGTGGAAATTAATGAACTTACTGGGAAAAAAAATGTCCCACAACGATGCAGTGCTTAAATAGCCCGGCTGGGATTATGACTGATACACATTTAATTGCACAGGAGTTCAGTAACTTTTCCAACCTTTCTAAGTTTATACCCGATGATACTTTGGACTTAACTACTCCACCAACCCTTGATCTAGCTTTTCGAAAATTTTATTTTCTATCTGTTGCTCCTGATAAGGTCTTAAAGTACCTCTTGAAGCTGGACCCTCGCCCTTCTGTTGGAAAAGATAAGATGAGACAGAGTTCCGACTTGTGAGGACATCCTGTGTTCTCCTTTATTTGCCATCTATAATTCCTCTCTTTGTTTTTCTATTTTTCCCCACTGTTTGGAAAGATTCAGTTGTCCCAATTCTTAAATCTGGGGTCTCCACTGATATGCTTAATTTTCGCCCTATTTCACTACTGGCACCTCTCTCAAAAGTACTAGAGAGAATAATCTTTGACCAAATGATGGAATACTTGTCCAATTGTAACATACTTATGCCTGCCCAACATGGATTCAGGCCAGGACACAGTACCTCGACGGCCTTGGTGGGGTTCACAAACGCAGTCCATATGGCCCTAGATAATGAGCATCTTTCTGGGGCTGTGTTCATGGACCTCAACAAAGCCTTTGACTTGGTTAACCATGGCTTACTGCGGACATCCCTGGCAAAACTTGGTATATCTGGAAATGTTGTTGGGTGGTTCGGGAGTTATTATAGTAATCACTCACAGGTAACTAAAATCAATGGTCACTGTTCATCCTCGGCTTCTGTTTCACTGGGTGTCACCCAAGGTTCTATACTGGATCCTCTTTTGTTTAGCCTTTTTCCTAACACACTTCCTTCTGTTTGCCCTAAATGAAAAAATTACTTACCATAGTAATCTTGTTTCTTCCAAGGGAATCTAACTGCATTCTGACTTATGCAGTATGGTCTCATCACAGGACTGCCCCGGAGCCAAAATGGTTAATAGAACTTATGCAAATGATGGCATGCTAGGCTCAAGCTCGGTTTTCAAACCACTGTCCCTGGTAAACAGTTCTACACCATCAGATTCTTACGAAGCATGCACAAAGAACTATGCAACTATGCTAATGCCACTACTACTAACACTAGCGCCCCCCCCCCCATTATGAATCATCATTTTCCTCCAACTGATTCAAACGGGCACCACCAAGACTCAAATCACAGATGCCCAAGAGGAAAACATACCCACAAGTTTGCAACATTCTTAGTACAGCTGAAGTGGGGTGACCCTAGATTCTTAGTGGGGGAGGGGGGAGGGAGTTCAGATACAGTAAGATTCCCCTGGAAGAAAAGATTACTATGGTAAGTAATTTTTCCCTTCAAACCCCAGGAAATCTTACTGTATTCTGACTTATGCAGACTACCCAAGCAGTACTTTTGGAGGTGGGCATAGAACCTACTTAAGAAACAGGCTCTACAGGACTGCTGTGCAAAACTTGGCATCCCCTCTGGCCTGAACATCCAAACAATAATGCTTGGTAAATGTATGGACAGTCTTCCAGGTAGCAGCCTTAAATATATCCACCGGGGGGGGATATGCCTAGCAGCTGCTAAAGAGGCCGCTGTACCCCTGGTCGAATGGGCCCTGAGGCCTGTAGGTGGCTGCTTATCCACCTTGTTGTAGCAGAACTGAATGCAAGCCACAATCCATCTTGCAATGGATCTCTTTGTAGCTGGCTTCCCTTTCCCCACCTCTCCATAGGTGAAGAAGAGCAGAGTTTGATCCTGCCTATGACTATTTGTGTGGTCAAGGTAGCAGCTGATCGCCCTTTTTACATCCAGGCTGTGCAGCTTGCGTTCACTCGCAGCGGAATGATCAGTAAAAAAAAAAAAAAAAAAAGATAGGTAGTGTAATGGACTGGTTAAGGTGGAACTCTGATACTACCGTCGGCAAGAATTTTCTATTAGTCCTCAGGACGACGGTCTCCATGGACAGCAATGTAACCAGGCTCTGTAGACAAGGCCTGAAGCTCACTAATCCTTCTAGCAGAAGTCATGGCCACCAGAAATACTGTTTTCCAGGTCACATACTTGAGGTCTGCCAAAGACATGGGTTCGAAGGGGGGCTGCATGAGCTGGGCAATGCAAATGTTCAGGTCCCACATAGGAGTTGATTCCCTATGTAGAGAAGAAGCCAGAAGGGGAAGGAAGGAAACCTATTCAATTCAGTGCTTTAGAGTAACTGGTAATTGCTATTTTTCCTTTAAACTTAGATTGTGGGCTTTTAGTGACACTATACTTTCTTTGTTGTCTTTACTTATAATTGTTTTTGGGCTGTTGAAAATTTAAAACATAGTGGTGGTGTAACTCTGTGCTGTCTAATTGCTGCAAATTTTCACCCCCCCTCCCTCCCCTTCCCCAACTCTTAATTATATGCCCTGTTAAAATCGGATTGACAGGAGCTAAACACAGGGTATAGTAAGGGGTGTGAAGTAGGAGGGGGCATAAGGGGGAAGAAGCCCACTCTCAGCACAAGTGTTTTGACTCATTTATTTAATTATTGTTTTTTTTTTTAAAGAAAATTATCTGAGGATCAGTGGCAGGATTTTTAGGACAGTAAATTAATAAAAAGGGAAATAGGAGAGCTTCAGTAGCAGACAAGTAGTGGAACTGCAGTATAATGTGGGGAGTGGTGCAATGCAGTGGCTGTGGGGCAGCCATATTCAGGCAGACCTTCTGGACACTGAGGTGCTGCCCTATCTGCATGCATCTCTCTGGACCGGGGATGAGGTAGCCAGACTCAAAACGGAAGTAAACTGGGTCAGGAGTACCATCACCCCTATCCAGGGACCACCCAGTCCAATGCAACTGCCTCAAAGGATGCCGAGAACGAGGAGCACTTGGATGACAGTGGGCTCAGGGAGGGTTAGAGCGGTCAGGCAGGCACATCCAGATCCTATTCCACTCAAGAACTCATATGCCACACTGGCAAACGAGGACAACCAAATAGAGGTACCCAGAGAAGTGGAAGGAAAGGATGTGGAGGTTAGCCAAGGAGGTGACCTCAGCGGGGAAAGCAGTGGACCCCAGAGGAGGAAGAAGCGAATCCTGGTGGAGGACTCCATCATAAGAGGGATCCAGCCAGGAACACAGGAGGGGGAGGACAGAGAGGTGAGGTGCCTACCAGGTGCCACGGCATGGAGGGATGGAAGGAAGATCCTGGGGATCACTGGGAAGGCAAGACAGGAGGGTGAGCTGGATGTCATTATCCACCTAGGTACTAATGACCTGGCAAATGGGGAGCCAAAGGAAGTTCAGGAAGAGTTTAGGAAACTGGGGAGGGGTCTCAAGCAAGTAGCTACTTCTGTCACTTTCTCAGAAGTACTACCTGTGAGAGGTAAGGGAGAGCATAGGAGTGCATGCACCAGGAACTTTAACTCATGGTTGAAGAACTGGTGCTGTGAGGAAGGGTTTGGATTCATTGGTGACTGGGGACCCACCTGGAGGATGGAGGTTTGTTTCAAGCCTGACGCCTGCATCCATCCTGGAGGGAATCCAAGCACTCAATGATACGCTTAAATGCTACATTGACAAGCATTTAAACTAGCAAAGGGGTGGCAGGCCAGCAAGGAGGGTACCTACTTCTTGCTCCCCCACAGCTAGCAGTGGAACCAGTGAACCAGAGGAGTGGCTATCTCTGCAAAGCAGTGTGCAAAAGATGGAGATTAGTGCCCAAGAGGTGGATAAGCAGAAAAGGGGCAAAATTCACGAAGAAGGGCAGACAGAAGGAGAACCAGGGATAAATGACAACCAAGGAAGGGGCTGGAGTAGAACAGTGAAACAGTCTAGGAGGTCAAATCATGGAAAGCCATGTGTGCAAATGCCAGGAGCCTTAGCAACAAGATGGAAGATCTGGAGGCTGTCATGGTGCAGTCAGACCTGGACATTGTGGCCATCACTGAAACCTGGTGTAATGATAACCACGACTGAGAGATGGCACACCTGGCACACAACATATTCAGAAGAGACAGAGCAGGCAGAAAGGGAGGAGGAGTGGCACTGTATGTGAAAATGACATAAGGGCCACAGAGATCCAGGAGGAACAAAATGGGGAGAGATACTGTGGGTTAAGCTGGAAAGGAAAATGGGACAGCCATCCGCACAGGTGTGGTCTATAGACCACCAGCCCAGAGGAAGAAACAGATAGGGAGCTGATGCTAGCATCCAAAGGATGGCAGACAAGGGTGAGGTAGTACTGGTTGGAGACTTCAACATTCCAGGCGTGGACTGGAGCATCCCAGCAGCAGCATCAACTAGGAGCAGATTTATCCTGGACTCCTTCAGGGTGCCTTCCTCAAGCAACTGGTCATGGAACCAACTCGGCAGAAGACAATACTGGACCTTGTGCTCACAAACGGGGACAGTGTAATGGGGGTAACAGTGGGGGAGCACCTGGGAAACAGTGACCACCAGTCACTGTGGTTTGAAATCAGAAAGAGCAGAACCAAACCACACAAAAACACGTATCCTGGATTTTAGGGGGGCAGACTTTGGGAAAATGGGGAGATACTTGAAAGAGGCACTAAGGGGAATGGGACAGGCATCAAGGGTTGAGGAACAGTGGGCAGTATTTAAAATGGGGATTACAAGAACAACAGAATTATGCATTAAGCAGGTTAGCAAGAGGAGACCATTATGGTTTTCCAAAGAGGTAGCAAAGAAAGTGAAAGCCAAAAGATTGCATTCAGGCAATACAAAAGACACAGGCAGACGGGATAGGTAGAAGTACCAGGAGAAGCAAAGGGAGGCAGGAGGTCAGTAAGGAAGCCAAAGCTCAGACAGAAGAACACATTGCAAAATCAGTGGGTAGAGGGACAAAACCTTTACAGGTACATAAGTGAAAGAAAAGACAAAGGAGGATAGTGAGACTGAAGGGGAGGATGGGGCAGCGTGGAGGATGACAACAGTAAAGCTGACATATTGAACAGGTATTTCTGCTCAGTCTTTACTGAGGAAGAGGAGGTAATGGGTCTGAAGGGAGTACAAGGGGTGAGAATGGTGCAGTAATGGACACAAGTCCCTTTACGAGAAAGGTCCTGAAGGAACTGGAAGTAAAGAGTTGATAAAGCAATGGGGCCAGATGGGTGCACCCTAGGTCCTTAAAGAACTAAGAGAGGTGGTGGCTGAACCTCTGGCTATCCTGTTTAGCCAATCACTGGAAACAGGGAGGTACCCAAAGACTGGAGGACAGCAGATGTAGTCCCCTTATACAAAAGTGGGAACAAAGAGGAAGCGGGGAACTACAGACCAGTCAGCCTCACCTCGGTAGTGGGAAGATCATGGAAGCACTACTGAAGGAGAGATTGGTGGAACACCTGGTTGTCAATGGACTACAGGACCCAAGGCAGCATGGTTTCACCAGGGGGAGGTCATGTCAGACCAACCTCGTTGAATTTTTGACTGGGTGACTAGAGAGGTGGATCAGGGAGGGCAGTGGACATGGCCATCTGGACTTCAGCAAGGCCTTGACACTGTGCCACATAGAAGACTATTACACAAACTGGGGAATATGGGTGTGGGCAGGACAGTAGTGTGGTGGGTAGGTAACTGGCTGGGTGGCAGGACACAGAGGGTGGTGGTAAATGGCTGTCACTCCACAGAGGGAAGAGTGACCAGTGGGGTACCACAGGGATCAGTGCTGGGACCGGTCCTATTCAACATCTTCATCAGTGACATTGTGCAGGACCTAGAAGGCAGAATTTCACTGTTCGCTGATGACACAAAGCTCTGTAACAGAGTAGACACACCAGAGGTGTAGACAGAATGAGAGCGACCTGCAGAAACTTGAAGAATGGTCAGGGTTTGGCAGTTGAAATTCAATGCAAAGAAGTGCAAGATAATGCATATGGGGCACAAAAACCCTGGCACAATATATCAGTTGGGGGGTGAGGATATAGCATGCACCAAGCAGGAAAGGGATCTTGGGGTTATCATCTCTGATGACCTCAAGGTAGGGAAACAGTGTGACAAGGCAGCAGGTAAAGCAAATAGGATGCTGGGATGTATAGGCAGGGGCATCACCAGCAGGAAAAGGGAGGTCATAATTCCGCTATACAAGACACTAGTGAGGCCCCACCTGGAGCACAGTGTACAGTTCTGGAGACCATACCTACGTAAGGACATAGACAGGGTAGAGGAGGGCAACAAAGATGGTGCATGGATTGCATCACAAGTTCTATGAAGACAGGTTGAAGGAACTGAACATGTACTCCCTGGAGGAGAGGAGGGAGAGAGGGGATATGATAGAGACATACAAGTATCTTACAGGGAGGAACAGGGTGCAGGAAAACACTATTTTTAAGCGAAAAAGATGTTCCAGGACTAGAGGGCATGGGATGAAGTTGGAGGGAGGACGATTCAGAGGAAACATGAGAAAGAATTTCTTCACAGAGCGGGTGGTGGATAGTGGAACACCCTGCCAGAGGAAGTGGTGGGGGCTGAAACAATCACAGGATTTAAGAATGCATGGGATAGACATAAAGGAATTCTGGAGGTCAGGGGTAAGGGGCAACAGACTTCTAGGAAAACAAACTGAACTTACAAGCTCAAATGGGCACACTGGGTGGGCCATAGGCCCTTATCTGCCAACACTGTCTATGTATCTATGTAGGATGCAAATGCAGCAATCCCTTAAAAAACATTTTAAACACTGGGTTCGAGGCTAGGAAAAACCTCTTACCTGCAGATAAATAAGCTGAGACAGCTGCCAGGTGCACTCTTAGAGTAGAGGCCCTTAAGCCTGTAGAATGGAGATGGGTTAAGTAATCCAGGACCACTGGCAAACTGGCCTGGTTGTGGTCCACATCACTGCCTTGGCACCAGATGGAAAATCTCTTCCATTTAGAAGAACAGGTTTTCCTAGTGGATGGCTTTCTAGATACCTCGAGTATTTCCATAACCCCTTCTGACAATTGCAAATCTGCATATTCTAAGTCCTCAAGAGTCAGGCTTTGGGCTTGAGGAACTGCAGGTAGGGATACATGATCCTGCCCTGAGAGGATGACAGTAGGTTGAGTCTCCTGGGGAGGCTGATTGGTTTGGTTACTGACATCGACAGGATCATGGAGTACAAGGGCTGTCTGGGGCAATGAGAATCATTGTTGCTGGTTGGGCTCAGAGTCTGTTCAGCACCCTTTGTAGCAAATGGAAGGGAGGGAATGCATACAGAAAATGAAAATTACGTACTTACCGTAATTCTTGATCTTCTTGGTCGAAGTCTCCACCACTCATTCGCACTAATGGGACTATACCGGAGGCGCTAGGACCCCGGGGGAGCCATAATTCTTCAGGAGTGCAGGCGCCAAGACAGGACCGCGTATGCGCGGTGCCATGAGACTAGCTTGCACTGTATAGGCTATCACGGCGTCGACCCTCCAACCGCCTCAGTACCTTTTCGACCGAGGAGGTGCAGCGTAAACTAATGAAAGAAAACCTAACCGTAACTTCCAGGCATATGAAGGCCCGGATGACCCATGTAAGAAGGGTCAATTCAACAATGTCTTCACAGCCCAAACAACAAGGAAGTGAAGACCAAAACAGAACGAGTGAGCTCGGGGGATGATGGGTGGGCGTATGAATGGGTGGTGGAGACTTCGTCCAAGAAGATCAAGAACTACGGTAAGTACGTAATTTCCATATCTTCCTGGACTAAGTGTCTCCACCACCCATTCACACTAATGGTAGAGTGCCGAGCTGAAAAATCAAACCCCCAAGTAGGAGACAGAGTTCACTCAGGACAGAAATCCATATGGACTGTCCTGCCGAAGAAAGTGAATTGTCAGGCATGGACATCCAAAACAGTTTTTTTTTACAACGGTATGCACTGAGCTCCAACTCACCGCCTTGCAGAAGTCTGCAATGAGTACATTATGAATCCCTGCTAGGAAAGCTGCAACCACTCCGGTAGAGTGGTGTGAACCCGGCCTTCCAACTTGACCTGTGCCATGGATTAGTGGTGTCTAAGACATGCAACTAACCAAGCCGAAATACATCTTGTGGCAACAGGCTGACCCAGCCAAGGCATGCTGAAAGATACAAAAGTTGCTCGGATGCATATCTCTTCGTTCTGTCGATGCAGAATCGCAGAACCCTCTCCACTTCCAGAGAAATGAATGAAGCGCTCTCCTTCATTCTGGAGCTAATGAAGTAAGTAGGGAGAAGTAAAACCTGACTAACGGTAACTGAGCCAGTGACACGATGTCTGCTGGCTAAAGATAGACCGAAAACACGCAGAGGAATACCTCCATTGCTGAGTAATGCAGACCTGCATTCGACAGGTTCAAGAGGCACCCTAACACCTTACTTGGTGGGCAACTGGAGGATCCAGACAGGACTTGCGCTCCAGAAGGAGAAGGGTTTCCACTTAGTTGCGCAAGCCCTCCTGGTGGAAGGCCTCTGTGTGGCTTAAAAGATGTATGCGATGGTTTGGGAAACCTAAAACTTGCCCACTTCTATTTCCTGAAGAGTGCGGCATGGAGATGAAAGGAACATAGAAACATAGACTTTGACGGCAGATAAGGACTGCTTGGCCCATCTAGTCTGCCCATTAAATGCAGGTGTGGCGGGGTTGTGGGATAACAGATGGACCAGACACCAAACTTCAGGTTCAACACACAATCTGTGTGTGATATTTATTCAAAGTACAAGAAATAACCTTCTGCAATGGCATATTTCTTCTTCAGTACATCAGTTTGCAGCAACAGACTATGAATGTCCTTTCTCTGCACTTAGCCAGCACCTACTGATACCGATCTCTGATCTAATTCACGAGTTGAGCTGTAGCCATAACCCTTATGCAGGCCTCATTTGCTTACGTAGTGGGAGCCCAAAAAGAAGAAAAACAAAACAAGCTATAAACAAAGAACCTCAATGCATAATCACTGAAAGAGCAGTTACCCCAAAGGGCACTGGTAACAAATCAAGTTTCAAAGAAATACGTCATCATACATAACTTTCATAATGCAATGCATTATGGGATATATGCAAATCACTACAACATTTTTGGCTTGTTAAATTTACAATTTACATGCATTTTAAATAGCACAACTAGCTTAGTTTCTATAATAGTCACTTAGTACGTTTTACCATTATCAAAAACACCTAGTGCCATGGTATTTTCAACATTACAGGTTTCATAAACATAAGGTATATACATTAAGATATTTTATAACATAGTACTATTACATACTAAATCCAATAAGGATAAACACAACCTGTTACATATTCTTGGAGATCACCACAATAATCTCCCTATACAAGGACCTGAGAGGGAAAAGGAAAATTAAAGAGGACACTGTAGCATAGTCAAGAAAGGGGAGGGGGTGCCCATGGGTGGCCAACCTTATGGACTAGAAATAGTAAAGGATAGATTAGCTTTAGAAATAGAAGAATTGTTGCAACAGATTTAAGAAAAGGTCGGTCCTCAAGAGTGGCAAGAGCTCCCAGTCACAGCAGGTTAGGATGGATTAAAATCCCTGTATCAGACGTCCGCTCATAGAGGGAGTCGCCTCAGGGGAACTTCTGACAGGCTACTGATCAATGCAATCATATCTGCCGAGGCCAGTCTAGGGTGATGAGAATCATCCTGCCCCCTGTGCCTACAACTTGTGCAGCACTCTATGAATTAAGGGAAGAGGAGGAAATCTTACAGGGAGAGTCTTGTCTACTGCAGTGAATACATCCTGACAGGAAACACCAGGGTCTGGATTTCTGAGGTAAGAGAGAGGCAGTTTTGCGTTGAAATGGGCCGCAAAAAGGAGCAGATTCGAACTGCCCCCTCACCAAACGCGACTGCACAATATCTGAACTGTGCAGAGAGGGTTGAAGGGTGCCCCACCCTGCCTGCTGATGTAATACATCACAGCTCTGTCGTCCGTCCGAAGCAGGATCACTTTGTGACAGAGGGCATCCTTCAGGACTTTGTTTATAAGATAGCGCTCATTGCTAAGAAAATTTATGAAAAGATGAGGTTCCTCCTGGCTCCATACCCCTCAACCCCTCAGCATTAAAAATCATAGTACTGGCCTTCAAAATTCATAGCAAATGGCCAGAATGTGTAGCACTTTCTGATTTTAATGAATAGTATATCTACAACTAGAGGGCCCAATATAGTTAGTGTTAATGAATGTTTGTATAAAGTTAGTTCATTGATTTAATGATTGGTATGTCCAGAAATAGTTCTAACATTATTAAGAACATCAGTAAATCTTTGCAGAGCAAGGGTAAATTTGAGTGTAAAAATCATAGCTGTGCGAAATTCACAGCAGTTGAGAAGTATGCCTGGCTCTACACAGGAGTGCAGAGGTCTCGACAGTGAGCTCCCCACGAGAGATTTTGTCCGAGGCTCCATCATTTTGAAAGGAGGATTGCAGATGTGTGGTCGGAGACTACTGCTTGCTGCAGGGGATGCCCAGAGTCCCAGCAACCGCTCAACCAAAAGGGGCCTGAGAGAGTCATTTTCCATGATGTAATGAGCGATCTGAATATGTCGTTTCTCCCATCCTCTGGAACGAAAAGAGACACCCTGGAGGTATCCAGGAGGGCGCCTAAGAAGAGGAGCTGTTGGGAAGATGAAACTGGCACCTTCCACGAATCGGAAAACCCCCTAAAGAGAACTGAGAAGCTGTGGCAACTGCCTCCTGTGTCTCTTGCCTGGATGGGCTAGCTAGGAGCCAAATGTCCAGGAAGTGAATACTTGAATGCAGAGGTTTTAGTGAACTCCTCCCTGAACAGGTACTTGTTTACCCTTCCAAGGTCAACAGATGGCACATGCCGCCTGTTAGCTTGCAACCAGAAGCAATGAAAATAGGAAGGTGTGCTCCATTCCACTGTGGAACAACTTCTAATGCCCAGTTCCTGCAGAGGCCCCGTATCTCAGAAGCAAGAGAGTGTAACAGAGGCAGACAGACTGGGCTGCCG